>CM053563.1:39192128-39607211 GCA_028646485.1 Cryptoprocta ferox
CCTGTTCATGCCTTATTTGTTTAAAGTGAGAAGTCAGACTTTTTCTTTTGTAAACCTTAGTTTTTCTCATCAGGACTAGATGTGCACAATTAAACAAAAAGACCCAGTGCATATGCCTGGAAACATTTATTTTGAGGATCTAGGATTCTGCCTCACCAAGGAGAAGACATCTGAGGGGCCATGCTGGGTCACCTGTGCTATTTGTCTTCTCTCTGAATGGTGGGAGACGTTCCTTACCAGTGGTCTTGGGGATCAGGGCCCTGTATTGTGCCTCAGGCAGCCTGGCCCAAGAACTATCCTCTTCCTGAGCTGCAGCCCTTTACTACATTGAGAGTCTTGTGTTTTCCTTGATAGAAGAGATGAATCTGCAAAATTCTGCCCACAGTTCTAATCTTTGACCTCTGTGAAAAGGAAGCTTGTTTATAAATGCCTTTGTTAAACATGATTTCCTAAGCTACTCTGTGGGATCTCCTCGACATTTGGGTGAGAACTGCAGCAAATGTGGATGAGTGTTGTGTTGATGGGGAGGAATCTTTCCCCCTCATGTGAGGAAAGATACACCTCATTCTACTGAGTGTCATATCAACATGCTGATTAAAATCTGAGCTCTCAATCTGTGGTCTCCAGATTCTTCCTTTTTATCTGATGGATTGATTGATTGAGGTCTGGGGTGTGTTTCATTGATGAGCTTGTTCCTTGAAAGAGTTAGCCACATTGGGCAGTATCACCACCTTAGAAGCAGGCCCTTGACTCACTGGAATCTGGTGGCATTTTTGGGTTCTGTGTGATGCCCAAGTCGCCACAGCAAAACCTGCCTGGGTCTCCCTCCATTGCCTTTGATGGGATCATCTGCTGGCAGAATTCTTAGGGGTAGGGAGGAGGTAGTGTTAGGTGTTGCCTCTTAGCTTGAAGCACCACTCGTGGTCAGCCATGGAATCTCTGACACGGATTCTTTTCAAATGTCAGATTCTCCTTCCAGTGATCCACAGTAAATGTCATGTGGATGTTCCACGTGCACTGCAACACACCCCAAACTGATTTTTTCCCACTGTTCCCCAAACCTGTCCCTCCTGGCACGCTGCTGACTCTTTTGCCCAGGAACCCAAGCAAGGGACTACAGTGCTGCCCTCTCTCCTTCCTTTCACTCTATATCTAGCCTTCAGTCCTTGTCAGTTCTCCTGCTGACACCTCTCCATCCCATCCTGCTATCTGGGCCACCACCCTCCCCTCTGGCCCTTTTAATCTACCTTGACCCTCCTCCTTCAGTTCAGCCTCACACTTCTTTCTAAACACAGATTGGTTGCCTCTCTTTCTTTGTAAACTCTTTGGTAGCTCCAGTCACTTCCCTGGAAGGTCTTGGTTCCTCACCCTAATTTTGTGCTGCTCTCCACAACCTGGTTCCTGCTGCTTCGAGAACTTTAACCCACCCCGCCCCCAGTCCCGTCTTCATACCACCAACTGCCTGTTCCCAGGCACAGGGTATGCCTCTGGGGCTCTGAATCTTTGAGTATGTTGTGCTCTCTGCCTGAAACACCATTCCCATGTTTCCTCACCTGACTCATCCTTACTTTAAATTCAGTGTGGAGGTCACCTCCTCCAGGAAGCATTCCTTAACCCCTGTGTCACTCCTCATGTCTACTGTTGTTTCTCAAGCTTAACACCTACCATGCTATAGTGAAATGATCTGTTTTTATGCTTTTTTCTTTATTTGCACTGTGACTTTAGTGATCAAGTTTTGCTTTTGTGCCTGTGTGTGTGTGTTAAAATATAATCTACATTGGACTATGTCTTACTCATTCCTGAATCCATAGCACCTAGTAGATATTTGTGAGGTAAATGAAAATATATATGGGTGTCTGCCCCCAGTTCCTGGCACAGTGCTTCTGAAACCCTTGTAATTTCCTAAGTGATAAGAGCATAAGGAGCATCTGTTATTCTAATATTTGGTTTTTGACTCTAGTTCCTGATACAGGTTCCTGAAACCCTTGCAATTTCTTGGGTGATAGGAGTGGTTTTTTTGTTCTAATGATGTGACTTTGAGTGGGCTCCCGGTGACTCCTGGATGGGAGCTAGTCACCAGAAAGACTCAAGACATGATTAGAAACTTGGAATTTTCAGCCCTGCCTCCTATTTTCTTGAGAAGGGAGAAGAGTTGAAAATGGAGTTAGTGATTGATTGTGCCCACGTGATGAAGGCTCCATAAAATCCCGATAGTAGGGCGTTCGGGGAGCTTCTGGGTTGAACACGTGGATGTGCTGGGGAGTGGCGCATGCCAAGAGGGCATGGAAACTCCACGCCCCTTCCCACGTGCCTTGCCCTGTGCATCTCTTCCATCTGGGTGTTTACCTGTATCCTTATCATATCCTTTAATAAACTGGTAAATGTAAGTAAGTGTTGTCCTGAGTTCTGCGAGTCTCTCTAGCAAATTGATTGAACCCAAGGAGGAGGTTGCTGGGTCCCCTGTCTGTGATCAGTAGGTCAGAAGCACAGGTGATAACCTAGGCTTGTAACTGGTGGCTGAAGTGTGTGTAAGGGAGGGGGCAGTCTTAAGGGGCTGAACCCTTAACCTGTGGGATCTTACGCTACCTTTGGGTAGACAGTGTCAGAATTGAGTTAAATTGTAGGACATCTGACTGGCATTACAGAATTGCTTGGTGTGGTGACTCCACACATGGGGTGATCAGAGGTGTCAAAAGTGGAAGTATTCTCTGTGAAGGTTGAGGAGACACACAGAGTGAAGAAATACACAGTAGGGAAGAATTGTTTAATTCCTTACATAGGAAGGGGGGAAAGCTGTTTTTTTTCCTTTACAGTATTTAATAAATGTTTGATCTGATTTGATAATTTTACTCCTAATTCTGTATGGCATCATCAATAGGAAATTCTCAGCCTTCTTCTTTCACCCATGGGGCCCTCAGATAGACTTAGAGAAGGATGGCTAGGGTAGAAGTGACTTCTGGAAAGCAGTACTTACTTCAGCACTTTACCTTATCCAGGCCCTACCAGCCACAGGGTGTTAATGATTGGAACATCTCTGTCTGGGAAGCAAATGGAGAAGCTCTTGGATCCTCATCCCAAGGAAGCAGAGTACTCTGATCCACAGCCTGAGTCACATCTAGATGAAATTGTTAGTGTCCTTTCCAAGCTCATGGTCCCTTTTGTCTCTTGAATGAAGCCCAAGCTAGTTTGGTGGCTACCTGGTGGCAGCATGCTAAGGTTTGTGGCCCTAAGTTCACAGGGTTTGATTTCAGCCAGCCTTGGGATTTGTGGCTTTTCAGCCATCTGTGTGGTGAACTGGGGAAGTAAAAGACCCTGGAACAGGGTATTAAACTGCCAGGTGAAGATGGTACATTAGCAAAGTAATGGGAACCACCTAGAAAAGAGTAAGGTTAGGGCAGAAAACCAGGGCAGTGATGGTAGTGGTGGCATCGGTCGTAGGAAGGAATCAACCCCTGCAGGAGGCTAGAGGACCAGGAAAGATATCCATGAGGGACACCTTGTAGAAGTGGCTTTCTGAGCCCTGATAGTGTTGGAGAGCAGGCTTCCAACATCCCACACCCCCATTTCAGAAAAGATGAGTCAGAGTAATAAGAGGAATGATTTTAACATTTAAAAAAAAACATAGAATTTCAACTAGGATAAGGGGCCCAGGCAGAGCAGGGAGGAGGGTGGGGGCAGTGACAGCTGAGCCTGATTCATGTTCCTGCCCCTCATTTGGGGTTGGAAAGCAGCATGAGAATCAGATCCAGGGAGGTGTAAGTCAGGACCATGGAGGTCAGACCCAGCCTTTCATCTGGACCCTCCACTGAGCACTCAGGGGCCAACGCTGTCCTCCCTTCCAGGGAACCATATTAGAGTCAGGTTTTCAGGCTACATTTATTGAGGGGCAAGGGAGAATGGGCGAGGAGGGTGGCTGCTATCCTTTCAGAGCTATCCCTGGCTATGTTGACTTGCCCTTTCTTCTGTCTGCATAGGTGTAGACGGGGCACTGCCTGCTGAGCAGGTCCTGCCAACCTCGCTGGAGAGGATGCCCCCGTGTCCGTGATGGGCTGTGGGACAAGCAAGGTCCTTCCTGAGCCGCCAAAGGATGTCCAGCTGGATCTCGTTAAGAAGGTGGAGCCCTTCAGTGGCACTAAGAGTGATGTGTACAAACACTTCATCACAGAGGTGGACAGTGTTGGTGCTCTCAAAGCTGGGTTCCCAGCAGCCAGTCAGTGTGCAAACCCCTGCCCTGGTGCCCCCACTGCCGACCACACAGAGCCTCCCTCAGAACAACCACGCAGGGCCAGGGTGGCTAAGTACAGGGCTAAGTTTGACCCACGTGTGACAGCTAAGTATGACATCAAAGCCCTGATTGGCCGAGGCAGTTTCAGCCGAGTGGTACGCGTGGAGCACCGTGCAACCCGGCAGCCATATGCCATCAAGATGATTGAGACCAAGTACCGGGAAGGGCGAGAGGTATGTGAGTCAGAGCTGCGCGTGCTGCGCCGGGTGCGTCACGCCAACATCATCCAGCTGGTGGAGGTGTTTGAGACACAGGAGCGTGTGTACATGGTGATGGAGCTGGCCACTGGTGGAGAGCTCTTTGATCGTATCATCGCCAAGGGTTCTTTCACTGAACGTGATGCCACACGGGTGCTGCAGATGGTGCTGGACGGTGTCCGATACCTGCATGCACTGGGCATCACACACCGAGACCTCAAGCCTGAGAATCTGCTTTACTACCACCCAGGCACTGACTCCAAGATCATCATCACTGACTTTGGCCTGGCCAGTGCCCGCAAGAAGGGGGACGACTGCCTGATGAAGACCACTTGTGGCACACCCGAGTACATTGCTCCTGAGATCCTGGTCCGCAAGCCCTACACCAACTCGGTTGACATGTGGGCACTGGGCGTCATTGCCTACATCCTACTCAGTGGCACCATGCCCTTTGAGGATGACAACCGTACCAGGCTATACCGGCAAATCCTCAGGGGCAAGTACAGTTACTCGGGGGAGGTGAGTCTGCCCTGTCCCAGGGATGTTGGGAGGCCCCTGGGTAGGGGGATATCTTGCAGCTCTTGATCAGAAGGATGTGCTCTGAGGGCCATGTTCATGGGGCCAGGCAGGTAGAGAATAGTAGGGTATCTCAGTTTGGGATTCCCCAAAAGCGAGCCCTGAGACTTGGGAGCAGATAATTTAATTGGCATATGATTCCAGTAAGCACAGGTGAAGGGTGGGGAAGGTAAGGCAGAGAGGGAGGAAGCCAATAAAAGGCATATGAAGGAGTAGACTGCCACTGGGGGGGCCACTGGAACTCCTACTGGGGACCCTGTGAATAATCACATGGAACATGCCTCTGAATTGTACCACTGAGGGACAGGAAGGCGGGTGGGTTTTAATCCACTGACTTCTGTATGAGTCCAGAATTTATTAGGGGTGTGGCATTAAATCCCTGGCACTTCTTGGCTGTCCTGAATGCCAGCTAGTGCTGGAGAAAATCTTCAGGCACAGAAGCAGGGAGATGCATGCACTGGCACTGGGCGCTGTCCCCATGCACAGGAGCACCACATCCACGGGTGAGCTCAGAGGTGGGCTGGAGCACGTGGGGCAGGGCAGCCACAGCGTCTGCTCCACGAGGACCCAGGACAAGCTAGTGTGACCACGCCCTGTCTAAAGGAGCCACTGCTGCTCATCTCTGCCCAGTTTTGCCACACAGCCCAGAGGATTCTGTGCACCCAGACATTCCAGTTTTTTAAAGAGAAGCCAGAAAATTTGATCTTAAAATGTTGGAATTCCATATTTAAGTAGTATCTTGTGTGCCAACAAATACTAACCTGCAGGCCACATTCAACCAGCAGTTTGTGTCTTTGAATCCATGATTGCCCTGATACCTGAAAAAATCTTTTAGGCTTCAGTACTGGTGGGAGCTGAAGGAAGTTGCACAAAAAGAAAGTGTTGGTTGGTCCTTAGGCAGGAGGCTGACTGGGTAGGACAGGAGGCTGAGCATAGGCACCAGCTGGTGCTACAGGCATAATGGTTGGCTCGGGAAGGTTGTAAACAAAAAAAATACGTGATGGCCTAAATGGGAGGTGAAGTAAGCTTTGCAGGACAACAGGATTCTGCCAAGGCAGTGAGGGCCCCTCCCCAAGTGCCTCTGAAGAGTGCTCCCCACAGTGTTCCTCTCAGGCTTGGGCCGGCTGACTGCTGTCCATGCCTCCTGAACAACCCACATGGAGGGGCAGGAGCTCTGGGACTAGCTTCCTTCTGAAACCCAGCTTTCCTTCCGGGGACTTTGGAGCGGGCCATCTCTGGTCCCAGCCAACTGGCCCAGAGCAGCATTTCCTGTAGAAGTCACCCCAAAGCCTCTTGTCACTTTGTCTTTAGTGCTTGATGTCCTGTGCTCTGTCAGATTCCCTGTCAGCTTCCAGACATGGTCGTCAGGTCAGTCAAGGACTTCCTGTGAGGGTGGGGGCTGGCATTCACTAGGGGGATTTTCCAGGTCACCTGTCAGAGTTGTGTGAGGCAGGGAGGAAAACCTTTATCTTTAAAATATACATACATTTTTAAAGTTTTTATTTATTTATTTTGAGAGAGAGACAGAGTGAGCAGGGGAGGGGCAGAAAGAGGGAGAGAGAGAATCCTAAGCAGGATCCGCACTGTCAGTGCAAAGCCTGATGCGGGGCTTGAACTCACAAACCATAAGACCAGGACCTGAGCTGAAACCGAGAGTTGGACGCTTAACCGACTGAGCCACCCAGGCACCCTTGGAAACCTTCATCTTTGGACCAGGTCTCTGCTGGCCATAGACGGAGAAACTGGGGCTTTCTCTAGCTCTCAAACTTTCTCACATCTTCTTTGCTCCAAATGGATTCAACAAAACAAATGCTGACTGGATGGGAACCCCAGGCTGCAATGGTGTGGTCGCAGAGGACACCTCATTACTCACCCTATGGGCCAGGTTTCATCACTGGCCAGAGGACCAGCATCCACCTCCCAGAGACAGTGTTGTGCCAAGGCCCCACCTAGCCTGCTCTGTATTAGGCGCTCTGTGTGATGCCAGGCTGTTGGGGTTCTGGCTGGCAGAGGGAGTAATGAGCTTAGCTATAGCAGAGAGGGAGGTTTCCCAAGAGATGCTGACAAAGGGAAGACTTTTTCAAAAGTCTGTAGGTTTGCCCAGGAGTTCCTTATTCTGGCAGTTGTTGATCAAGCAGTTTAACTAATTAGAGCTTGCAGTCTTGCTAACTGGCTATTGATTATCCGTATCTGGAAGAATGACATATGAATGTAGTGAGGAATAGACTCAGGCTTCCTGCTCCTTCTGTAGCCACAGGACTGGGTCCTGAGACTCTGTTGGAATCACAGTCTGGGGCTCCCAGTGTGTGTGTGTGGTGAGGGGGATGGGGCACTGCCCAGCCTTGCCTTCCAACCCCCCATTCATCTGAAGCTGAAAGCATGAGTTCCCAGTTCCAGAGTCAAATTCCTGGCCACCCCTGATGGCATCTGTCTATTACCAAGAGTTTGGCTGACTCCAAAAACTGGTTGTACCACCATCTGCAGAGTTGTGGTTTGGATGAGATTTGTCTGGGATATTTCCTGGGTGAGGAGGTCTCATCATTAGATCAGATTCTCTTGAGGTGGAGACCAAGCATCTCCTTCTGTTCTGCTGGCCAATTCCTACCCATAAATGCACCTGAGGAAGATACATAGAGACATGAAGGCATGTTCTCCATCCCTGTGAAGCTTGAGATTGCCTGGGGAGAAAAGACTAGGAGTAGGAAATGGCCACAGAACAAATTCTCGTTGGCAGGCAAATGCCAACACAGGCCTCATCTGTAGTCACTGGGCTTGGGCAGTCTGGAACATAAGCTGTGTGGCTCAGATCAGGTGGCTGGACTGGTCCCCCTTCTTAGGGCTGGGCCCTGCTCTCACCCTCAGGCTGGTCATCTGTCTTCTTCTGTGTGATTTGACCTTCTGAAGGCCATCGAAGTGAGCAAGACCCTGTCAGCAAAGCTATCTGAGAGCCTGTCATATTGAGGGGGGTGTTTTGATCTAGCTTCTTCTGCAAATGAAGGACCACCCACTTTGAGCTCAGCAAGGTTTGGAGATGTGCATTCCTCACCTAACAGTAAGCCCCATGGTAGTTAGTACCTTTCTAGAGCCACTCACTTTTCCTGCCCCTGCCTTCTTACAGTGGTGGTGGTGTATACCAGGCCCTTCCCAATGTGCTTAGTTCCTGAAGCCTATGTCTCTGCAGCTCCCTGTCAGGTTCAGTGGTTTCTGTGGACTTTCTATAGGAGGTGAGCTGTGAGGAAGAGGAGGCTCAGAGAAAGGGACATTGCTGACTGTGCTCAGAATAAATAGGAGATTGTTTGGGAGTAATGGAGTACAGGTTGACGAGGCTGGGCCAGGCCTGCTCTTTGCTCTTGGGAGCTCTGTAATTGCAGGGGCTACTTGGAGATTGGAAGCAGTAGGTGTGAGGGAACCCTCTGTGTTCTTGGTAGTAAAGGAGGAATGCAGCAGAAAGTGTTGTGAGAGACTCACAGGAGGAAGACCGACGGGGGGGTGTTGGAGTAATCCCTGTTGGGGATGGGGGAACCTGGTGTCCTGGGGGCAGTTGGAGCAGATCAGAGTTCAGAGAATGAGCTCCACATGGTGTGAACTATAGTTTAGTGAGATGAGTGGGGACAGAATCCTCCTGTAGCTCTGCAGGAGCATCAGCTTACAAGGGCAGATTGAGAGAGGCCTGACTGCCCTCTGGTCCAGAGAGTATGTAGGCTTCTGCCTTGACATCCCTGGGTGGGGCCCAGTGGTGGAGGGAAATACACCCAGTGCCTGGCTCCCGCCCCACAGTCCTGACACTCTAGATACTCAGGCCATGGCCCTGGCCCCACTCTGCCCCATTTCCTACACAACCTTCACTCTGCATGCTAAGCTCTTGCTCAGGCTTTTCACTCTGTTCCCAGTGTTGGCCGTAGAAAATTGACCGGCTCTGAAAGGTTCAATTCAAAAATTGCTTCCATTAAGAACAGTGCCGTGTCGTGCCTACTGAGTACCAGACACAGTGCTAGGGGTTCCGTATCCAACATGTTTAATCACAACAGTGCTGCCAGGTGGGTGTAATCCCCCGTTTTACAGAAGAGGAAATTGAAGCTCTCGAGGTTAAGTAACATGTCCGTGATCTCACAGCTAGAGGGTGGCAGGCCTGGGATTTGAATCCAGGTCATCTTGGTGTCAGAGTTCTTGGCCTTTCCATCCCCACAGTCTCTGTTCCCCGACCTACATCCCTCAGCATGTTGCTGGAATCTTTGTTTCAGCACTTTCTTGGGCTGTTGCCTGTGGACATCTCTCCTCTCAGGCCTGTAAGGTTTTTGAAGACAGTGTGTGTATCAATACACATGTTCCCTGTACTTTCTCCTGGCCTCTCCTGAGGGAAGGACTGGTGGTTGGTGATTCCCTGGGAAAGGACCCAAAAGTGGCTGGCAGGCAGCCGGGGCAGCCCCCCTTCTGGGAGCTGAACTCCAGAAAAAAATGAAGAGCCTGCTGGAGATGTGTCTAGTAGTCTGTGACCAGAGCTGCTTAGAAGCAGCTGTGGGAGTCTTGGAAGAGGAAGGAATGCTGGGAAGGAGCCGGCTGTGACAGATAATTTTGAGAAGAGAAATCTGCATTTTCTCTGGGGACCAGAGGTGCCAGAGTGGAGAGGGCTAAGCCAGGGTCATATTGGAAGTGATGGGAGACACATGTTGGCCAGATGTGAGGAAGGCCTGTGTTGAGTGTGAGAGCAGGCTGAAGACACAAACAGCCACCTTGAAAGAGGGAGCTTCTTGTCATGAGAGATGCCAGAAGGGCTGGAGCAGCTATTTCTAAAGGAGTGACACAGAAGGTGAGTCATCATCTGTCAGACCCATACTAGAGGACTGTTACAGTCCGCTGACTTGGAGATTCCATGATTGATTTGACGTGAACTGTGATGTTGCCGGCCTAATGCTATTGCTTTTGTCAAGAGTTCTTTTCCTAGAGTAAGGACGGATGAAGAGGCTCTTGTGGGACTGATGGCAAAGTGGTACCATCAGCAGCTTTGCTGTCTGCCTCATTTGGCAGCCTTTAATTGTCGCCCTCTGCTTGGGCAGTCTCTGAGCTTCGGGCAAGCCCAACTGACTGCCCCATGAACAGGGGGCCTGGGGCAAAGGTTCTCACAGTGTCTTGTTCAGAGAATGAGTACTGCCAGCCAAGGGACAGAATCTTGATGGGAGAGGAAGGCCATCTGCAGGCCCAGCATGCCACTCCCTGGGGGATTTTGTTGGAGGTGGCTTTTCAGGGACGACCTCTGGGCTGCAGTCCGACCACCCATCCACATGGTGCCAAGGGGCAGGCGCTCAGGCGCGTGAGTTGGACCATCTTGTAGTTCTGATAGCCCTGTAGTAGGATGAGTAGCCAGAGCCAGAGTTCACATTTACTTTCCTACTTCTTTAAATGACCCTAACACTTGTCTTTCAGCCCTGGGATGTTGAAGATAAAGGGAGGTATGGAGGATATGCTCTGTAGGTGAAGGGGGTCGGCGCCTGTGAGGGGGCTGATCATGTAGCCTGGTTCATATGCCCTGATAGGGAGCAGCCAGCTGCATAGGGATAGGGCCTTGGCCCAGAACCATGGGGAGTATCCAGCTGGAGACTGGTGTTGTGTGCAGGCAGCAGCAGAAATGCAAGGAGGCAGATGCCATGTTTCCAGGCTCATGCTTGGATTCTGCTGGCTGCCTTTAACTGCCTCACGTTCCCACCTCCAGTGTGGATGGGGGCTGTGATGGGCCGTCACTTCATCACTCCTCTCTTGCTGTTTCCTGCTCCCAGAGTAAGGGGATGGCTTTTCCATGTCTGTCTCAATAGCTGACAGCACAAGGAAACACAAATTGATTTAGAATTCTTTGCTGTGAGGTATCTCTAAGCCCTTCCTCCTTGCCTCTCTGGTGGTAGCTGTTGGGTGCCAAGAGCTGAGTGATGGTGCTGGCTCTATGCCAGGATCCCATGATGCCCCCATACCTGTCCAGGAGGGATCTCTCTGGAAGGGCTGTCCCTACTTCACCACATCTCCTGGTCTACAGTAAGTATTCAACAGAGAAGTCTCCCTCCTTTACTGTAGGAGCAGACACTGGCAGTCTAGATCCCTGACTGGTCCCCGGAAGGTGGTATGATTTGGTCCACTAGGGACCCTCACTGGTCACTGTGCTTGGAGACCTCTTGGAGGAAGGCAGGGGTAGCTTCCTCCTGGTGGGGGCAGGAGGCAGGCTTGGAGCGTAGAGGGGCAGCATCCCCCTCCTGCGCCGCCTCTGGTCCACCACTCAGCTCCCTGGAGCTCTGTACTCTAGGCTTCCCTCTGCCACTGCTGCCCTGGTTACACAGTCCCCAGAGAGCAGTACTCTCCTGTGGTGGCAGAAACAGACACCCGTCTTCCACATTGCTGCATTCAGCCATTCCTACCTCCTGACCACCTCTAGCTTCTCGTTAACCCAGAGTCAGATCCTCCTGTCATCACTCCTGTTTCCCACCCCCCGCCCTGCCAAGGCCTCTCCAACAAAGGGGTGTATCGTGGGTTGTGTTTGGAGCAGTGCCTGGTGTGCCATCCATCCCCTCCCTCTCCTGCTCTTCTCATTGTCTGTCTCCACCTGGATATCTCTGCCTGCTCACAGGCCCTGTCGCTTCTAGGCTCTTGAGTTCCAGTGGGAGCTGCCACGGCTCTTGTCTCTCCCACAATCTGACCTCTTTAAATCCGCTAACGGCCTCCCACACTCATCCCCTCCTGCCCGCACTGAGGGGGGAGCATACTTGCAGGTAGATGAGATGGCTAAAGATGACCTGGTCCAACCACTCTTCACCAGCCATGCCTCTCTAGACTCTCCTTCCTTGGTCAGTTTTCCCATCTCACAAGGTCACTCTTCTCGTGCATGCCTGCCTGGCCTCAGTTTGTCTGCCTCCCAGAGCAAGCGTGGTGCCCAGACCTGAGCTTTGCTCCAGTATGTCCTCTCCAGCTTGCAGCAGAAGTCTCCTTCATCTCTTCACTCATCCTGCCATCCCATGTTGTCCAAGTCCTGTGTACCCAGGGTTCAAGGACACAGTCTCAGCGTGGGTGACGTGCTAATATCCACCAGGGCTCCAAACTGTCTCAGAAATTAGAATGGAGGAAGTTGTTGTGTGCGTGGGTGTATGTGTGCATTTTGTTTTGTTTTTTTAGGAGCCCCATAAGGGTCTTGAACTCACAGGACTTTGAGATTGAGACCTGAGTTGAGATCGAGTCAGACATTTACCTGACTGAGCCGCCCAGCACCCCATGTTTTTTATTTTTTTAATGTTCATTTTATTGTATTTGAGAGAGAGAGAGAGAGCATGAGCAGGGGAGGGACAGAGAACAAGAGGGAGACACAGAATCTGAAACAGGCTCCAGGCTGCCAGCTCAGAGCCCAACATGGGGCTTGATCACGAACTGTGAGATAATGATCTGAGCTGAAACCAAGAGTCAGAATGCTTAACTGACTGAGCCACCCAGGCACCCCCAGGATTTCATTTTGTTACTCATCTCAAGTGTCAGAACACAGCTTTACTAACCTTTAAGTTGTCACGCTTTTTCTTGTTTTGTTTTTATCTTCATTCTCTGCGTCTTTCTAAAATTCTATTATCTTCCTTCTTTTTCTCCCCTCAGGCTCTCTCCCCTAAGGTCCTCTTTCCTGGCGCTCAGCCCCCACCCATCCCCTGCCAGGTCCCAGGGTGGTGGATTCTGTTTGGTCTGGAAGCCCAGGCACCAGGATGGTGAGTGTCTTGACCAGAGGAAGGGGTTGCTGGCTCCCCTGCCACTCTATGTCCAGCTCTGCTGAATTTTTCAAAAACACTTTACCTCGTGGGCAACATCAGAGTGTGCTGTTCTTGTCATACTAATAGTTCTGCACTCCTGAGTAAAACCCAAAGCGCCATTTCCCAGAAACGTGCTCTTTTCTCTGCTCTTGTTCAGGCCCACGTAAGTACAGGAAGGAGGCCTTTGGGGGTGGAAATACTGGGTCTGAAAATATATCTTGAGACAAAGCTGGGGGAAGATTGAGTCATGGGAGCAAAGCCCAGGCTTCTTTCCTCCCTTCCTTCACCTAGCAGCTCTGGCAGCTCTTTGGTGAGGCTACCTCCTCTTCCAGGGAACCTTCCCGAGTCATCATGGCCTAGAAAGGAACCCACAGAGGTCAAGAGGTCAAGGCCACTTAAATGTTAGATGCTGTGCTTCTGTTTCTTACGTGCAGCCAAGTGAGGAAGAAAGCTGGGAAACCATCTTCTTAGAATTGAGGACGTTAGCAACTGGAAGACACTTAAAATCCATTGCATTTGGCTCCTTTAAGTGTATTTATTTTGAGAGAGAGAGAGAGAGAGAGAGAGCGCGCGTGCGCGCGCACAAGTGGGGGAGGGGCAGAGAGTTGAGGAGAGAGAGAGAGAATCCCAAGAAGGCTCCATGCTGCCAGCGCAGAGCCTGACATGGGGCTCAAAACTCACAAATTGTGAGATTCTGACCTGAGCCAAAACCAAGAGTCAGATGCTTAAGTGACTGAGCCACCAAGGCGCCCCTGGCTCCTTCATATTAAAAGTGAGGAGGCTTGTTTTCTCTAAGGTTGCACAGAGAAAGTAGACCTAGAATGGAAGTCTCTGGGCTTTCAACCTGTTGCTTTAATTCGTTACCCACATGCCATCCAGAAGCCAGGCCTTTCTTTCCCCTCACTTGAGAGTGGTCAGACTTGCCTGCCAGAGGGAGTCTAGCAGCCTTGGGAGCTGGGTTTGCTGCTGGAAGGACGTAGCTTTCTCCTTTCTCGTCGGTCTAGGCCAGAGAGCTGGCTTCATCCTTTGTTCCTTTAGCCCTTGGGCTTAAGGTGAAACCATTGGTAGTGGCCTGGGCAGTGTTCTTCCCAGGTCCTGTGGCATTAGTGCTAGAGCAAGCAAAGCTGGAGCTAGAGCTAGAGCAAGAGTTAGAGCAAGTAAAAGGGGCCAGGGAGGTGGGAAGTTCATCCTCTGAGATGGACTGGAAAGCCCTTTCTGATTTCATGCTTCCCTTTAAAGGGAATGTTGGGTTCTGCTGCTGAGGAGTGACTGGTCCCTCAGAAGCAGGGGATAAGGAAGATGAAGTTGTTAAGGAAATGCTCATGGGAGAGTTCCATCTATCCCTTTTTGGTTTCTCTGCTGTTACAATGTCAAGAGTAGATAACCTAGGGGCGCCTGGCTGACTCAGTCAGTAGAGCACGTGACTCTTGATCTTGGGGTCATGAGTTTAAGCTCCAGCTTGGGCCCAGAGCTTACTTTAAAAAAAAAAAAAAAAGATAGGTACCCTAGCTGCAAAGGGATGAGGACTCTGGGGGCCACAGAGGAGGGAAAAGGACAACCAGCTGGATGGTCAGAAACAGGGTGGAGGTGATGTCCCTCCTCCCACAGTCTCTCCTTGTCCTTTCAGTGCCCAGCCCTTCACCCACATAGCTCATAAGAGGCTCGTGGAAAGGACAGTGTAAGGCTCTCACCCTGGGTATTGAAGCTGCCCTCTGCTCCCACAGCAGAGGAACACCTGAGTCTAGATGCAGGCATGGTGACATTTAACACTCCCTTCTGTGCCCCATGCTCCAAGTCAGTCCAGAAACAGGTGAAAGCCTCTGGGAGACTGGCCAGGTGGTACGTGAGGCCTGTCCCTTCTGTCAGCCACTTGAGCCTCACATGTGTCCCTGACTTGACTCCCAAGTTTACTGAGGTGAGAGTTCTGTTCTTTACCCAGAGCCAGCATTTAGAACTATGGAAACTGAAAGGCATGACTGTTTATCATTATTCTTTTTCTCATGCCCACAGTGCTACCCAGTCAGTCATAGGCTGACAGACTTACTCATGGGGCTCTAGTGGCCCAAGTATGATGCAGAAACAAATGGGTTGGTCTGTGGATATCGAAAGCTTTCTTAGGAGGTACTGAATTGGACTTGGCCAGAAGCATGGCCCTGGGTGAGTGTGGAAAGCCTTGGTTTTGCTTGCTGGGTGCTGTTGGAGGCCTCGGCAGCACTCCCCAGGGACCACTGTTCTGAAGGGCACCCTGAGCCTGTCTCACTGTCAGTGGAATGGGTTGAGGACCAGTTCTTTCCTGTGTTTGGCCTCCTGACTTCCTGCCGCAAGTTCCTCAGGGTGTGAGGGTTAGGCCGGGTGCCATTGGCACAGGTCAGGTCAGGATGGCTTAAGTCACATTGGCTTGGGGGACCCACCTGGTCCAGCTGTTTACAGGTCCTGAAAGATGGGGAGAGCTAGGGCCTGCTGGAGAGGGCTGGGCAGGCCCTTAGACAAATGAGTTATTGGGCATTCTGCACACGGCTGCGTGTACACAGTAATTGGGGAGGCAAGCATCTGGGGGAACAGAAGGCACAGATCAATCTGGCTCGCTTTTGTCACTAATAGGCTGGCCGCTCAGCGAGCAGCAGGGGTCAATGCCTGGTGTGAGCATGTGTCATTCTGGAGATGAAAATGCTTAAGCCCACAGGATGGGTCTGGTGAGAGGCCCGTCTCAGACTGCACTGAACTTGCGTGGAGCTGCAGGGAGCCTTGGTCTGGCTGGGTATGGATGTGAAGTGGGGATGTCTCTGACCCATACATGTGTAGGTTCCTGGCTTGTGAGTCCAGCTTCACCACTGTTTATTTTGTCATCAGAGGAGTTGTCCCTCTTCTCTCTTGATTGGACCAAGGGGGCACGGGCAGAATCCATGTCCCGGCTCTGTTTGGCTAGCCTGGGCTGCCAGCTCTGTCTTTGGGCTGTCCCACCAGTAGGCCCAGCTTAACCACAGTGTGTTTCCCAGTGATTCCTCTTTTTCTTGAAGACCAGAAAGGCTGGTAGGGCAGCACAGGTATTCCCATGACCCACCCTGTCCAGCTTCTAAGTTTTGCTCTGTCCATCAGGGGCCCCATTATGCCTTTCTTTCCATCACTTAAGTGAGTGACGGGGGCTGCAGCGAGTGTCTGTGGTTTAGATTGGCTGGCCCCTCACAGTGGCTTCTTGTGTTCAGATGGCAGCAGCAAGCCATGGGGCTTTCTTGAACCATGAGCAGCTGGGAAACTGTGTAGTCCAGTCACTCTGCATGTCAGCCTCTGTAGCAGAGCCCTGAGCTGTGCAGGCCTGCAGGGAAACTTGGACCAGACTGTGTGTGTGGGAGGGCTGTCACTCTGCGCCTCCTCACTGCTCTCACCAAGGTATTTATGGGCTTCCCTGCCTGCATATCCTGAGGCCCTGACTGCCCTCCTCATGAGGGATGTTGTCTCCCCAGAAATTGCTGGGAGCTAGCACATTGGTGAGGACCCTGCTAAGTGGCTCTTTGGTAATGTAGTCTGTCATTTTCCATCAGCTCAGTTTAGTCAAAGTTGAGATTCGCCTTCCAAAATCCAGGTTAGGGTAGCAACTGCAAGTAGCCCCCACCCCTTCTTCAGGACTTCAGAAGAGTGCTTCCCCTCTACCCCCTGTATATAAGTGGGGAGGGTGTGGGGGGAAGAATTGGAGGTCAAGGAAGCTGAACTGGGAGTAGCAATAGTCAGTGTGTAAGTGTATCTGCTAAATGGGCATGCAGTTGCCCTGAATGTGGGCTCTTAGATTTTCCTGAACCTCCTAGAGAATGAGTTCAGGAGTTCCCCAGGGCAAAGGGTACCATAGAGTGGAATAGGCAGACCTCATTTGGCAGGAAGAATGGTGACGGTGCCCCTGACATCCCAGCCAAACCTGTCACAGTCACAGCAGAGGTCCTAGTTGCCTACTCTTTGGGAATATCAGAGCCCATGCCACAGTGCTTCCAGAAGACGCAGTGACTCAGAATGGTTCTGTGTCTGCCCTCCTCCAGCAGAGGGACTCGAGGGCCTCTGTATGCCTAGTGCCAGGCACTGGAGCTCATCCAGCTTAGCATGGTCTAATGGGAATGAACAATGAACTTGAAATCACTGGAATAATTGCTTAGCTCTGGGGGCTAAGAGGAAGTCTGAGTAAGTGTCCTTTACCCTGAGAACCTAAGGATTCAGCCAGGTGAAGACAAGCTGTACAGGCTGAGGCCCTGAGACAGACAGAAGCTTGGTGTGTGGCTGAGATGAGGCAGCCATGGGTGCATGTAGCAGAGCAGGCTTTGTGTGGTTTCTCTGAGGACAGAATGTACTAAAATGAGGCTGCTGCAGAGCACTGCCAGGCAGCCCCTGTGTGGTCTAAAGAGGCCCTGAAGACTGGAAAGAAGGGCCCTGGTCCCACCTATCCCCCAAGAGCTTCCTACCCTCTCAGGAGGTAGATGAAGAAATCTAGTTGCCTTAAATTGTTTCCTTTTCTCTCCATGGCTGAGAGGTGGAGGCTGATGTGGGGAATGCAGTGGTTGCCCACCATCACTGTGTCAGTTGGACGGAGGTGGGTCCCCTCTTTAAAGACTAGGAATTTCCCTGCTAAGTGGCCTGATACGGACATCCAGAGTTTGAAGCTTAAGTCTGGCTCAGGATATGGTGGAGGGTTTGGGTCATTCTCTTTAAATCTCCCCAAGTTATAGTGATTTGGGGGTAGCTGGAGGCTCTTGACAGGGACCACCTTCCTGAGCCAGGTGTTGAGTCCAGGTACCTTAGACGTTTGCTGCTTGGGGAGCGGGGGTAACAGGTCTGTCTCCTACTTGTCAGATGGACTCCTTACCCAGAAAACAGCCTCTGCTTAGTGGCCTGGGCCAGTGTTGGGTGGAAAGGGGAGGCCCACACAGAATGCTGTACTTGGGAGGAGCTGGGCAGTGCCTCTCTCCAGGGGGAAAGTGCTAGAATGCTGGACAGTGCTAAGTGCTGTGGTGATGGCATCATCAGAATGGGGAGAGCAGTGTTGAGTGTTCCCACTCTAATGCTTGTCCTTGGCCTCTAGCCCTGGCCCAGTGTGTCCAACCTGGCCAAGGACTTCATCGACCGCCTGCTGACGGTGGATCCCGGCGCCCGTATGACTGCACTGCAGGCCTTGAGGCACCCATGGGTGGTGAGCATGGCAGCCTCTTCATCCATGAAGAATCTGCACCGCTCCATCTCCCAGAACCTCCTCAAACGTGCTTCCTCACGCTGCCAGAGCACCAAGTCAGCCCAGTCCACGCGTTCCAGCCGCTCTACGCGCTCCAACAAGTCGCGCCGTGTGAGGGAACGGGAACTGCGGGAGCTCAACCTGCGATACCAGCAGCAGTACAATGGCTGAGCTGCCGGCTGCAGCACAGACATGACATGGTCCCAGCGTGGCTGTGCATCGCTGTGCCATCTGGCCCTGATGCCCTCTCTGGAGATAGGCCTGTATGGCTGGCAGCAGATGAATGGCCCCAGCCCCTGTCCTATGCCTTCAGCAGCCTCCATCCTCATCCTGGGCCTGAGCCTGGGGTGATCGAGTGGAGGGAGCCTGGGGGAGCTGTGAGCCTTCTGAACTGGGAGCCTGGCCTGGCACCAGTGCTCCTTTTGGTGGGCAATTGCTCTGCTACAAGTTGGGGAAAGGGCAGGACCTGGCCTTCAGGCTCCCTCACCCCTTAGCTCTTCCCCAAGACCAAAGAGGCAAGCTGTGCCAGGTAGAGGGTGTCCTGTTGTCCTAGGACTCTTTGGGACAGTTACTTCTGAAACCTCTTTCCTCCACTGAACCTTCATCTCTGGTCCCCCACATTCCATTGCATCCTGATGTGTACCACAGTGAGAGGCCCAGGTAGGCCCAAAGCTAGTGTCTTGGGTAGATTCTCAGCTAAGTCTAAACAGTCTCCCACCTCCCACCCAAGATCTGTCTTCCCTCGTGGTACCCCCAGGGGCCCCTCCTGGCCCCAGGGCCCCTGTCCCTCCTGGCCCCAGGACTGGCTAGAACCTCTGGTGGTAGGGCCATGGCATGGTCCTTGGCCCTTCTGGACTGTGTGGCCATGTTGGTAGCAGGCTTGCTGCAGGCTCCACCCTCTCTCTGACAGTGGGAGAGGTCCTGCCCACCAGCCCACTGCTCTCAGTGCCTTCTTTGCAGAGCCCACTATCACTTCTTTCTCCCCTTTGGATGCCCATTCTATTCCCTAGGTGCCTCCTTCCCAACTGTGGGGGATTAAAGGGAGCCCCACTGCTGCTACCTGGGGAATGGGGGCACCTGGGCCAAGGCAGAGGCCACGGGCTTACCAGGGAGAGCCCCGTCAAGATTCCAGGGTCAGCCCTGGTTCTACCCTTGGTACTGCCCAGTGTCCCTTCCCTTCAAGCTCTGCAGTGTCATAAAGGCGCCATCTAGTGTCTGGCATGGGTATGGGCAGCCTAAGAGTGACCACTGTGCTCACCCTTCATCTTCTAGAGAAAGTGGGAAGGAAGGAGCTGCTGTATTGAGGAAAGGTCCCAGGCTGCTCAACCCTCCCCTTCTGCTGAGCTTCTGCGCAGCTCCAGTTGGAACTTAGCCATACTGTGTGACCTGCCTCTGAACCCTGAGTGCCTGGGGCCCTGGCCTTCTCACAGCTGGCCTTGCTTGGTCCAGCCTGTCCCTGCTAACTTTCACAGCATTACCTGTCCAGCCTGGGCCCTGCCGAATCTTAGGCTGGAGGGAGCTCCTTCAGGCGGTGGGTGGAATTGGGTGGCTGCTTTCCCAGAGGCTTGAGCCAGACCATCCCCATGTTAGTCAAGGTGCCTTTACATCACCACAAACAAGGCTGGAACCCAAGTCCCCTTCTTCCTCAGCTCCTTTCACTGGCAGGGAAGGAGCTGTGGCCCAGCTTTAGCTGTAGCTAGACTGCAGGGCCTCTGCCGGCAGGGAGAGATGGGCCCTCACTCAGTTTTTCCCAATGGGTAGCCTCGGGCCAGGCCCTCCTTTTACTGCATGCACCACCTCCAGTGGGAAACAAGGCCAAAGAGAACACTCTGGGCCAAGTCAACTGCCTTAAACATCCCCTCCTTCTATCTTCAGTGTTCCTGGCACAAGGCAGAAGAGAGCCCAAGCCCTGTGGCCTCAGAACTTCCCCCACTTCCCCAAGTGCCTCTGCGGGCCTGAAGCCCTGGGGATTTATTTCCTCTCTTGTCCAAGATAGGCCTGGCCCTCAGGGTAGGACAGCGGGAGGTTGGAGACTTGGGCCTTTACGCCATGGACTATGGATGGAGAATGTGCAGTTATTTATTTTGTGTACTCAGTTTGTAAATGTATCCTCTGTATTCAGTAAACAGGCTGCCCTCCCCAGGGAAGGCTGGTCCATCCATTTTGACAGCCCAGGCTCCTTGCTGTGGACCAGGAAGGCGATACCTGCCATGCCAGGAGTCAAAGTCCCAACTGGGGAAGGGGACTCCCAAGAGCCTCTCCCTTCCCTTGGAAGGATAGACAAGAATACACAAGAGGACAGAGCATGGGGACTTTACTGGATTGAGATGGGGAGAGGGCCTGTGGTAGGCTCAGTTATAGGCTATGATCTTGTTGATCCAGTTGCTGAACTTGCTAACCCGAGTGTATATGGCGGGCTTGTGCACATTGCAGTTGCTGGTGCCCCAGGAGACAACGCCAATAAGTACCCACGTGTTCCCTTTCTGGCAAACAAGAGGCCCTCCAGAGTCTCCCTGAGGAAAGTAGAGGGGAGAAGTTACCTCAGGGATTAGAGGGTGCCACAGGACAGTGCAGAGGATAGAACAGGGTGCTGATGCTCACCTGGCACGAGGAGGCCCCTGAGCCGCCTGCACAGATCATGGAGTCAGTGATACGTGAACCCCAGTACTGCCTGCACTGACTCACAGTGACCAGGGGCAGAGCCACCTGCTGCAGGCGTGCTGGGGTCGTATTGCCTGTGGGCCAGAAGGGGGTGGTTAGGCCCCGGATGACTTGTTCCCACCCTACCCCTCTCACCCAGATTTTTGGCCCACGTTCCTACCCATGCCGCTGAGGCGTCCCCAGCCAGTGGTGGCACAAGTGAGGCCTGCAGGCAGTGCCTCATTTGGGGAAGCCAGGCAGACTGGTGTGATGCGTTTTGTGTACTGGGCTGGGGAGGCGAGCTTCAGTAGCGTCAGATCATTGTTTAGGGTGGTGGGGTTCCAGGAAGGGTGCGTGATGGCCTGTGGAACCAGGAAGGGGCCATGTAGAATTGCGGTGGGCACTGGCCCCCAGTGTTGGTAGGTGCTGAGGGCCTAGCCTTGGGCATGCCTTGAATTCCTCATCCCCAGAGCCCACCCACCTGCCCCATCCACTCTTTCTTTCCATGTCTGTAGCCCAGACACTCACCTTTGAGATGGACAGAACCTGCAAAGGCTCAGCATTGGATGATCGGTCGTACTCGCCCAGGACAACAAAGTGGCGGCCGGGGCTGCAGTGAGAGTGGGGTTGGGCGGCCGCAGGGAGGGCAGAGCAACAAGAGAGCGGCATCCAGGGGAAGGAGGTGGGGAGAGGTGGGCTAGGGGGCAGGCAGGGTGGGAGTACTCACGTGACTTTGCAGTGGGCAGCAGTGACCACCCAGGACTGGCTGATGAGGGAACCACCGCAAAAGTGGAAGCCACTGCTGTCCTGGGGTCAGTGGGAGTGGGCTCAGGCTATGCCTGGGCATGAAGTACCTGGTACCCTGCCCCACCCTTAGGGTGCACGTACCTGCAGGGACACTTGCCAGGGCCAGGAGCCTGGCACTGCGTTCTCCCCGTTGACAATCCTCTGGCTGAAGCTCAGTACTGGCTTGATGGCAGGAATGCCGCAGCCTGCTCTGCCATTGGACTGGTGAGGACCTGCTTCCCACACATCCCTGCCCACCTCTCCCTACCTCCTCCTGGGTGCCCCCAGCTTTGTCCTGCAGAGAGGTCCAAATCAGAGAGGGCTTGTCACTACCCCTTCTCACCCACAGCACCTTTAGGTATCTCAGTTACCCATGTCCAGCTGGCCCCCAATTCTGTCCATTCTCTGACATCTCTCCCCAACTTACTCCCCATGCTCCCCAACTTCACCACCACCTGCTATTTTTCTCCCTGACTCCTGGGACAGTCTCCTCTCTAGCCTCACACCTGCTCCAGGGCTCCACAGCCTAAGGTTTCTCACTGAACTACGTGTCCAATCTTCACTTCTCAGCTTCCTAAACCCTCCCTGGTTCCCAACTCTGGCGTGATCTCCTGTCCCATTTGTGAGGCCAGCCCCTGGGTGCACCTCTTGCCCCCCTCCAGTCCTGGCACATCCTTTTCTCCTTTACCCATTCTGTCCACCTGGTTCCCTTCCAGGCAGCCCAGCTGACCCCTGGCCACTAAGTCTGGGCTAGCTTTGGGGGCTAGGTTGCTTGAGGGCTGGTCATTCAGGGCTGGTCTGGGCCCACTCACCCCAGGAGGAGCCAAGGAGGCCCAGGCTAAGGGTCAGGCTGAGCAACAGCATTGTGGCAGGCGTGAGGTTGAGAACTGGGCCTGGTTTTATGGATCTCCTTGTCCTTGGGCCAGAGTCCCAGGCCTGAGGCAAGCCAACTGTGTGGGCTCAGCCCCCTCCTATGCTCTGGTCAGGAGGAGGGTCTCTAGGCCAAGGTCCTGGACTCAGGCCTGGACTTATCAAAGCCCAGGTGTGAGGCTCTCACCTCCACCCTCCAAAGCCTGGTCTCTGATTGGCTCCCTGAATCACCTCGCATCCCAAGTGTTGAGCACTGGGTAGCAAGGACCCATGATTAAATTAGGTTTATGGTGACCACCTGGTGTCTGGGATCAGGGGAGTTTCCCAGGGCTGTCAGGGGTATCAAACTCAGAGAAGCCTGCTCTGCACCCAGGGGTGATCCTGACCGGTGGAGGGAAGGTCAGCTGTGCCAGGTCTGATGAGGAAGGCCAGAGCCATGTGGCCAGCACAGGGGTCTGGCAGGTCACAGGTCCTAACAGGTAGCATCTCTGTGATCCCTCACAACTCGGAACAGGAGTCAGTTTGCTCAGACAGATGGTGACTCTCCCACCAGCACATGGTGCATTTGGATCCAGACCTTCATCTGTCTGGCTCTGAAGCCCACACTCTTGTTGATGAAATGACATCTGGGAGGGGCCTAGCACACAGGAGGGTAAAGTGTGAGTCTTAGTGACTGGCTGACCCTGGATGGAGGTTACAGGTGCATGGGTGACAGCCATCAAATCTCTGACAGCCTCTAGGCCTTGGGGCTTCTATGGGCAAGCTCTTGGTGTCCGCAGCTCATTTGTCGTAGAGTTCCAGGCTGAACCTGCACTGAGGAAGAGAAGACGACTGTGTGCAAAGCTGTAGTGGGTAAGTTGGCTGGGGTCCTAGAGGCGTGGGGGCTCTGACTGACTCAAAACATCAGTCAAAAAAATAAGATGAGTTAATGGTTGAACAGAGGGATGGAGAAATAGAAATGTGATCAAGCAATTATAACACAATGCTAATTGCAAAGTTGATTGTGGGTATATAGGTGTTTGATGTACAATTTTTTCAACTTCTATGTTTTAAAACCTTCATAATAAAATACTGGGGGGGAGAAACAGAGTCCCAGGGATGTGCAGCCCAGAGTAGACCCTCCTCAGAGGTTGGGCAGACTCACAGTTCCGAAGGTCCAGCAAGTCAGCTGTTCTGAGGACAGGATGCTTCTGCCAGCACACAGCACTGAGGCTGGTCCGCAGTGGGTGCTCAGCTAATGTTTGCTAGATAAATGTGTCATGTCTCCCTCTCCATGAGCTCTGACCCCTGTCAGCCCAGCAAACTTGGGAGTTCATTCCCCTGCTCACAGCTCAGCATGTGCAGATAGAAGCCCTGTTTGGTGTTAACACCTCAGGTGTGCTTGGCCATGGGAGGGGTTTCACAGGTAAAGGTATTGCAGGGCTGAGGAGTGTTCTCTGAGAACGTACTCTTGGAGTCAGGGAGCAGCTCCTCGGTCAGCACTTTAGCCCTCAGTGGGGTCCACGGGGGCCTCCTTGACTGAGAGGTGTGGGCTTTGTCCTGGGACACTGAAGAGCCAGATAAAGACTAGGTAGGGGCAGCACATGCGGCCCATCTGGGTTTTACAACAGCCCCCAGTGGACTAGAGGGCAAGAGCAAGGCATGGGAGTGGTAGGGGGCCTCTGCGGTGTGGAGAGTCAGGAGGGGGCTTTCCACCTTGAGCTGCAGTGCTTGCCAGGGCCCGGGTCCTGGAGAAGTAGATGCCTGAGGTGATGGGTGAAGGTCCCTCTTAGGCCAAGCCCTGGAGCCACGGCAGGGAGTGGCTTCTGAAGATGCACCTTGGCCACAGAGTCCTCATGGCTGCTTGTCCCCCTCCACCCAGAAAGAACACAGCCATCTGTTTAGGTGTTTTTTATTTCCCAGGTTTATTCCCCCTTGTTCCAAGCTCTAAGTACCATCCAACTTTACTCCACTTCCATGGCCTGTACGGTTTCCTCCAGCAGCTCCAGGGTCAGTGGCTTCACTGTCTGGGACAGGACAGCTGTGGTTCCAGGGGCAAAGCGGTACCGGCTGGGCCTGGGAGAGGGAAGGGATGGCCTCTCAACTTGGGCCCATCATGTGGCCCATCTGTTTCTTGCACCCCCTATCCCCCCTGCTAACCCCCCACCCTCCCCAGTGGTCCCCCATCTCCTATGCTCTCACCTTTCTATGGGCCTTGTGGGTGAGCTCAGTGTTCGCAGAAGCTTGGTGCCAGTCCCCGTTATCACACATGCATCCACACTGCCCCCAGAGCCCAGGTCACCCAGGATCCCTGCAGTGATGGCTTCCACTAGCAGCTCCTGCGCGGCCTCAAGCTGTGATGATACATGTGTGTGAAGCTTGATGGACCCATCTGGTATCACCCTCAGGCCACACCCTAGAGGCTTTATTCACCTTGAAGCCCAGACTGTTTACATTTGCTCACACCCAAACTCCTCTCTTTCCCTACTCCCATCTCCACCCCAAGCTCCCCTGCCCTGGTCTCTGCCTCCCTCTCAGGAGACCCTGTGTTCCCACTGCCCTCATCTTCATAAACCTCCTTGGGTCACTTACACCTGTGGTTCTGCTTACAGTACGGTAAGCCAACCAATGTGGTCTTGATCCCCAATCTACCGGTTCACTGCGTTTTCCCTTCTGAGCCTCAGGCACCTCGGAAGCAACACGTGTCACCCACTTCCATCCCACCCCAAAATCCAGACTTCAGACCCCACTTGCTGTTCCCTACTCCTTGAGCTTCAAACGGTCCTCTCTGAGCTTTGGCTTCTCCAGCAGTATAAACTGGCACTAACGGTGGTCGGCTGGAATAGCACTTCTTCATCCTGACTCCCCTGGCCCCTCAGTCTCCACTCAGTAGCCACCTCCTCCAAGAAGCCTTTCCTGATCTCTAGACTAGGCCAGGATATCTCCGTGTTATCCCAGCTCCAGCGTGCACTTCCCATCAATGAACGCGTATCCGGGGGACAGGTGTTGCTCACCCCCATGTTTGGCTGGAACCGATCCTCCAGTACCGCCAAGGCTGCGTCCTGGCCCGAACCTGCAGGCAGGAGGGGCATCTGAGGTAAGTCACGGCCATTACATTGCGGGATGAAGGCGAGGCCAGGGTCGTGGCGGGATGCGTGGGGAAGGGGCGGAAGTGTTTACCCAGGGCCGTGAAGGGCAGCCGGCTGTAGGAGCCGTGGGGGTGCACGCTGTAGAGTTGCCGTCCGGTCCGGTCTACTCCGCCCACGATCAGCGACGCCCCCACGTGGCCCCGGTATCTTTTCGCGGAATGGGAGTAGTCAGCCGCTAGCACACAGGTCCCGCCCCTCCGTGACACCGCCCCCACCCTTTCCTGTTGTTTGGTGCTCCTTGACTAACATTGCTCCTTCCTGTTGCCCAGCTCCTCTTAGGCCGGCCTTTTCCGTCTCCGGGCCTCTCCCAGTCCCGCCCTTCATCCCGTCCCACCTCCTCTCAGCCCCACCCTCCCTGCAACAGCCCTTCCCCAGGGTCATCTTAGCCCCGCCCAGCACCGGAAGAGCATTTGGCGCAGAACGCGCGTGACCGTGGCCACGCGAGGCTCGCGGCCCGTGGACAGGGCGTGTAGTTCCATGTTGGACGCCGCCATTCGCGTGGTCATCTCGGCGTCCGCGGCTACTCCAGCTCCACAGCAGCTGAGAACGAAGGGAGGGTCGGTGTGGGCGGGGCTAGGATGATTGTGCTGTGCCTGGGGATGCGTAGGCGAACGGGGTTGGGGATTTCTCACTAGATTTTGGGGGCGATGAAGTGGATCTTCTCGCAGCTTTTGTCCATCACTACTGCATCGTTAGTGGCCCGCGTATCCGCGCCGAGGATGACTCCGTCCTGGGGAGGGGGGGCTCTAGCTCAGTGCTTGTCGGTCCCCCTAACGGCCCCTCTAAACACCCCAGTCCCAACTCCCTGCTCACTCGGAACACAAGGCCCGCGATGGTGGTCCCAGTCTTGTGTGCCTGAGGGCTCCGGAACCCCGGGAGGACGCGTTCCAAGGATAAGTTTCTGGAAACGGAGTGGAATGGCCCAGGTTGAGGTTCTTTCTTCTGAGACCTCATCACATCCTCCAACTCTGTCCCAGCCTCCCTCACTTCTGAGGGTGAGCCTGGGAACACAAGTCGCCCAACACACGCTGCTGTCCCTTCGCCCCCTCCAGAAATAAAGGCTCCGGGGCTTCCGGGAATAGAAGCTGCATAGGCAGCTCACTCCCACTCACCTCTGGCAGTTTTCGAAAGAGAAGCCCCCTCGGGGCTCTAGCTCTGGCTTCAGCATCTTGAGGTGGGGTAGGCTGGTCCAGGCGTTGGGGGTCGATGTGGGACCGCTCAGAGTGAGAAAGACCAAAGCCAGGCCCTCTGTCAGCGCCTTCCCCGCCCCTCCCATCGCGTCTGACGCTTCCTTCTTTCGCTTTCACCTTTCCTCAGAGCGTGGCTGTCACATTTGTGCGTCTTCTCCTTTACTTCTGGTCCTAGGCAGC
The DNA here is from genome assembly GCA_028646485.1 of Cryptoprocta ferox. Classification (NCBI taxonomy): domain Eukaryota; kingdom Metazoa; phylum Chordata; class Mammalia; order Carnivora; family Eupleridae; genus Cryptoprocta; species Cryptoprocta ferox. The sequence continues at coordinate 39,218,950 of CM053563.1, forward strand.
TTGGCAAAGGGGAGGTGTCCTTGCTTGGCTCTCCATCCTGCTCCCTAGTCCTCTGTCTGAACAGAGGGACAAATCTCTCCCTCTGACCATTGTTCAGCAACTCCTGCCTCCTCCAGCCTGAGCCCCTAGCCTTGCCTATCCTGACCCCAACTCTAACCTCAAGTCCCTCAGCCCTAAGGTTGTCACATTGGCAGGCTTCTGTTACTAGCCTCCCAACAGTATCAGGCATGGCTGCCTTTTGTCCTTCTCTCAGCTCCTCTCTTGTTGCCTTTGCCTCCTCTCTGAAACTTGAAACACCAAAGCTCAGTCCTCCATCATAGGGACTGATCCTTCCAGCTTCCCTGTCTCAGATGGTGTCTTCCCTCTAACACGACAGGTGCTGTGGGGCTGCCCATCTAGTGGCCTGGAAGCATGCTGGGCTCTACCCATGGACAAGCCTTATTTCATGTCCCAAATGACCCTTTATTTATCCACATCTTTCTCCTACCGCTTTAGCCTCAGCTAGCATCGTCTCTCCTCTGGATACTGCACTGTCCTCCCCGCCTTCCCCAAGCTTCCTGCCCCTACCCACCACCCCCAGGCTACCCTTTACCTTGCAGAGAAGGGACTCCTTCTAGATTGGAAATCTGGTTACACTCTTTCCCTGGTTAACCCCTTCAGCAACTGCATAGTGCTTTTTGGCTCAAACCCAAGTCTTTACAGCGGCCCACGTTAGTCTTCTCATCTCATCTGATCTCAGAATGGCCATCACTTCCTCTGGGAAACTTTCCCTGACCCACAAACAAGATTCCACACCTTGGTGCTGCCTAAACTTTTCTCTCAGACCACTTAGCTCCATTAATTGAACTTTCATTACAAGAATGATCTGATTAGTGACTGTCTCTTTCTGATTGTAAACTCTTGTGCTTCTGTCACAGGCTTAGCACTCAAAAGTCCCTGTCCACAGATGGGTTCTACCTGCCCTTTGGGGAGTGGGTGGGACAGCTCACATCTTCCTTGCCCTGTACCCTTGGCTCCACGTGCCTCTACCCCACAGCTGTGTGTGCAACTACCTCCAGTCCCCAACCCCCAGAGCAGAGGCAGGCATAAGGCAGGCTATGTGCTACATAAACAGCTCAACCAGGAGAGTGGGAAGCTATCATCCTGGTGCCCAGTTCAATCTCAGGCTTCATCAAAGCCCATCTTGCCCTTCTCCACAACGCACCAGGCCTGTGGCTATTGCTCAGTGAATCCTGGTGCATGGATGCCACTGCCTCCTCTGCAACCCACAACACACATGTCAAAACTTAGAGAGCAAAAGAGGGTCTTTATTCAGGGGTCCGGGGGCCTGGGCTGGCGGCTGGGGGTGCAGGAGTATGACGTCGGTAGGCACCCAGCAGGATGGCATTGATGTGCTCCAGTGTCTGGTTGCTGAAGACCATGTTGAGGTGCTGAGTCCCATGCAGAGGCAGCAGGTGCACAGGCTGTGGCTGGCTGCTCCGCCAGCGGGCACAGAGCTCAGTGCTGCGTGTGGCCACAGTGTCATCACCGTCTTCATAGAGTACCCCCACGGGGTCTGTGTAGGGGAAGCCGTGGTCAAAAATGTAGGTGTTGGGTGTGGGCAGGCCCATGCCATACAGACAGTATACTTCCACTCCAGGTGCTGGGAGGCCTGCCAGTAGGTCACGTGACTGTAGCCACATGTACCAGCCGTCCTCAAAGTGCAAGTCTGCAAAGAAGCGCTGGAAGTCACGGCCTGTGTAGTTGAAGCTGGGCGTGGAAATGAACACATGGTCCTCAGGCCATACGCCTCCGGAGGGAAACATCCAAGGGGAGGTGGTTGTTATGCGCTGTTCCTCTCTCAGCTTGATGCTGGACATGATTGGGATGCCCTGGTTGTCACCTGTGAACACGAAGCAAGGTGGGTCAGGGAGCCAGGTCTGGGTACCTTGGGCCCACAACTTGCCCCCAGCCCAAGCTCAGCTGGATGCTAAATCTTGTCCCTGCCCAATCCAAACGTTGACTCCAAGCCAGAGCCTCTGAACAGGCCTGGCAATCAGTAGGTGTTCAATGTGTGCTTTTTAAATGAGAAGCCCTGATGGCCCATCTGTGGGGCAGAGCTGCAGAGCCTCAGGAGGAGGCCAGGGAGGGATCTCCTAAGGATGTGTGTGTATGTATGAACATGGGAGGATGGTGCTGGTGGTTCTCCCTCAGCTAATTGGCCGCTCTGGCCTGGGCTGCTGACAAGGGTCAGAGAGAGCTACGTTCTGGAAAGGATGATACTAGACTGTGTCTGTGTTTGGCACTTATTGACGTAGTCTGATGAGCGTTTCCCTCGGCAGACCGTGAGCTACTCGGGGGCAGGTGGAGTCTGGCTATACCCTGCATACAGTGCGTGCTCAACAGGTGGTAGCTATGCCATTTTTCAGGGAAGGGCAGAAGGGCTTCTAGGGTCTGGCCCTGGCTTTGGCAGATCTGTCCTCAGTAGGCAGATCCCTGGGAAAATGGGCTCCCGGAAGCAGAAGGCAGCTGAAAGCTGAGTGGGCAGGACCTGAAACCACAAGAAACAGACCTAAGTCCGTGAGTCAGATTGTTGGGATTCACTTCCTTTCTGTTTACTTTCCTTTTGTCACTGAAGCACCAAATCACCCAAACAGACTTCTGGCAGGAGCTACTCTAATGTCCAGGCCAGGCTCACCACCCTCGGTGGGGGGCCAGTGACAGGGGCCATGCCCTAGGGGTGGTAAATTACACACTTAGCCTGACATGGTGGGCAGAAGCAGGCGTGAGGGTAGGTCCATGGTCAGCTTCATCCCCCTCACCCCAACCCCCTCATTGACACAGGTGGTCCAAGGCCTTCTCACCTGAGGCCAAGACCAGCATGGGCTTGATGGAGCCCCCCCAGGGAGCCCCAAGAGAGATGAATCCATCAATGAAGCGGTCCTTCCAGGCCTGGGGCTGGCGCAGCAAGAAATAGAGCAAGTGTAGGCAACCAAGGCTGTGACCAATGAGGAAGACGGGCTTTCCATAGGCAGTGTGCATCTCCTCCACCAGCCCAGCAAGCTTCCGGTAGTATTCCTCCTGCTGGCCTGAAGTAGGGTGGAGGGGGTCAGGGCACTGGATGGGGTCAGGGCCCATCTGCCCTACCCCAAGCCTGCAGAGATACTCACTCGGTGCTAGCCGCCAGTCATAGGGGGCGGCCCGCACTGTCTCATCCCGCACATAGCCGTTGTTGACCAGATTCTGCACCAGTGTGTGCATGTAACCTGTGGGGGAGGCAGAAGCATTGGAGGCTCTGGTCATGGCTCCTGCGGGCTGACCACAGCTGGGGCCCTGCCCTTTCCCCAGGAAACACACCTGCCAGCTTGTTGTTGTCCAGGTACTCAACAGAGTAGGTCTTCCCAAAGCCAGGGACACGGATCTGCACACCAGGGGCATTGGACACATGCCCAGAGCTGCGGTTGTAGACAACCCTGAGGGCAGTGGGACATTCAGTAGGCCAGTAGCCAAGGGGCAGAGTGCGGGGGCTGGGGCAGAGGGGGTGGCACATACCTGGTGTTATCGATCCAGCAGTCCACTCCAAGAGGCAGGAACATATTGAGATCCAGCCAGATGGTGAAGAAGTCCTCTGTCTTGCGGTAGCACATCCAGTTCACCACATCTGGTTTATCCAGCTTGGCCTCCAGCTGATTCCCCAGGCAGCCAGGCACTGTGGGCACTAGCCTTCATTCTGGATTCCTTGCATTCCTCCCCCGCCCCTCTGCTTGTCCCTCCAGCTCCGCCCCTTCATCTCCCATGCCCTCAACCCCCAGGAACTAAGGATGGGATCCTTTTTGATAACAGCCCCCACCCCATTCCCCCCGCAGCCCAAAGCTCTGGTTCCCCTTCAGGCAGGGAAGGTGCTGGAGCTAAGGCCACTGACCCCTGTCCCCATAAGGAAAACATCTAGCTTGGCTCTCCATTAATGCCAAAGTCCAAGGTGAGAACAAATAGGTATGGGGGAATGGGAGCTGGAGACCTGTTTTCCAGGGGCTGGGCATCTTGTCTTTGCTGGGGTGGGAGCTGAGTGGCTACAGCTGACCACAGTTTGTAAAGCCCTGGCTAAGCCCTCAGGCACACCCGCCCCCAACTCCACCCCCCTAGGGTAATCAGCTCAGAGACAGGAACAGGTGGTAGGGGAAGGGGTTGATTTCTCTGCAGGACAAGCCTTTGGACCCTCAAACGCTGAAGCAGGTTATCAGGGCTAATCCCGGGGCAGTAGGGCCTTGGCAGGGTCTGCTACCAGGGGCTGGGGCCCAGGCTCCCTGAGGTCTGGCCTGGTGCATCAGGGGCCTGCGGGGGCTTACCGAGGATGACGGGCCGTGTGTGGTTACTGAGCTCAGCCTTGGGCGTGGTGTGCGGGGGGAAGAGCACATTGAAAAGCCAGAAGGGGGTGGCAGGGGGGAGCAGCAGCCCCAGCAGCAGCAGCCCCCACTGCCATGGGGAGCCTGACGGCCCCATTCCAGCCCTAATGCCTGTTGCCCAGTGAAGCAGTCCTGGGCTGGCCTTATCTGGAGTGGGGGTGGGAGGGGCTCTAAGGCCAGTGGGAGGGACAGCCCAGCCAATGGGGGTGGCCAGAGACTGCCGGAAAGGGGCATAGCCTCAGAGAGCCAGCTCTGGGCCTGGTTTCAGTTCCGCCTTCTTCCCTTGGTGCCAGGGGAAACAGAGCCGGGGCAGCAGGAGGCCCAGAAGTACACAATGTTTTATTGAAAAAAGTCAGGCCTCAGCTGGCCAGTTCCATTCGGCTTTGCTCTGTGGGGGTCCCTGCCCACAGTAGCCTGAGCCAGGTCGTCCTGCAGGTGGGCTGGGCCAGACCCTCCCCCCCCATCACCCTTCCCCTCCTCTCTGATGGTGACATCCAAACAATAAATATGCAATAAATAGCGTTCCTGGGCAGGCTGCCTTCAAATCCCTCATCAGCTCCCACCAGCCTTCTCCTGGGGTGCTAGATGGGAAAGTCCTCAAACCTCTCAGAGTCCCACAGAACCTTGGATCCTTCTCCATTGCCAGGCCCAGGCCCAGTCTCCAAGGAGACCTAGCAAAGCTGGGTCCACGGCAGGGCCAGGCAAAGCAGGGCTGGTGGGTGGGTGCTGGGAGGGGGCTGCTACCCTGGACACCTCCACTCTAAGCCACAAGTGTATATGAGGCTCAGGAGTAGATGGTGATCACTTCACGGCCACCGCCACGCACCAACAGCACACGTTCGAGGCCCTCGGTCAGCACCTCCAGAAACTCCATGTCTGTACAGTATCAAGTCAAGGAGGCAGCACCAGGGCCAAGGGCACCCAGGGAGGTCTGGCCTATTAATCAGAGCTGGGGTGAGCTAGCACCCCCCACCCCGGGGCATTTAGAGAGAGGGGCTCCTGGCCTGACCTCCTGTGTGTCCACCTCCCCACTGCCTGCCTCTGCACAAAAGGATACAATTCTCATCACCTTCACTGTTCTTGGGTGGGCCAGGCATGTTCAGTAGGACCAGGCGGGCGTCGTGGGAGCGAGTGACAATGACTTCATTGAGCTTCACAGCAGTGTGCATGCGCCGCACATTAGACTGGTCCCTGCAGGTAATGCAGCTGATCGTGGACCCCACCGCTGGCCCACCCAATCCCACCTACCCCATCCCATCCCACCTCCCACCCCCAGACTCCAGTGTGGTTGGGTCCATTCTTGCTGCACTCACGGTTTAATATGCACCAGCTCCCGGAAATTGTCAGGGGTGTGGCTGGGGTCCCAGGACTCAGCTGCCATGTACTTGTCCCGAGTCCATGTCATCTGGATCTTGTCAGCCCCAGCTGCAGACTCGTCTTCCTCGTCCGAGTACAGGCTCTCCAGCCGCAGGGCTGAGTGCCGGTCCTTGACCAGCTGGGCCTGAGGAAAATCAGAGGAGGTGGCCTCAGTACCATGGGAAAAGAGGGGCCTGGCTGCCCCAACATAATCACTTGTCTTCAGGGAAATGGGTACTGACTTGGGTGAGGCTGAGGCGACTCATTCTGATGCCCCAAACTGATGGTGTCTCCAAAGGCCTGACCTGCCACCCACCCCTGCCCCAAACAAGAAAGCCACTGACTTCTCGCTCCCGCTCCGTCTTGGTCAGCCTCATCTGCCGCAGCATCTGGGACCGCTGTTCCATCATCAGTGTCCGCTCGTAGGTATATGCAGAGATGTCACTGTTATGCTAGGGAGAGAGTGGGCCGTGAAGAATAGGCTACATGGGATAGGGTATCCACAGGGCCACAGTGGGAGGTGACTCACCATCTCTACCACCTCCACCTCGGCCTCAAGGCGTAAGTGGTACAGGAAGATGGCCAGATCCTTCTTCATCTGGATGCTGTTGTCATCCATCTGGGCCACTGTGAAGATGCGCATCCGGCACTTCCTCCACACCTGTGGCATGGGAGCAGGTGGGTGGTTTAGTCACATTCCACCCCTCCAAGGGCCCAGCCCTTGCCACCAGGGCCCAGCTGCCAGGCCCACCTTGTGCTGGCGCAGCAGAAAGGGCAAAAGCATGAGCATGCCGCCGTCGTGCACAATCCACCACACGTCAATGTGGCCCTCCAGGTAGCGCTCGTGGTTGCTGGGGTAGAAGGCGATGTTCTTGGGCACGAGCAGGGCCAAGTGGGCTGCCGTGGTGCAGCGCACAGTGTCTGGGGAGGAGGGCCACTGCTGACTGCCGGCCAGTGGCCCTCCGGCCTCTACCCTCGCCTGATCCCCAGCCCCTCTCCCACACAGCCGAGCCCAGGACCTATCTATCCCATCACAAACCAATAAAGGTCTTCCAGGCACGTGGGTCCTCGCTCTGTCTCCAGCCATAGGGCCAGCCCAGCACCACGGAGTTATGCCTCATGCCACCCAGGCCACAAGACTGGATGAGGTGGGCCAGCCCCTCTCGCACCTTGCTGGCTACTACCACCTGGCAGAAGCCCTTCACCTTCTCAATCTCCATCATGTTCTTGATTGTCTGTAGGAAACATACCAGGGTCAGGAGGCAAGGCCATTAGCGTTCCCTCTGCTGGGCTCCCTCCCAACAGAACACCTTGGAGGTGGGGATGAGGGAGGAGAAGGAGGTAAGCTGCCCACCCAGAAGCTATGTTTTCAAGATGCGACAGCCATAAACCACCCCCCACCCCCACCCCTGCCTTGCTCCAGCTCTCATGTGGCAGCAGTGCTGTCCATCTGGCTGGTGAGGATTAGTCCCCTTCTCCTAGGAGTCAGCTGCAGCCCAGACACTTCTAGTCGGCCCCACCCCACCCAGCAGGCACCTGCTCAGCAGCCTGGGCCTCGCCATAGCTCTCCAAGAAGCTGCCCTGGATGACAGAACCGACGATGGTCAGGCCCTTGCCAGCCTTAAGCTGGGAGGCGAAAGTGAGGAGCCGTGGGTACTTCACGTGAAGGTCCTCGTCCAGCTTTAGCAGAACCAGCAGCTGAGGCCTGCGGTGGGCAGATGGGGAGCCTGAGACCTGGCCCAGAGGTTTCCAGGAAGCCCCTCTTCTTCCCTTCTCAGCTCACAGGCCCCCACCAGTTTGAGTAGCAGGGATCCAAGGGCACCACTGACAACCCCAGGACAGGGAACATGGACTAGGGAGGGAGAGCCAGCACCTCTTGATCCTTCCACTCTGACAGCAACCCTCTGAGAACCTAGAGTGGCTCCTGCCAGTCTGGGTGTGAACTCACCGCCAGTTCTTCGTGTGAGGAGGCCCCTCCTCTAGCCGCAACAGTGCATAGCGGGCAGCACTCAGGGACAGGCCTCGTATCCCATCACCCCACTCCTTCTCGGCTCTGCAGACACCAACCACGAGCTGGTGAGCCCCTGGTCCCACCCATGGGATTCTGTTCATGTGTATGTGAGATAGAGGGTGGCCAGCCCCTGAGTCAGAGACCCTCCAGCCCCGCACCCATGGTGGCTAGTGAAAGATGGCTCAGCTCCCCCAAACCCAGCATACAGACTGTGTCCACTTGTCCCAAACAGGTGGCAGTCCCTCACTCACCCTTGGTATTCAATGTACTTGTAGATCATGCCCGCAATGAGCATGGCGACCAGGGCATAGTACCAGGAGGAGACAAACATAAGGGCCAGGCAGAGGCTCATGCCCAGGAAGGATAGCGCCCTGGGCCAGAAGGGGGAAGGACCAGAATCAGGAAAGATCAGTAGGGCCCCAAGCCAAACCTCCAACCCCCCAATCTCTCACCAATAGCAGTCACTGCCCATGAAATTCAAACCCCACCCTAGATGGGATGGGGCTCCTGGAAGCTTCCCCCAAAGTTCTTGTATCAGAGGACTTGGCTCAGAGGTCCAGCTAGCACTTACCAGTGATAGTACTTGAACCGGGGCCGCCAGTTGGGTGTTCTTAGGAGCGTCTGCACAGCACAGGCCAGGTTCACAAACAGGTAACACATCAGAAAGAACCTGCAGCACAGGGAATAGTTGGTACAGAGCGGCCTCCTTGGCAGCCAGGTGCCTGATACACCTCATCTTCCCCAGGCTGGAGCTGGACTAGGAACTCAGAGTGTCAAGGCCCTGCCCTATGTGGGCTCAGCCAGGTCTCCTGAGCCTCACAGCCTGAGGCAGATGGGACTTCTGTAAGGGCATCTGCAGAGCCAGGTCTTAGAGGATGGACAAGTGTCTGCAGGGTGACAAGGTGGGAAGCTGGGCTGCAGGCAGGGGGAACAGTGGAAAAGGATGTGCCGAGGAGTGCTCAGTGTCTGGGGACGGCTGGACGATATTCAGGCCTCTGGCCTGGGTGACCAGTTGGACGAGGGGCTGTCATGAGTGTGGAGAAGAGAACCTCAAGGGCATACAAAAGGGTCATTTTGCATACACTGAATTAGAGACACTTGAGGGACGTCATGGTGGGTGTAGGAGATGGGGACACGGGCGAGGCCTGCTGGGTGAGCCCATCAGCTGGCAGGAAAGAAAAGGCAGACAAGAAGGTAGGAGGTCTTACTAGAGAGGGCAGGCCAGGGGCAGAAACCCCCGGAAGGGGGAAATGGTCAGTCCCATTAGGGATGCAAGGAAGAGCCACTTGATAAAGGCTGAGACACATGCTCTGGCTTGGGCAGTGAGGGGTCAACACCCCATGACGGTGGCAAGAACAGTTTTGGGTGTGGCATTTATGCACTGGTGGCTCTGGGCTGTGGTGGCTCTGGGCTCCGTACCTGCAGGCAGCACTGACTTTGGCAGGCCTGGCTGAGGCTGGAGGAGGGGGGGGGCTACTTGCAGGGGGAAGGAGGACCTGTCAGGCCTATAAGCTGACCGGGGCAGTGAGCAGTAGTCCTGTGATAACCGAGCAAGCAAGAGGGAACATGGGCAGTAGAACAAGATGTGTGAGGAGAAATGGAGTAGCCACTGGCAGAGGTGAACGCAGTAACCACATGAGCTCTGCCTCAGGGATCCCCGGAAATTGCCACATGCTGACCACCTCCCGCAGGGCACTGGGGGATCTCAAATGCCCAGCTGATTCCGGAACTTTAAAAGCAAACAACTTCGAAAACAGATGGGTGGGGCAGTGGTGGCTTCATCAAGGCACTAGGCACTGGGTGCTGGCTCTGTCTGGGAGTGGAAGGCTCTGGCTGCTTACTCTGGGAGTCTCCCACGGAGGAGTGTGGGACCTGTTGGTCTCTGTAAAATTCCTGCATAAGTGCGAGGCTCACACCTGCATGTAGAGGTAGGCTGAGTTCTGCCATTTCTTAAAATGGCATACAGCCTGACATGTCTCCGGGCTGCATCCTCAACACCAGACAGTCACAGACAGCTACGGCCTCTGGCTGAGGGGTGCTGAGGTTGTGAGGAGCCCTTCCCAAGACCATTCCCCTGCCCTGCCCCCCAGCTCACATGGATAGAATGGGAGCCACCATGTCGAGGGAGGCAATGAGGATGCCCAGCTCAGCAATGAGTGCTGTCAGGAGGAGTGCCCACGTTGGTTCACCATTTGCCTTTCCGTGGCCAAATACCTGCACGCACCAGGGTCAGTAGGGTCAGCGAGGGAAGAAGTTGGTTCCATTACCCCCATTCCACACCTCGGGCCCCAAGCCACAGCCTGGCCTCCATCATCCCCAAGTTCCCCCTCTGGGGCTCAGGTCACACCTATGCCTGTCCTGATAGGTACCACAAGTTCCTCTGCCCTCCCATCTCTTCAGGCCTCTCTGCTGTGGATGAGCCATAGATAGGCCATGAGGATTCTGGCCACAAGTAGCTCTGCCAACAGCAAGGCAGGGTCAGGGCAGCCCTCGGCAACGTCCCACAGATCGTTAGGTGGCCCTGAGGCCATCACAGGCCCCAGCAGGATGCGATGCATCCCTATCCCCTACCTCTCTACCCCAGCCAGCGTGAGAGATAAGCAGTACCCAGGCCATGGAGGAGTGCAGATGGGCTCACCCTGAGGAAGGGAATGATGTTGTCCTTGGCGATGGCCTGCAATAGGCGTGGTGCCCCAGTGAGGCTTTGAAGGCCGGCACCACAAGTTGAGAAGAAGGAGCCGATGACGATGACCCAGGGCGAAGGCCAGGCCAATGTGCCCACCACCAAGTTCCTGCTGACGCCATCACCGTACCTGCAGGGGCCAGGCTCAGGCCATGCTCCATGCAAGGAGCCCCCAGACCCTGGGTGGGGCTGCCCAGAGTGAGGGATGTCAGCAGTTAGGAAGGATGGCCATGGTGGGCAGAGCTTCTGGCCCCTCATCAGAGAAGGCTAGTCCACCAGCCCCTATCCTCTCCCTCAGCCCAGCCCTGGTCCTGATGTCACCATCCTCTTAGAAGAAAAAGTCCTGGTGGGGCCGGACTCACCCGGTGGCACAGACCACCATTGGCAACCAGCAGCCTGAGGACACGCGTGGGACCACGCATACGAGGGGAGCTGGTGTCAGGGTAGGCAAAAGCTGAGCCCCCTGCCACAGGGAGGGGCCCAGCTCACTCACTTGTCCCGGAGAACCACACCCTCGATGCAGGCGCCAAAGAGAACCACACTGCTGAAGTCTGCAGCTGTTGTCAAGGAAAGCTAGGCCTCTGCTACCACTGCTGCCCCTACTCATTCCCCACACAGAACCCACACGCCCCTTGTCCTAGCCTTAGCAGTAGACGCAGCTGAGGATTTCGTGTTGTGCACACACGCCTCAAGCGCATGCGTGTGAAGAGTAAGGTATATCCGCGTCCACGCATGTGTGGTATATCTGTGTGTGCCAGCTGGTAACTTATATCCAGGCAAGTGCCTCCCGCCCCGCTTCCCACCCACCCTGGGCCTGGGAAAGGATACACACAAGGGAGGTCGTAACAATGGCCAGAATGGTCCCCACAGGGATGGACTTCTGGGCATCGCGGAGGTCCCCGGAGCGGTTCGAGCCAGCCATAATGCCTCCCAAAACAACAAGACATCCTCAGGGGCGCCCCCGGGAGACAGGGCAGGGCTGCGTGGGCAGGCAAGAAGTACTCACCTGTTACGGAGGGAAAGAAGATGCCAACCAGCACGGTGAAGGATGTGGCGATGTCAGCCACCACGTACAGGGGCAGGTTCTCCTTCAGGCCAAGGGCATCTGTGGAAGGCAGCCCGTGCTTCTCCACGACCTCGCCCTTCTCCAGGTAGGCACTCCACAGGTTTTCTGTGGGGGCAGCAGCATCACTCCTGCAGCCCCCCTACTTCCCAGGGGCAGTTTGGGTCAGCCCAGCTAGAGGCTGCAGATGTGAGAGGCTCTGGGGGTTCAGGGTGGGGTTTGCATTGGCCACAGGGAAGGAGCTGTTCTGGCTGTTAGTCTGACAGGCAAAGGTGGCTGAACCACCATCGGCCAGAGCGTCACCACTGCCTGCCTCCTAGACAGAGGCCCTTTATGGCTCCTGTGAGAACAATCCCAGGCAGCGTCAGGGGCTGGTGACTGGGGAGAGGGGCTGCCAGAACTTTCTGGGGGCTGCTGCATGCCTGGGATACTGGCCAAACAGGCTCTTTTCACTCAAAACCTAGCTGCCAGGAGCCAGGCTGAGAGGACACTGCTGGGCTGGGAAGGCAGCCAGACCTGCCCCCCATTCCTGAGCTGGCCACACAAGGACACCTCTGTGCTCCACTCCCTGCCTCCCGCTCAGCCTGTGGGTCAGAAGCAGGAGGACAGGAGGGAGGACGCACCCTGGAGCACACCAGCAGCCACGCCAGGGATGCCAGGGATCTCGGTCACATTGTTGACCAGGAAGTAAGGGTCACAGGAGTCCGTGGTAAGGTTGGGGCTGTGGCAGAAGAGGTTCCATAGCTGGGTGGCCACTGTCTCATTGTTCACCACGGCCGTCTTGGCACAGATGTCAAACTGGTCCCGGGACAGGGTCCTGTTGCCCAGCATGCATACTCTGTTGGGGGGGGGGGAGCAGAAGCATCAGCACCTGCTCAGCTAGAGGCCCCCATGTGTTCCCATCCTCCAGTCTCAGGACTCATGGCACCAAAGGCCATCTACTTGGGAGGAATGTCAGTGCAATGCCTGGAGTTATTCCCAGGTTACTTACGGAAACACAGGAGGGTCAAAAATTGACTTGATGCCCCCGGCATAGATGGACAGGATGGAGATGATCACACAGGCCAGGAAGAGTGAGGCAAATTTGTTCACATACTTGACGCCAACAAACACCACTAGGGTCATGAAGGTCAGAAAAATGGTCCCATATACCCGCATATTGTTCAAGGTGGCACTTGATGTATCGTGAGTGCCCGTTGGGTAAAAAATGGCAGCTGGCGGGGCAATGTAGGTCTGAAACAAGACAGATAAAGTTCGATCTTCCTATATGGAAAGTGAATCCTGTCATTTTGGTTTTCTTTTTCTTCTAATATTCAGAAAAAAAGACACACAAAACCATATATTATATGAGTCTGTTTATATAAAATGTCCAAAATGTATAAATATGATTAAAGACAGAAAGCAAATTAATGGTTGCATAGGGCTGGGCGGGATGGGAGTGACTACCAACTATGGGGTTTCTTCTTCTCGGGGGGGTGACAATGTTCTAAATTTGATTGTGGTGATGGTCGCACCACTCGGTGAATATACTAAAAACCATTAACTTGTATACTTTACATGGGTAGTGAATTATACGGTATGTGAATTATATCTTAATAAAGCTATTATTTTTTTAAAAGATGAATTCAGACCCAGGAAACAACCTGAATAGCTAAACAGCCAACAAATAAATAATGACAGTACTGGGTTTTGGGCCAAAGAATAAAGTAAATATCCAGAAGTCCACCCTGATATAAATGCATGATTAACTAGGTAAATGGGGAAGAGGACAAATTTTCCTTACAGAAAGAATCCAAATAATAAATGTAGGAGTGTGGGAAATAGAAAAACAAAAAACAACCCCTCTCGCCTACCCCAGAAGATCCAGGAGCAGAGCCATTCTACAGGCAAAGGACCTGGGGGTGGGAATAGCCAGGCAGTTCCTGTAAATATCTCCTACTGTCTGGATCCCCAGGGGTGGGCACTGGTTACCCTGTACTCCCCACTATCCCTCCATCTCTTCTTCACCAGCTGGGGAAGTCTGGTGGGGAGGGAGAAGCTGAGTCAGAGCACACATGGGGCTCATGGAGGGGCACTGGCCTCCAGACAAGGTCCTGTTCACCCTGGTTTAGGGACGAGGATAACATGGATCTGAAGGGTCTTGGCATAGTGCCCTGGGGGAGACAGACCTGGCCAGAGGTGAGGAGAGCATGAGCAGCCTGAGCCTATGGGAAAGGGACTATATGGAGAAGACCAGACTTGGCCAGGGCTTAGCCTAACTCACCAGCAAGATCTCAATGGCACCTAGGATGTACATGGCTGCAGCAAATGTTGTTCCCAGGTAGAAGCACAGGCCCACAGCGCCTCCAAATTCTGGCCCCAGCGAGCGGGAAATCATGAAATAGGAGCCCCCAGCTACAACAGAGAAAGTCAAGGCTGGTTCTTCTTTAAGGGGGCTTCCCCCAAAACGATCCCTCACAACCGCCCAGCATGACGGGGACTGTTTTTCCCACTTACAGATGAACAGAGGGTTGGGAGGCTTGCCCAAGGCTGCATGTTAGTAAGTGGCCAGGCTGGGGCTGAACCCTTTTCCCATCTGATTCCAACACCCAGCATGGGCCAGTAAAATGACTGCTTTGCTAGGGCAGCTCCAATCCACAGCAGTGCCCAAGTGGCCCACTGTCCTCCAACTTCCCGCACTTGGGCCAGTCCTTACAGCCTCCTCTAGCTAAGTAGGTCCCATCTCAGCCTGCCTCACCCTTCTCTAGGGCTGTGTCTATTTGTCTGACCCCTCCAGACCAAGGCAAGGGGTGTGTTGTCATGTTTTTGTCCCCAGGGCCCAGCAAAGGGCCTGCCACCATGCTGTAATCCTACCTCTAAGATCTCTCCTTAAGGGAACCGATAGGGTCGTGAACAGAGATCTGTGTGCAATGCTGCTCATGACAGTGTTTACAACAGTGGAGAAATAGATCCCAAGAGCAGGAGAATAATCACATATATTAGGTATAGGCATCCTATCAATCCTGTTTAAATAACCAAATAAATTGTTTCTAACTCAGGATGGTGGGATTATGGATTCTTTGAATTTTCTTTTAAATATTTTTCTTCATTTTCAAACCTTTTTGTGGTAATCATATATTGCCTTTTCCCCCATTACTTTTATACTAATACTAATAAAGCTGTTATTAAAAAAAAAAAATCCATCGGGGTGCCTGGGTGGCCCAGTCGGTTGAGCGTCCGACTTCGGCTCAGGTCATGATCTCACAGCTCGTGGGTTTGAGCCCCGCGTAGGGCTCTGTGCTGACAACTCAGAGCCTGGAGCCTACTTTGGAGTCTGTGTCTCCCTCTCTTTCTGCCCTTCCTCTGTTTGCACTCCATCTCTCTCTCAAAAATAAAAAAACATTAAAAAATTTAAAAAGTAAAAGTAAATAATAAATAAATAAATAAAAATCTAGACACAGAAGCCAACCTGAATAGCTAAACAGCCAAAGTGAAACAGTTTGAAGAAAATATTCTTCAATATTTATCTGCAACAAAGTAAATAATAATAGTGCTGGATTATGAGCCAAAAAATAAAATACATATTCAGAAATCCACATCAGTATAAAAAATGGTTGAATAGGGGCACCTGGGTGGCTCAATCAGTTAAGCATCCGGCTCTTGATTTCTGCTGAGGTCATGACCTCAATGTCCATGGATTTGAGCCCTGAGTTGCACTCTGCACTGACACCATCCTGGAGCCTGCTTGGGATTCTCTCTCTCCCCCTATCTCTCCCCCTTTCCCACTCGTGCTCTCGCCCTCTCTCAAAATAATAAATCAATAAAAACTTTTTAAAAAATGGTTAGGGGCACCTGGGTGGCTCAGTCGGTTGGGTGTCCGACTTTGGCTCAGGTCACGATCTCGCACTCTGTGTGTTCGGGCCCTGGGTCGGGCTCTGTGCTGGCAGCTTGGAGCCTGGAGCGTGCCTCTGATTCTGTGTCTCCCTCTCTCTCTGCCCCTCCCCTGCTTGCGCTCCCCCGCCCCCAGCCCCCCATCTCTCTCTCTCTCAAAAATAAATAAACATTTAAAAAAATTTTTTTTAAATGGTTAAATAGGGGCACCTGGGTGACTCAGTTGGTTAATCGTCCAACTTCAGCTCAGGCCATGATCTTGCAGTTCATGAGTTCAAGCCCCACATTGGGCTCTCTGCTGTCAGCACACAGCCTGCTTCAGATCCTGTCTCGTACTCTTTTCCCCTCCCCTGAACATTGCCCCCCTCAAAAAAATTTAAAAAAAATGTTTAATGGTTGAATAAGTAAATAAATGGGGTCTCTGAGAACTAAGTCCAATCTCATTATCCTTGCTGAAAATGAAAACCCTCTGCATTGTCTATTTTATAATCCATAGTGTCCAGACTCTTTGGTTTGGGCCACCCTATGTGTCCCATCATCTTCTTTGTGAGCCCCAGGACACTTTAAGAAAAATTACTTTTATACTAAACAAACAAAACATAAAACAAGAGCAACCTCAAACTTTGTCAAGCAAGGATGCTCCTAAGTGTTGGCACTGTCATAGTCAGCCACTATGCCTCACCAGAAAACTGTTTGGGGGGAAAAAGGGCATGGCTTGGCAATGAGGCTTCCTGGGTATGTCAAGGCTGATCCTGGGCCCCTGCCTCCCATCAGGCCTGGGGTGGCGCTTACCCACCTGGAACCACACCATTGGTGGCGATGGCGCTCATGGAGATGGCCGTCAGCAAGGTCTGTGGGAAGGAGGGCTTAGGTGAGCAGCTCAGCTAGGCGGGCTCTGTGAGGGGGCTGTGGCCCCCACGCTGGGGAGGATACTCACACAGCAGCAGCAGATGAGCACGATGAGGAGGGCCTGCAGCACACCGGCCGTGCCCACCATCCAGGTCAGCCGCAAGAACAGGATAACCCCGAAGATATTCTGTAGGCAGGGCAGGTACACCCCCATTAGGGTGCCCATACTGGGTGCCTATCAAGCAGAAAGGGAGGGGGTAGCACAGAACATCAGAGGGTCTCAGTTGCACCAGGGAAGGCCAGCCCCTGATCACTCGGAAGTCCCCTTATTCCCAGGGTGTTCTGTCAGACAATAGGTTGGAGAGGGGAATCCCAAGTGCAAATCCTGGGGAGCACAGGATGGGTGGGTGACAGCTGGAATATCTATGTTGACTTCCATAGATGAAGATGTTTGGGACTGGAAAGGTACAAAACCTGCTTCTTTTCAAAACCCCACCTGTGAGTTTTTGAGCCTCACCTCCCCCTCAAAATACTGCTCCCTTCCCTTCTTCTTTTCTGCTAAACTTCTGGAAAGGTCTGACCTCGATGCCCACCATCTCACCCAGCAGGTGCCATGTCACCCACATCAGAGTCCACAAAGTTGTCCCTGGCACTCCCCTCCCACCCCCAACTCCAGTCAACTCCAGTCCAGGTGGATACCAAGTCCTGCCCAGTCTGGCTCCCAAGCTGCTCTAAGATCAGCCTGCCTGACTTCAGCCTCAGTCCCTTAAACCTGGGGCACCACACCTGTGGCACCTGGATGGTACCTTTCTGTGCCTGTTGACCTCCCTACACTGCAGCCCACTCTGCGGCTGGAATGCGTCACTGAAAACCAAGTCTAATCTCATCATCCCTGTTGAAAACCTTCTGCATTGTCTCTCCTAATCCACAGGGTCGGCCAGACTCCCCAGTTTGGGCCACCAGGTGTGCCCCATCACCTTCTTTGACAGCTCCAGCCCCTGATGACATTGGTCCCTCATAGCCTCTGAACCAGGACGTGTGTGCTGGACTCTGCCTGGAAGGGTCAGCCCTGCCTCACTGCCTCAGTTAAAACTTCAGGGGGCTTTAACTGTTACCTCCTCTAGGAACTTCTCCTGGGTTGCCTTAGGTTGAGTTGGTACTTCCTCTTGCATCCCCTCAAGACATCTGATATACCCTTCTTTTTTATAATGTCTTTATTTTTTTATTTTGAGAGACAGAGACAGAGAGCGAGTAGGGGAGGGGCAGAGAGAGAGGGAGACACAGAATCTGAAGCAAGCTACAGGCTCTGAGCTGTCAGCACAGAGTCCAACACGGGGCTCGAACCCACAGACTGTGAGATCATGACCTGAGCCGAAGTCGGACACTCAACCGACTGAGCCATCCAGGCGCCCCTCTGATACATCCTTCTATCACAGTAGTCACTACGGGTCATGGTAACGGTTCACTCAAATGTCTCATGACCATATTGGGGTATACTTGGTTTGTTTACTTTTCTATCACCAGTAGGCCCCACAGGTACCCAAAAGGTGGTCCTGAGCCCAGTGAGTGGTGCCTTGGAAGGCCCCTGGGATAACCTGCTAGGAAAATCCTGCATAGACAATAGACACTTAAGCTTAAGGACAGGTAAGGCAGGTCCAGTGGGCAAATCCAGGCAGGATTTCTCTACTTTCTAAGGGCAGAGTAGGGGTTAGCCAGGAGGCCAGGGCAGAGGCAAGGCTAGCACCTTGTGAAATACTGAGCCCCCATGAACGCAGCCTCGGGTAGGAGGGCCCGAAGAGCTTCCACCAGAGCTCTAGCAAAGCCTGCTGCCCTGGAGCGGGGGTGAGAAAGAGAACTATGTGGCCACAGGGACTCTTCTGAAGGGTCCAGGCCTGGGGCAGGATCTCTGAGGTCTAAAGCGACCTCAGAAGGGCCTGGAAAGGCACAAGTAAAACAAATGGTCCCTCGAACTGGTGACAAATACACCTTATCTGGGCTCTGAGCCCTTCACAGAGGCCCTGGACCACTCACTGGATAGTGCAGCTCCCAGCCCCTCCCCCATTCTAAGCTGAGTCACTCTGGGGAAAGGGCAGTGTGGGAAAGGGCAGGGCCGGAAATGCTTTCTGGATCCCCAAATAACCTCTGGCAGCCACAGAAGGTCATCAGGCCAGAGACAGAGCAGTGCCATGGAGAGGCTGCCTTGGGTCCGGTTGGGGGCCCACCCTTCCTGCTTTAAGCCTCCTTTCCAGAGAACCCTGCTCAGACCTTCCTGGGTGAGGACCACAGCTCAGTAGCTCCAACTCCCTAGATCCCTGCAGACTCAGTTCGGACTGGATCAGCCTTCTCCTTCCTCCATGGCAAAGCTACTGGAACGGAGACACTCTTGCTATCCTCTCCCATCCTAACCAGTAAGCCGGGCAGGTAAGATGAAACTGAGGCCCTGCATCCTGACAGGCTCCTCATAAAGCTAAGGGACCATGACCCTTTACCAACCCAGACTTCCTTCCGACACTCCTGTTGGGGTGTGCACTAGCCTTTCTCAGGGACTTTTTTTACTCACCACCAGCTCCCTGGACTTGGCCCTAAGGAACAAAGAGAGACTCTTATCAAGGATTATACCCCCCCCCAAATAAATAAATAAATAAATAAGAAAAAAGAGGGCACCTGGGTGGCTTCGTTGGTTAAGTGTCTGACTCTTGATTTCAGCCTAGATCATGGGATCGAGCCCGTGTCCGGATTCGGATTCTGTCCCTCTCTCTCCCTCTGCCCTTCCCTCGCTCATGAGCTCTCTCCTCTCTATCTCTCTTCTCAAAATAAAAAATAAAAATTTCTTTAAAAAAAGGACTCTACCATCCACTGCAGGCAACACTCTCAGAGGCTACCCGCTACAGGGCTAAATGATAGCCAGAGATACTCAGGGTTCTCTGCCATGGGCAGTCCAGAAAATGCCAGCAAAATCACAACCAGCAGATAGGGCGGGGGTCCAGTCTGTGTGACCTCAAGATCTCAGCTGCCCTCTCTGAAGTGGGGGCTGGTTTGCATCCTGGAGGAGTACGGTGAGGGGTGCACAGTGGCCTGGTTTACCCTCTCCTTGGGCCACCCCAGCAAGGTCCACATTTCATGAGCAGGTCCGAGGCTGGGTCTCCAGTTTATCCCAGCCAAGAACTTCTTTGGCCTGTGCTGACCTCCAGCAAGAACACTATGGCCGGTGCCAGCCAGACCCAAGCTCCTTCTAAATCACAGTTGTCTCCCAAACCTCAGGGAGTCAGTAAGTAGAGAGGGAGGGCTCCTTGCCTCCAAATTGAAAAAGTAAAAAAAAAAAAAAGAAACAACCTCCAGTCTTCAGTTAAACTGAGCCCCATCCTATAGGAGCTGAGCAAAGATGTGTAAAGTCACTGAAGAGACAGGAAGGCTGGAGGGCCAGAGGCCTGGGGAGCGATGGAGGATGGGGCCACAGAGGAATACGGAAGCCCCAAGAGGCAGTGTTTTGTTCTAATTACCCCCTTAACCCTGGCATTCAAGGAACACAGGGGCTATTGGAGACATCTGCCAATGGAGGCAACACAGTGAGGGGCAGGTTTTGGTCCCCTGGTTACATGGTCCCAATGGGCAACCAGGTTCCTGACTCCCAAGGTAACACCCTATCCATCTGGATGGAATGCCAGTGCTCTGGCCCTCTGCAGTCATAGAGCTCACAGTGAATCCACAAATCTGTCTTCTAGTGTACGCAATGATCTTGTCTAGCTGAGTCACCTTAGGCGAGTTACTTAACGCCCCTGACGCTCAATTTCCTAATCTGTAAAAATAAGGGTGAAAAGAGCCCGTGTTTCACATTATGCACATGCACGTCCACTGCTTAGCATGATGCCTCGCACACAGAGAGGTCAGAGAAAAAGCATCTGTCACTCTCACTACCATTTCTGAAGGCCTTCCTGGCCCTCTGCCCATTTCAGGGTCTTCTCTTTAGCCCACCCCTTAAAGCCTTCTTGAGCCCAAGGCACTCAGTGCCCATCATCCATGCTCACCATACCTGGTACCACTACCCCCGGGATGCTCACAACTGCCAATTCCATAGTGTTGAGTCAGTCTTCCTAGCAGTGGCCCCTCTGCTGCCCCTGACCGACCAGCTCACCTTGGCTGCTCTCCGGCGGGTGCCCTCCCCACTCTCAGCTTCCTCATGTTCCTTGGCACCCTGTGTGAGGTTGGTGTAGCTGACGAGCTTGCCCAGGAGAGAAGATACCTTTGGGCGGATGTCCAGCTCTTCCTGTAAACAGAGCCACAGGGTAATCTGGCAATGGGCCTGGCCAGTACCAGACTACCTGTGGTGGCCAGCAGCCTGGCCTCTGTCCCCGTGCCAAGCCCTGAGGCAAGCCTGGGCCTGACCCCACTCTTGCCTGGGAAAGCCCAAGGCAGCCTACTGGGCAGGTGTGGGTGCCACACCCCAGCACGTGCCACTTAAAGGCTCAGCCCAGTGACTGCTTCCCTCTGCCTCATCTTGGCTACAATCACTACCAGCCCATTTGTGAAAACTACCTGCCTCAGGGGAGAGGGCAGGGCAGGGCAGGGCACAGCTGGAAGACAGGCAAATGGCACACTTCATCCTGCCTGTTCTGCCTGGCTACCTTCCAGCTATGAGTGGGCCTCTGGGACTCACATCTGCTCTCAACTCTCCCATAAAAAAGCCATTGCAGTGAACGAAGGAAGCCAAAAGGAGGATGTCTGGAATAAGTGAAGTTGCTCTTATTCACCCAAATCCTGAGCAGCTCAGATGGTCTTACTCCCAGGCCCCAGGCCTAGTAACACACCTCAATCCCCAAGGTAGGATCCTGGCTCCTCTTGGGGTGAAGCCAGGTCAAAGCCTTTGCTGCAGAAACTTGCTGCTTTTCCAGGTCAGGTGGCCTTCCAGGGCTCAGGCTCCCGAACCCCCACCTGGGTCTAGGCTTTCCCTGTTCCTGCACCCTCCCCAGCACCATGCCTCTACCTGCCTCTTGCCCACATTTAGTTTTTCCCTGTCAGGCAGCTCCCTTCTGACCCTACACACAAGGAGAAACCAGTATGGAGGAGTGAAGATGCAGGTCTTCTGGGGCATGTGGAAATTGAAAAGCCCAGGAGATTCTCATGGGACAGCTGAATGTGTGGGTCAGAGTTTAGAGGCCTAAACCATGTCTTAAAAATCTCGATACAATTTCTGAGCTTATGTCTGAAAAGGATAAAATTCAAGTTCAGAGGCATAAAACTGGGAATGTTTCCAGACAGGTGTCCAATAAGGCTGCAGGTATGGAGAGAGAAAGTAGAAGGACCAGGCCTCTGTAAACATGAGGACAGAGTTGGAGGAGCCAACCAGGGAGGACAAGGAAGAGTTCACAGGAGAGGGAAGAATGAGAAATACTACGAGTAAAGGGAAAAAAGGAAATCCTGAGGTGAGAAATCCTGACAGATGGTTACCTTGCTGAGGGGTTACATGGAAATCGCCCGTAGAGGTGGTAACCGTGTGGGGCTGTGAGTGGCCTCTGAGAAAGCGGTTTCAGTTGTAGGGCCAAAGGAAACAGACAAAGGGAGACTGAAGGAGGAGCCAAGACAGGTGGCATAACTGCCTGCTTAGCTAAGGTCTGAGTTCTGAAAGTCTCCTGCCCCCACTCCCACCTGCCTGCCACACCTGTGGCCCAGAATGGCTCTTCAGCTACCTCAAACAGTGCCAGGTTCCTGTCGTAGTAGTCACTTCCTCTGGAAGCCTCCAAGGGACAAAGGAAAGGGCTGCTCTCTCTGTGGTTGCCATGCCCTGTGAAGAGAAAGGGACAGAATCCCAGTTAGGGACTGCTTCCTGAGCCCCTAGCACACCAGCCCACCAAGCCAGCCCACAAATCATCATCTCTGTAGAGCACTTTAGAGGCGAGTGTTACCAGGCTGGGCCTCAGGTTCACCAGCATATCCTGCCAACCTCCATGAAGGGCCAGAACTGGCAGGGCGGTAAATGATCAAAAGCCTGTGCATCATCTTCTCTAGGGCATGGGTGGAAAGGCCCCAGGCATGCTGGCTCAACCACGTGTTAACGCTTAGGGGAGGGGCCAGCACGGAGGGGCGTGGTCAGATTCTGGCCTGCCCTCAGACCACCCCATCCCCGCGCCCCAACTCCCCTTTCCCAGGCCTATCTGGAATACCCAGTGTGCTGGGCGCCAAGGGCTCGGCGTCCTCAGTGCCTGACTGGGTGCAGCCTTCCAGATAGATGAAGCCACACAGGGCGCCTTCAGCTGTCATGGCCAGCGGGCCGCCTGCTAGCTGTCCCACCATGCACCGCGCGGGGGCGTCCTGGAGGGCAACCCGGGGCATGCTGGGAAGAGGGGCAAGGACTGTCCGGCGGGCGGAAGTGGTTGCAAGGAGCCATCAAGGATCTCCTAAGAAAGCCCTATGAAAGCCGAATTAGGTGGCTCTCATACTGAGCACGGACTACTAGCGGGAGGCCTGTTGGTCTCCCTGTCCCCAGATCTCAGGGACTTGCCCCAGACTAGGGGCGTGGCCATTACCAGCCTCCACCCACCCCCTGGGGCTGGTCTCTGTGCCAAGGAAACCTCCCAGAAAGGCACCAGATGAGCTTGCTTGCTTTCTTTCTTTTTTAACAAATCTGACTTAAATTTCAAATTGCCCTGTTTTCCAAACTTTATCCTTTGTTAGTTTCAGTGGGTGACATTCCCAGCTTTCCAGTGAGCAGGCAGAAGACATGAAGGGCTCCTTTTCTAGTTGTTAAATGCTTCCCCCACCCTCTTTTCCAGACAGTATGGCAACTGCTGCAGTGGCTGGAGGCCTCACTCATAGCAAATGGAAATCTGTCATCTGAATTCAAAAGAGCCGTGTTGGTGTTTTATGGCAATAACTGTGGCAGCAGTGTTAGCCCAGTGGCCAGTGATGGAAGTGGCAACAGAATTGTCATCACTGACTCAGACTGGTGGAATGTTCCAGCCATGCACTGGCCATGCCTTGGTTTGTGAGAGCTATCTGTCAGGCCTTCTCTGGTTAAATGCCCAAAAGTCATTTCTCTTGTTTGCAGCTAAGAATGCAGAATGATGCATCCTCCATCTGATATATCCTCTCACCATTGGTATAAGATTTAACTTGCCTTCTCTGAACCAACAACTCAGTAGGTGCTGTACTGTGGATTCTTTATGGCACAGAGACCGAGAAATAAAATGTGTCGATGACAGTTTTCAGGGCAGTCAGCCTTCCCACAGCATGTGAAAACAGTATGTCACCTCATTCAGTAACTTCGACTAGCTAAGTGAGCCAAGCTGCTCAGTCTCATGAGCTACATGATTGTGTGTCATGAGCTACATGATTGTGTGTAGGTCAATGCCAAAAACATGGCGACAAAGGCAGCTGGAGGTCAAGCCAGCCCACCGAGTCATGTTAAAGCCTCACGGCTTTAGCTCCTCAGATGCCCTCTGACATTTGCTGTGCCCTTGATGTTTATTCAATATCAGGATAAAGAGCCACAAGAAAAATCAGAAAACCCAGTAACAGTGGTCGTTGTATTAACAGCCCTTCAGTGAGAAGCCTCTGAAAAGTACTCTTGGGTTTTGTGACCAAAAAAAAAACAAAAAAAAAAACAAAACAAACAAAAAAAAAGTGTCTCCCTTAAATGAATCGGATGCTTCATTTTGTCAGAAAATGGCAACTATAGAGCTCATCTTGTTTCCCTTTGTGTATTGACTGCCAGGAATCTCCAAGCTAAATTTAGTCTTTAGATGCAGTCACCATCTATCTCATCTCATCCTTGCCCTCTTCCTCTTCATGGTTATGATCTTTCTGACAGTGACAGTCCTTTGGGGAGACACTTTTGTTGCATTTATCTCTTCTGACCCTTGTGTGAAAGTAGGTTGGAAATAAATGATAAATTATGCTAAATTCATGCAGTTCACCTAACCCACCATTGTTGCCTGTCTCTCTGAGAACTGCACTAGTATCCAGAAAACGCAGAGCTGAGCACATGGCAGTCCTCCCAAAATGCCTGTGAATAGTCCTCCAAAATAGCCAATCCCTTGTCCTTTCAGCCATGATTCCAGAGTGGCTGAGAGCCCATCTAAGAGTTGCCTTTAGTCCTCACAGTGACACTTCAGTAGATATAGTAACAAGGAAAGTAAGGCTCAGAGTCAGAGACAAGGTCACCCAATGAGAGGGCCCAAATCTGGGTCCCAGGATCCACTAGAACCAGGTGGGACCTAAGCTGCAGGTTTCCTACACCTACTCTGGGTCCCAGTTCATCCCAGGGTGCACCACAAGCCTTTAACTAGAGAAGAGTGATTGGGGATTGCAATCTGCCTGGCTTGGATTCCAGAATCTCCTTCTGTGTGACCCAGGGCAATCTGCTTACCCTTTCTGTGCTCCTTTGGCTTCCTCTTCTCTGAAGTAGAGATAGTAACATCCACTCAACTACCCAGATGCATCAGAAAAGGGACAATCTGGCGCCAGACAGTCATTCCTTGGATTTTCCCAAAGACTCGTTTAAGGACAGCCTCCACAGAAATGTGGGAATGTGCGGGGACCTAAGCAGTGCCTGGATGTTTGTACTGCCTTCAGCTATTCCAAAAATTCCAGGGCAGGTCTGGGCATGTCTACCAGGACAAAGCTGCTCAGATACCAACCTGAGACCCCCAGTGAATCAGAGCATGGTGTGGGCCTGGGGACTACCTGTGAGGTACACATATGTGTGTTCTTGCCAGCAGCTGTGAACAGACTGGCTATAACTGGGGATCCAGGTGAGACTCCTCATCTCTGTGCTCACAGGCATCTGCCAGAGGTACACCCCTGGAAGCTCCCCTTCCCCCCCCCCCCCCGCCCCAGCCCACAGGTCATCATGGGCTGGATGGATGAGAGGCCCATCTGTGCTCCTTGGAGCAGAAGTATGGGCCTTGTGAGATTCAGGTACCAGGTTGGGGTGGCCCCATGAGATGGATCTGAGGCTGCTTTTGTGCCCCTTCACCCTTTGCAGTACCCACCAAGAAGGATTATAATCACTCACCAGGGCGCATTGTGTCCCCCATACCGCAGACACAGCCAAGTTCTGGCTGAAAAGGAGCAAGAGAAGAAGGAGGGGAGATAGTGGGAGGAGCTCTCCCAGCTTGGAGGGACCTGGCAGGACGCAGCCAATGTGGCTCCAGGTCCCTCCAGTCACCCTGAGAGGCCAAGGCGGGGCCAGAGGCTAGGCTCGGCTCTGCTTGCCCTTGC
This sequence comes from Cryptoprocta ferox, assembly GCA_028646485.1. Lineage (NCBI taxonomy): Eukaryota > Metazoa > Chordata > Mammalia > Carnivora > Eupleridae > Cryptoprocta > Cryptoprocta ferox. The sequence continues at coordinate 39,244,380 of CM053563.1, forward strand.
CCGCTGCTGCAAGCTGATGATCCTAGGGATGCAGCTTGGCCCAGCCTCTGGGGGAGAAGAGCCTTCTAGAGTTAACAGGGAAGCAGGGGATGCTGGCTCTTGCTGACCACTGGAACAAGGCTAGGGGCAGGCGGGTAGAGGTGGGGTGTGTGTATGCACACAACCATCAAGCCTGTAAGACCTACATGATGTCCAGCAGCCCACATCACTGTCCTGTACCATCTCTACCCATAGCAGTCAGGTGTGAGAGCCACAACTACACACTCGCACAAGCACATACATATGCTGCTATGTGTACAGACATGTTTTCCCAAAGTGAGTCTTGGCAATGAGAGTCCCGCCCCCCCCCACCGGCCTCCTGTGGTGGGAGGTGGAGAAAGGGGTCTGGGGGAGAGGCAGGACCCCGGGAGAAGGGAGGGATATACCTTTAAGCTCAGTTCTAACACCTAGGTTAAGAGGGTGCTGGAGTTTCTAAGCCTGGGTTTGAATCCCCTGGGACAAATTATATACCTGCTCCACTCTTCAGTTCATTCCTTCCTAAGTGTGAGTAACAGGACCTATCCCATGAGAGAAATTGGGAGGATTAAACGAGTTAATTCAAGTGAAGCGCCTAGACAAGCCTGGTTCTGTGGAGTGCCCTACAGATGCCCACTGTACCTACAGCCCTAAGGTGGGATCAACGCGAGCGCACTCACAGGCAGTTACCCATAGACCCCCTCAGGCGGGCACAACCTGGCGCCACACGGCTGGTGGAGGAGAGAGGGTAGTCTCGGGCAGAGTCGCTGAAGCCCAAGTGGACAAGCAGGCGAGAGGAGGCTGGGGGAGGTTCACAGAAGGTAGAGGGACTGGGGTCCAGGATGTGGCCGTGCTCCCAGGCGGGAAGGGCAGAGATGAGGGTGCTCGGCGCTATTCACTATCCGGACGGCCTCACTGGCCTGGCCTCCTTCGTCGGCCACGTCTGCAGCCCCCGCCCGCGGCCCGCAAGGGAGGAGCTGGGGTGGGGAGGGCAGCCCAGCCGCGCGCGCCAGGGGCCCAGAAAAATAGTGTCTGCGCCCGCGAAGCGAGGGAAGTGGCGGCGGCGCAGACTAAGAAAAGTTGGGCCCGCATCGACGTGTGCTCGCACGGTTCGGATGTCTGTGCGAGCGCCGGCCACGCGTGGCCCGCTCCCCTGCCCCCGCCGCGGCCCCCACCCGGCGCGCCCTCACCGTCCGAGTCCTCCCGCTCCGCGCGCTCCCCGTAGTCCACCCAACTGAGACCCTCGAGGTTGTCATAGTCGCCGCGCCTCGGCCCGTCTACCGGCACCACGGTGAAGTGGGGCATCGCGCGCCCTCGGCCCCGCCGCCCCGGCTGCCGGCCCGGCGGTCCCCGCCGCTCCCGGCCGCCGCGCCCCGCCCGCTCGCATTCCTCCCCGCTGCGCTCACTTCCTCCGCCCGCCCCCCGGGCCGCCCCTCGGGGGCGGGGAGCAGGAGGGGCTCTGGCCGGCTCCGCCCCGAGGGGGGCCTAAGGGTAGTGAAGTCCCCCACCCCCCAGCCCCCGGGCGGCAGTGCTGCTAGTGGCTCCACGCCCTGGGGAGAGCCCGATTCCTGTGTGACCTTGGGTGAGGGGCTGCCCTCTCTGAGCCTCAGAGGCAATACTTGTAAAATGGGGAAATGTGCTCCGTGAGATGGGGCCCTGGGTGCACTGGCTCTGCGCTCTGCATTTAGCAAACATCCAGCGACATTTCTGTTACTCAGGGACGGGAAAGAGGAGGTAGGATGAGCGCGCATGACCACACAGACCATCCCAGTCCTGCCCAGGGCCTCCTGCCATTCCTGGTATCCCCTCCCCATTCCCATCATCTCTGCCTCCCACCTCTCCTTCATGTCCCTGTAAAACGAACTCCCTCGAAGATGCCATCTCTTCTCCGCACCCCTCACTGCCCTCTCTCCCTGAAGGAGGCTGGGAATTTCATGCCCCTTCCCCAGAAGCTGCTGCCTCCTTGGTGGAAAGGACACCCACCCGCCTTGGCGTCCCTGTTTGCCCCTTTGGGACACTACACTGGGTTCTTTAGCCAAGTTCTTTCATCTTAATTTTCTTTTACTGTCTCACTTCCAGGGGATTCCTTTACCAAGTCGTTTACTTATTTGCTCTTAACTTTTCTTTCACTTTCTCCTCCACTGCTTCAGATAACTTATCCATGTTGGCTTTACTTTAACATCCTTTATCTTTCTAGGCTATCCTTTCAGTTATTTGTTTCTCTATCAGAAACTGCCCCACGCCTCCAGCCCATCTGACTTGTTTATCTCCTTTTTTCTCTCTCTTTTATGGCTCAGTGGTATCTCCCAACAGAACTCAGACTCTGACTACCTCCTCCTCCCAGCTGCAGTTCTGGGAAGGAATGCGGAGAGTCACTGGGTCCTGTAGGAGGATTTCCAAGCTGACCACCATTCTGACCCTTACCCCACAGTCATCCCGCCAGGGCCTGTTGACTTGACCTCCTGTCCTTCATGCCACCTTCAGCTGTCCACAGCCTTCCAAATGGACTCCCTGTTCTCTCCCACTGCTCATGGTAGAGCCACCTCTTATGAAGAGAACGCCCAGGTTCTTCTCTTGGCCCACAAGGCCCTGTTCCATCTGGCTCCTCCAACCTCCCCAGCCTCAGCCTTCTGGCCTCTTTCACTTTCCCAAACTCAGCGTCTTTCTGTGCATTACCTGCTCTTCGCTCTGACAGAATGCCTTTCTATCCTCTGCCCCCACCCTCACTAACCAAACTCCTTGCTATTAGGGTAGGTCTCACCCTGGAGTACCATCTCCTCTCCAAAAGACTTCTCTGACTCACATCCATCCACCCCCACCTCACCCTCCACTGGAATGGGCTGTCCTTAAGCACTTCCCCTTCACAGTACCCACTGCAGGGAGAAATGTATTGGTGGGGAACTTTGATTAACGTTTTTCATGCCCGCTACACTGTAGATTTCACAGGAACGGGACCTTCTTGGTATTGCTACCTTGGTATTCTCAGTCCCTTGCCCCAACACATCTTCCGAATAAAGAATGAATAAGTGCCCCCTCCTTCCCATCTTCCCTAATGCTCTGCAAAAGTTCCTAAAGCTCCCACTGCACCCTCATATGCAGCCTCTCCTCAGGGGTGGGGTCAGGTACTGTGTGAGGGAGATAGGCCACTGCAGCCCAACGGACAACCTTAGACTCTGAGAGACTCTGTGGCTAGGATACAACTTCCCCATACCATTGACCAACCAAGTAGCCTGTAAGAGAGTATGTGCAGTCAAAAAGAAAAATATTTGCGGAGCATAGACACTGCAAAAGAGAACAACTAGGGGATGCCTGCATGGCTCAGTCGATTAAGTGACCAACTATTGGTTTCGGCTTAGGTCATGATCTCATGGTCATGGAGCTCCACATTAGGCTCTGCACTGACAGCTCAGAGCCTGCTTGGGATTCTCTCTTTCCCTCTCCCTCTGCCCCTCCCCGGCTTGCATTCTCTTGCACGCTCTCTCTCTCTCTCTCTCTCAAAATAAATAAACATTAAAAAATATCAATTGCCTATTCACTTGTAAAGAACACATTTAAGGGTGCCTGGGTGGCTCAGTCAGTTAAGTGTCAGACTTCAGCTCAGGTCATGATCTCACAGTTTGTGAGTTCAAGCCCCGCGTCAGGCTCTGTGCTGACAGCTCAGAGCCTGGAGCCTGCTTCGGATTCTGTGTCTCCCTCTCTCTCTGTGCCTCCCCCGCTCATAGTCTCTCTCTGTCTTTCAAAAATAAACAAATGTTAAAAAATTTTTTAAAAAAAAACATATTTAAACTGCTAAAACCATATATATATAATATGTAATATATATGTAATATATGTACATATATATGTAAAGAAAACATCAGGAAAATTATTAGAACACATGGAGCAAAAATTCCAAATTAGCCTAATAAATATTACAAAAAGATAAGGGAGAATATTAGCAATATGAAACCAGAAAATATTGAAAAGCTCAAGAAGGAAGAGAAAGTATGAAAAAATATAATTGTTCCAGAGGTCTATAGCTACATAACAAATGTATACCAAAACAACAATGGTTTAAAACAACAGTCAACAAAAACATTTGTTCACAAATCTGCTGGCTGAGTCAAGCTCCGCTCTATTCTATCTGGCATCAGCTGGGGTCAGGTGGGGCCAGAAGATCCACGTCCATGATGCCTGGCTAGCAAGTTGTTACTGGCTGTAGGCTAAAAGCTCAGTGGGGCTGTGGATCGGGGGACTGGGTACTCCGCATGTGCATCTCTCCACGGGCTGCTCGGTTTCCTTATGATGTAGTGGCTACAGTCCATGAATGAGCATCCCAAGAAGCAGGGAGTAGAAGCTGACAGTTTCTCTAGGCCTCTGCTGTATTTTCCTGCTCAAGCAATAACCAAGCCCAGAGTCAAGAGAGGGTGGGGAGAAGTATCAAAGAAATACAGGACCATGTATTAAAGTTACCACAGTAATATTTGAAAAAAAGTTATAATTGAGAATGAATTAATCAATCGGAAAGACCAAATTAAGCAATCATCCTAAAAGAAGAAAGAGAAAACAATGAAAAGGAAAACAGAGATGGAGGATAGAAATACAGTATCTGCACAACAGGCATCTCAGAAAAAGAGTAAAATAAAAATGGAGAAAATCAACAGCATGAACAAACCTTGAAAACACACTAAATGTAAGAAGCCAGACACAGGGGTGCCCGGGTGGCTCAGTTGTTTAAGCATCTGACTTTGGCTCAGGTTATGATGTCGGTTCGTGAGCTCAAGCCCCATATCAGACTCTGTGGTCATCGCAGAGCCCACTTCAGATCCTCTGTCCCCCTCTCTCTCTTCCCCTCCCCTTCTCACTTGTGCTCTTGCTCTCTCTCTCTCTCTCTCAAAAATAAATAAACTTAAAAAAAACCCCAAAAAAACAAAGGAATTGAAAGCAGGGACTTGAACAGGTATCTGTAAGTCCATGTTCACTGTGCAGCTGGAAGGTGGCAGCAACCTCAATTTTCATTACCAGATGTGTAGATAACAGACTGTGATCTCTACTTCTAAGGGAATATTATTCAGCCAGAAAAAGGAATGAGGTCTGATATATGCTACAAGGTAGATGAACCTTGAAGACATTTTGTTAAATGAAACAAGCTGGATGCAAAAGGAGGAATGTTGTATAATTCCACTTATATAAGTTAGCTAGAATGGACAAACTCATAGAGACTGAAAAAAGAATAGAGGTTACCAAGGGCTGAGGTGCGGGGAAATGGGAAGTTATCGCTTAATAATTACATTACATTGTTTGAGATAATGAAAAATTTTTGGAAATGCCATGATGTTTGTTCAACATTTGTGAGTGTAATTAAGCCCACTGGTTTGTGCACTTGAAGACGGTTAAAGTGGCAAATTGTTACATATCTTTTACAATGAAAAAAATTATGTGATATATGAAAACCACTGAACTGTACGCTTTATTTTTTAAATTTTATTTACTTATTTTGAGAGAGAGAGAGAGAGAGAGAGAGTGCACATGAGCAGGGGAGGCACAGAGAGAGAGGGAGAGAGAAAGAATTCCAAGCAGGCTCTGCACTGCAGTGTAGAGCCAATTCGGGGCTCGAACCAATGAGCTGTGGTATTATAATCTGAGCTGAAACCGAGAGTCGGACACTTAACTGACTGAGCCACCCAGGCACCCTTGAACTGTACACTTCAAATGGCTGAATTGTGTGGCATATCGATTTTATCTCAATAAGCATGTTTAAAAACAAACAAAAAAAAATCCAAGATGTAATTAACCAAATAATTCTAATATTTAGAGGATAGTAGGAGGAGAAAGGGGGAATGAGAGTTAAAAACCCTCATTTTTCGGGACACCTGGGTGGCTCAGTAGGTTAAGCGTCTGACTCTTGATTTCAGCTCAGGTCATGATCTCATGGTTCATGGGTTCGAGTCCCACATTGGGCTCCACACTGTCAGTGTGGAGCCTGCTTGGGATTCTCTCTCTCCTTCTCTCTTACCCTCCCCCTCCCCCATGCTCTCTCTCTCAAAATAAACTTTAAAAAATGTTAAGAAAATAAAAATAAAAATCATCATTTTTCAAATTACTACTAATAATAGTATCTAAATAATATAATATCAATAAATAATAAATAATATCTAAATAAATAATATCTAAAATGTATGTTTAAAGAGCTGGCAATTGGGACAACTGGGTGGCTCAGTTGGTTGAGCCTGTTCGACTCTTGGTTTTGACTCATGTGATGATTTCACAGTTCCTGGGTTTGAGCCCCCAGGTTGGGCTCTTCTGTTGGGCACAGAGCTTGCTTGGGATTCTCTCTCTCTCTCTCTCTCTCTCTCTCTCTCTCTCCCTCCCCCGCTCATGTGCACCCTCTCTCTCTTTCTCTCAAATAAATAAACTTAAAAAAAATAAAGAGCTGGCAATTAAATACACTACTTAGAAATATGGTGGAAAATACCAGTGTATATCAACAGTTAAAAGTGTCGAAAGTGATTGCTTGGGAAAACAGAACTGGGGAATGGGAGTATGAGGACAGAAGTTGGGGAGGGGACTCTTCGCATTACCTGGAAGCTCGGTGTATTACCACAAAGTGCACCCCTAAATAACCACCATCCAAGGCAAGGTATGGACATTACCAGAGCTCCAAAAGTTCCTTAATGCCTCCTCTAATTGCTACCCCATGTCTCCCCACCAGCCACAGATGCTTTTTTTTTAGTCTTTGTTTTTTTAAATGGAGATGTAATTGACACATAACATTGGGTAATTCAGGCATTTTCTAAGTATCTGAATTTGATGATGTCACTTTCTTGTTTTCTTATTTATGTATTTATTTTTGAGAGGGAGGGTGCAAGTCAGTGAGGGGCAGAGAGAGAGAGAATCCCAGCAGGGGCAGTGGGAGAGACAAAGAGAGAGAGAGAGAGAGGGAGAAATAGAGAGAGAGGGAGAGAGAGAGAAGCAGGGCTTGTGTTTTGCTGGAAGCAAGGCTCAAGCTCACCTGATGTGGACTCCCAACTCCTGAACCATGACATCATGACCTGAGCTGAAGTCAGAGCTTAATGACTGAGCCACCAGGCACTCTCTTGTTTTCTTATTTAAAATCTCAACCTGAGCATGCATCCCTGAACATTAAGTTTAGTCTTTTCTGGGTTTGTTTTTTGTTTTTGTTTTTTTGTTTTTTTCAGAAGGCTCTACTCCAAATGTAGGCCTCAAACTCACAACCCCAAGATCAAGAGTTGCCTATCCTACTGAGTCAGCCAGGGGCCCCAGTTTTTTAAAAAAACTTTTTATTGAGAAAAAAATATCCATACAGAAAAGTTCACATACCCTAAGTGTGTAAAGCATGCTGAAATGTTCACAAAATGAACATACCCATGCAACCAGGACCCAAGACACAGCCCTTTACCAGAAACCCAGAAGCCCTTCCTCATGCCCCCTTCCAGGCAATACCTCCCCCAAAACTGACTGTAACAGCATAGATCAGTTTTGCCTGTGCTTTATGTAAATGGAATGACATGATATATATTATTTTGTACTGGTTCCTTTCACTCAACATTAATTTTAGAGTTTCTTGCACGTTGTGTGGAACTGCCCTTGGATATATGTCTTCAACTTTAGTAAAAAAAAAAAAAAAAAAAAAAAAAAAGGTCAAACTGTCTTCCAAAGCAGTGTTTATCCATTTAATCAGCCACCAGCAGGGTATGCTTGTTGCTCCACATCCTCGCTAACACTTGGGGTTGTTCACCTGCTGAATTTTAGTTGTCTTTACTATGAGTTTTATTTTGCATTTCCTTAATGGCTAATAAGGTTGACTATCTTTTCATTTTCTTATTGGCCAATTGAATATGCATTCTTGTAAAGTCCCTATTCAAATATCTTGCCCATTTTTATATGGGATTCTCTGTCTTTGGATATAAGCCTCTTGTGTTTCTTACTCTTTGACTTTCTCTTTCACTCTTCAAATTTTTAAAAAATGTTTAATTTATTTTTGGGAGGGGGAAGGGGCTAGGAGAGAGGGACGGAGAAAGAGAGAGAGAGGAAGGGAGAAAGAGGCAAGGAGAGAGGGAGGGAGAGAAAATCCCAAGCAGGCTCCTCATGTGGAGCCTGATGTGGGGCTTGAACCCACAAACGGTGAGATCATGACCTGAGCTGAAATCAAGAGTCTGATGCTTAACCAACTGAGCTACCCAGGTGGTGCCTAGGTTCAGCTTCTTAAAAAAACAAAACAAAACAAAACACCCACAAATTTAAACCTTTCAGAGACTGGTAACCCACCCATTGTCACTGTCCACCATGGGATACACACCACACTTGAACTAGATTTCCTTGTGTATTTTGTGGGCTCAGGCCTTTATCATAATAATATGGTAAGATGCCTCTGCCCTTCCCAAAAGAGACAAAGCTCAAGGCCACTCACTTGAGCAGCTGAGGCTCAACCTACCAGACCCCTGACCAACCAAGAGCCCACCACACCCCACTCCTCTGCTCCCCAGGGAGAAGGAAGGACTTTCACACTTGGCTCCATACCCAAAATGTTTATTCTCAGCATACACTTGTGCTTGGATGGCTAGGAAGGGGACTTTATGAGACTTTGCTACAGTGACCTCTGGAGGACTGGCCAGGTCACCAGAACTACAGGATGAGGACGGAGAAGGTGGCAGCAGCCAAGAGGCTTAGAACAAAGTATGGGGAGGCTTTTGAGGGCCTCTGGAGGACCTGACTAATTGGCCACTTGGTCACCTCCAAGGGTGTGGCGAGGTGCTCACTCTGAAGCTGAGACAGGAGGTAGGAGTGGCAAGACCTGACCACCTGCCTGTCTGGAAACTCATCCTCCACAGGATTCTGTCCATTGTTCTCCTCTCTCACCTGGGGGTGGGAGTCAGCAGTTAGTGGCTCCCATAGTGCCCCCCTCACCTACACAAACCACTGCAACACCCTTTGCCCAACCCAGCATACCTGCTCCACATCTCTGAAGACCCGCAGCAGGTTTCCACGAAGGACACCCTGGAGCTCTTCCTCGCTCCAGCCCCGACGCAGCAGCTCCTCTATCAGTAGTGGGTATGTGGACACGTCCTCCAGCCCCTGAGGGAACCTGTGTGGCCATGAGCCACTAGCTGTGGAACCTCAGCCCTGATCCTGGACTAGAGACCAGTGTCCCCCCAGTGCCAATCGCATAGGTGAAATTGAAGGCCACATTCTCCAGGGTACTGAATGTCACTTTGGAAGCTCCTTGAAGACAGAGCTTCTGTGGTATTTACCCCCTGAGCAGATGACTGGCCCACAACAGATCTGCTGAGCTGGGAGTGCAGCCTGAGCTATGAGAACGAGCTCTGCTGGAGCAGGGTGGTGGGGGACTACTCAATGAATGTGATGATCTGGAGGGGGAGAGGGTCCACCAGGCCAGAGGTGGGAGAGGGAGAGCCCAGGAAATAGGCCCTGGTAGTGGAGAGATGTCAAGGGAGCTGGAAAACCAGAGCCTGTAGTTGAGGCCTGAAGGATGGGAGCACCATGGGATGGAGAGACTAAAGGAATCCCTGCTGTGCCCTGCCCAAAACAAGCCCCAGGGAAATACTCACCGACCAGACCCATCGTAATTCCCACCAATCCCGATGAACTCTGATCCAATGACAGCTCTGATGTGGTCACAGTGATCTAGGGGGCAGGGGTGAGTAGTGAGCAGCACTCCCCTGGAGTTAGACCCTGGGACCAGCCCTGGTCTGGGGACACTCAGCCCTGGTCAGTTCTCCTGCCCACAGCACTCCAGGCCATGGCAGCTGACTTCACGGAGCTCCTAGCCAATTGTGAGTTCTGAAGTGACTACACGCTGAATGGTTTCCTTTTGGAATTTTTTCTACCCAGAAGCCACCGTGCCTCTGGGTTCCTTGAGAGCCCATCTGTCCTGTCCAGAGAAGTGAGAGCAAAAGACATTCAGAGGCAGGGGCAGTTGCTTCCCCCAAGCCCGGCAGCATTGACTGTGGCCCCTGGTCTGGGTGGCAGCGAAGAGCTGTGTCTCCTCCCCTGGGTTGTCGAAGGTCTGCCCACTGCCCAACAGGTGTGCTAGACTGCTGGAGCTGTCCCGACGGCCCCCATGGCCACAGGCTCAAGCTAGAACTGCACAAGAAGTCCAACAGAGGCTCACCTGCCACTGTGGACACATTAGCCAACAGATTGCACTGTAGCACCCCCATGGACAACGTCACCATCACAATGCCACCATTCTTCTTCTAGAAGGATAAAGAAATGGACACTCAGCTCCCTCAGTTTGGCTCTTCAGGCCTGATGGCCTGCCTTGTGCCCTGGGGGCCGTGGTAGGACAGTGCTCAGTCCCAGTTTCAGGGGCTGGAAGAGGCTTCAGCTCTGGGTTTGTGGGCACCTGAGTGGAGCTGATTTGGCCTTGATTTTCAGAGATGGGGGAAGGTTAACCGGCCGTGGGTCCAAGGGCGAGGCCTGAGCTAGTAGCTTTGTTCAAGTTCACGAATGTTTGCTTGAAGCACGCCCAGCTCTGGGTGTGAGGGCTGAGGTGGCTGCTCACCAGAAGTTGCAGGATGTCATCGGGAACATTCAGCAAATTGTCACACACAGCCCTGGCAGCTGAGTGGGAGAAGATCACGGGAGCCCTCGACACCTTCAGTGCTTGCCGCACCAAGGCGTCTGATGCATAGGATAAGTCCACCATCATGCCCAGGCGGTTCATTTCCTCTACCACCTTCTGCAAGGACAGTTTTTGTGTGTGTGTGTGTGTGTGTGTGTGTGTGTGTGTGTGTGTTTTGAGGTGGGGGAGATGTCAAGGATGCCTACTCTCTGTAGGCAGAGAACAGACAGGGCAGGGTATGGAGCAGGAGTCCTCACCTCGCCAAAGCTTGTCAACCCACTGACGTTGGTGTAGAAGTGGTGTTTAAACTTGGTGGAACTTTCTGCCCTGCAGGACGGCCAGAAGAAGGCAATGTCAAAGGCAACATCCTGGGCATCAGAGCCTGGGGGCTCTGCAGTCCCTCTGTTTGCCCATCCACCCCCACTGTGGAACAGAGTAAGGACCTGGGCCGGCTGCTTTCTGGGAGTGTGAGGGACCTGCCGGGAGTCCAGCCTCCTTGTGGACTCCTCTGTCCTCACCACTCTGGCAGTTTCTCCACCATGTCATCTACCATTTCACCCTGGCTAGGCACTCTGCTCACCAGGGCGTGTTGCAGGTGAAGGTAAGTGTCAGGTAGCGCACCCCCAGCAGATAGAAACTGCGCAGAACAGAGAGGCTGCTGTCCAGTGAGTGACCGCCCTCCACACCAATGAGGCAGGCCAGCTTTTGAGTGCTGTTCAGACCTAGAAGAGGATGAATAATCAAGTGGTCAGGGCCCAGGACCAGAACCACCAGAGTGAGCCCCTAACTATCCCGCCATCTTCCAGCTCACCTTTGGCTGAGGTCACAAGCTCCAGTTCAGAGTAGGAGGAACACATGCGACGAATGAGGTCAATCTGCTCCAGTGTGAGGCGCACAGCATCCTGGTCCTGGGTCTGGCATGGGGCTTGGGCTGACCAGAACTAGAGGTAGGCCCCGGGGGTCCGACATGAGATTAGAGTGGTCTCCAATGTCCGTGGCCTGCCACTCTTCCTCAGCCCGCAAGGTGTTCATTTGGGTCAGTGGCCCAGAATGAAACACGTGACCCTACGGTATCCCGATGACCATTTAGCTTGCTGCCAGCAGCCAAACTGTGGCCTGTGAAATATCACTGCCTGCCTGCTGTTTGTCCATGTGCTATGTGAATGCCCCAAGGCCAATCCACTATGTCCTTTGTGGCTCTAACAGCCCCCACACTCACCAAGGATTTTCTGGTCACTTTCTGTGTGTCTCCACAGAACCTGCGTACCCATGTCTTGGCCTCCAGAGCCTCCCACATTCCCTGCAGTCCCGTGATGACACATTGTGTGTTCTACCATTCTAATCACCCAGAGGCCTGCCTACCCAGGCTTCTGTGGCCCCGACATTCCCCAGCAGCCATGCTGTAGCACCCTGTGTATCCCTGCGGTACCTGCGCACCCACGAGGCCGTCCCTGAGCTTGTCCAAGCTGGTCTGGCCACGACTGAAATTGCGCAGGTTAACATCTTGGAGCCTGTTCTGGAAAAGCTGTCTCAGGAGCAGGGGCAAGTGGTTGTGGCTGGGGCATCAAGACAAGGTTAGAGTGGGGGACAGGGCCTCCAGGTCAGGTAGGGCATGTCAAGGTACCTGGACGTGTCCTGTCCCCCCTCCCGTCCCCCTCCCTCACTGTGTCACACAGACAATATGGAAAAACTCCTGAGGTGCAGCTTCGGGGAGGGGTGCGGGTGGGGAACACCAGGAACAAGGTAATGGGGAGAGGGGGCCTGGCTGATGGAGGAGAGACGGTCATCCAGGAGCGGTGTGAGGAAGCCTCCCCACTAGCTCTGCATGCTGAGGACCCCTTCTCCGACCGAGGTGTGGGCTCAGTCTCCACCTACCCCCACACCGCCCCTACGCACCCGTCCACGAGAGGGAAGTCCCGCATCAGGGCCTGCGCGCGCTTCCTCAGACTTGGGGTGCTGGAGGTGGCCGGCGGGGTCGGTGAACTAGAGGAGACCGTGGTCCTGTTGCTGGGGGCTCCGGCTGTGGTCAGGGCGCTGAGGGCGCTGGGGGCGCTGGGGGTTCCGGGAGTGGTCTGGGCACGGGTTACCGGCCGCTGCAGCAGAGACAGCAGGAGCAGCAGGCGCAGCAGAGGTCGCCAGCGAAGCTCACGGGGATCCGCGAGGCCCAGGGACCTCATGCCGCGCAGGGCCAGAGGGGCGGGCAGTGGCCGGTCTCGAGAGGAGGGGCGGCGAGGGGCAGAGGGCGATGGTGGGGTCCCGACCATCGATTTGCCACCTAGCTGCGCGGCCTCGTGAGGAGGAGGTGGGGTCAGAATGCGCAGGGAGGGATCTGCGACGCAGCCGCGCAGCGTGGCCACAGGGGGCGACACTGACCGGCACCCCCAACTAGGAGGGCGCCCCAGTGGGCCAGACCAGCCTCTGCCGTGCGCGAGACACGCGAGTGGGAGAGCCGAAAAGAGACAAGGAGAGAGAGATCCCGAGCAGGCTCCATGCTCACGGCTAAACCTAACCCACGCTGGCTCCCGACATCATGACCTGAGCGGAAATCGAGTGGGATGCTCAGCGACCCAGGTCCCCCTATATATCTTTTAATAAACATGAAATTTAAGAATAATATATGGGAAACCATTTTGTTTTAGTAACTAGTATTGAAATTTGCTTTCTGTACAAAAAAGACTGTAGATTCTAAATATTCATTAACTATAGTCAACTTGGAAAGGGGGTAAGCGACTCCCTGGTCAATTTATGTCATATTGTTTTCTGTAATATGGTCATCCTGGCTGAGGGTAGTGCTGGTGAGAGCTGGCCAGCTTGGTAAGAGATTAATGGAGGCACCACAGAAGCTGAGCCTTGAAAGGATGGGGTCTGCACTGGGGAGGGGGCTGGAGAGGGCATCCCAAGTTGGCCAATAGTTCAAGCAAAGGTCTAGTTACCACAGGATGGTTGTCTGTAAGGGAGGAGCTGGAAGGTCCTCCAAGGCACAGAACAGTGGGACAAGAATTCTTGTTGCTAAGAACATGACGGGTCTCAGTCTGACATGACTTCATGTGGGGAAATCCTACAAGGCAAAGCAGTTTCCAGGATGGCCGGAGGCCTGGGGCAGTATAATTCATTGTTTTCTGCAGAAAAAGCCCTGACACAGGGGAAACTGATCTCAGAAGTGCATTTGGGTGGCGTCTGGGCCTCCTGGGCCTGCACGAGGTCCTACCAGGCTGAGAGGGGCCTATAATACAGACTAAAATCTGAATTGTCCCTCTTCTGCATCTGTGTCTGTCACCTGTTCTGCCACGTGGGCTCCCTGATAAGCGGGGCTCTCCCATGTGCGCTCGCAGATAAAGCGGGGCTTCTCTTGTGGGTGCCAGAAGAAGGGCTTGACCTCTGGCCACCACTGCCTCCTGTCCATCACTGCTCCCTTCTCATGCCTAGGGGCTAAGGACTAAGTCTGCCCCTGCTGCCTTCTGCTTGGGCTATCTCAGAAGAGAGGGAGAGAGAGAGTGTTTATTCTGGTCTCATATACCAAGCTGACTTGCCATGGGAGGTCTTCATTTAAGTGATATAAACAACAAAGTGCATGATGAATTCGCTAATAGTTTATCAAAAGTTCAGAAGTATTGCACATACAGCTGTTCGTATAATAGTCTTAGGTGAAAGTAGAGAGCGTTATGTTTATAATTGATTTTTTAAAATTTATTTTTATTTATTTAAATGTTTATTTATTTTTGAGGTGGGGAGGGGCAGAGAGAGAGGGAGACACAGAATTGAAAACAGTACTATCAGCACAGAGCCCAATGAGGGGCTCAAACCCATGAACTGTGAAATCATGACCTGAGCTGAAGTTGGACGCTCAACCAACTGAGCCACCCAGGTGCCCCTATAATTGATGTGTAATGTTAGCAAATTAATACATAAACACCATTTCACATGTCTGATTTTGGTTGACTAAGTAAATCAGACTTATACTCTTTCTGATAACAACTGGAAATGTTGGGCAAAATATAAAAAGGATCTTCCTGAAGACATCAGAAAGTGAAACAAGATATTAAGAAATTACTTAATGAGGATCCAAGGAAAGTGAAACCCTAGAGATGGGCCCAACTTTGGAGCTGGTTCTTCCGGTAAGGGTGTGGTGCTCTAAAGAGGCAGAGATTAGTGTACAGAGCCCACCAAAGTAAGGAGAATCCTGATGAACACTTAGTGTTGAGTTGGAACACAAAAAAATGCACCTAGGAGAAAGAATGAATTGGAATCAGTGCCCTTTACCCCAGGCCTGCAGCAATTCTGGTTATTAAGCAATTGTCTCTCAACTCCAGATGAGTCTATGCAATGTGAGGCTGGGGCTCAAACTTTATTTATTTATTTTGAGAGAGAGAGAGAGAGAGACAGAGAGACAGAGAGAGAGACAGAGGGAATGAGTGGAGGAGGGGCAGTGAGAAAGGGGGACAGAGGATCCAAAGCAGGCTCTGTGCTGACAGCAGAGCCCGATGTGGGGCTCACACTCATGAACAGTGATATCATGACCTGAGCTGAAGTCAGACAACCAACTGAGCCACCAGGTGCCCCTTTATAATCTTTTTTAAAGTTTGTTTGTTTGTTTATTTATTTAGAGCCCACAAGCGAGCACACGACCAGGGGAGGGGCAGAGTGAGAGGATCCCAAGCAGGCTCTGTGCTGTCAGTGTGGAGCCCTATGTGGGACTCAAACTCAAACTCACCAACTGTGAGATCATGACCTGAGCCGAGATCAAGAGTCAGATGCTTAACCGACTGAGACACCCAGGCACCCCTATTTTTTTTTAATGTTTCTTTATTTTTGAGAGAGAGAGACAGAGAGAGTGGGCAGGAGAGGGGCAGAGAGAGGAAGACAAAATCCCAAGCAGGCTCCTCACTGTCAGCGTAGAGCCCAACTCCGGACTCAAACCCATGAGAACCAGCTGTAAGATCATGACCTAAGCTGAAATCAAGAGTCCAACATTTAACCGACTGAGCCACCCGGGCGCCCCTGGTGCTCAAACTCTCAAAACCACACATCCTAGAAGCCTGGCTGGCTTCCTGTTACATTCTATCAATAGGGGCTACAAGGAAACGGAAAGTTTTTCCTGTTCCAACAGTGACACTTGGCTGCAGACTTCTGGCTGTCGTCGAGCAGCCTTGCCAACTCATGTTTAGAACCCTTGCACCACAGCACAGGGCCCTGTCCTCAGGGGTCTGCTCCCCAGCAACACAGGGCCCTCCACGTAAGCTTCTATCTTCTACTGCCTTTTCCCATTTTTTCCTAAATGGACAGTGAGTTGGGTCAGCTCTGCTTGAAAGGATCTGTGGAGGGATGAAGGCCATCTCAGAGTGCTACTTAATCCACCCAGAAGAAGTCAAGAAAAGAGAGAACAGGTAAAATGAATAGAAAACACTATTAGAACTTTATGAGTAACACTGCAGAGTACAGCCAATTTGGAGTCTGAAGCAAAAGGAAAATTGTGTTTGAGAGAGAGAGTGCAAACAGAGGAGGGGCAGAGAGAGAGGGGGTGGAGGACAGAATCCAAAGCAGGCTCCAGGCTGTCAGTGCAGAGCCCGACTCCGGGCTCAAACTCATGAACCATGAGATTATGACCTAAGGCGAAGTCAGATATTTAACTGACTGAGCCACCCAGGTGCCTCATGATTTGTATATTTTCAATTTCTCGCTCTGCTTTTATTGGTCTGAAAATGTATTACTTTGCCTGCATTTTTGACGAATATTTTCACTGTGCACACAATGGAACACTGACAGTTACTTTCATTCATCAGGCTAAAGATATTTCACTGTGTAGGGATTTCTTTTATTTCCATTAAAACTCAGTTGTCAGTTTTATTGCTGTTCCTCAAATTAATATGATTTTTTAAAACTATGACTGCTTTTACATTTTTTGAGGTTTATTTATGTTTGAAAGAGAGACACAGAGCACAAGTGCGGGAGGGGCAGAGAGTGAGGGAGACCCAGAATCTGAAGCAGGCTCCAGGCTCTGAGTTGTCAGCACAGAGTCCGATGAGGGGCTCGAACCCATAAATCACGAGATCATGACCTGAGCTGAAGTCGGACACTCAGCCGACTGAGCCACCCAGGTACCCCAAAATATGACTGCTTTTAAGATACTCTCATGTCTTTGGCTTCTTGCAGTCTAACGTTGAAGTACACAGTTTGGGGTTATTATGAGTAGAGCTGCTTTAAATATTATTTCGTATGCCTTTTGGAAAACCTATGTATGCATTCCTGTTGGGATATATACGTGGGGTGAAACTGCTCAGCCATGGGGTACACATAGACTGTTAGTATTAACTATTCTTTTTATTAGCCATTATCTATTATCATGTTATTTATTTTTATTAGCTGTCATCATTAGTGTTAACTCTTAATTTTGGCTATTATTAGCACAGTTGCTATTACCATTAATGGCCTGAGGGTAAGACAGTGGGTTGTCTAAGTAGCTTGTGTCTCTCAGAAAGGAAGTCCCTGAGAGGCAGGGGAGGGAGTGGATCCATATCCAGGGAGGGTCAGTCATTGGAAGCCCGTGTACCGTCATGTCATCTGGCATTCTGGGCTCTGTCCAAATAGGAACAAAGATCATTTGTGATCCAGGCAGGTTCCTTTCTTGGGAATCTGAATCAGAGTTCCCTTCAAGATCCCCAGGTGGTGGTCAGTAGGTCAGGATGTGGACTGAGGTGAGCTACTGAGAGGCAACCCAGAGGAAGGTCCACTCTCCCACAGCCAGAGCTACCCATTGTCTTCTTCTAGTGCTAAGCCCAACCATCTGGGTCTCCTCAGGCCACGCTAATGAGACTCAGGTTTCACTGGAGTAACCAGGGGCTGAACTGCAGGGTCCTCCACCAACTACTAGAACTGGGAGCTAGCACCACCAGACCCCACCACAGAGAAGGACACTCATGCCTGTTTCCATGTGTAAAACATTTATTTTCAGGAAGTGCGTCTGTCTGCACGACAGGGGGACATTGTGGGGTGTCTGCAGCTGCCGTAGTAACATCTGGTAGGATGAACTGGGTCACCAGAGCCACAGAATGAGGACTGAAAAGGCAGCAATAACTCTGAGGCTTGGAGCCATGTTGGGGGAAGATTTTGACAATGGCTGTTTGGGTGACCACTTAGGTGTCCAATGTGCTGAAGTCTCAGTTAGTTTCTGGTCTGGAGCCAGATACTGTGTCTGAGGGAGACGGGAAAGAACAGAGCGGCAAGCACTGCCCAGCTGCTCATCCGGGAACTCGTCCTCCAAGGGGCTTTGCCCCTTGCTTGCCTCCCGTACCTGGAGGTGGCAGTAAGTGGTCAGCAGCTCCCACGGCGGCCCAACACACTTGCTCAGACCCCTGAGCGACTCTTTTGTCAGGCCCAGCATACCTGTTCCACCTGTCCAAAGACCCGTAGCAGGTTTCCTCGAAGCACCCCACGGAGCTCTTCCTCACTCCAGCCACGACTCAGCAACTCTTCTATCAGAACTGGGTATGTGGACACGTCCTCCAGCCCCTGAGGGAACCTATATGGCCATGAGCCAGTCAGCTGTGGAACCTCAGCCCCGTTCCCTGTTCATGACTCAAAACCACAGCCCTATGTGTCCAGGGCCTACTGAATCCCAGCCCTGGTTTGACATGGGAAATGGAAACTTGGAGAGAGTAAGTGATTCACCCTTGTTCTTCATCCTGCAGAAGGAAGTTCCCAGTCTCTTTGAATGTTTATAAAAACTCATTGAATTACACTGTTTGGATCTAGGCCTTTCAAGGAATGCAAAGTCTTCCTCCATTTATAAAAAGAAGAAAAGCTTTTTATTTATTTTTTTAACTTAGAGAAAGAGGGTGGGGGTGGGGAGAGAGAGAGAGAGTGAAACCTAAGCAGTCTCCGCACCATCAGCAGAGAGCCCGATGCAGGGCTCAAACCCACAAATAGTGAGCTTATGACTTGAGCTGAAATCAAGAGTTGAAAGCCTAACGAACTGAGCCACCCAGGCGCCCTGAGAAGAAAAGCTTTTTAAGACCCAGCTGCAGGCAGAGAAGTTGGTCAGTCCACACCAGGCCTCACTAAGAGTCCGCTCAGAAGCAGTAGGTCAGCGGCACATGGCTGGCTCAATGGGAAGAGCATGTGACTTTTGATTTCAGGGTCATGAGTTTGAACCCCATATTGGGTGTAGAGATTACTTAAATAAATAAAACTTAAAAAAAAAGTGGCACTGGGGTAGGTGCATCTGCTGGGCAAATCATGACCTAGAGGTAGGGCCAATGGGTCACAAACAGAAACAGACTCTGCGTGTGGGGAGATGCCAAGTGAGCCTAAAGGCCATGAGGACCATGGTGTGGTGGGCATGGTGACTATCAAGGCCCAACTATGGTACAGCTAGCCCCAGAGAAGCACTTACCGTTTAGCCCCATCATAATCTCCACCAATCCCAATGAACTTGGATCCAATGACTGCCTTGATGTAGTCAAAGTGATCTGCAGGATGAAGAGTCAGCAGTGTGGGGCTTCTAGGGCAGGGGTGGGGTGGGGACTGGATTCTACTGACTCCCCTTCTTGCGGCCTATAGGCCATGGAGGCCAATTCCTTCATGGCCTGGCATCCAGTGTGCCATCCTGAGGAGGTTGATTCCAGTTGGCTCTAGACTGGAATTTAGATTTGGAGTGGACCCCATCTGGCCATTTCTCAGTCAGGATTCACCCTGCCTCCAGTCTCCTTGAGAACCATGGGGGCCACCCTTTCTTGTTTTAAAAAATGTTCATTCATTTTTTTGAGAGGGAGAGAGCGTGAGCAGGGGAGGGGCAGAGAGAGAGGGAGACACAGAATCTGAAGCAGGCTCCAGGCTCCACCTGACAGCACAGAGCCTGACGCAGGGCTCAAACCCACAAACCATGAGATCATGGCCTGAGCCGAAGTTGGATGTGCCACTGACTGACTGAGCCATCCAGATGCCCCAATGGGGGTCCCTTTCCATGGGTGTGGAGGATGAGAGATGGACAAAGAATATAACTGACAAAGAGCAAAGAGACTTAAGGGAGTGCCCAGTCCCTCGGCCAGAGGCCGGGGCAGGGAGCTTTGGGAGCCCCTTCAGGGGTGCAGATGGTTGGCACCTGGGCTCTGTGTGTGACTGCCTCCTTTATACCCATCAGTATAGTGGTATCAACTCTGTGTCTTCAGTTCCACATGGCACCAAGGTGCTTTATACTGTCCATCATTGAGGTTTTGGGCACTGTGCCTACTGCTAACAATGAGTCAGACCACTGGGGCTGTTCTGAGGCCCTCCCCCAAGGCTTCAGGTCCAAATCAGAGCTACTCAGAGAGCCCGGGCAGGGCTTACCCGCCACAGTGGACACATTGGCGAACAGGTTGCACTGCAGCACCCCCGCCGACAAAGACACCATCACGATACCACCATTCTTCTTCTGCAGGGGTGGACAGATGGACAGTCAGCTTGGCCCCCAGAACAACCACCTGCCTCTAGGCTCCCGTGAGGAAGGTATTCAGCTTTGGCTTTGAAGTCAGAGGAGATTCCACCTCTCTACTCTCTGGGTTTATGTAAATGGAGGAGTCTCAGCTCTGGTTGGGGTGGAAATGTCTTAGCCCTGGGAGGCGTATGGAGTAGAGAAGTATTTACCACTTAGAGCCCCCCACGCCTGGGTTCAAGAATTCAGGTGCTCTGGACTGTGGGTCTGTGGGGGCAGAGGGTGTTCAGGCCACGGTTTGAGGATGTTGAGGGAACGGGAGATTCAGGTTCGAGGGCTCCTGGTTTAAACCTCTTGCTTTAGGTCTGTGGGTCAGGGCAGTCTCTCACCAGAAGCTGCAGGATATCATCAGGAATGTTCCTGGCATTCTGGCACACACCCCGGGAAGCTGAGTGGGAGAAGATCACAGGTGCCTGTGACACTTCCAAGGCTCGTCGTGCCACAGCGTCAGAGACATGGGACAAATCTACCATCATGCCCAAGCGGTTCATTTCCACCACCACTTTCTGCAGAGACAGGTTGGGGAAAGGGCGTCAGGGGTGCACCAATGTGTGTGCATTTATCTGTAGCAACTGGTGGGGCATGTACATTAATGCGGGGCAGGGTATGGAATCAAGGTCCTCACCTCACCAAAGCTGGTCAGCCCGCTGACATTGTTATAGAAAGGATGGATGCCCTTAGCTGAGCTCTCTGCCCTGCAGGATGGCCAGGAGGCAGTGTGAATGGTGGCCATGACTTGGTCACAAGAGCCTACTGAACTCTCCATACCTGCAACCCCCTGGGGCAAGAGCAGGGACCCACGGTGGGCTGGGCCTGGAAGGAGGGAGTCCCTACTGGGAATCCAGTCTTGCTTTGCAAAGCCCTGCTCCCCTCCCCACTCCAGGGTCAGTGCCAGATCCCAGGGGTAGAGCTTGGTCTGAGCCCCAGGATGATCTTGGGCAGATCCCTGCATCAATGGGTGCATACCATCTGCACTGTGCTCACCAGGGTGTGTTGCAGGTGTGAGTGAGCGTCAGGTAGCGCACACCCAGCACATAGAAGGTACGCAAGACGGAAAGGCTACTGTCCAGCGAGTGGCCACCCTCCACACCAATGAGGCAAGCCAACTTCCGGGTATTGTTCAGAGCTGGGGGCAGGTAGGTCAGGTGATCACATTCAGAGGCTGGGGTATCTCAGTCAAGTCCCTAATACCCCCACCAGTCTACCTACCTCTAACTGATGTCACAAGCTCCAATTCAGAATAGGAGGCACACATGCGGTGGATGAGGTCAATTTGCTCCAGGGTGAGGCGCAGAGCATCCCGTTCCTGGGTCTGGCATGGGACGTAGGCTGACCAGAACTGGAGGTAGGCCAGGGGTTGGAACTCCCTAAGTTTCTCATAGTCTCCACAGCCCACACAGTAAATGTGGTCACATGTAATGCATTGTTTGTTTGGTGGCACTTGGATGCCCACCAAACTGGTTCGCTGTAACCCCTGTAAGTCCCCAGCATCCATGTTGTAGCATTGTGGGGGGGCCCTATGGTAACTGAGTTCCCATGTGACTAACTCGTGGTTTGTGGGACCCCCACACTTCCTCTCAGCCATGCTACGTGACCCTGTGATACCTGAGCACCCACGAGACCGTCTCTAAGCCTGTCCAGGCTGGTCTGGCCATGGCTGAAATTTCGCAGATTAACATCCTGTAGCCTGTTGCCGTAAAACTGCCTCAGGACAAGGGGCATGTCATTGTGGCTGGAGGGAGAACAAGGCAAGGTCCAGTCAGGGGGAAATGGGTGGGCTCCTTAGACCTTGGGATCAGGCAGGACATGTGGACAGCATTGGGGGGAGGGTGTGCCCCATACCACACTGTCACAGACCATACTAGGACCCCTTGAGGCCTAGGGCTGGGGGAGTTCCCACTAGGGAGGGCAAGAAAGAGGAAGGGAAAAGGCACCCATGGATAATGGGAGAGTGCACCCAGGGGTGATGTGAGAGAGCTTCCTTAGGAGCCCTGCATGAGGGCCCCTTCCCTTGCTGTAGGGTGGGCTCAGTCTCCACCTGCCTCCACACCGCACTTACGCACCCGTCCACGAGAGGGAAGTCATGCATCAGAGCCCGAGCGCGCTCCCGCAGACTTGGGGTGCTGGAGGTGGCCGGCGTGGTCGGGGCGCTGGGGGTTCCCGGAGTGGTCTGGGCGCGCGGTAAGGGCGGCGGCAGCAGCGACAGCAGGAGCAGCAGACGCAGCAGAGGTCTCTGGCAGAGCGTGGAGGTACCATCGAGGCCCAGGGGCCGCATGCTGCACGGGCCGGACAGGTGGGCAGGGGCCAGTCTCGAGAACCTGAGGGGCGACAAGGGGCAGAGGGCGACGATGGAGTCCCGACCGTCGACTCGAGCCACCCGGCGGCGCGGTCTCGCAAGCGGAGAACGGAGTCACAGGACCCCAGACCCAGGCGTGGACGGCCGCGACGTCTAGCAACTCCGCAGCCGCGGAAGGCACGCCCTCCCCTCTCCCCGCCCTCCTGCCCCCGCCTACGGGGCCTCTGCAGAGGGGCGGGCTCTCTGCTCTTACCCCTCGCCCCACCCCCAGCTCTCTGGGGGGCTGACCCAGGTTGCCCTGCCGCTGCCTCTAACCTTGCTCTCCAGGGGAGAAGACGTGGGTTGCTCCTTTCAGAGTGTAGCCCTCGGCTCTGAGGCGTCTGTCGACAACATCATGTCCCCATCTACCTGCATCCTGCACGGGCCACCCTGAGGGCTGCAGGCAAGTGTCTCTGGCCACAGCACTCTCGGCTCTCGGATTCCTGGTGCTGAACCATGTTGGGGTGAGGGTGGGAGGAGAAAGTCTCTGGAAATGAGGGATTCACCTTGTGGATTTTGCATTCAGGAAGAGGCCCTCTGCCCCTGCCCTCTCACTCCCCTACTGTACTCCCTTGCCTGCATGTCTGTCCCCTGGGGACTCCAGCCAGAACTGGGAACTGTCAGGGGTGCCCCCGACCCCTGTCTTGCCCATTTGTGTCTCAGCAAAGACCTCCCTCCTCAGGAGATGCTACACCTCCCAGGGTCTGAATGGAGGGACTTTGGGGCCGTGAACTGAGCAACCATCTGGCGGGTCAGGGACAGTTTACTGAACAGAGCAGTAAGCTATTTGAGTGGAAGGAAATTGAGTCATTTTTAGGGCAGCAGAGCATCCTTCGCCCTTATGCCAGCGACCTTCCTCCCAGAGCTGCTGGCTGAGCAGTTGGCTAGGATCCCTCCTACCTCAATGTGGAAGCCCCGTCTTCATTGAAGTCAGACGTATGGGTCCTAAGGAAAGGCCTCTGGGTTCCTCTGAAGGCCCCACCCCCATTTCAGCCTCAGGCCTTCACCCTAGCCACCTTCTCCAGGAGCCACCTCCCTACACACATGCACCACACAAACACAGGGGGATGCATCTTCTGGAAGCTCTGTCACTGACGGACTCTGGGATCACAACGTGAGCCAAAATCAAGAGTGAGACACTCAATGGACTGAACCATCCAGGTGCTTCTGCCCTCCTAAAAATTTTTTTAATGTTTGTTTATATTTGAGAGAGAGAGAGAGAGCGAGAGTGCGCAAGTGCATGCGCACAAGTGGGGGAGGGGCAGAGAGAGACAGAGGCAGAGGCAGGCTCCAGGCTCTGAGCTGTCAGCACAGAGCCCGATGCAGGGCTTGAACCCATGAGCCATGAGGTCATGACCTGGGCTGAAGTCGGCTGCTTAACGGACTGAGCCACCACCCAGGTGCCCCACCTCTACCCTCGTTAAAACACAGGAATGTGGGGGTGCCTGTGTGGCTCTGTCCGTTAAGCGTCCGACTCTTGGTTTCGGCTCAGGTCATGATCTCATGGTTTGTGGGATCGAGCCCCATGTTGGGCTCTGTGCTGAGTGCAGAGCCTCCTTGGGATTCTCTCTCTCCTCTCTCTCTCTGCTCCTCACCCCATACTCACTCACTCACTCACTCCCTCTCTCAAACTGAATAAACATTAAAAGCAAAAACAAAAACAGGAAAATGGATGAGCCTCTCAGATTGCTCAGCTTCAGGTTTGCTGGAGCCTCTCTCTCCTCCCCCTCTTTGCCTTCGCTACCTCCTCCTCACGGAAGTCTGCAGTGGCTGGCCCTGCCAAAGCTGGCATGTGAACTCAGTGAGGCCATCGCCACCGTATTCTGGCCCCTAGTACCACACATGTACACAACAAATGTTCAACCAACATTTGTCTAAGAGCTCAGGAGACTTCTGCCTTTCCTTCCTTCAGGGGGTAAGAACGTGTCAGAGCAGCCAAAGTTACTGTGTGTCCAGAACTGTGCTACCAGTTTGATGTGTTTCAGTCCATTCAATCTTAACAATAGCCCACCAAGCAGGCTTTTACCAGCCTCATTTTCTAGGTGAGAAGATTGAGGTTCAGTTAGATGAAGCTGGCAGGTGGAGCTGAGATCTGAAACCCAAATTCCCTTACTCCTAGATTTTTCAAGCTTTGATCCCTCTCATTCCGTTCTCCATCTGCGACCACTCCAGGTATGAAGCAGTTGCCCCAGCTAATAGATGCCCTTTTTTAACCTCTGCATACCTCTGTCTGGTGGCCTCCCTGAATCCAAATCCAGAACGCTGGGCAGGGGGATTCATGAATTTGGTGTCAACTCGTGAGGACAATGGAACGGAGTTTGTGGTGGAGGAATGTACTTAGCCTTCTGATTTCCAGGGCTCTCTGGGACCCCAGGCCAGAGTTACTCAGCGTTTTTCTCTCTTTGGGCTCCTCCTCTGTGGGTGCTCCAGGCCCTGAAGGAAGAGAACTTTGGAGAATGACTGCCAGCCATTTCATAAGGTCTATCCTGTTTGCTTCTGCACATGCCACTTACCTCCTGTTCACCACTGTCAGGCTCACCAAAGTTGGGCTAGACTAGCTCTGTCTTCAGTGTGGCCTTGTGGGACATAAGGAAGCCATCTGGGGACGCCAGCAGTGGTAGAGAGAGTAGCCTACTAGCCATAGGACAGAACCCTCCTTGAACCTGGCTGAAGGGGAGGGAAGTTAGGGAGACCAGCAGCTGGACAGGCAAATGACCACATGATGCCCTTCTGGCCAAGTCAGATAGGGGTTCCATGGACTTCTTGACTTCCAGCTGCTGCCTCTCTCACCAGGAGAGGCTTCAGGTCCCTTACATCCTCTGTTTGTCTAGACATTCCCTACTGATCACCCCCTGGAGCTGGCCCTTTACTGGGGTATGCAATGAGGGGGCTGGACGAGGCTTCAGTTGTCTACCACACCTACTGACAGAAGCATCCAGAAGGGTGGGCCGTGTGGATACCAGGTGTGGCAACTGGCTCTGACCAAACAAACATCTACCATCTGGCTTATGTGATTTGTCATTTGGCCTCAAGTTCAGACATGCTATCTCTTTGCTCAACCTAGCCTGCTCATCTCCGAGGCCTGTCAGATCTGCAACAACACGCTGCGCACAGCTCCCCCTGCCTCAGAGCCCTCCGTGCTTCCTGTTTTTATGCAGGAAGGCTGCCTTCCTCCGCCTGGCTGCCACGGCTCCCACAAGCTAGTTTACCCTATGAAGCTGACCAGCTGAGTCCTCACTGATTCCAAATCTGGCTGAACATCAGGCTGTACCTGATACTGCCGCCCCCGCCTTTTTTTAACTTATTAGGATAATTTCAAACATAAAGTAGAAGAGTATATTGAACACCTATGTACCAATCATCCTGCCAATGACGGATGGCCCATTTTGTTTCATTTATACCTTACTCATCCCGTCCTACAGAATATTTTTAAGGCAAATCATTTATTCCATCCATGTTTAAGTTTGCATCTCTACAAGATAACAGCTCTTTTTATTTTTTATTTTTTTGTTGTTTTTATCTTAAAGTTTGTTGTCAAGTTGGTTTCCATATAACAGCTCTTTTTTCAAAGACAACTACCAAACCACCACGGCACCTAAAATTAGAGTCAACAATACTTCCTTAATATCATAAATTATCTATCATGTTCAAATTTTCCTGGTTGCCTAATTATTAAATAATTGTTTTAATGATAATGTAGATAAGGCCACCTGCATTGCATTTGTTCCTCTTCTTTCTTCCTTGCAATATATTTGTTGTTTTTTATTTTTTATTTTTTATTTTTTATTTTACTTTATTTTTTTTAATTTCTTTTTGAGAGACAGAGAGAGACAGAGTGAGCAGGGGAAGGTCAGAGAGAGAGGGAGACACAGAATCTGAAGCAGGCTCCAGGCTCTGAGCTGTCAGCACAGAGCCCGACGCGGGGCTCGAACCCACGAACCATGAGATCATGACCTGAGCTGAAGTCGGACGCCTAAACCGACTGAGCCACCCAGGCGCCCCGCAATATATTTGTTGAAAAAATCATGTTCTTTGTCATTTAGAGTTTTCTGTCTTGGAATTTGCTGTATTCCACGGTGGCCTTTTACAGGTTCCTTGGTCACTTGTATTTCTTATAAAATCATGATTATGAGAGAAATGTAAAACTGCAGATTTCCAGATCCCACCCTAAAAATGTATTCAGTAGAACTGACACAGGTACTGGGGATCTTTAGTTTTCCTAGGAGCCCCGGGTGAATCTGTTTGCCTCGTGTTTGGGAACAGCCAACCTACCTGACTCCTCCGGGATCGCAAATCGTCCTCAGTCACACCAGGTATCAGAGAGCAATATAAGGTTCTAATCTCCAGTGCTGGGGAGTGGGAGCTGCTGCAGGAAGAGGCACTAGCTGTCTTGTGTGGTGGGTTAACTGAGACTCAAAGTGGGAACGCCCCAGGGCCTGTGCCTTCTTCCGCTACCCCAGTTTAGGGAAACTCCTTCGGTTGTCCGGACTTTTCCTGGCCTTGAGGGTGTCTAGGGAGGAGCAAGACTCTTGCCATTGTGGCCCTTGACGGGGAGTGTGCTGTCCACAGGGTGAGTGGCTTCCTTTGGGCCTGAGGGCTACATGCTGCTGACAGCGCCCCCCTTCTGATGTGGGGTGCCAAGGCAGGTGGGGCTGGCACACGGGCCCACACACACCCTATGCTCTTTCTTATCTGCTGATATTCCCTCACCCCCACTCCCCAGGACCAACTGTCCCTTTAACTGCTGAGAGAGTAACGGCCGGTAACAGCCAGTAACACCGGTAACAGCCAGCAACACCGGTAACAGCCAGCACCTCACTGCTGTGGCACTCAGGAGTTGGAATGATCTTTTTTGACATCTATGTCTGATCATTTCACCACTCTGCTCAGCTTCTTCCCATGACTTCCCCTCACACTTCAGATCCACATTCCTCACCATGGCTGACAAGGTCTGGCCCCTGTCTACTTTGTCAACCATCTCCTTCTCCTCTTTCTCTCCTCTCTGCCCACACTGACCTTTCTGTTGGTCCTAGAACAGGCCAGCCTCATTCCTACCTCAGGTTCTTTGTATTGCCACTTCCTCCTCCAGAAATAGTCTCCGTCCAGCTCTTCACAGGATTCCCTCACATCTTCATTGAGATGTCACCTCCTCACGGAAGCCTTCCCTGCCTACCTTGTGGAACCTAGCACCCCCTCAGGCCGGAACGAGTGACCTGAGCCGAAACGAAGAATGGGACGCTTAACCGATTGAACCAGCCAGGCACCCTTGGGCTCTCTATTTCCTAAAGAACCTGCCTGTGACCTGGCCCACTTTGCACAGGTGTCCTTGCGGGAGCCACACAGTTAGAAGCTGCACTCATGGGTCTTTTTTCGAGGCAGAAAATGTTAGAGCACCAGATACCCCATGTGGAAATGTACTTCAAGGGAAAAGGGAGATTTGGGGCCTGGCCTAGGTGAGGGAATATCAGGCCCCAAATCCACAAGCTGGATTTCAAGTCAAATATGTTAGAGAAAACCATTTTACTGAACAGTAAGAAATCCCATCGGGGCTATAAAGGGCTGGGAATGAAGGAGCTCGTGAACCTCAGTGGTGGTGGCACCCACCTCTCCATTTTCTTCCGGCTCGGAGAAGCCGGTCTTTCTGGGTTTCATTATTCTGCCCACTGACACTCCAGACAAGAGGTCCCCCTGGTAGGCACAGATTGCTTTTTTCAGTTTAAAAAAGCCCAGCCCCTCTTGGTTTAATTGGTGGCTGCTGGCAATGATTCAGGCCAGGAGTCCATCTGATGGACTGAGTCCCTGCTGAGGCCACTCTGAACCCACTCTCTCTG
Organism: Cryptoprocta ferox; assembly: GCA_028646485.1. Classification (NCBI taxonomy): domain Eukaryota; kingdom Metazoa; phylum Chordata; class Mammalia; order Carnivora; family Eupleridae; genus Cryptoprocta; species Cryptoprocta ferox. The sequence continues at coordinate 39,272,615 of CM053563.1, forward strand.
CTCCTGGGTCCTCCTTGGCTCAAAGAATGCAAACTTTTCTTCCTGATTCCCAAGAAGGGACTCTAGAGGATTGAGCAAAGAAACATCGGGTGTTCTTCCAGGCCAGTTTCGGCCCTGAGATGTTCAGAGCAGGCTTTCGTTTCGAACCTCAGTTTCTAAGGCTCCGTGCCCAGGACCAGTTAAGATGAAAGGAGGCTCCTGGCTGAGGAAGGCTCAGACAGATTGGCCCAGGTTCTAATTTCCAGTGGTGGGCAGTGGGGGGGGGGGTGACTTCAGGAAGAGGCATTAGGTGTCTTAGGCAGTTAAACGTTTGCCCTACCTGTAAAGTGGCTCAGGCAGCAAGCTTCTTCGGGGTGAGCCTCCTGCCACTGCGCTGCAATCGCCGAATTTTGGGCCTGGGGCAACCTTCCTCGTCATCCATCTCACTCATAGGTCGATGTCTTTTGGGAGCCCGTCTGGGAGGTGGTTTCTCTGCTTCCGCCTTTGCTGGGGTGGCCAGAGGAGCATCCCCATAGGTCCGGTAGCCACCAACTAGGCAGTATGTCTCCCCATGCCAGCTCAGCTGGGTTTCTCCACACCCTTGGTAGAGGACATGGTAGTGCGCAGGTGTGGGAGAAGAAGTGGAAACCACTACTGTTGGAAGGAAAATCAGATCTAATCAGTCACTTCTGTATACCGTGTCCTGCCAGGACCTCCCCTCTCATGTCTCTCCCAGTTTCTGGCTGAAGCCCTTTAATCAGCTTGGTATTCAAAACACAGCCTTGGCCTGTCACCACTGTAAGTTCCCTAGAGAAGGAATATGGCTGCAAAGGTGATTCTATGGAGCTCATGGCAGCAGCAGGAAATCCAGAAATTTGTTCCCCATTTTCAGAGGAAACAGTAGAACCTGAAAACAGTTGCAGCCAGGATCCCCTCCGTCTCTCCCATCTATAGGGGGAAAAAATTCCTAAGGTCTATAACTTCTGAAGCTGTAATGGAAATGCCTTCAAGTGTTGGAAAAAATAACCTAATATAAATGGATTAAGAACCCCTCCCATCTTGGCAACTCCTCTTGGGCCTTATTCATACTGCCTGTTTCAACCACACTGACCTCTAGCCCTCTGATATTTTTGCCTAGATTAGAAAATGGCCAAATACTGAAGCACAGTTATCGGGAGGTTCAAAGCCAGAGTCTGGGTAGCAAGTCTAGGCTCACGTCAACCCTACCTCCTGGGACACCATTTCGTCAACCCTCCAGTCTTGGTATCATTTCATCAGTCCCCTTGGCTCTTTTGTTCCTCCCGTCCACGTGACACCACCACCCTTACCCTAGTACTCAGCAGCTCAGTCTGGGGTGTGTCTGAGGGGACCCGTGTGGATGTTTACACAACAGCATGGTGAAGTTGCCTGGGTTTGAAGGGGAGGTTCATGAGAGGACCTCAACAGTTCTTCCTCAAACTGCTCCATGTATCACTTGCCAACAAAAATTCACTTGGCTTTTGCTAAGAGGCCAATCAGGAAAGGGTCTAAATGGAAGCATCTTGCAGCCCAAAAGGGAAAGGTACATTTATAAAGGTCAGAAGCTTTCTGAATAGTTGCCCAGGGAGGACATTTTACTTGCCTTCAGCAATGAGCAGGAACACTGTAGGTCCCTGAGGGGTATTACTTACGGCTGGGGAAGCTCTGAGGAGTGGCGGGCAAACCCCAGAGCAACATGTGGCAGCTAGGTGAAGTTGTGTGTACACCAGTGACTCTTGTACAGATGACTGGCCTAGGCCTACCTGCTGGACTGCCCTCCCAGGGGACAGAGGACAAATTGGAATGAATAAAGAGGATCCGGTCAGACATTCTCTCTCAAGCATCCAAACAGATTGGTGTCCAGAAGAGAACTGGTAGGGAAGTTTCCCTGACAGCACCACGTTTGCGTAGTTACCCTGTCATGGAAACTGTGTAAAGGTCTGTGAGGTCATCGCTACCCAGTGAGGTCACAAAAGGAACCTGTGACTTGAGGGGCGGGTTTTAGGCTCTCTGGGTTTTTTTGGAGGAGAGCAGAGTGGAGGTAGAGGAGCACCCTGCCTGGGCCCTCCCTCCTCTCTCCCTACCCAGCCACTCCCTGTGGAGTATACCTACAGGGTGGCACAGCCTCAGGGACCAAAAGAGGGCAAGAGAAACCCACATTCTTTTATCCCTCTGAGCCTCAAGTTTCCTCCAATGAAATAGCTATGATTATACATTTAGTACAATACTGTCTTCAGGCAAAGATTGCCCTGAGTCCGTTTCTGTTCTCTGCAGGGCTTGGGAGGCAAGATGAACCTAAGAGGCACCCTGGTTGTATGGTACTGACCCTAAGTATTCAGCAGCTAGAGAGGCAGAAATTTATGTGGAAGGCTCCTTGGCAGTGGGCCTGAAAGACAAGTTAGATTTGGACCCACGGAGAGGGGAGGGAAGACATTCCAGCTGGGAATAATGAAGGCAAAGCTTTTTGCTTTCATTAACAAGCTCTTCTCGAACTTGTCCTGCCCCAAATGTCAATTCACACAACCCTCACGTTTTCACAACTGAGGGCTCCAAAGACCAGGAGGTTAAGGGGCCTAGCCAGGGTTACACAGATAGTGGAGAGGTGTTCCGCTGAATGGTGGGGCTTCATGTTGGGCTCTGGATTTATACCTGATAGGAATGTGAGGGCAAGCTCATCACATTCCAAAGTGACACTAGGAGAGATGTTAAAGGTGCTCCAAGGCAAAATGAGGGTCCTGAATGCCTTCACAAAGTGGGAATAGTGGGCCCATTTTAATATAAAATTCAAAACAAATTCATGACCAAATGACATAATACAAAATGACAACCTAATCATTACATTCATCTCTCCCCGCCCCGCCCCCCCCCGAAAGGCAAATACTGTATTAACCATGCTACCACCATGAAAGGATGAAGTGTGGGCTTGGGAGAAGCCCAGGTGAAAAACGTGGTCAAACTGTGAAGAGGTGTTCCTACAAGCTGGTTGGATCCTCCTGCTCCTCCTGAGAGGAGGAGGCAACGGATAACTCTGCCCTTAGCCTCATCAGGCCCACAGGAAGGAACCATATCTGAGTGTGCCTTTGATTGATACAGTGCAGCCAAGGACTTCCTAGCAATGAGAGCTAACTTTCTTTGTGAGGGGGCTCCCTGTTGCTGACCTTGGACACGCAAAGACAAGGATGCTTGTTTCCTGGGGCAGCTGCGAAGGGGATGTGTCCCGGAGGTAGAGAAAGACTGACTCGTCTACTATTTTAGAGGTTGGGCAACCGTGGTTGAGAACCACATCATCTTCTATTCCTAAGTTGCTTGAATTAGTGTGGTGTAAGTTAGGACACACGAAATCAAGCCTGATTAGAGCCAACTGCCCTTGGGGAGTGCTAGGAGGTAAAATGTGAAGGGGAGAGCTCTGGAGGAGGTTCATTCTGGCAGGTGGGCCAGCATTAAGATCACTTAGATTCTCCAAGGCTCCAGAGAGATTACTGTCTGGGAACATCATTCTGACCTGGTGGGGTTACTGATACCTTATCAGGACCGGGCTGGGTCTCTGGGGAAAGCGGAATAGCGTAGACAAATGGTTTTGGGCTCAGGAATCGGTACTTTGTTAAAAAAAGACTTTATTTTTAAGTAATCTCTTCGCCCATTGTGAGGCTTGAACTCACAACCCTGAGATCAAGAGTCCCATGCTCTAGTGACTGAGTCAGCCAGGTGCCCCTGGAATCTGTACTTTTATTTGTTTATTAAGTTTTGCTATTTTTATTATTTTTAATGTTTATTTTTGAGAGGCAGAGCATGAGCGGGAGAGGGGCAGAGAGAGACAGGGAGACACAGAATCCAAAGCAGGCTCCAGGCTCCGAGCTGTCGGCATAGAGCCTGAGGCGGGGCTCAAACCCACAAGCCGTGAGATCATGACCTGAGCCGAAGTCGCTCGCTTAAGTGACTGAGCCACCCAGGCGCCCCGAATCTGTCCTTTTAGACAAGCCTCCTGGGCAGTTTTGCCACACTGACTCAGGGATACAGTGACCAAATTATTGTCCAAACTGAGTTGCTTTTTGAGAGTCCAAGTGGGCACTATTAAAAGTTGGTAAATAACTCAACCCCCGGTGCAGACAGACCAGATTGTCATACTTCTGTGTATGATTTGAGCAAGTTCTTTTATCCCTCTGAGCCTCAAGTTTCGTCACATGAAAAAGAGAGCTATGATTATACATTCCGTACAATAAATAGTGTCTTCAGCCAAAGATTGCCCTCAGTCCATTTCTGTTCTCTGCCACCTTATCCTTTTCAGTGTGTAAATATTTTTCAGTTGTTTTGTGGAGTATTATATCTGACTCTCAGCCACTCATTACTTAAGGTTATATGAGGCTGCAGAAGCTGGAACCTAGCAGATAGTGAGAGGAAGCTATATGCTCCTTTTGCCAGTTTTGTGAACAGTTTTGTTTCTCTTCTCTTCCCCTGCCATGAAGAGATGAGAAGGCAGAGCCTGGAAATGCACACCATGCAATACTTTTGTGTCAGCCTGTCTTTTATTCCTCTGCCAGTACTTCCCAGAGAGCTTTCACCAAGAATGCCCAAGCTTGCCATTGGCACTGTTGGTGAAGAAATCCTCTCTACTGCTAGTCACATCTCTCTTTTCTCTGGGGGCTTAATGGACGTTCTGGGGGCAGGAAATAAAATCTACATGTTTATTAATTCAAACGGCAACTGAAAGAGCCTCTGTCCTGGGTGTAGTAGTCTCGAATGTGAATCTTCTCACAATCTAAGGAAAACATCATTTACTGTTAGAAATTACGACATAATACAAAGACAAAAATCTACTTTATTTTTCATGAGTCACATGAAAGACAAGGAACCATGCTCAGTAGCTCTCTCTCCACATCTGGCCACATCTGACCTTCGGAAGCCAGACAGCAGCTCACCAGGCCTTCAGGGAGGTGACTGGCCAGTCCAGTGCATCCTACTGACACGTGTGCTCACCCACCCAGGACAAAGGGAAAGATCCCTGTTCATGTCACTGCCATCAGATTTGCTGGGCCAAAGGCTCTCTCACCGAGGACCCTAGTCCCAGAAGGCTTCTCCTCCGGCGAGCTGCCAGCTCAATCTTCTGAACGAGGCTTACATCCCAGGGATGGGTCACAAAGCTGATGACAGTGCCGGGCACCTCGCTCCCTACACGGCCCACCCTCCCGGCTCTGTGGATGTAGTCTTGCAGGGTGAGGGGGAAATCATAATTGACAACCAGCTCTACATGGGTGCTGTCCAGGCCCCGAGAGGCTATGTCTGTGCAGAGAAGAATGTCTCGGGAGCCCTTCTGGAAGCACTGGAAGATACCTGCCCTCATTGAGGCTGGCATTTGTCCCTGCAGCCTCAGGTGTTGGATTTTGTGATCGTCCAGAATATATCCCAGCCAGTTCACAGTGCTTGAGCTATTACAGAACACCAGAACAGTTCCGGAGGGACCGGTCCTATATGCTCTGTCACGTTGCTTGAGGATCTGCACCAATTCAGTCACCTTCTCTGCTCCCTTCAGTCTCATAAATGTCTGTCTGACATGAGGCATGATGTGGTGGAGCTTGGAGCTGGTAATGGTGGTCAGAGAGTCTGGGCTGGCAACTTTACTCAGCAGCTGGCCTGCACCTTCGGGAAATGTGGCCCCCACCAGCACTAACTGAGCTTTGGGATTGAAGGGGTCTTTTAAGTCAGCTGGGCCTTCTGCTAGATGGCTCTTCTCCAAGATGTAGTCCACTGGTTCTAGGAAGCTTTCATCCAAAAGTGTGTCTGCCTCATCCAATACCAAATAGGAGAGCTTCTTCAGGCTAATTAGTTGACGTTTCAGGGCCTTCCACAGAGCCCCTGGAGTGGCCACTAGTACGTCTACCGGAGGTTGTTTGGACAGTTGCATTCGGATCCTACTCATGCCACGGCCTCCCCCTAGCTCCCGCACCTGGAGGCCCAAGCAACTGCCCAAGGGGTGGGCTACTGCCCGCACCTGTTCGGCTAATTCGCGTGAAGGCACAAGGACCAGGCCTCGAGGAGCGGGCAGACTTTGGGAGTCCAGGCTTGGTCGGGCCAAGAGCCGTTGAAGCAGAGGTAGGAGGTATGCGAGAGTCTTGCCACTGCCGGTTTCCGCCGCGCAAAGGACGTGGCAGCCGCCAAGTAGGGAGGGGATGCTGCTCGCCTGCACGCTTGTAGGCCGAACGACTTCGGGAGCAGCCTCCTGTAGAGCACGCAGCACGCGAGTTTCCAGACCCAGATCCGCGAAGCTGCTCTCGGACGAGAGCTTCCGAACTGCTGGCGCCTTGTGTTGCGCACGCTCGATGGAGAAGTGGTCCCGGCGGGAGCGCCGGTTTTTCCAGCCACGCGAAGCCAGAGGCGCGCTCTCCCACCGGCCCAGCGTGAGGCGCGCGGGCTGGTTCAACTCTGGCCGCCGCGCTGCGATCAGCAGCGGGCCAGGTCGCGCCAACACCAGCCTCGGGGGACTCCGTCGCCCGCTCTGCCGCTGTTCCTGCCGCCGCTGTAGAGCCCGCGGGATGCGCACCACGGGCAGGGGCTCGTCGGCACCGCGGACCGCCAGGTCCCGTCGAGGCGCCAGAAGCCACCGAGGCGCGAGCCACAGAAAGCGCCGCGGCCGTAGCGCGTCCATACTCCCCTTGGTGTAGGAGAGGCGCACGGCAATGACGTCACGGGCGCGCGAGGCCTCGAGGACGGTGTCCGGTGTGGCTCAGTGAGGCTTGCGGAGTTGGCGAACCGTGAGGAAAGAGGGAGAATCGGTGAAATTCAACTGTGGTGAGGTCTGTAGGCCCGAACCGGGGTTGGTGACATCCAGACCCGGACCAGCCTTGGGGAAAAAAGGGCGTGATGGAGGCAGGCTCCTGGGTCTGGCGACATGGGGCGATGGAGGCCTGGCCTCTTGGACCAGAGGGCAAAGGGCTTCTGGTGATCGGGTGTCCCATGCCTGCCATTCTCCTTTCTCGCTCTCACCGCACCTTTGCTGGCTTGTCCAGCGCTGGTCTCCTCCTGTAAATTCCGAGGGTGCGGTGGTGTCTTCCCAGATGCGGTCCGCGCGCAAGGTCTGGTAATAGTTTGTTGAGACTGAATGAATGGTCAGGCCTGGGGAACGAGACAAGGGCCAGATGTCTCAGATGTAGGCACCCCCACTCCTCCTTGGCCAAGAGCTGAGAGCCCAGAGGGCAAGCTGATGGCCTCTTTGTGAAGTGGGAGGTAAGACCTTTGGGCTTTATTTCAAGCAGACCCTTCTCTTCATACTTTTTCCCTTCTTTTTCACTCTCCATTCTCTTGCCACCACTCCCAACTTTTCATTCTGAACCTACCATTCTTGCAGTCCGCTCACCTCCACCGGCATCCCAGTCGGATAGCTAAATTGCTTGAATAGGGGTGAGGAGGGTCCTGTACTCTGTTGAGTGATCAGATATGTGGGTTGCCTCACAAAGCCCTAGTCAGACAGAATATTTTACTTGAATTCAGATGTTTAGGTTGCAAAAACCCCTTGTCTTTCTCCTCTTTCTCTGACTGATTTCTTTCACTTAGTGTTATACTTTATAAATCCATCCATTTATATATATATATGTATGTATATATATATATATACATACATATATATATGGTCTTCTTTATTCATGTGTCAAGGGACACTTGGATTGCTTCCGTGATTTGGCTATTGTAAATAAGGCTGCAATAAACATAGGGGTGCATATATTTTTTCAAATTAGTGTTTTTGTATTCTTTGGGTAAATGCCCAGTAGTGGAATTGCTGGGTCATATGGCAATTCTACTTTTAATTTTTTGGGGAACCTCCATCCTGTTTTCCATGTTGGCTGTACCAGTTTGAATTCCCACCAACAGTGCAGGAGGGTTCCTTTCTCTCCACAGCCTCGCCAACAAATGTTGTTTGCAAAAAGATAAATGCTTTTAATTTTCAAATGCCATTTTGAATGTTTTTTTACATTTATTTATTTTGAGAGACAGAGCACAAGTGAGGGAGGGGTAGAGAGAGAAGGAGACACAGAATCTGCAGCAGGCTCCAGGCTCCGAGCTGTCAGCACAGAGCCCAACGCAGGGCTCAAACCCACAAACTGAGAAATCGTGACCTGAGCCAAAGTCGGACACTTAACCGACTGAGCCACCCAGGTGCCCCTCAATTGCCATTTTGATACATAAGTAGACTTTCTGGAGAGTTACCTGTTGAATCAGCAGAGGAGAGAGTTTTAGTAGTGACAGGGGAACAGAGTCATTGGATAGAGCAGTGACTCTCTAGTGAGAGTGATTTTGCATCCCACCCCTACCCCCTTACCCCCAGAACATTTGACAGAGATTGGAGACATTTTTAGTTGGCACATCTGGAAAGGTGCTCCTGGCATCTAGCAGGTAGAGGCTGGGGATATTGCTAAACATTGTACAACGCACAGGAAAGCCCCCCACAAAAAATGATTATCTGGCCAATACGTGACTAGTGAGCTGTTAAGAAACCCTGCATAGAGGATGAGGACTGAAGAGAGGCTGAGGTATATGTGCTTTCACTTCAGGTAGGAACATTTGGGAAGCTCTTGCCCTGGGTCTGCCTCATCGCCAGAATCTGTAGCAAAGTACCCTGATGCCATTCCTTGCTGGGCCCTTGGGATCAGGAACATTGGGGACCGTGTTAATCATAAACATAAGAAAAGTGATTCAAGAGAGTGAGGCTGGAGAAGAGAAGTTTAGGGAGAACAAAACTGTCCTCATGTATTTGGGCAGTGTACCAGATGGAAAAGAGGTCAGGGGCACCTGGGTGGCTCAGTTGGTTAAGCGACTTTGGCTCAGGTCATGATCTGGCAGTTCGTGAGTTCGAGCCTCACATTGGGCTCTCTGCTGTCAGTGCAGAGCCTGCTTTGGATCCTGTGTCCCTCTCTCTGCCCCTCTCCGGCTCATGCTCTCCTTCTCTCTCTCTCTCTCTGTCTCTCAAAAATAAATAAACATGAAAAGAAAAGAAAAGAAAAGAGATGAGGTGTGCTGTGGGTGTACCATTGCAAAAGGCAGAACTGGGACCTATAGGTAACCGGCAGATTCTGAATTTGATATAAAGAACTGCTCTAACAACTAGAATTGGCCAGATCTGTCTTGAGGGTGCTGAGTTTTCCATCATTGAGAGTTCATACACAGGCTGGATGACTGCTGATTGGCATTATGATAGAGGGGAGTTGATAGAAAGGACACTCCCAAGATATTGTGATTCTCTGCTGCTTTTATGACTCTTCTCAAGAACTCAGGGCTCCTTGTTCCTTAGCTATGTGGCTTCTTGGATATCTGACTCAACAGGTTTTATCACATGTGTCACTGTTTCTTCAGATGTGAAACAAAGACTTGATTTGCACAAAGCCAGAACAGATACATTAAAAGAATTCTCAGAAAAGAATACTACATAGGTATGTACTTGCATTTGGGCTCTGCCCAAATATTTGGGGCAAGGAAGCTCGTTAGTATATGGCTGCTTTCTCATCATGCTTGAGCCCTTACAATATGATTAACTCAAAATCTCTTAAGGATTGGAATCTGTCTGAGCTGGTCCCTGCCCATGGCCCTTAATTTCTCCTTCTCAGTTCATTAGCCACTGAATAAACCCCCTTTCTTTCCTTCTGCGCACAGCAGACCTTGAGTAACCTCTAGTTGTTATTGACATACATGTTTTATAGTATAGGGCTCTAGAAATAAGAAAGGTTTACTTATTGTGGAAAGAATGTAAGCTCCTGGGAATAGTAGGGGCCTAGCTTGGTAGTATTTTGTCCCAGGACTGCCATGGTAGTTCATATTGCCTGGTTACTCCATAGGTTTGAAAGAGGATTGTCCCTTGGATCTCAAGTGATAATGGTACAGTCATTCATTCATTTATTCATTCAATAAATATTTCCTGAGCACCACGCATGTGCTCGGTACTATTCAAACAGACAGTGAGCAAAACAGGGGTTTACATTCTGACTTAATTGGTTTGGGGTAAGACCTGAACATTGGTATTTTTTAAAGCCTTTCAGATGATCTTAACGTGCTGCTGGGTTTGAGAATCACAGTTATAAATGAAGCATTTTGGGAAATACAAGGCATTATAAAAATAACAAGTGGCTATTAGTATTACCTCCCTCTTCCTTCATTTTCCTGCCTGCATTAGGGCTGTGCTGCAAGTGCCGGCCATTTTCTTTTCCGCCCTTGTCACTATATGCCTAGACTATTTCACCCTCTTTCTAATCCAATTCCTTATCTCCTTCCTGCTCTTCACCCTCCAGCCCATTGTCTGTTGTCCAAGTGATCTTCCTAAGCACAGCCATGGCTGTGTCACCCTTTGACTCAAAAGCCATCAATGGCTGCCCATGGCCTACAGCGTATCTCCTAATCACTCTGCAGAATCTGGCTCCAACTTCATCTCCTGCTGCTTTCTTTCTTTCTTTTTTTTTAATGTTTATTTTTGAGCGAGCGAGAGAGAGACAGAGACAGAGACAGAGTGTGAGTGAATGAGGGACGGAGAGAGAGGGAGACACAGAATGTGAAGTGGGGTCCAGGCTCTGAGCTGTCAGCACAGAGCCCAACATGGGGCTTAAACTCATGAACCGCAATATCGTGACCTGAGCTGAAGTCAGAATTCCAACCGAGCCACCCAGGCGCTCCGTTCTGGTGCTTTCTTATCTGAATCTTATTCACTCAAGTGGTAGCTCTCATTCGAGTTGATCAAGAGCTTGCAGTCCTTTACTGAGTGAGCAAGGGAGTGGGGTGGCATTTGTCTGCTGTGTAACCAAAACTTGAGGTACGAGAAGGCATTTTAAATACTCTGTGACAGAGCACATTTGTCTGTGATAGAGCTCTTCTGTGGCTGAAGCATGAACCATATTACAGTTCTCGTTTCTACTTGACCTGTTAACTTCTTTTCACAACAAACGCTAAACACCTACCTTATGCTAGATTGTGTGCTCTGTGACAAGGACCTGGTGATGAGCAAGGTGTAGTGGTTGCCTTTACCTTGTGATGTGGGAGGCAGATTGATAGTGGTTGACCTTGTAATTATACGAGTGTATTTAATGCTAGGACAGGAATGAGCTAAGAGGAGGTGCCCTTACTCTTTGGAAGGCAAATGTTAGGGAAGGCTTTCTGGAGCAGGTGACATCTGTACTGAGGTTCTGAAAGGCTACTGGAAGTCAACCAGGTAGAGGAATAGGAATGTGCGTTCTCTGCCGGGCAACTGGTTCAAAGAGAGAGAGCAGGCCAATTTGGGAACTAGAAATACTTCAGAAAAGCTGAAGCTTAGCATGGGGAGTTAAGAGGGCAGGAGGCAAATGATGAAAGATAGGGCTTCCGGGGAAGGCGGGGAGCAGGCCTTGTTCGCAATATTAAGGAGCTGCGACTTAATTCTAAGGGCAGTTAGGGAAGGCTTTGGAGAATGGGAATATCTCGTCCTGATTTGTGTTTTGAAAGACCCCTCTGGCTCCTGGAAGGAACGTAGATTGAACATAATGAGCCTGGAAGCAGAGACTGGTTTGCAGAGTGTTGCCATCTTTCACTTGATAGGTGGCAGTGGCAGAACCAAGAAGCTCCTTTAAGTCAAGAGCTTCGTTCTTTCCATTTCTTTACCTTCAACACCCCACACGGTGCCTTAACCCTAAAAGAACTAGTAGATGTTTGTTGATGTAATCATCGAATGTGTTGCAAGTGTAAAAGCCCGATAATGAGAACAGTTAACATTTATTAAACCCTTACTCTGCCGAGAACTATTGTGTGTCCTAGAATTGACTCTTCACAGCATCCCACCTGACATAGCTTCTGCTGGAGCCTCATTCCAGAGAGAGAAGCTGAGCCTCCACTTGGTTAATTCATCTGCCTGGGGCAGAGCTGGGATTCCAGTGCAGGTCTATCTGATTTCAGAGTTCAGAATCTTAACAGTGACATGCTATATCAGGTCTTTCTCTTACAAATATAATGGATTGCTTTCATTTTTTTCTTACCTACACCAGTTTTGAGTGGGAAACAGGATAATTCTCTAAATATTTAATCCTAATCAACTTTCATTTTAACTCTAAATGTGTATTTTAAAGAAATTGCTTTTTAAGCAAAGTCCTAGTCTCCAGAAAAATTTACATGGATGGGACTGGTAAAGTTTTTTCCGTTCACTGCTTTTCCTGAATAGTGTTATCTTCAATCTGAAATCATTATAATTAATGGGATTTTGTATGCATGCAACTGAAGTTAAGGTTACAGTCTGAGAAGGCAATCAAACTGTCATAGAGAAGACCAGCCCTTGAAAGAATGGTAGACCAGTCCTTAAAAGAAGAGAAAAGACCATTTGTGCTGAAATGGTGATCTGGGTGTGATCTCAGGGCCAGGTGAATGGTTGTGGCAGTAACTGGGAAAGGGTGGGGACTGCCTAGCTTCTCTGAGAGGAGCCTTCTTGGAGGCAGGCCCTGTCAGGCACTCCTGGCCGGGTGCCAGAGGGAGCTCCTGGACCAACCACCCTACAGGAGGGCGTTCTCAGCCACCAGAGAGGTGGGTGTTCAGTCACACCTTCCTTATGAAGCAGCTACTAAGGGCCAAGTACTGGGCTCCGTGCTAGAAGCCTGGCTGTGAACTAGGCAGCCATGCTCCTGTCTTTGTGGAGCTTGTTGTCTAGAGGAAGAGCTAGGGGTTAAAGAAGACACCACACAAATAAGTGTGAACACGTGGATTGTAACTGAACTATAGGGAAGCACAAAGTGTTGTGAGAGCATGGGACCAGGGACCTGAAGTATGATGGTCTGATATCGAAATGTCTCCAAAAAGAGGACATTCAAAGTCAAGAGGACCTTAGTGGGGGTGTCTGTGATTGAGTCAGGGAGAGTTCCAGACAGAGAGGACTGCAAGTGCATAGGCCTCAGGGCAGCAGAGGGCTTGGTGTGGGAGACTTTCAAAGGTCAGTTTGGTCAGAGAGCAAGGAGAGAGTGGGAGAAAGGCTCAAGAGTGAGCTGGAGACATGGGCAGGGACAGGTCATGCAGGGCTTCTCTGGCCATCAGAAGGATTTGGGAGTTATCCTAAACTCAGTGGGAAGCCATTGAAGGGTATAAACAGGGGAGTGGTATTATCAGAGTTGCCTTTTTCAAATGCCATGCAGTATCATAATGAGAAAGGATAGGAGGAGGTAAGATAAGATTTGGGAGACCCAGTAGGAGGCTGGCTTTGTGCACAGTGGTAGCCCTAGAGATGGAGCAAAGCAGATGAATTAGAGTTATATATTGAAGGTTGTTTCACAGGAGTTAGTGATAGATTGAATGTGGGGAATGTGGATTAATGATGAGTAATTGGGTGAATGGAGGTGCTAATTGCTGAAATGGGAAACATTTTCTCTCCATGCATTGGCCTGATTAACACCTTCTCTCCCTTGAGATCTCGAATCAGAAACTATTTCTTTTTTTTTCTTTTTTTTTTTTTCAGAAACTATTTCTTAAGGGAAGCCTTCTTCAACCCCCATCCATCTCTTTCCTCCTGACACAAAATCCTGAAACCTCATGTCCTTCACATAGCACTGTACATGGTTAAAATTTGACACGTATTTCTAAGTTCCTTTTCTATAACCCTCTCTTCTACTGTACCTCCTTCTCCTCATCATTTTATCTCTAGTGCCAACCAGAGGGGCTCAATAAATTTCTGTTGAATGAATTAATGAAGATAGGGGAGGTGGCTTAGGAGGGCGGATCAAGACCTTGTTTTGTGCATATTTGGTATAAGATACCCTTAAGATATCTGGGTAGGGATGTGTATTGACCAGTTGGTGTGAGATCACCAGCATACTATCAATATTTTAAGCCATTGGGAATAAATTAACTTTCAAGGGAGAATGTGTGGAATTAGAAGGGAAGAGGACCCAAGACTAAGGAAGAACCTCAAAACGTGAGTAGAGGAAGTGAAACCAGCAAAGAAGCCTGAAAAGCAGGACAGACTGGTGGGAGAAAAACCAGGAAAGTGTGGGGTCATGGAAGCCCAGGGAGGAGACAGATCAAGGAAGAGGGGAGTTTCACTCATGTCACAAGTGAGTGTCTGGTTGATTGCTCAACTTCCGGGTAATTGGTGACTTTAATCAGAGCAGTTTTGATAGGATATTGGAGTTGGGGGCCCATCAGAATGAATACTAAAAAGAAAATGAAGCCTGTATTAGTAATGGAGCAGAACATAGCATCGACTAGCCAGCTTTGTGACTTTTTGGAGGGGTCCATATTTGCTTAGATTAAATAAATTAATATTAACAGTTCTCTCTGGGATATGGGATTTTAATTTTCTTTTTTTTATTCCTGTTGGCTCTACCTTCAAAGTAGTTTTAGTATGTGACCACTTCTTACCACCTCTACTACCAGTTCCCTGGCCTGAGCAACCAGCATCTCATCTTTTATGTTGGTTACGGAAGAGTTTTTATACCTGGTCTCCCTGTGTTTACTCTGGCCCCCAACCGTCTGCTCTTTCTATAACAATCACCGTGATCATGAGAAAACATGTTCAATCATGCTACTCCCCTACCTGAAACCTTTTGCTGACTTCTATTTCATGAAGAGCTAACAAAGGCTATATGGGATCTGACCCTATCTGTTTACTGCCGTGACATCGTGTATCTGACTTACATTAGTTTCTGTTCTCCTCTCTCTGTCCCAACCATGTTGATCTCCTTGATGTACTTTTTTTTTTTTAAAGACACATTTATTCAGCATCATGATCAGACTATTACATTTAGCAATCAACAGCATGGGTGCAAAAAAAAAAATCTACATTAAAACCCTTTGTTGGAATGCTTTACACTTTCCACTAAGTGTAACTAAACTAAAATAACCTGTTATACAATTAGTCACAAATACAGTCCTTGAGTTTTTTGTCCATACACATGAGTATTATCTAAAACATGTCTTCTTTGTAGCAGCTAAGCCCTGCCACCACTGTGCTCGTCTGAGTTCACAAATCTGTTGTAACCTGTAGCTTCCCTGTCACTTCGCTGGCTCTCCTCTCCTGCTAAGCTTTGTTTCTTGGCAGTAATTAAAACCTTCTGCTACTGCCATAGCTACTGCTGCTGCTGGAACCGCCGTAGCCACCTTGGTTTCGTGGTTTGGCAAAGTATTGGCCTCCACCACCATAAGGGCCAGAGCTTCTGCCTCCAAAATTTCCTTCTTTCATGGGTCCAAAATTTGAAGATTGATTGTTGTAATTGCCAAAATCATTATAGCTTCCACCACCTCCAAAGTTGCTTCCATCATTACCAAATCCATTATAGCCATCCCCACTGCTACCATATCCACCACCACCTCGACTGCCACCAAAGCCACCACGCCCACTGAAGTTTCCTCCACGACCAAAGTTGTCATTCCCACCAAAACCACCTCCACAACCACCACTGAAGTTTCCAGAACCACTTTGACCTCTTTAGCTGGAGGAAGCACTAGCCATCTCTTGTTTAGATAGAGCCTTCCTTACTTCACAGTTGTGGCCATTCACAGTATGGTATTTTTGAATGACAATCTTGTCTACAGAGTCATGGTTGTCAAATGTTACAAAAGCAAAGCCTCTCTTTTTGCCACTGCCTCGGTCAGTCATGATTTCAATCACTTCAATTTTCCCATACTGTTCAAAATAATCTCTTAGATGATGTTCTTCAGTGTTGTCTTTAATGCCACCGACAAGAATCTTTTTCACAGTTAAGTGGGCACCAGGTCTTTGAGAATCTTCTCTCGAGACAGCCGTCTTTGGTTCTACAACTCTTCTGTCCATCTTGTGTGGCCTTGCATTCATGACTGCATCCACCTCCTCCATAGTGGCATAGGTGACAAACCCAAAGCCTTTGGAGCGCTTGGTGTTTGGACCTCTCATTACCACACAGTCTGTAAGCGTTCCCCATTGCTCAAAATGGCTCCTCAGACTCTCATCAGTTGTTTCAAAGCTCAAACCTCTGATGAAAAGCTTCCACAGCTGTTCAGGCTCTTTGGTAGACTCTGATTTAGACATGATGGTGGTGGGAGGGGAGACTTTAACGATGCTTACTCAGCAATGTCGAAGGGCAGAAAGCCTTGATGTTCTTCTAATACACCAGGGAAGCTCCTGCCCAAGGGCCTTTGCACTCCCTGTTTCTTCTGTGTACTCTTCCACTAGATACCAACTTGGCTAACTCAAATCTTAGCTCAAATGTCATCTTCCCATTGAAGCCTATCTTGGTTTCCCTATTTATTTTATTCTGAGCTTTTTTTGGTTTGTTTATTTATTTATTTTGAGAGAGAGAGAGTGAGAGCATGAGTGGGGGGAGGAGTAGAGAGAGAGAGAGAGAGAGAAAAATCCCAAGCAGACTCCGTGCAGTCAGCATAGAGCCCAACCTGGGGCTTGATCTCCCGAACCATGAGATCATGACCTGAGCTGAAATCTAGTCGGTCGCTAAACCAACTGAGACATTCAGGTGCCCTGGTTTCCCTATTAAAAAAAAATATATTAAAATATTTACATTAAAATATGAACATATTTATATTAAAATATACCATTGATATACCAATTATTTACATTTTTCCTGCTGGGTGTGTGGGGTAAATGGGTAAAGGTGGTCAAAAGGTATGAACTTCCAGATACAAGATAAATACGTTCTGGGGGTGTAATGTATAGCATAACAACTATAGTTGATGATATTGTGCCTTTGAAAGTTGGTAAGAGTAGATCTTAAAAGTTCTCATCACATGAAAAAAATTATTAGTATGTGAGGTGATGGATGTAACTTATTGTGGTAATCATTTTGTAGTATATACATATATCAAATCATTATGTTGTACATCTTAAACTAATACAGCATTATGTGTCAGTCACATCCCCAGTGTTTTCAATTTCCTTTCTCTCTGCTGTTTTTACTCTCTGCAGCATTGCCAGTTTTCCAACATACTGTATAGTTTTTTATGTGTTGTTTTTTGCCTTTGTTCCCCTTCTAGAATGAAAGCTCTACCAGAGCAGCAATTTTTGTCTGTTTCATTCTCTAATGGATCAGACTAGGACAGTGACTGGCAAGACTAGACACTTAATAAATATTTATTTATTTATTTATTTATTTATTTTTAATGTTTATTTTTATTTTTGAGAGAGAGAGTGAATGGGGAAGAGGGAGAGAGAGAGGGAGACAGGATTTGAAGTAGGCTCTGTGCTACAGAGCCCTACGTGGGACTTGAGCTGAAGTCAGGCTTAACCGATTGAGCCACGCAGGAGCCCCAATAAATAGTCTTTAGATGAATAAATAAGCAAGTATTATTTTTATGTTCAGAGAAAATGAAAACAAAGTCCTGTGTGTTGGAAAGAAGAGGAAAAGCCTGCCCCGGGTAACAGAAGAGATTTTCTTTTTCTTTTTTTAATGTTTATTTATTTATTTTAGAGAGAGAAAGAGAGACAGAGAGAGACCGAGAATCCCAAGCAAGCTTCTCACTGTCAGCATAGAGCCTGACATGAGGCTGGAGCTCACGAGCTATGAGATCATGACCTGAACCAAAAATCAAGAGTAGGATGCTGGACAGACTGAGCCACCCAGGCATCCCAGAAGAGATTTCTTTGTTTTAATTTCGGACTCTTGTTTTCCCTTTCTGCAGGCGGTAGCAGAGGAGGAATGATTGAACACAGCCTGTCACTGTGCTACCACAACAAACTCATCTTAGCCCCTATGGTTCGGGTAGGCACTCTCCCAATGCGGCTGCTGGCCCTGGACTATGGAGCAGACATTGTGTACTGCGAGGTAAGGGGCTCCTGATGTTCCTGGAGGGCTTTTTTTTTTTTTTTTTTTTTTTTTCCCTCTCTCGCCAGTGCAGGCTCCTTTTCTGTGGATGGGAGAGGTCAGGAGTTGATGGGAGGCAGAATGGGCACTCACTTCACAGAAGTGAAGGCAGTAGGAAACAAACATTTATGATACTTATGAGTTCTCTAAGCCTTGTTGAGGGCCAGGAGCCTGGGCAGCAAGGAGGCATTGCGGGATGCCTGGGCCAGGTGGGTAGATGGGCGTTGTGTTGGGTCCCGGCCCTGGCCCGTATAGGAGTTAATACACATTTCGTGCATGAATGAATGAACTCAAGGTTAGGAAGAGAAGGAAACTGTATGGGGTTGGTTTGGGGAGCCACAGGGTTTTCTGGTGGCAGTAACTAGTAGGTTGCCTATGTCCTGGCTTCTCTGGAGAATAGTAGGACTTCAGAACAAGGTTTAGAAAGTATTTTCTAGGGGCACCTGGGTGGCTCAGTCAGTTTAGTGTCTGACTCCTATTTTTGGCTGAGGTCACGATCTCACAGTTTGTGGGTTTGAGCCCCACATCAGGCTCGGCGCTGACAGTGCAGAGCCTGCTTGGGATTCTCTCTCTCTCCCTCCCCCTCTCTTTCTCTCCCCTTCTCTCTGCCTCTCCCCCACTTATGCTCACTTTCTCTCTCTCTCTCAAAATAAGTAAATTTTTAAAAATAAATAAAAAGCATTTTCTAGGAAAAACAGCATTGTAGGAGTAGCTGATATTGGATAGTGTGGAGGTGTGAGCAGCGCTTCTCAGCTGGGCATCTAACAGAATTATCTGGAGAACTTCCCCCCAGTCTCCAGTCCTGATATGTCCCCCTAGTGTGTGTGAAAAGTTGAAGAAGAAGCTACTCAAATGCTTCTGATACTTCTGTGCCACTGGTGGTGGGATGGGAACTGTGGCTATAAAAGGGCAGCACAAGAAATCTGAGTGGGGATGGAACTGTTCTGTGTCTTAACTGTATCAATGTCAGTATCCTGGTTGTGACATTATACTATACTGTTGTAAGATATTATCATTGGGGAAGCTGGGCAAACAGTACATAGGAACTCACATTTTTTTTAAATGTTTTATTTTATTTTTGAGAGAGAGAGGGGGAGAGAGAGAGAGAGAGAGAGAGAGAGGGAAGGCAAGAAGGGAGAGGTAGAGAGAGAGGGAGACACAGAATCTGAAGCAGGCTCCAGGCTCCGAGCTGTCAGCACAGAGCCCAACGTGGGGCTCGAATTCACAAACCGTGAGATCATGGCCTGAGCCGAAGTTGAACGCTTAACCGAATGAGCCACCCAGGCGCCCCAGGAGCTCACATTCTTACAACTGCATGTGAACCTCTGATTATCTCAAAATAAAAAGAGTTTCATTAAAAAGAAAGCCACGGGTATAGAGAGAAGGGAGAGCTTAAGAGGAGATTTGGAAAGAATACACCCTAATGTATTGAATGTTGTGTGTGGGAGGGATGGGCTGGTAATTTATGATAGTAAAGGAAGAGGGGGGCGCCTGGGTATCAGTCAGTAGAGCATACAACTCTTGATCTTGAGATTGTGAGTTCGAGCCCCATGTTGGGCATGGAACCTACTTAAAATTAAAAAAAAAAAAAAAAAAAGTAAAAGAGTGAGAGAAATAGGCAAATTAAGAAGAATGTGTGCCAGGGAAGGCAAAAGGCAAGTTTGTCAAGTGTGACAGATGATGCAGAGAAGTCCAATTGCAAAAAGACCAAAAAGGTGTTTGATTTGAAAATCCAAAGTGCACAGAGATACACTTGTCAGGGTGATGGATTGTACATGTAGGTAGTGGAGGCAAAGGAAGCTGGATGAAGGGACTTGGTTTTGTTTTTGAGAGAGAGAGAGAGAGAGAGAGAGAGAGAGAGAGAGAGCATGAGCTAGTATGCAGGTGGGGAAGGGGCAGAGGGAGAGAGAAAATCTTAAGCAGGCTCCATGCCCAGTGTGGGACCCCACACGGAACCCCAAGTGGAGCTTGATTATGACCTGAGCCCCAATCAAGAGTGGGGCGCTTAACCTACTGAGCCACCCAGGTGCCCCTGAAAGGAATTATTTTTAGGTGACTTGCATGTTTGAAACATAAGAAGAAGCACTTAGCAGTGAAGAGGGGCCTGATGATTTGGGAGATCAGTGGGGAGTAGGTAGGGCCTGGTCTTGGAAGGATAGATTCTAGATGAGGTGGTGGGGCTTAGCTCCAAGATAGGGCAAGGAGAGTGGCAGGAGAGTAGCAGCACCGTGGAAGGCAGGAAAGCTAAGGGATTTTTCCTGAGAGGCTTGTTTTACAAGATGTGGAAAGACAGTCTTCTGTTGGCAATGAGGGTGGCAGGAGTGGGGTGGGGACCTGAGGAAAGAAAGTGAGGGCATGTTGGTCCTGTTCCTGTGGGGAATGGGCTGGGAGGTTTGCCTGGCAGCTAGGTGTGCATAGTTATACTGGTTTTCAGCTTTATGGGAAATAGAGCTGTGAAGTTTGTCAGGGCAATGCCCATGGCTGGGGATTGGCATACCAGCGTTTACAGCAGGGGAGGGGCAGAGCCATCTGGGGTGCTAGCATGGTGAAATGGGAGGGAGGGAGGATGTGTTGTCCAAATGTGGGAGTCAGAAAGGGAGGTTCCTGTGTTCAGGATCACAGGCTTAGGACCTGACTTCTAAGTGGTTAACTGAAATAGAGGCAAGCAGGTCCAAGAAATGAGAGCTGGGCATCCGTAAGCCTTCCAGACTGCCAGAATATGCCGAGGGCAGGGAGGAACCTGTGTCCAGGGGCCAGTCCCAGGGGAATGTGGTAGTGCACTGAGCATTATTAATCTTGTCACTCATCCTTTGAGCCCACACTCAGGCCCCCAAGTGGTCATTCAAGAGTTAGGTATAGCCTTTCCTGGCCTGTACCCTCCTTGACCCCCAGAAAAACCTCTTGGATTTAGAAAGGGATTGGGAGAAAGGACTGTGAGGGATTGTGAGGACTTGTGGTCTCAGAGCCTGAGGAACAGGGACCAAAGACCAAAACCCAGAGAATTTAACTGTTGTTTTGTTGGTTGTGATGCCCCCTTGGCACGTTTGATGGATGCTTATTCTGGGAGAGTCAATATGGCTTATGAACAGAGAGGCCTCTGCCAGAGAACATCTAGGCCTTCCATCCAGACCTATACGCTACGGAGAACAGAAGCAAGCTGG
This sequence comes from Cryptoprocta ferox, assembly GCA_028646485.1. Lineage (NCBI taxonomy): Eukaryota > Metazoa > Chordata > Mammalia > Carnivora > Eupleridae > Cryptoprocta > Cryptoprocta ferox. The sequence goes on from CM053563.1 coordinate 39,293,541, forward strand.
CCAGGGACCCTTGCTTGGGATGAGTAGGTGGCTAGGGACTAGGACCAGTAATGGACATGGCATAGTATGTGCCTGGTGCCCCCTGGTGGAGCTGGCATGTCTCTGCAGGCTGGCTGCCTAGATGATCTTCCTGGGTTCACATGAGGTGGCCCAGTTGTGGATTAGTTAAACCGCCCCACCCACTTCACAGGGCCAGAGTATAGGATCTAGGGCACACCATGCAGGCACCTCCTTAAAAGCCCTGCAGAGCCTTCAGCAGCTGGAGGTGAAGAAAGGATGAACTAGCTTAGAAAAGTCAAGGGAGCAGTAGTCTGATTCCTTGCTAAGGTCTGCCATATTGATAGGGGTTTTCCAGGAGTTCCTCAAATGTCCTGTATCTATTCCTTTTTTATAAAAACAAGGGGTCTCTAGTTGCCCAGACTGTGAGAGGACACCTACCTGTTAGATTTAAAACTTTTAATAAGCAAGATTAAGGGAGGAGGCAGTGTTCTTAAGAGGCCCTGATTGCCAGAATGGGTACTTAAAATTTTTTTTTAATGTGGTAAAAAACATATAACAAAAAATTTACCATCTTAACCATTTTTGTGAGTGTGCAGTTCAGCAGGGTTAAGTTGTGAAACAAATCTATAGAACCTTTTAATGTTGCACAACTGAAACTATATCCATAAAACGAATCCCCCTTACCCCATCTCTCCAGCTCCAGGTAACCACTATTCTGTTTTCTGTTTCTATGAATTTGACTACTTTAGATACCTCATAAAAGTGGAAGCATGCAATTTTTGTCTTTTTGTGACTGGCTTACTTCACTTAGCATAACTTCCTCAAGATTCATCCATGTTGTAGAATGTGACAGGATTTCCTTCCATTTTTAGGCTGAATAATATTCCATTGTATATATATGCCACATTTTGTTTATATATTCATCTGTTGACGGGCATCTGGATGCTTCCACCTTTTGGTTATTTTGAATAGTGCTGCTATGAACGTAGGTATGCAAATATTTCTTTGAGATCTTGCTTTTAATTCTCTGGGATATATAGAACCAGAAGTGGGATTGCTAGATAAGGTGATAGTTCTATTTTTAATTCTTTTGAGGAAACTCTGTACTGGTTTCCCTAGCAATGGCACTGCCTTGCTGTCCCACCAGCCATGCACAATTTCTGCACATCCTTGTGAACGCTTGTTCCTTTCTTTTTTCAAACTTAATTTTATGTTTATTTTTTTATTTTTTAAAGTTTATTATTTTGAGAGAGAGAGAGAGAGAGAGAGAGCGAGCGAGCCCGGAAGGGGTGAGAGAGAAGGAGAGAGAGAATCCCAAGCAGGCTCCACACTGTCAGCACAGAGCCTGTTGTGGGTCTCGATCTCACAAACCATGAGATCGTGACCTGAGCCGAAATCAAGAGTTGGATGCTTAACCAACTGAACTACCCCTGGCCCCTTTGGCCTGTTTTCTTTTCTTTCTTCTTCTTTTTTATTTTTATTTTTATTTTAAATAGTAGCCATCCTAATGGGTTAAAGGTGATTATTCATTGTGGTGTTAATTTGTATTTCTCTGATGATGAGTGATGTTGAGTATGTTTTCATGTGCTTGTTGGTCAATGGTGTATCACCTTTGGAGAAATTTTTCTTTTTAAGTTTATTTGTTTTGAGAGAGAGAGAGAGAGAGAGAGAGAGAGAGAGAGAGTGAGTCCTAAGGAGGCTCCAGACCAGTAGCGTGGAGGCTGATGTGGGGCTTGAACTCACAAATGGTGAGATCATGACCTGGCCGAAACTTAAGTCGGTCGCTTAACTGACTAAGCCACTCATGTACCCCTGAAGAAATTTTTATTCAAGTCCTTTGCCCAGAATAGATAATTTTTTAAAACTTAAAAAAGTATTATAGAAAGTTGTTGTATGTCTATACTTCAATAAAAAAATAAAAATTTTTTAAAATAAAATTTTTAGGGGTGCCTGGGTGGCACTGACAGTGTGGAGCCTGCTTGGGATTCTCTCTTCCCCTCTCTGTCCCTCCCCCACTTGCTTTCTCTCTCTTTCTCTCTTTCTGTCTAAGTAAATAAATAAACTTAAAAAAATAAAAAATAAAAAAAGGATTAAAAAGTAGCATTTTTAAAAAGAGGAAAAATTAGGGATGCCTGGGTGGCTCATTTGGTTAATTGTTCAACTTTGGCTCAGGTTATGATCTCATGGTTTATGGGTTTGAGCCCCATGTCAGGCTCTGTGCTGACAGCTCAGAGCCTGGAGCCTGCTTCAGATTCCGAGTCTCCCTCTATTTCTGCCCCTCCCCCACTCACGCTTGTCTCTCTCTGTCTTTCTCTCTCTCTCTCAAAAATAAAAAACATTAAAACCTTTTTTTTAAAAATGGGAAAAAATTATAGGAAAGTTGCAGGAATATACCTGCATGTTATATATATAACATCCATATACCTTTTGCCCAGATTGACCTACAATCAACATTTTTGCTTGGTTTTATAAATTGTGTTCTATCATATATATATTATATATTGTATATATGATATATAAATAAATATTTTTTCTAAGAATAAAGTCTTTTTTTCTATACAATTATGACACAGGCATCATCTTCAGTAAGTTTAACGTTGATAAAATACTTTTTTAAAATCTATCTTCCATGTTCCAATTTTGTCAGTTGACTCAACTTTGTTCCTCTAAGCACTTTTTAACATCTTTATTGAGATATGGTTGTATGGAGATATGTATATGTATAGAATTGTGCATCATCACTACAATCAATTGTTGAACATTGTCATCACACCAAAAAGAAACCTCAACCAAAAAAAGAGAGAAACTTCATATCCGTTGACACTCTCTCCCCAATTTCGCTTTCTCCCAGTCTTTGAAAACCACTACTCTACTTTCTGTCTCTATAGATTTGCCTGTTTTAAACATTTCATATAGATGGAATGATACCATATGTGGTCTTTTATGACTGGTTTCTTTCATGTAGCATAATATTCTTAAGGTTCATCCATGTCATTGCATGTATCAGTGCTTCATTCCTTTTAGTGGATGACCAATAATTGTATGTGTACACCACAATTTGGTTATCTGTTCATCAATTGATTGACATTTGGATTATATTTTTTACGTTTTTATTTATTTATTTTGAGAGAGAGAGAGAGTGAGAGCTCGTGCGCATGCATCTGAGTAGGGGAGAGGCAGAGAGAGAGGGAGAGAGACAGTCCCAAGCAGTATCCACACCATCAGCACAGAGCCTGACTTGGGGCATGATCCCAGATGGATACTCAACTGACTGAGCCACCCAGGTGCCCCAAGAGACACTGGTGATAAACTGTTATGATCAGCTCAGACAGAGAAAGCAAGCCAAGTAGAATTGGAGGAGATGAAGGTGCAGGGCATATTTCAGACATAGGAGCGTAACATGTGACAGACAAGGAAGAATAAGCCCATACATGATAGGACATTTCATTTCATTTTATTTCATTTCATTTCATTTCATTATTTTGAGAGAGAGAGAGAGTGAGTATGTGTGAGCAGGGGAGGGGTCAATAGAGAGAGAGAAAGCGAGAGATTCAGTGTGGAGTCTGACATGGGGCTCAATCTCATGAACTGTGAGATCATGACCTGAGCCAAAATGAAGAATTGGGCATTTAACTGACTGAGCCACTCAGACGCCCCTGATAAGGGATTTTAAAATTACATGTTGTGGGGCTCCTTGCTAGCTCAGTCGGTAGAGCACTTGACTCCTGATCTCAGTGTTGTGAGTTCAAGCCCCATGTTGGGTGTGGAGCCTACTTAAAAAAAATTAAAATTAAAATTAAAATTAAAATTAAATTAAATTAAATTAAATTAAATGTTCAGCACATTGGATAGCCGTGTGAGGAAAAAGTGACTTATAAATGGCCTTAATTTTCAGATAAATTAAAAAGCTAAATTTGTTTTAAAAAGAAAAAACCAGTTAAAATTATATTCTTAAATATACAGTAGAAATATATTTAGAAACGAGAAGGCACTATTATTGGCAGAGTTAAGGTGGTCTCTTCCATAAAAATAGAATGTTATGTCTGTTAGAAATTGAGATTTGTGACAACATGGATGGACCTAGAGGGTATTAATGCTAAATGAAATAAGACAGAGAAAGAAAAAGACGGTATGATCTCACTGTGTGTGGAATCTAAAAAGCAAAGCAAATAAACAACAAACAACAAAGAAAAGAGAAACAAACTCATAAATACAGAGAACAAACTGGTGGTTGCCAGAGGAGAAGAGATTGGGGGAATGTGTGAAATAGGTGAAGGGGATTAAGAGGTACAGACTTCTAGTTAGAATATAAATAAGTCACGGGGTTGAAAAGTACAGCATAGTTCCCTAAAAGGAAAAAAAAGAAAAGAAAAGTATAGCATAGGGAATATAGTCAATAATATTGTAATAACTTTGTATAGTGAAACATGGTAACTACACTTCTCGTAGTGAGCATTTTTTTGCATTTATGTGCCTTTTGTTGTTCTCACTGTTTAAAATGGTCCCAAGCACAGTGCTGAAGTGCTATCTAGTGTTCCTAAGCCCAAGAAGGCTGCGAGGTGCCTTCTGGAGAAGGTTGTAAGTTCAAACCCCACATTGGGTGTAGAGATCACTTAATCTTAAAAAAATAATGTCAACTATACTTCAATTAAAAATAGAAAAAAATGGGGGTGCAGGTAAAAAAATTGAGGAGTGGTAGTTATATAGGAAAAGTGTTTGTGACAATTAAGACAGAAAAATTCAATATCCAATTTGACAAAGAATAGACTTTTTCCTGCAACTTGTATAGTTGTAAAAGGCAGTTTGCTATGAAGATGCACGGATGATAAACTCTCCCACCTGGAAAAACAATGTTTGTTTTCACTAATTAAGGAAATACAGTGAAAAACAAGACAAAACTATGAGGTTCCATTTTATATCTATAGAACTAAAATAAATAAAATTGATGAACCGTGGTGTTGAGAGTATGTGAGTAAGTGGACACACTTGTGGTTTTATTGGTGACAAGTTAAATTAATTTCTCTACTTAAGCAGTTGAACATCTGCTCTGTGTAAGGTCTTGAGGCTCTAGCAGATGTTAAGTGAGAACTTGCAATGTGCTGGATGCTGATGATTTGAAGATCATAGAGACAGTACCCAGCTCCAAAGGCTCTTTTGGTGTGGTGGGGTGACGGAAAAGAAAATAAGACATCTCAAGGGCCATTTTGCCTTAACTCCTCCTCTTGGGGCTCAGGCTACCTGGATCCTTAAAGCCTATTTTTGTGTGGACACAGGATCCTCCTCGGGGGGTTCATAGTCTAATGGTAAAGATATGACAGGTGTATCTATAACTGGCATATGAAGAAGTAGTAAAGGTGGACTTGGCAGAGGCGGGTTTGGGAATCTCGAGGCGGACAAGTTATTGCCGGCAGGGCTGGGGCCCCAGCACAGGCCTGCCATGCTTTACCCTGCTCCTCTCCAGCCAAAGCCCAGCCTGGCTGCAGAGCTGCTGCTGTTGCTGCTGCTTCTTCTTTTAATGTTTTATTTATTTTTTTGAGAGGGGGAGGGGCAGAGAGAGAGAGAGAGATGGGCAGAGGATCCAAAGCTGGCTCCATATTGACAGCAGACAACCCAATGTGGGGCTTGAACTCACAAACCATGGGATCATAACCTGAGGTAAAGTCGGACACTCAACCGACTGAACCACTCAGGCGCCCCTGCAGAGCTTCTTTTTATGAGTACAGGCCCGCTTGTCCCCTGGCCTTTTTGCCTGCTCCTGCAACTGAGGTCACTGGCTACATGGGTCTCTGTTGGGCTCTGTCCATCCCTTGGGACACCACACTGATTCTTAGGGCTTAAATGGCAACTGTTTATCCATAACTGTTTGGTAGTGGTGATTTGTTTGGCCAGGCCTGGTGGACATCAGATACTTGTTGACGTGACTGCAACGTGGAGTGAAGAGCCACAGAAACACCTACAGTGTGTACTAACCTTGCTGATGGGTATGCTAGGGGGAGCCCCATGGATGCTGTAGGTGCCCTTTGGCCACTTTAGCCCTACAGGCTCCCCTGAGGGAGCAAAGGCTGTTGTGCCCACCAGGCTGGAGTTGCTGAGGCTCATAGGTAGTCAGTATGGGGATGAGGACCAGGGGACAAAGTTCCTTCCTATATTTTTCTGAACCCCCTGGATGTGAGCTTCTGGGTAGTGTGACAGGTGCCTGGCTCTTGTGATTTATTTTACACATTTTTTGAAATGATCACTGAACAAAGCAGAACAGTTGTCTCCTACCAAGAGGCAGAGAACCTCAATCCTTCAGGAGACATGAGCTTGCCATTCATTTTCATGATCCCGATTTTGAAGAAACCTCTTTGTCCTTTCTTTCCTGAGTCTGTTTGAATATGTCCAGAGCTAAAGAGCTTACCCCTTTTGTGTCCACACAGTGTGACCCATGTTGGACAGGAGTTTTAGACTCAAATCTTCTCCCTCTGCTTTTATTAACTGGTCCTGCTTCCTGGGAGCCCTTCACTGTCTGCTGGTTGTATAAGGATGAGGTGTGAGGTTCTTTGAGGGGATCGACTGGAGCTGAGACTAGTAGGTGAGGAAAGTGTCTAGGTGTCCATAATCTGGGTTATTGTCTTGTCTCTGGCTCCCTGAATGGCTCACCCTTTCTAGGCCCCCCGCATCTCCAAGGTCCCTGGGAAGAGCAGCTGATTGAATGTAGCTCACTCAGGCTGCTGCTTGCCATGTTTAGGTGGGGAGATCAGCACTGTATTTCCCAAAAGCCATAATTTGTTGCTAGTAGTAGGGTGACAGGCCAAGTGACCCCCATTAGGTTTGTAATTAGGGTCCCTCCCCTGTACCCAGGACCTACGTGACCAGCACTGACAAATGCCCTCTGATTCCTCTGTAGGAGCTGATTGACCTCAAGATGCTTCAGTGCAAGAGAGTTGTTAATGGTGAGTGCAATTCTGGTCCCAGGATTGTGCATGTATCTGGTCAGGCCCATGCAGCACTACCATTGCCCCTGCCTGGGGTGACAGTGTCCTTCCAGTGTGCTCCTTGCCTGGCTGTGTAATTTTGTGAATCATCTGCTCCCTTGAAAAGAGTCACTACTCTCCAGAGACTGTGACGAAGAGCCAGATGTGGAACAGGCTGAGGTTACCTTCCACCACAGGCTTGCTGGCATAGAAATTGACATAGAAAAGCCTTGGGCTCGGGATGGCTTCAGCATTGTTCCTGGCTCTGCCACTCGATAGCTATGTGACTTTGGGCAAGTCATATGACCTCTCTGCCTCCATTTCCTCAGCTATAAAATGAAAAATCAAAATCTCTGCTTTACTTAAATCATAAGGTTGGAGTGAGAATCAATTAAGATAAGGTACATGTAAGTATTTTGCAAATAGAAATGATTGTGCTAAATTGTGGTTTTGCTCGTGCTTTATTGATGAGGCTGATTCTGTTTTGACTAGAGTTGTGGTATTGTTTGAGGTTTCGAAATGTATGTACATTTGTGAAACCTTAATATCAGTTCACCAGAAGTTATGACTCAATTTTGTCTTTATTTTTTTTAATTTTTAAATGTTTTTTTATTATTTATTTTTGAGAGAGAGACAGCATGAGCATGGGAAGGGTCAGAGAGAGAGGGAGACACAGAATCCGAAGACAGCTAGCTGTCAGCACAGAGCCCAACACGGGGCTCGAACCCACGAACTGTGAGATCATGACCGGAGCTGAAGTTGGACGCTTAACTGACTGAGCCACCCAGGCATCCCTCAATTTTGTATTTAATTGTTTTAGATTTATAGGTTTTTTTTGTTATGAAAAATTTATTATTACAGACCTGTATAACCTAGAAAATGAAAATCCTCCATAATCTCATATTTGAAGAAATAATCACAGAGAGGAATAATGTCTATTTTTTACACATTTAGTAAAGTGTGTATGTACAAATAGAACATGTTTATATATACACCCTTTCTTAGGATCAGGCTATGCATATTTTGCCTCTTACTTTTTTGCTAGGACATTTTCCCATGTCAGAACCTACAAATAACTATATCAGAATTGATTCCATTAGTACTTTAACAGGGGTTTCCAGTGTTTTGCTGTTATAAATAAAGCTGTAGAATAAACACACTAAGTTTCTGTGGTTCTTCTCCTAGTCTTCCTACTGCCAGTCATGAGCCTGTGCTGTTGGAATTCATTTCGGTTACCTCTCCCAATATGTCACCACCTCTATCCTTCCTGTTTAACCTTCTGATCTATTTAGTGTTGGGGTGATAATAGCTGCTTCCATTTGTGGAAGTGCTTGACATGTACTAAAGATCTCATTTATTTCTCAAAATAAATGCACAAGGTAGGTGTATTCTCCCATCTGCCATGTTGATTCTCTTCCATGTGGCAGTCATCATTGAAAACTAATAATGGTAGTACCTACTGTATTATGAAGAACATATGAAATTCTTGTTATTTGCAATAATTATGTTCTATAAAGTTGCTTTGAAACCCAAACTAGCAAATACTGAACCATTGCTCTTAAGGGAGATACAGGATTAGGTTCCTGTGAGCCTCTGGTCACAACATTTTCACCAACAGATCAATACATAACCTTGTTTTATGTGTGTTTCTACTCCAACATTGAACTCACAGCCAGCAGTACTAAAACTTCATGTTAGAACAAAGGTTGTTTAACATGTATTTTCTCCAGAAGGCACCTTAGAGCCTTCTTGTGCTTAGGAACACTAGATAGCACTTCAGCACTGTGCTTGGGACCATTTTAAACAGTGAGAGCAACAAAAGGCACATAAATGCAAAAAAAAAAAATGTGGCATTAAATATACCACCATAAGGACATTTATTTACAGAATGAGAGCTGAAACAAGAAGGTAGAGTATTGCCTTGTTTGACCTCATCTGGGAACATGTGCATCAGGTGACTGAATTTTTTTTTTTTTTTGTAGTTCTACATATTGATTTTGGAGTTACAGATACATTTTAGCAAGCAGGCAAATTTGCAAGTACATTGGTGCACATAATGAGGGTTGACTGTAATTGAATAAATCTCTGCTCACAGTACCTAGCACATGATAAATAATTAAGTAAGAACAACTAAGGGGCGCCTGCGTGGCTCAGTCGGTTAAGCGTCTGACTTTGGCTCAGGTCATGATCTCATAGTTCATGAGTTCGAGCCCCGCGTCAGGCTCTGTACTGACAGCTCAGAGCCTGGAGCCTGCTTCAGATTCTGTGCCCGCCCCACCCCCCACCTCTCCCCTGCTTATTCTCTCTCTCTCTCTCTCTCAAAAATAAATAAACATTAAACAAACTTAAAAAAAAAAGAAAGAGCAACTTTATTGAACTTCAGAGTGACATTTGGGAAAATTTGGGCCAAATCTGAAACATAGACAAGGTTTCTTGTATGTACATTTTTTTTCAGGGTTTTAAAAATTGTGGAATGTAAACACTGTACCATGTTAGTGCATAAAACACAAGCATGTACAGTGTAACAACCAACTGTAAAGCAATCAACCATGTAACTAAGCATCACCTAGGTCAGGGAAGGGACCATCATCAGCATCTCAGAAGCCTCAATGGGCACATCGATTTCTTATAAGAATTGTATACTTCAAGCATCCCTTTGTCCTCTTCAGAGTGATATTTTTGCTGTGTTTTCTTCCAGGAATTAGGCTAGGTTGAACTTGTTTCTTCATTGGGTGGCCCCGTGTGTTTGTGTTTTCTTGCAGAGGTGCTGAGTACAGTGGACTTTGTTGCCCCTGATGACCGAGTAGTCTTCCGCACCTGCAAAAGAGAACAGAGCAGAGTTGTCTTCCAGATGGTATGAGATCTCGGGGCTGAGCGCCCCCCCCAAGGCCCACCCATCTTTAAATGCCTGGGCTCTGTTGCATAGTGGTGGTTTCCTAAGACTCTGCTCTAATGTTTTTCAAAGATTTGTTCACAAGCAATTACACTGTTAGAGACAGTTTAAGGAAATCGAGCCATAGTTCTCTGTTACTTGCCTCCAGTGTCAGTTTAGTTTCCTTAGTTGTGGGAATTGTTTGGCATGACTTAAATATTTTTACTTCTTCGAATTGGTTATTCAGTTCATGTTCCTTATTTTTGTATAGTCTGTATATGTTTCCCATAGAAAGAAAATTTGGTTTCCTCAAGAGTAGTTCATTTATATTAGGGTTGTAATGACTCCTAGTGCTCTTTTCTCACTTTGGGAATTTTTGGTGATTTTTCAGAAATAAATTTGAACGATGTTTAAATTATTAAGAAAATGGTAAGAACAATAGGTAGACATGATAAAACAAACACAGCAAAATGTTAATTGTAGAATGTAAGTAGTGAGTATATGAATGTTCACTATAAAATATAACTTTTTTATACATTTCAAAGTAATCACAGCATTGATGACTTTTTTGGCCTTTTAGGTCCAATTTTTACCTCTGACAGTGAGCTAGTCCAGTGGGCTGGCTGGCTGTTTAAGAGAATGCCAGCAGAATCTATTTGTGGACGCATGTGCACGTATGTGTACGTATGGCATGCACAAAGGTGTTTGTCTGTGCATGTGTTTCTGTGTCAGGGATGGTGGTTGATGCAGCCTCTTATGTTCCCAGGGGACTTCAGATGCAGAGCGAGCCCTTGCTGTGGCCAGACTTGTGTAAGTTCTCTCTTTGGGATTGCCTTGCCTCTCCTGTGAAGCTTTACTATTTCTGGTGACTTTGGAGGTGACCACCCTCCTACTTCTTAACTCATTAACTTCTCTTTCCAGGTTAGGAGTGTCTTGTTTTTTTCTCTGTTTGTAGCATTCGAGGACTGGTCTGGGACTCACGTGTACCCACTGTGCCCAGATCCCAGATAACCTCTGTTTGGGTGACTATTTTTTAGGGTTTATTCATGAAACTCCCTTTCCAGGGATTCTTATGACTATGAGCCCTAAGGTTTTAAGTATTATGAAGTGTAGGTAAGGATTATTGCTGCCTAAATTAATGAAGGCAGGAGAGTACTGTGGTTAAGGAGATGGGCTTTGGAGTCAGACAGACCTGGGTTGGAATTCTGGGTTGCTGCTTGCAGAGTGGCCTTAGGTAAGTTACTTAACCATACTGAGAACTTAGTTTCCTTATCTTTGAAATGAGACCTACAGGGGCGCCTGGGTGGCTCAGTTGCTTAAGCGTCCGACTTCCACTCAGGTCACGATCTTGCGGTTCATGAGTTGGAGCCCTGCATCAGGCTCTGTGCTGACAGCTCAGAGCCTGAAGCCTGCTTTGGATTCTGTCTCCCTCAGTCTCTGCCCCTCCTCCACTTACACTGTCTCTCTCTCAAAAACAAACATTTAAATAAATAAAAAAAATAAAATGTAAAATCTTAAAAAAAAATGAGACCTGTAGTACTACCTATCTCTAGCATTATATGGGAAGGTAAATGAAATAATGCATATAAATGTCTTCGCAGTAAGCGGCACATAGTGAGCGATTAGTATTAGCTATTATTATTATTTTTTAATTTTTTCATGTTTATTTATTTATTTATTTATTGAGAGAGAGAGAGAGAGAGAGAGAGAGAGAGAGAAAGAGAGAGAGAGAATCCCAAGCAGGCTCCGTGTTGTCAAGCACAGAGCCCAACACAGGGGTCGATCTCATGAACTGTGAAATCGTGACCTGAGCCAAGATCAAAAGTCAGACGCTTAACCAACTGAGCCACCCAGGTGCCTGTTAGCTATTGTTATTAATTACAATAATGGTGAGAAGGAACTCAGGCAATAGCTACAGACTGTTAACTGTATACATACCGGAAGATGAGCTAAGGGTCCTTTCCACATCTGAAAATTGTTTGGAGTAAGCCAACTGTGCAGCCCAACAAATAAAGGCAGTCCTGTAACTTCTGCTAGAACCAGTGCTCTGGGAAGGGGCTCTTGTACTCATGTCACTTCTGTGCGTCGACAAATAGCTTTCACTACCCCAGTCAGAACTGAAACTCTGGGACTGGGCTCAGTGTGGCTGTCACTCAGTATTTGGATTATCTGATAAAATTCCCAAGCAGCAAAGTCCTCTACAACTAGCCCTTTTAGATGGTTGAGCACAAAATGCTCTTCTTCTTGAGCTCTGCTCAGGGAAGGCAGTTGTACATTTCAGAGACCAGTTTTTTCACCTTCTGTTACTGAGGGACACAGTAAGAGGTTTATGAGCACAGACCCATGCCTTTGACTCTAACTTCTCTCCTTAAGTTGAATATTTATTACCTTTTCTATTTCATGTTTTTCCAGGGAAAATGATGTGGCTGGGATTGATGTCAACATGGGCTGTCCAAAAGACTATTCCACCAAGGTAAACTGATTTGTTTATATGCCTTACAAGTAGAGGGTACAGAGTAAAGGCAACTAACAAGACATTACAACTAAGTATGGTACCTACTCTGGACTAGAACTAGATCCTGTACTAGATAAGGAAAATGCTCAAAAGAATATTATTAGGTCAACTGGCAAAATTGGAATATGGACCATAGTAGATTAGCTAGAAATACTGTATCAGTGTAAATTTATCACATTGATAACTTCTATGGTTTTGTAAGCATATCTCTATTCTTTTTTTTTTTAAGATTTTATTTTTAAGTAATCTTTACACCCAATGTAGGGCTCAAAGTCACAACTCTTAGATCAAGAGTTGCATGCTCTACTGACTGAGCCAACTAGGCATCCCAAGAATATTTCTATTCCTAAAAAATAGACATTGAAATATTTCGATGTGAAGGGCTATCATATAATGTAACTTACCTTGCCTGAAATAGTTCAGGAAAAATTTTATATATACACACACACATACACATACACAAACACATACACACATAAATAAATACACACAAAGCACTCATGCCTGAGTAATTAATAATGTAAATGTTAAAAGAAAAAATAATGCGAACAGGACTTTTGTCTTTTCATGAATAAAACTGAGACATACATTAAAAAAAATAAAGGATGCAATACACATGTTCCCATTGTCATATCAGAAGGTCAGAACAGAGTGCTAGGGTAGCTCACAGAAAGGAGTGGAAAGGCAGCCCTTAAACTCAGTATCATATAGGGAAATGTGGTCCTTGATGAGGTGATTTGGGACCCTGCAGGCAGAGGGAGCGGCAGAGGCAGGGGCCCGGAGGCCAACATGAGGTAGAGGCAGACAACCTTGATTTGACTAGAGAGTTGGGGGGAGCAAAGACAAATAGGAAGTAGAGGAGCACAGGATTGAAATTTTTGGTTAGGACCAGATTAGCTGAACTTGGACTTTTGATGTTTCTGGGTTTTTTGAACAGAGAAGGCATGTGATCAGAAACTTAGTTTCCTTCCCTAGGGGAAACCAGTGTAACTAGTTTCTTATGACTCTTTCCAAATATATTCTGTGTAGAAATACTTAGAAACACAGACTTAGGAGATGAGGGTCCTGGGTCCATAGGGGAGACCAGGGATGGAGAGAGAAGTGAAACTGGAGCAGAAATTGATAGGACTTGGATGGCAAATGATCAGACTGGGTGGGGAAGGTGGGGTGAGTGGTTGGGGGAGAGGGAGGAAAGACTTGTAGCCAGGAGGACAGTTGGTCTTCAATGTGATTGGGACTACTGGAAGGAAAGCATGTGTGGGGCAGATAACAAGCACAGCTTGGGACTGACTGCAGGGCTGCCACTGGGAACCTTATCACAGGGTGCATGGCGAGGATCTGTAGTATAGACATAGCAGGTGTCCCCCTGGATCCACTGCCCAGAGTCAGCCACTCTGCTCCCAGGAGTTATGTGGCTTGGGGCTTTGGCTTTAGGCCTGGAGGCAGAAGGCTACTTGAGTGAAAGGATCTTTGGATTCTTGAAAACCAAAAGGGTTGTCTGAGGGACAGCTATTTCAAGGAATTATGGAGGTTTGAAATTGTCTATGAGGAGTTGAAAACTTGGGGCCATATTTTGCTGTCTTCTCATTACTCCTTTGTGCTTCTGAGTTATGTAAGGAGCAGAGTTTAAATTAATGGCATAATCTCCCTGATACATTGTAGAATGAAAAAGCAAGGAGCCAAATTAGATATGGTATACCACCACTTATATATGAGGGATGGGTAATGAATATTTATATATATATATATATATATTTACATTTCTTTTCATAGAATATATTTGGAAAGACACACAGGAAACTAGTAACACTGCCTTTCCCTGGGGAAGGAAACCAAGTTTTTATTTGGTTTGGCATAGGGAATAAATTCCCATTATAGGAGTACTTCTCAAAATAACTAACAACCGGGACAGCACTGGCCCTGACCAGTCAGAACAGGTACCTAGCAGTGTGCTGTACTGGTACAGGCCACCTGAATAGCCACTCTCTTCTCATGGTTCAAAAATTGAAGCCTTATAGAAAGTATAAATTGCAAAGTTTTCCATTCCTCAAGGAAGGAGAGTTCTTACTTTTGAACCTTGAAAATTTTTAATGTGTTACCTATTCAAAAAATTCTATTAAGTTAAATAGAAAGGAAGGAAGGAAGGAAATACTAATTGAGAAAGCTATTGTTGTGGAGGGGCCAGTGAGACTGGATTTTAAATTCCGTGATTCCCCAAGGAAGGGCTGGATCGTGCGTGAGGTGGACACGCGGAGCCAGGGTGAGTGGCCAGGGCTTTCCTTAAGGCCTCTAAGGTTTGTATCTGTAGCCAACGTAGGCCAGGGCTGGTAGCTCCTCTACCCTTCCCATTTTCCTCTGAAATGCAAGCTCAGACTGGCTGAGTCTGCGGTGGTTCAGGGTTCTCTGATTCTAATCTGTCATTCTTAAGTAGGAAATTAGACTGTAATAACTGAGCTTAAAATTTCTGAGCACATCGTCCTATGAACATTTATTACTACACAGTCTATATACAGACAAGGGATTTATTTATTGGATTTGTTTTTTTCCCTTCATCGTTGTAGAGATCCTCCCCTTTCCTGATTATTAAAGCAATTCATACCATTGTCCTGATGAAACTTGTGTGATATAGAAAAGTACAAAAAAAAAAAAAAAAGACCAATCATCAGTAGTCCCACCATCAAGACTCAACTAGTTTTAATGTCAGGATTTAAGTAGCTCCTCCGGTTGTTGGTTTCCATTAGCTAGGGCTTTTGCGAGAGTTTGATGTTAGTCTGGAGCATTGTTGCTGGCAGGGAAGAAGAGCCTGGACAAGATTTGTTGGTTATGTTCCTCTAAGTGGCTTTGCTGGTGGTGGTGGTTCCAAGCAAGTGTTGGTAGGATAGGACGAAGCTACATTGGATCTCGTTTCAAAGCATTCAATGAATGCTTCATTTCTTTCTTAAGGGCTTGGCAGATTGTGGGGTTTCGTTTATTAGGACACTGAGACCCTGGGTAGGGAATGGGCACTCCTGAAAAACAATTTTTGTAGAACCCACTTCCCTGGATAGATCTGTGGGTTTTGCTAAGAAGATCAGAGTGATGACTTGTAGAATTCATCAAACTCTGATCCCTGACATTGTGGGCCTGGTTGCTGCTGCTTTCCTACTTGCTGAGGGGAAGTGCTAATCGCCAGTGAACCTTGGTCACTTGTCTGTGAGTGCCAGGTTGCCACACCATGTTGCCATACCATGGGGAGGGACCACCCTCCTCCAGGTGTAACAAGACCCTCTGTGTGCATTTCCTTAGGGAGGAATGGGAGCTGCTCTGCTATCAGACCCTGACAAGATTGAGAAGGTAAGTCCTGCAGGAGTGAAAGTAAAGGTCCTTAAACATGTCTGTGAACAAGAGTTATCTGAACACGCACCCACGCTCATCTCCCTCCACGAGATTTTTTTTAATGTTAATTTATTTTTGAGAGGGAGAGAGAGAGAAGAGAGAACATGTGCATGCGAATGGGGGAGGGGCAGGGAGAGGAGGACAGAGGATCTGAAGTGGCCTCTGCACTGCCAGCAGAGAGCCTGATGTGAGACTTGAACTCATGAACCATGAGATCATGACCTGAGCCGAAATCAAAGTCGGACACTTAACCAACTGAGCCACCCAGTCATCACCCCTCACCCCCCACCCAAGATTTAATGAATCAGATTCTCAGTCACTCCACCTGGAGTCTGGAAATTTTTTTTTAAGTAAGCTCTGTGCCCAGTGTGGAGCTTGAACTAATGACCCTAAGATCCAGAGTCGTATGCTCTACTGACTGAGCCAGCTAGGCGCCCCTGGAGTCTGGAAAATTTTTGAAAGGCTTCCTGGTGATTGTGACATACAGTCAGGTTTGGGAACCCCTGAGCGAACCCACAGCAGCCTTGGAGTTCCTCCAAAGTCCAGGGCTTAGAGACCTGTCAACTGAGAGGCTTAAGGAGTCATGTCAACTCAGAGGCTTAAGGAGTCATTAAGAGCCTCCTCTGTATTGCCTGTCTCCCTTCTGAGAAGATCATGGGAGCATAGGCCAGGCTACCTGTAGATTGTGGACAGACTCCGTGCCAATGGCAGTGGGGATTGGCCTCTCCCAGGGGGCTTGCTGAGAGCAAGAGTGGGTCCTCTCCACTCCACACTGGTAGAGTCCACCACCAGCCTTGAGAGCAGGCAGGCCAGTGTCATGTGAGGCAAGTTGAACTTGGTTGCCTCTGCTCCCCTTCCCTTGGTAATTCCAAAAGCCAGGTTTATGAGGCCCTGCTGACAGGTTGGCATTTGCCTCCGTGTTGTGAGCTGCCAGGGCCTGTAGGGGTGACATTTTCTACCACGCCATATACACCTTCTACTTCTTTCTCAGTTTACCAGCTCTCTCCTTGTTGCTCCTCTTAGTTCCTTTGTTTTCATTCTCCATTCTCGCTTCCCTGTCTGGGCCTTAAACCTTCTAGTGCCTCCCATAGGCTAGAATGACTTGAGATAGGGCACCACCAATAAAAGCTGCCATTATTATACTGGCTGCTGTGTCGGCTCAACCATAATATTCCTCTAGCCCCACTGTCTTTGGGATATTGGAAGACCAATGTGTTGAGGGGCTTGGTGCCTTTTCATATTTCCCACATGCAGATAGGTACATACACACACATATATATTATAATACTTATGTATTATATATAAGTAACATATATAATAATAATATATAATATCTAATAACATATATAATGTGCCTATATATGTATATGTATATATGTATATCCCTGCAATGTGTAGGGTAATTTTCTTTTCAAAGTATATTTTAGCATTTATTCCATTTGTTCCTCAAACCCCTTGAAGTAAATAGGGCCGACATTTGTTATCTCTATTTGATCAAGAATAATAAAACTAAAGCACAGAGAGATAAAAGTAGTTTGCTCAAGATTATGTAGCAAGTAAGTAGCAGGCAGAGCAGAGTCTAGAGCCATGGTTTTGTGACTCCTATGCCAGTATCAGTGCCCCCTCTTGATGGCATCTCAGTTTAGAGGTGCCTGGGTGTAGTTTAGAAGTGTCTAGCTATGGGTCAGGTGACATCTGTACTTAGGAACCTCCAGTCAGACACCTCTGTCTCTGCAGGATGGAGTGGATGCGGACAACTATGGATGTCAAACTCATCACCACCCTTAGGGAAGAGGCCCCCAGCATGGGGTGGTATTGCTTCACAACACATGCACTCAGATATCTTTATTATCCTACAGTTTTCTGGCTTCTCCTACCTAGGCTGTTGGCTCTGTCTTCTCCTCTGCTCCTCTTTGGATAAGGCATGTTTCATACATGAGGCAGAAGAGTTACACCACTCAGTTCATTCTTCTCCGTCTCTGTTTGGTGTTCTAGCTGTTGAGAATTCTGTATAGGCATGGGGTGGATCGGGGCAGGGAGGAAGTATTAATTAGTCTTTTGAAAAATCTTCCTAGGTAACTCTGATATATCCTTCCTAGATTAAGAACCTTAGTTAGTGAAGACTCTTAGCAATATCCTTTTTCTAACACCTGGACCCCAAGATCTGCTGGAGCCCCCTGGCTGCCCAGGGCATCCCCCTGTGCATGTTGCACTTGGGCCGAGGCTAACAATTGGCAGGGCTGGAACTTGAACTCGGTTCTCAATGACACCTAAGCCTATGCTCTCCCATCATCCTTACCACTCATTCCCCAATAACCAGGGGAGCTAAGAGTCTGTTTTTGTGAGTCAGCTGGTAGATCTGGTGAGTTGAGCCTGCCTATGGGTAGATGTGTTGTGTGGTCTGTGTTACGTATTATGAGCCCGTCTCAGGTCCTTCTCCCCCACAGACTTCATACGACAGAGACAGGTGGTGTGACTTGGATCTGGGAGAGTTGAGTCTAGGAGGATTTCATGCTAGAGCCTAGCCAGAAGACAGATTCTAGTCACCCGTTCCTTTTAATGTGACCCTTGCAGGTGGCTGAGGATTTTGATTACTAATTTCCTTCCTGATTCTGAACAAGCACATGAAATGAACAGAAATACCAAAGAAAGTGCTTAGAGCTAATTGGATGAAATACAGCAAAGGAAGTTCTGCAAAACAGAGAACTGAATCAAACCAGCTGATGTTGCTTCAGTCACCAAACATCAGGGGGTTCTTTTGTTTTTTTAAAAAATTTCTTCATTGTATTTATTTTAGAGAGAGAGAAAGCACACACACACATGGGTAGGGGAGGGGCAGAGGGATAAGGAGAGAGAATGCCAAGCAGGTTCCACACTCAGTGCAGAGCCCGTTATGGGGCTCAATCCCACAACCCTGGGATCATGGCCTGAGCCGAAATCAAAAGTCAGACACTCAAGTGACTGAGCCACCCAGGCACCCCAAACATTACGGGATTCTAAGTCTGCACTAGCAAAGGAACCTTCCAGAGATGCTATTGTCAGCATGAGGGATAGGACCCAAGGGAGAATTTTTATTGGGTATCTCAGTGGATCTGGCAGTTCCCCACCCCCACCGCCTTAAAGGGTAGCTGCCCCCTTAAGGCCTGCCAGAGTGACCCTTGGACCACAGGTCCAATCTGCCTCCTGGAGCAGTTTTTGGGGAATTTTTATTCCTGATAGTCTTTGGCATTGGTACTTAGGCCAACAGGCCATGTCTTGCCCATGATCTGTCTACCTGCCATGTCAGCCCAGCCTCTTGATCTCATATCTTCTGGAGTGGTTTGCCTAAGAATGTCCCTGAAAGGCCTCCTTGACTGGTTCTTGCAGTCTGGCTCTCTGCTGCCCCCACTTGTCTAGAAGGAAGACTGGCACCAGCTGCCTGGGTGCCCTCTCGGCTCTTCTGGCAATACAGTTCTTGGGGGCCCCTGGGTGGCTCAGTCTGTTAAGCATCTGACTTCGGCTCAGGTCATGATCTCGTGGTTTGTGGGTTCAAGTCCTGTGTCGGGCTCTGTGCTGACAGCTCAGAGCCTGGAACCTGTTGAGGATTCTGTGTCTCCCTCCCTCTCTCTCTGCCCTCCCCTGCTCATACTCCATCTATATCTCTCTCCCAAAAATAAATAAACATTAAAAAATTTAAAGTAAATTCAGTTCTTGGAAGAGAGCTCTTGGGATCACCTTCCCTCCAGCTTGCCTAGCCTGAAATTAAAAAAATTTTTTTTGATTATTATTTTAAAGTAATCTCTATGTCCAACGTGGGTGGGGCTCAAACTCATGACCCTGAGATCAAAAGGCAGATGCTGTATGACTGAGCCAGCCCAGCACCCCTGGCCTGAAATTTTCGATGAGGGAAGAAGATAGCAATGCCACAGACATTCACTGTCATCTGCATGTCTCTTGATCTCTGATTCATGCGTGATCTGGCCTTGCCACTTCTCTGACACTTTCCTGTATAACTTCTTGATCTTTCTTTGAAGTCCTTTGCAATTACTGTGCACATTAACACTTTTTAATGTGTTGAATATGTTGTCTTTTCCTTTGGCATTTCACTTCTGTATATCTGACTCACCTAAAGAGAGGCACATGACGACAGGGCCCAGGACCTGTAAAACCTTCCTGGCTCTCTTCCTCAGTAGATCCTGGAACAGCAGTCAGGGAACATTGCCTTCAAGCAGGAAAGAAGCTGTCAGCTATGTGTTCTCAACCAGGACTAGGCCTCAGAATCATATGGAGGAAGGAGTATGTTAAGCCGAACCTTTTTAAAAAATGGAAAAGATTTTCTAGTTTTACTGAGAAATTGACATATATCACTGTAGGCACCTGATGCACAGGTCTAGCAGAGTTAATTAGTATGAGCAGTTGTGGTGGTCTTTCCAAAAGAGTTTATGTTTTCCTCTCTACAGATCCTCAGCACTCTTGTTAAAGGGACTCGAAGACCTGTGACCTGCAAGATTCGCATCCTGCCCTCGGTAAGGATGACGTGTTACATTTCAAGGTCCATTTTTTCTGAGGACTTTGAATTGGGAAGTGGTGAATGGTTCTCGAGGAGCTGACTTAGGTTGGAGAAGGGAGTGGGGCTGAGCCCACTTTTGGAGCTGGCAACTGTTCGCTGGGTAGCTTCTGTAACCACCTCATAGTGTCCTCTTTCTCAGCTGGAAGATACCCTGAGCCTTGTGAAGCGGATAGAAAGGACTGGCATTGCTGCCGTCGCAGTTCATGGGAGGTGAGTGGTTCCCTATCCAGTGACTGACTTGCAGGGAGGTCCTCAGCCATCGTAACAATCCTTTGCCAGACCCCAGGTGACAGCCAACTTTTCTTCTACATATGCAGCCTGCCTCTGCCTAGCTCTTTGACATCCTTTGAGTCCTGAGGGCAGCTAAACCCTTCATGGGCTGGCAATTTTCTTTGTTTCATTCACCAAGCACCTACTGGTGGTAGACACTATACTAAGTTTAGACACAGAGAAGGAGAGGAAGATTGAGTTTAAAGACACAAGAGGAAGGGGAAACGCCCCTACCCTCAGGATGTGTAAATGGTAGAGATTGAGTGATAGGTTCACAGTTGTACTATGCAGCCAGGAAGTGGTGGAATTAGAATTCTGACTCTGAATCTCATTTGCTTTCCACTGCGTTGAGCAATAGCTTCTCCCCTGAATGACCCCATGCAGATGGCTGTGCTTGTAAAGGTGCTGTCTCTTTTGTCTGCCCTTTTTGGACTGCCAGCTGTCACAGTGACTACTTTAAACAGCTCTTGTATCTGTAGCTAATGTGTTCTCTTCTGGGAGCTGAGGTGTTGCTGAAGGCTACTTTTGGTTTCCTAGTCAGACTTGTTCCCTGTGTTCACGATGTACTTTTTTTTTTTGGTAAAATTTACTTATTTATTTTGAGAGAGGGAGAGAGCACAAAATAATGTGAGAGGGAGAGGGGCAGAGAGAGGGAGAGAGAAAATCCCAAGCAGGCTCCGTGCTGTCAGTGCAGAGCCTGATGAACCATGAGATCATGACCTGAGGTGAAACCAAGAGTTGGACACTTAACCAGCTGAGCCACCCAGGCGCCCCTATGATGTACTTTTGTACAGAATCCCAGGTCAACAGACTTTGGCCAGAGTGATCTCTCTTCTCTGAGTGATGTTCCTTTTGGGTTCAGGGGTCTTATAGGAATAGCCTACTTTGCTGTCTATGACAGCATTTTCAGAGAAGCGAACCCAAAAGGAGAGCTGTGTGGGTTGAAGCCAGTAGGGGGCGGTGAAAGGCTACACACATGTACACACAAGCTCCTCCCTGTGGGGCTGCGGGCTCTAGGCTCAGACTGCCTGGTTTGGGCTCCCAGCTCTGCTGCTTCTTGGCTATGTATCCTTGGATAAATCACTTAACCTCTCTGAGTACTGCATTTCTCGTTCGGAAATTAAGATAATTTCTGCTTTATAAGGTTGTCTTGAGGCTTTTATGAGATTGTGAATATATAGCCTTGGCACAGTGCCTGGCATATGGTGTTCTCTGAATAAATATAGCTATTCCTTTTTACCAGTAGTTGGAAACACCAGGAAGACAGATTTGGGTGAGTTTAAAAAGGGGCTTTCTGGCCATCAAAGCTGTTGAGGATGAGTTCTGGGCTGGAACAGGCTGCTGGGGGCATGAGGAGGTAGAGGTGAGGATGGGTTGACAGGGCCTTCTGAGGCTGTGTGGCCCTTGGCCCTTTTGTTGGGGAATGTACCAGAGGAGATGCACACAGACAAGACCTGAGCAAGGGCTGTCTGGCTGACCATCTCTCTTGCTCGTCTTTGAGCACAGCTTAGATCAGGCCTCACTTCAGATTCCCTAAGACTCACTCACTCATACACAAGGACCTCTTGCAGTTGACCTTGGAAGGAGGGGCCTCAGGTTATGGCCCTACTCTCCAGGGCTTGTTGCGACAGCCATGATCTATGGCCTGTCCTGCCTGAGGGGTCTGCCCTGTGCCAGGTGCCTCGCCCCAGAATCAGCTGCCCAACTCAGCCTCAGCATAGGCAGCTGTGTGGGAGTGGCCAGTCTGAGGGCAGCAGCTGTTCCCAGTCTCGCAGGGAGGGCAGCACCAGGACAGTAGGGGCAGCATTCTTATAGCACTGTCCCTCATCTCTGGCACAGGTGAAGGGAAGCCAAGGAAAGGCAGTGTGACCTTGGGAGCCAGGCCACCCACATCAGCCTTCTGCAGCCATGCCTCACCTGCAGGCCTGTAAGAGCTGACTTGCCTTCTCAGCAGGGACCTCTGCTGCTCCTGCCCCTTACAACAGAGGTCATGGAGAGCCATCCTCTGTAGCCCAGAACCCTGTCCTTCATGGCCACATGGCCTTCCTGAGGTTTAGTAAGGAGAATGGTAGGGTTTGGCTAAGGTAAACCTGTTTGAACTGTGATATGGCCTCAGCCCTCAGCCCCATCTTATTTCTTTATCTCCAAGAAAGCGGGAGGAAAGACCTCAGCACCCTGTAAGCTGTGAAGCCATCAGAGCCATTGCTGAAACCCTCTCCATTCCTGTCATAGCCAAGTAAGCCTTTCTTCCTCATCATTTACTTTTTTATGCTCCACCTCACTCAGAGAAATTTGAGCTGGCATACAAAAAATGGAACGAGCTAGCATTAAAAAATGACCTAAGGAGAAAGGAAAAAAGAGTGGGACAAAAAATGAGGTTGGGCATGAGGCTGAAAAGTCCCTATCATGTCCACTGGCCTCTGGTGAGTGGCTGATGTAGATGTGCAGTAGGCAGGGTCCCAGGGCATTCTGCTAGATGGGTTGAGGGTAGGAGTGTTCAGGGGATGAGGAGAGCAAGAAAGCAGCTGCTGAAGCAGACCCAAGGGGAAAGTGATGTCACACTCAGTTAGGTGTGTAGGGTGTAGGGCAAGTAGTCCCAAGCCAGAGCATACAGAGCTATGGCTCAGGGGGCATAATGCAGGTCACAGTCCAAATCCCAGACAAGCATTCCGGGCAGCTATAGGACCAGGAAATGAGACTGGCAGTTCTGAGGTACCAATGACCAACCCAGAGGCTTAGCAGTAAGATAGTGTCCAGTTGTCACTGGGGCACTGGCCACGTAGGCCAGTCCAGCGTAGACTTGCACCTTAGGATGGCATAGAGCCTGATGGCAAGATGGGAACAGAGAAGTTCCAAAGCCCCGAAGCCCTGACAAAGGACATGCCTGCCTGGTGGGAAGGAGGGAGGGAGTTAAGGCTGAGGGTGGTAGCCAGGCTTGGTTGTTCCCAGGCCAGGAGTTCTAGGGGTGGTGTGGAAAGGGGGGGCTACTCAAGACCCTGGATCCTATTGCTGCTGCTGCCACCTGAGGGCCTTCCCCACCAGACATAGGCTGTGTCTGGATGGAGTCTCCCACCTGACCCCTGATGGAACAGATGCAAACAGAGCAGTTTCCAAGGGGGCCCTTGGGGCCTCGGGTGGCAGGAAGGGAAATTGCAACCAAACTGGGCCTCCTTCCTTCCTCTCATGATCACCACTGTGTCTGTGGTTTTTGACCCACCCGTTAGTAGGTATACAGGTGCCCCAGGCTGGGGGTTTTCCTGTGATCCCAGCATCCACTTAACAGACCTATGTCTTTAGATTTGGGCTGGCTTTAGCCACTCTTTAGGATGAGGAGGGAGGAAGGAAGGTAAAATTTCTGGGACACCCGTTAAGTGCCAGGCCTGGTTCAGGCTGTTTTACTGTGTTATCTCACTTGGTGTTTCTGACCCCATAGTGGGGTGTGTGTTATAACCTCCAGTCTCCCAGAGTACCCACAGCTGAAGGATTTGGCCAAAGCCACACGGTTAATGAGTAGCAGATCTGGGAGTTGCTTTTTTCTGAAGATGCTGGTATGAGGATGGGGACACCCCTCACTCCCCCGTTGCCTTTCAGCGGAGGATCTCACGACCACATCCAAGAATATTTGGACATAGAGGACTTTCGACAAGCCACAGCAGCGTCTTCAGTGATGGTGGCCCGAGCCGCCATGTGGAACCCATCCATCTTCCTCAAGGAGGGTCTGCGACCCCTGGAGGAGGTCATGCAGAAGTACATCCGATATGTACGTCTATGTACTTTTTCCAAAGAAACATTTATCACTGTCTGCCACATTCCTGCAGAAAGTGCCTTGGGTGAGCCCCCAGGCCCCAACAGCCCTTGTTGTTCCTCTCCTTTTCTTTGCAGTTCTTATAATTTTGCGTTGGGCCTCCCTGGTTGCAATGGGAAGGAAGGATGCTAGGGAGGCCCCTACCATCACCTCCTTCTAAAGCTTTCTAGGTGATGGGGTTCTATCAAGGATCCTGGGATTCAGGATGCTGCTGAGGCCCCAAACATGTGAATCTTTGTCTCTCACATCCCTCCACATACACACGCATGCACAATGACAATGGGATCTGTGTCACTGAAGACACCCATGACAATGCACTGGCGCCTGAGCAGCTACCGCCAAGAAAAGCCATTGTAACTATTGTTGAGGACAGATTATCTGTGTAGAGACTTTGCATCTTGTCATGTGTCAGAATCACTTCTAAAACTGTTCTCTTGCTGGGGTGCCTGGCTGTCTCAGTTGGTGGAGCATGTGGCTGATGATCTTGAGGTCGTGAGTTCAAGCCCCACACTGGGTGTAGAGTTTACTTAATAAAAAAAAAAATTGAAATAGAATAAAGCTCTTCTTTTTCTCATTTCCAGAACGCTTTAACCTCTGACTTAGGGAATAGCCTAACTTTAACCCTCTCCTTAGGGACTAGCTTTTTCCTCTCACTGAGAGCTTGATGGTAGTGCCAGAAACATTTCCCTCTAAAGGATTTTTTAAAAAATTCTTTTAATTTTTTTTTTTTTTTTTTTGAGAGAGAGCACGAGCAGGAGAGGGGCAGAGAGAGAGGGAGACACAGAATCTGAAGCAGGCTCCAGGCTCTGAGCTGTCAGCATAGAGCCCAACGTGGGGTTTTGAACTCACGAACCGTGACATCATGACCTGAGCTGAAGTCAGATGCTCAACCGACTGAGCCACCTAGGTACCCCGTCCCTCTAAAGGAATTTTTTGACCAGTTCACCTGCCCTGTCCCTTTGATACAATTCTGGAATTCTGTGAGTCTCTGTGATTAGCTGTACATGTCTGCAGGCAGAGACAGTCAGTAGACTTCTAATTCTTCAGTGTACTGGGCCTGAGCAGAGAGTCTAGCCCTCATCCTCTCCAGTACTGGGAGTTGCACCCTCCTAAGAGGGTCAGGAGCTTCTCAGATACGCAGACTGCCGATGCCCCCTTCAGGCCATGGCCATGCCTTTGGTGCTGTGGCTGCCATGGCGTGTGGGTATCCCTGGGACTGTGCAAGCTGGGTATGGTAGGAGGCCCCGAGGCTTCTATCCAAAGATGGGCAGTTTCTGTCCCTAGAGCCTCCCGTGCTTGATGCTACAGCCCTCATCCCCTGGGTGCCAGGTGTCCTGTTGGGCAGGTTCGTGACCACCAGGCTCTCCAGTACCCTGGGTCAGCTAGGGACAAGGGGGCTTGCCTTAGCCCAGGTTACCTGTCCACCTCTTCCAGCTGGGTGGCAGAGAAGATACGTTCAGCAGTGCTGAGCTTGCTCACTGGGTAAAAGGTGATGTTATTTTTCTTACTCAGTCCATCCCTTGGCAGCTCCTCAAGAGCTGTTGTCCTGGAGGAAGGGAATGGCTTTCAAGCATAGGCAAGGATGCTTCTGGTCCAGCCATATGCCTTCTGACAAGCTGGGTCAAGGCCTCACCACTGTCTGGGGGTTAACTAACGTATCTCTGCTTTGTCCTCAGTGTGTCACCATACTTTCCCAGGTACTAAAGATACAGGCCTAGGTGGAGAGATTAGAAGAGTGCATGGAGCGAGGGTGGGAGGGTGTTCTAGAGGGCCGGGGCACCCTTCATTCACTGCTTTTCTGTCTGCCCAGCCAGGTGGGCTTCTACTGGGTATCCCTGTGTAGTCAGCTTGCCTCCCTGAGCCTGCATTTCTCAGTCTGTGGAGTAGGGGCGACAACTGCACCTCATGCTTGGGAAGCTCAGTGAAGTGACAAGTAACATGTGAACATGATTGGCAGATTGTGCTGTGCTTTACCCGTGGACGGGGAGATTGGAGACAGGCTGTTCTACACTGTTTAGAAATGGAAGAATCTTACCCCTGTCCTGGTGCTCTTCCTGCCGCACCAGATTTTGACTTGCTCCCCCTCCCTGCCCTGGAATGGCAGCAGGTCCTCTGTGGTAGCCTATGGTGGCTGAAGCAGGAAGCGTTCCCCGCACATCTGGACTTCTGTCAGGCTGTTCAGTAGAGTATGCTCCTGACCCGTGGGCCTCAGCTGTGACTCTCGAGCTTTGTGCCACTAACTGGAGGAATAGATGGCCAGGGTGGAGATGGCTTTTCTTAGGAGGTCATACTGCCTCATCTGCAAGCACACCTCTGATGCACTCTTGGAGGCCCTTTCCCTGCCATCAGGGCTGCCTCAGAGCCTGTCTGGGCAGCAAGTGGGCTCATGTTGGTTCTTCCCTCAGGCTGTGCAGTATGAAAACCACTACACCAACACCAAGTACTGCCTGTGCCAGATGCTACGAGAACAGTTGGAGTCGCCCCCGGGAAGGTTGCTCCATGCCGCGCAGTCTTCCCAGGAAATTTGGTGAGAGGGGCAATGGCTGTCCATCATTCCTTGCAGATGTTGCCCAGGCTTGACTATGAGCCCTAAGCTGACTATCAGGGGACCAGGGATACAGCTTCTGGAGGTGGATGTACTGGATTGGGGTGGTGATACAGTTTTACCTCACAGTATAGGATACTTAAGAAATCTTTGGAACTTTCCATCCCTGGACTGATCTCACAGCAGAATTTTGGGACCTAGAGTGCCAGTAGGATGGAGGAATGCGGGGGCTGGGCTTGGGAATTCCTGGGGAGGAAGGGGCTTTCACGGTAACAGATCTGTCACACACCAGGCCATCAAGACCCAAAGGTCAGATGTGAGCCCCTGGCCTTAGCCTGCACGCACACCCCATCACTCTGTAGTCTGGGAGGCTACCTCTTGGTTCTCGACATTTGGGATAGGTTCAGTTCAGGTGTTTGGCCTTTGGGGCCCCTCACAACCTGGCCTGGTACCTGTTCCTTTGGCTTCGTATCTGCATGTCTACTTCCTCAGCTCCACACCTGTACTCACACTAGGTCTTCTGCCTGAATGCTCTCTCTTCCTCATGTTGGCTGTCTGTTTCCTCCCTCCTCAAAGAAACTTTTCTAAACCACACTTGTGCCCAGGCACCCATCCTCACAAATATCCTCTGGCCCTCAAGATGCTTCCTAGGAGGGAAAAGAGTTGACAGAAGTCTCTTCCCAACCCTGTGCTTGTGGTGTTAGTTCTGTCCCTACCCCACCTAGCTTAACCAGGGTTGACTCAGGTGTCTTGTGAGCTCAAGAGAAAGAGTATAATTCTGTAGCTCTTGATGGTACCTCAGTCTAGTCTAGGCCTAACTGCTTGTGGCTGGGGCAGGAAGCGGGGAACCACTTAGTGGTCGTGGCCTCTGTGTCTTTCTCCCTTGGGCCCACATGAGGATGAGGCTGTGCATAACCTAAGCGCTTGTTCAGTGTAGGTCAGTTCACTCACTCTTGGCTAGGGATACTTGCCTGTGTTTTCTTCTTTGGAAGCGAGACTGGGCTTAGGTGGTAGAAGTGACCTTTACAGTCTTTTCCAACTACGCTAGCTTGTCCTCCAGTGTCTACCCTCAGAGGCTTACATTCACTCTCTGCCAGTCCAGGCTGATCCCAGGGGTAGGTAGGAGGCTCCCTCTGATGGCTAGGTCTCAGTGGTGTTTTCATGTATATATGTGTGGGGGGAGAGAGGGCATTTCTCAGTGGCAAGGCCCTGGGCTCCCGCAGTAGTTTCCTAGATGCCGGCTCCACTAAAGGATTTACACTGCTCTGCTTATCCCTCCACAGTGAGGCCTTTGGCCTTGGTGCCTTCTACGAGGAGACAACACGAGAGCTGAATGCCCGGCGGGCTGAGTTCTTGGCCAGGACCCCAGAGGCAGTGGGGGAGCCAGCTGAAGACACCTCTGATGTCATTAAGATGGCTGTCAAGTTTGACCGGTGGGTCTTTAGCTTGGCCTCAGCTTGGCCAGGGCCAGTGCCCTTAGCTGGCTGCTGTACATGGTTAATGCTAAGCTTAGGGACCACAAGTCTTCTTGGTTCGGATACTTGTTCTCATTTTTCAGTGTCCCAGAGAAGGCATTCTGAGGAACACGGCCTCCGAAAAAGCCCAGGCAGCACTGTCAGGGGTATGCATGTTGTCCCAAGTGTGACTAAACTCCACCTTTTCCTTGATCCACCCCCTCCCACAACTCAGGATGGAGAACTTGTCTCCTGTTTTTGAAAGTCTCTGCTCTTCCCCTGGCCCTGAGCATCTAGCTGCCTCCAAGGCAGTGGGACCTTCACCCTCATCTGGCTGTGCAACCACTGCCCATACCCACTGGCCCATACCAGCCCTGTGGCGCCCTCTTTAGGCAGAAGTAGCCTCAAGATGATTATTGCTTCAGAGTGTGACTCAGCTTGGAGTAAGGTCCTCATCCTTGTCTTCTGCCGTCTGGCATCTGAGCCTTTCTCAGGTCCCCAGGCCCATACCGGAGCCAGTCTTGTCTGGCAAGAGCTTGGGAGGAAGGAGTGTGGGCATAGTTGTTGGTCAGTCATATCTGGGGAGAGCTCCTGGTGGGAAGTTGGAACATAGTGCCTCCCACCCTGTCACCCTATCACCGACTGACTCTGACTCTGAAATAAGAGTACACTGTGTCCAAGGCAGAAACAGATCATCTTGATACTCAGGGGACATGATAAAGGTGGGTAGTAGGGTAGATCCGAGACCACTGTGTGGCCATCTGTGTTCCCGACCCCCACCCACTCCCTCCTGTCTTGTCTTAAGAGGCAAACTAGATCTTCCTTTTTGGATGTTGAAGGCTGTTTTCCAGGCTAGAGTTCAGAGTGCTGGGAGTTCACATCCTATCGCAATTCCTCAAGCATGCTGAAGCCCATCTTCCTTTTAGGGAGAACCCAAGCCCACCACACTGGTGGGACAGAAATGGGAGCTCAGGGGAATAAGTACAGGAGTCCTAAGGCAGAAGCCTGGTGTTGATGGTGGGTGAGCCCTGACTCCTTCCCCTCCTTTCCCCAGGAGAGCATACTCACCCCAGATCACCCCCAAGATGTGTCTGCTGGAGTGGTGCCGGAGGGAGAAGTTGGCGCAGCCTGTGTATGACACGGTGAGGTCCTGCACCTGGCTCTAGGGTGCTCCCATGGCTGATGTCATCACCCCAAACACACTCATAGCCTGTACTCTGAACTCCAAACTGCTTGGCTGGAGGCTGGCTTTGTCTTCCATGGGCGTGAATATGCAATGGTTGCTTGTGGCCAGACCAGTTGCTAATATGATAGCCCCTTCCCTGAGTCAGTGGGCCTGTTGTCTAATTCTGGCCACTTTCATAAAACTGAACTTGAGACCTATGTAAGAGACTGCTTGGGCCAGTCCCTGCCAGTGGTGTTGCTTAGACAAGGGAGACTTCTCTAGAAAGGGCCAGTTGGCTTACTTAGGAAGGATGCTCAAACCTAAAAATTAGACATGTTTTTGGACCAGGCCTTAGCCATTGGGACACAGAATTGGACCCCAGACTTGAGGCCCCTTGGTGGAAACTTTAAGACAGTCTTTCTTCACCTCCTTTGGTCCCCGTGGGCATGTCCTATTTAAGCTGCTCTGTCTCTTTTGGACTGGTCTTCTGACCTCTGACCTCTAAACTTGTACCTTCTGGGACTTGCGTCCCCCTCTCCCAGAGTGAGTTTTCCAAAACGAATCTGACCTTTGCCTCCCTCCCCAAGTCCTCATCCTCTCCCCGGTGCCTTTGGGATCAAGCTCCAGCACCTCAGCACAGAGCACAAGGCCCCCCACATGCCTTTCTGCTTCATGTCTCATCCACTCACCTCTCTGTCCAGCCACATCATCTGGTCGCTCTGCCAAGTGTACCTTCTCTGACCCATCCTTGCCCCCTCGCACCGCTTTGCCATCTGGTGAACTCCTCCTCATTTTGGGTGACCTGGCCCATCCAGATGTCAGTGGAAGCAGGATCCATAGTCACGCGCGGCTAAGGGCTCTGATGGCCCTTTGCTTAGGCCCATGATTGAACTCCTGATATACACTGGAATGTCGTTACCTGTTTGTGTATCTGCCTTTCTTCCCTGGCAGATGCACCAGGCACTTCTGCTAGGGAGGAGCATGTGATACAAGTAGCCTTCATTTAACTTAGGTGGGAAGTACTTCCCTTTATCTGCCTTCCATGTGATCCTGGAAGGTGAGCCCCAGGGTTCATCCCTCTTGCCCCCCATGTAGCCATCCCTGTTGCCTTTGCTCTCTTTGCACCAGGTTCAGCGCCCCTTGGATCGCCTTTTCTGCTCTGTTGTGACTGTTGCTGAGCAAAAGTACCAGTCCACATTGTGGTGAGTGTCCTCATCAGTGGGCTTGGGGCTTGGGATGAGGGGCCTGTACCTAGCATTGACGTAAGAGGGTTTAGGGAGGATGGTGTACCTGGGCAGTGGCATCCCTGGGAAAGGACCTCCTTCCTCAGTCTTGCTAGAATCTTTGCCAAGGGTGTGTAGAGTCAGGTCTTTCCAACCTCTAGTCCAGCCTCTAGTCTGTCTACCTGCCTTATTGTCCCATCCCTCATCTGCCCAGGGACAAGTCTAAGAAATTGGCAGAGCAGGCTGCAGCCATCGTCTGTCTGCGGAGCAGGGGCCTCCCTGAAGGTCGGCTGGGTGAAGAGAGCCCTTCCTTGCACAAGCGCAAACGGGAAGCCCCTGACCAAGATCCTGGGGGTCCCAGAGCTCAGGAGCCAGCAGTGCCTGGGAAGCTGTGCAAGAAACCCTTTGTGGCCTTGGGAAGTGGTGAAGAAAGCCCCCTGGAAGGCTGGTGACCATTGTTCCTACCTTGGCCACCCGCTCTAGGGGCCTGGCCATGAGTTGGCTGTGGGTGCAAATCATGAACCAGTTGCCATTGGACAATTTGCTGACTGTTCCTGGCAGGAGTTAAGAGGTCCTGGCCTGGGCCATCAGCCTGGAGCACAAAGGGTTCCTGGCCTGGGCCATCAGCCTGAACCAAAGAGTTCCTACGGTGCACATCTTCCTTGGTGGGTCTGAGTAGCAGGGCCAAGTTCCCAGTGACTTCAGTATTTTCTTTGAAAACAGGAACTTTTTGGGTGGTACCTCCTAAACCTGACATTGGTACAGTGCAATAAAGACACCTCTACCCTTACCCATGGCTGCCTGCTTCAGCCCCGAGCATTGTCACACACAGACTCATGGCCTGGCCTAATTCTTTCACTCCCACCCTCTGTGCAGAGCTGGAACTTCCAACAGCATATCCCCTACCCATCCTTATGGATCTGGTTGGAAGTGGGGGATGGGGTATCTTCTTTAATGCTCACTGGACTTGGGCTGAGCCAGGAAGGCCCAAGAAGCCCATTCTACTGATGGCAAACCTGAGGTACTGTCTATCAATTGACTTTTTAAAAAATTTTTTTAACGTTTTTATCTATTTTTGAGAGACAGAGCATAAGCATGGGAGGGGCAGAGAGAGGGGGAGACACAGAATCTGAAGGAGGCTCCAGGCTCTGAGCTGTCAGCACAGAGCCTGACGCAGGGCTGGAACTCACAAACTGCGAGATCATGACCTGAGCTGAAGTCAGACACTTAACCGGCTAAGCCACCCAGGCGTCCCTCAATTGACTTTCTTGATGAGTGGTGCTATAGAATCTGGGGAACAGTTAGGGTATCTGGTACCCCAGTGAGGGACCAGCTCAGATAAGTTGGGCAGGTCGTGGGTCTGCCCGCAGCTGGCTGGAGCTCAGATCTGATGTAAGGTGTCTGCTCTGAGTAGGGGACCCTGAGAACACAGGTTGCTGAGGCCAGCAGTTTGGGGCCCTTAAAATTGCCCACCCACGCTGCTGCCTGCCCCCAGCCCCCACTATCCCACTTGGGCCGGAAGGAAGTGGCAGATTCTCTTTAATTTCCTCCTGGCAGTGAGAAGCAAACAAACGGCTACCACATCTCATGGGGCCTCCCCCTCTTACTGGGAGGGGCGTTCTGACCAAAGGTCCCTGCCCTGCACCACCCCCGCTTCCTCCACTGTAAACACACTACTTCTCCTCTCCTTTTCCAAGTTCTGTAGGGAGGGGAATTCCCCTCCAGGCCAAGGCCATGTTTCTCCCATATCTCTAGGGTCAGGCCCCTATGCCAGCCAGCAGCCCCTGGCTCTGGTGGCCTGGGTTCAGGCAGTCGAGGCCTCTGTCTCAGTCCCGGAGCTGTACCTCTCTGCATACTTGTTCTTCTGTATGCAGATAAGGATACTGCAGTACCAGCTGCCTCCCAGAGCCCATTGCTGTCTGACCTTGGGCAAGTCACTTCTAGTTCTCTTTGGGCTTAAGGGCCCTCTCTGAGAGGGAGATCAGCTGCTCTGCCTCCACGAGGCTGGCTGGAGGATAAATAGGCCTATGAAAGGGCACTGTGCGGCTAATGGGGTCACTCCATGCTGGGGCTGCCCTAGCTTCCCAGACTAGTGCTCCAAGAGAAGGGACCCCATCCAGGAGACAGACTGAGGCTTGTTCCGGTCTTAGCCATCAAGCTTTAGGCAGTTTCTGACTTTTCTCACAAAAAACTATCTCAGTTAAAATGCCCCCTTGGTCTTTCCTCATAGCCCAACTGGGACAGGGCAGACAGAATAGCCTCAGTGGACCGCCAGGCATCCTGAGCTAGTCAGAGCTTGTTGAAGGATCCTATGGGAGCCAAATACCAAGTCTTAAGATCCATTTCTCCTGTGGGGTTGTACTGTACCATCAGGCCTCTTCCACCAGTGGTTTCCCTGGGGGACGCCCCTTCTTTGGTGGGGTCAGGTTTATTTCTGGGCTATGGAGAAGGAGAGCAAGGTAGAGGTCAGCTGTTAAGATATCAGCTGGAGTATGGGAACTTAGAGGGCCCAGGAAAAGCAATGGGGAGAGGGCCATTCACAGGAGAGCAGGTGGGGGAGGGGCTAGTGTATATTCTATAACTGAGGATGTCTGGCAAAGATCCTGGTTGAATATGTTGGTTCTTAAATGGTCTCATTTTAGCATACCTTAGCGATGCCTGCCATGGTCTCACAGTGACCTGCCTAAGGTTTGGGACAAACTGGGAGGGCCTAGTTGGGTCTGAAAGCTCCACTCATTGTTCTCACCATGCCCACCTTAAACTAAGGCTATTTTGGGGGCGCCTGGGTGGCTCAGTTGGTTAAGTGTCCAACTTCGGCTCAGGTCATGATCTTACAGTTCGTGAGTTCGAGCCCCACGTTGGGCTCTGTGCTGACAGCTCAGAGCCTGGAGCCTGCTTTGAATTCTGTGTCTCCCTCTCTCTCTGCTCCTCCCCCGCTCATGCGCGCTCTCTCTCTCTCTCTCTCTCTCTCTCTCACAAAAATAAAATAAACATTAAAAAAAAAGAAAAAAGAAAAAAGAAAACTAAGGCTATTTAGGTGCCCAAACCTCTCTCTGGGCTAGTGTCCATAACACGCAGTCATCCATTCCAGCCACCTAGATTGAGGACTTGCTCTTAGCTCATTACATTTTGGGGACACATGAGAAGGAGGGATGAGTAGAGCTGGAGAGGGTGGCACATCTTCTGAAGGTCACAGCAAGAAGAGTGGACTTTGTGCAAAGATGACTGGGGAATCTTGGGGTGCCTGAGTGGCTCAGTCAGTTGAGCATCTGACTCTTGATTCTGGCTCAGGTCATGATCCCAGGGTCATGGGATTAAGACCCGCGTTGGGCTCCGCACTGAGCGTGGAGCCTTCTTGGGATTCTCTGTCTCTCTGTCTCTCCCTCCCTCTGCCCCTCTCCCTAGCTCATGCTATCTCTCTGAAAGAAAGAAAGAAAGAAAGAAAGAAAGAAAGAAAGAAAGAAAGAAAGAAAAGAAAAAGAAAAAAAGATGAGTGGGGAATCTCTTAACCCTGCAGCCCTGCATAATTAGTTCCTTCCAGGTGTCAATCCTGTTCAGAACTCTTCCATGGCTCTCCACTCCCGTCTGGATCAAGTCCAAACTCCTTAGCCTAGCATCTGAGGACAAAGTGCTGACCCTGTCTTCTGAGTACCCTGTGCTGACTTCAGCAACCAACTTTCATCAATGTAGTTGGCTGGTGTTGCCTCTGCCCAGATTGGGAGCTGCTCAAGGGCAGTCCTTGTGCTGCCTACAGGCAGACTTAGCATGGGAGTAGGGAGCAGGCACAAAAGAAGACTCAAATAAGCTTGTTGCATGGGATATGTGGCATGGAAAGAAAGAACTTTTCTAAACTCGGACTTTCCTCCAAAGCTCCTGTTTCCCCTAATGTGGAACAAAAGGGGTTGGGCTGGGCTGGTTTGGGCTAAGCTGTACCATCCCATGGCTCAGAGGCCACGGGAGAGCCTTCAACAGTGGGGTGCAGGGCCAAGCCTATGGCAGCTGATGAAAGTAATGACTTTTCCTAAATCTCAGACCTGGCTGGAATTCACAGAGGAGGGAGAAGGGGGTGTATATCGATCTCCCACCAGTCAGGAGTCCTGTCTATTGCACTGGTCCCCTGGCCTCCTGGTTCACAGGGCTCTCAGAAGGCTGGAGGCAGGTCAGATGGCCTCCAACCATCTAAGAGAGCTTTTGAGCTGGCCTAAGGAAGAGCTGGTAGGGAGGTCCTGGCTGAGGAAAAGGAGTGGAGAGAGTTCATGTATTGGTATGTGTGAATGGGGCAGGCCTCTGTCCCAGGCTGCAGAGCTCTAAGCCATTGCTGCTTTTCTTACAAAGATGGTGACACTCTTCCTGCAGTCAGTGCCTACTGCTGCTCTAGCCCTTATCAATACAGGTGAGAATTCTGTTGTCTCCAGACCATAAGCCTTCCCAAGAAATGACCCTTTCTAAGTGTTCTCCAGGTGCACAGTGGCTGGGAATGCAGATGAATAGTAACACAGACACACAGATGGATGCATTTGGTGAATTGGTGAATTTTTCAAGCCATCTCCAGCTTCTGTGGTCCTTTCCCAGTGGTAAGGCTAGTAAATCCAGGATCTCCCTCTTGCATTCTTTGCGGCCTGGCTAGCTGAGTCTCTGGTTTGGAGGACAGGGCGGCTAGATAAAGATCCATTTTTTCAATCCAGATGATAAATTACCTGGGAAGTATGTTAGGGGGGAGGTCAGGGGCGGTGGTGGACAACACCACATCCTGAAATTGCTCATTAGGAGGGCACAATGCCATTTGCTCCCTCTCCTTGACTTGTTATTTTCTTCTACCCCTAGTTTAACCCTCCCCCAGTCCAATTCAGTAATTCATCCAAAATTCTGAATATGTTAAGTTCCTTGCTATAAACCCTTCTATGGCTCCCTGTTTCCCTCAGGATAAAATCTAGGTACTTTGTAGTGGCCTGCAGCACTCTGCCCATTCATCTGGCCTTATCTTTGGCTTTTGCTCACCGCAAGTACTTTCTGATTTCTAAGTTTTTGGAAATCTGTTCTCTGCCTGTAACAATCTTCCTCACTTCTTGGCCATCTTTCCAATTCCTTCTTAGTCCTGTGGAGGCCCTGTAACCCCGGGGGACGGGGTTGGGGGGGTATTATGAACCTTCTTGGAGATCCTGGCACGGGCCTAATCTCTTTGCACAGTGATGTCCTCCTCTCCCCCTCCACTGAAGGGAGACTAATTTATCTCTGGTTCCTTAGGTTCAGCACAGGTATGGGTACAGAGCACTGGTCAGGAAAAGTTTTCTGACCTCGGGGATGAACCAATCCAAATGAACATCTTATCTGCTCTGGACATTACCTGTCCTCCTGACTGGAGGCCTAGTTAGGCCTTCTCTAGGGTTCCCTGGTAGCTCAGGTATCGGTCCATATATTGAAACCTTCCTGCAAAGCACTCCACTTCGCCCTCTTCTCCTTTTTGCGGGAGAGCGCCTGGGCCTTTGCACCTGCACCCAAGCCCCTGAGACCTAGTGCCCTGAGTTCGTATGGCAACATCCTTCTAGAGATAGTATGCCCTGTGGGGCCTGGAGCTAGGGAAGTAGGTCACCGCTGCTTTTCCCAGTTCCCGAGCTCCCGGTCCACCCTGCCTCTTGGAGGAGTCCTGAGTAAACAAGCCAGGCTCAGCGTCCCCTGGCACAGCCTCCACCCCAGGCCCAGGAGGAGGCGTCTTGGGTCTCAAGGGAAGACAGGCCCGCTGGGGAGAAACCGAGAGCGAAAAACGGTTCTTCAGACAGTGTCACTTCCGCTCCTCTAACAAACCACTCAGTTTGTGTATCGGGCCCTCTCACAGATGTGCACCGGGATGCTGAGGTCTCCGAGCCCGTGAGTGGTGCGAGCTCACGACAGGTTTTCTGATTCAGTCGGCTTCGGCTTACAGCAACGAGCCGACTTTGCCCAGGGGGCTCTGCCGAGTCCTCGAACGCGCCAGTTGTCCCCTAGGGAGCAGTTGCCAGCTAGCAGAAGCGGACAAAGGCGCAGCTACACGGTGCGGGCCCCGCCCCGAAGGGGTGGATCTGAATCGTGGAGGAGCTGAGACTCCGGACTCGTCGCGTTGCGCAGGTCTCCTCGGACTCCGCCCCAACCTAGCTGGATGCTCCGCCGGCCTCGCCCTTTCCCTGACTCCGCCATTAGGGTTGGAGTGGCGAGATCAGAGTGTGAGTAGCGTTCACGTAACCCTCTAGGGCCCTGACACCTTCCCCAAACCCAGCCATTAGAGTAACATTTCAGCCGCCCGTCACCGGAGCCATAACCCCACACGACGTGAGCTCTGCCCAATAAGGAAAGGGATCTTCTATTGGCGGGTGGATTGGATTGCATTCAATCCAATAACAGAGGGCTATCCGCCTCACACGCGGGTGTAGAGCCCTGGTTTAGAAGTTGAGGAAAGAACAGCGGCCGAACTACAACTCCCAAGAGATACTGGGGTTATCCAGCTCTCCTTAAGCACGTGACTTCCTTCTCCTGGAGAGGGAATCACGCGGTAGGCCGGTGAGGGGGCGAAGCCGTTGGGCTAGCAGGGGCACCAGTGGCCTATGGGCAGCACGCTCCCATGGGCGCGCGGTAGGGGGCGGGGTTAGGCGTGCAGCACTGCGCGGCAGCGCGCTGGCTTCGGCGGCTGTTGGGGGGCGGGGAATATCGGCTAAGGCGACCGTGGCGGCTTAGGCACCAGCGACTGGATTTGGCGGCGGCTCCTGGTGAGGATCGGCGCGCGGCCAGATTTCAAGTTCGGAACGGAACGCTCGGTGTCACGGTCCTCGCCCGGAAACTTTGCCGCGGAGCCGCGACCTCCTGGCCGGAGCGGCTGGGCATGAAGCGGCGCTGAGGAGCTGCCGCCGCCGCTGCCGCCGCCTCCGTTGCCGCCGCTGCCGCCAGAGGAGGAGCCGCAGCACCCTGGGCCACGCCGATGACTACTGCAAACTGTGGCGCCCACGACGAGCTCGACTTCAAACTCGTCTTTGGCGAGGACGGGGCGCCTGCGCCGCCGCCCTCGGGCTCGCGGCCTGCAGGTGGGTGCCGGGCCGGGCCGGACCGAGGAGCGTCTCCTTTCCTCGTTCGCAAGAGCTCGCCCCTTCGCTGGTGGCTTGGTTGTCTGGGGCTTAGTAATACGTGTGTGTGTGTGTGTGTGTGTGTGTGTGTGTGTGTGTGTGTGCGCGCGCGCGCGCGATGAGCGAAGAGCGGCTT
Organism: Cryptoprocta ferox; assembly: GCA_028646485.1. Classification (NCBI taxonomy): domain Eukaryota; kingdom Metazoa; phylum Chordata; class Mammalia; order Carnivora; family Eupleridae; genus Cryptoprocta; species Cryptoprocta ferox. The sequence goes on from CM053563.1 coordinate 39,331,494, forward strand.
TGTGTATGTGTCTGTGTTCGTGTGTGCGGTGAGTGAAGAGCGGATTTAAATCGCTTGAAGAGGCGTGTGGGTCTCAGCGACGTGGAAGTGGCCGCGGGCTTGGCTGGAAGCGAACTAGTGGGGAGCTCGACTCCGGGACGCCTCTGGCCAGTGGACGCCTGCGGTTTGGAGGCCGAGGGTCGGGGCGGCTGCCCAAGTGGCGCCTTGTTGTCGCTGCTTTGCCAGAGTGGTGCGGAGAAAAAGCTGTCCCTGTGAAGTGTAAGCGCACTTGACTTTTTATCTATCCTAGGTTTTTAACATTTTTTGCTTGAAAGATGCACATTCTTGAGCTGTAGGAGTTCTCTGAAATTCGTGCACATGTCTGTTTAAATCTACTTTCTTAGAGTAATGCCGTCGTGTTAACACTTGGGCAAGTTTATGGCCCACGTTTAATTCGAAGTGTAACTATAACGGGTCTTTTCTGAAAACTGTTTCTTGAGCCCAGTGTTTTGGAAGGTTGAGAAAACTGTTCATAATTCTAGAAAGTTCTGGGAGTCAGTTTTTATTTTAATTAAAAGCCCACCTCAGAAGATGTTTTAAAGGAGATCGTGTATTGGGAAAGTTGGGCACCATAATGCTTGGAGGTCAGACCAATCAGGAAATAGAAGCAGGATGGCTGGGGACCTAGAGCTCTCCTGTGACCTGGTTTGGAATACTGTGGTTTATTAAGTTCAGTTTCCCTATTGCATATGTAGGCGAACTTCCAAAGAGAGATGGATAAGACTAATCTTACTCATTCTTTCTGGGTATTTGTTGAATTACTCCATGATCATATTGATGTTCAACAGACTGTTGTGTAGAGTTGCAATGAAAAACATACCTGAAGGTGAGGCTTAAGGATTCTCTGGACAGTGTTATCTTATCAGTCCTTTTAGTCTTTATATGTTGTTGTCGTCAGCATAATAATTAATTTCAGCAAAATACATTTATTTCAATTCCACTGACATTATTTGGGCACCTTTTATGTTGAAGACACTGTTAGGTAATTTGTAGTGTTAATGATGGGTGCAAAAAAGGATTGAGGCCCCTCAAGGAGCTTGGGAAATGGGAGAGGGACACAAAACCCAAATAATTCTGCTCTCAGGCAGACTGAATGGTGGTGTGTTATAGGTAAAAATGGGAAAAGTGACGTGTGGAGAGAGTGGCACTGAATTATATGTTTAGATTATTGGGATTTAACAAAGTAAAAACAACTCATTTTAATGAATATTTTTATTAAAAGAAGATAGTTGATGTCTGCACTTCTTTACTGAGGACAGACGTGATTAGAGCATGCTGTATACCAAATTCATTATCCATAAAGTAGTATCCTTATGTAAGTAGGGATTGTATGTACATCCAAAATATTGGGCAGCATTTGAAAGCTATGAAAACAGCTTTTTAAGAGATTACTTTTGCCATAAAACTCTCCAAACTATTTTGGTATTAAAATGGGTCAAGTAAGTGTTAAGGTTTGAAACTTGACTTTAAACTGAAATTGCCAAATTTAAACTTGAAGGGTTTTATTTGACAAAAAGTCCATTTTAAAATATTGTGGTAGCTGTTTTAAGTTTTTTTTTCAAATTAAGATGAAATACACATGACAACCATTTTAAAGTGAGCAATTCAGTGGCATTTAGTGCATTGACAGTATTGTGCAACCACTTCTATCAGGTTCCAAAACATTTTCATCGCTCCAGAAGGAAATCCCAAACCTATTTAAGTAGTTGCTCCTCATTCTCCTTTGTCCCCTCCTAGTCCCTGCCCTCCCAGTCCCTAATACGGGATTTGTTTGTATGGATTTACCAATTCTGGATATTTTCATGTAAATGGAATCATACAAATGTGGGCTTTTGTGTCTGGCTTCTTTCACTTAGTGTAGTATTTCCTGGTTCACCCAGTTGTAGAATATAGTGTACTTTATTCCTTTTTATGGCTGAAAACTATATATATACCGCAAATTATCCATTCATCCATTGATGGACATTTGGGCCGTTTCTACCCTTCGGTTATCCTGACACTTCAGTTGCTTTGAACATGTAGCAGCTAATTTAAAAATTCTGCTGAGGAGGATGTTTTGTATATTCAAAATTACTTGTTTGCAAAATTAGTTTTCATTGTTTTATTTTTTAAAATTTATTCTTAGTTTACTTATTTACCTTTAGAAAGGGGGAGGGCGGAGGGACAGAGAGAGAGAGAGAGAGAGAGATTGAGAGAGAATCCCAAGCAGGCTCCGCACTGGCAGTGGGGAGACACCAGACTGGAACTCATGAACCATGAGATCATGACCTGATCTGAAATCAAGAGTCAGTTGCTTACCCGACTGAGCCACCCAGGTGCCCCTCGTTTTCATTTTTTTAATTTTTTAAAATGTTTTATTTACTTTTGAGAAAGAGAGAGAGAGACAGCGCTAGCAGGGGAGGGTCAGAGAGAGAGGGAGACATAGAATCCGAAGACAGGCTCCAGGCTCTGAGCTAGCTGTCAGCACAGAGCCTGACGAGTGGCTCAAACCCACAAACAGTGAGATCATGACCTGAGCCGAAGTTGGATGCTTAAAGCCAACTTTGCTTAAAGCCGAAGTTGGCTCAGTCGAGCCACCCAGGCACCCCTCGTTTTCATTTTAATAACCATAATTAGAGTGTGTAGTTTGAAGGAACTAAGTGGATTAACTGACATGCTTTTAGGATGATAATATGCAGTAATATGGGCCATAAGAATAAAATTGCTTGGTAGAATTCAGATCAGTGTTGGGTTGTATCAGTGTGTTTACTTGTTTTTGGATTCTTTTACTTACTGGATTGAAAGTTCCATGAAGGCAGGGTTAGTGTCTGTATCTTGTTTATAGTTGTATGATTGGTGCCTAGCATAGTGCCTTTAACATAAGTGGGCACCCAGTATTTGGTGAATTAATGAATACTGCTTAAGGTTTGAGTCATTGCTCACTTTTTTTTTTTTTTTTTGTGGTAGACGAAGTTAATGAGACTTGTTTCAGTTCTTTGGCTTTTATTGATCAGGTTATAAGACAGATCTTTGTAATTTTGGGCAGCAGGTTTTCCATCTCTCTGAAGGTATGAGAGTACTTGTATCATCTCTAAATTTCCATACAGAAGACTTTTGAAAAATATTGAGAGGAGAGGATAATGGACTGGAACTGAGGACAAGCTAAGGGGCTGAATTAGTAAATGTCCTAAGAGCAGGCTTATTAAAAGTACAAGTTTAGATGATTTGATACTTGATAATGTTGGTACATTTATGATTGACTTTTTTTAAAATTCTTGTTTATTTTTGAGAGAGAGAGAGACAGAGACAGAGAAGGGGGCGGGTAGGGGCAGAGAGAGAGGAGAGAGAGGATCCAAAGCTGGCTCCATGCAGTGAGCCTGATCTGGGGCTCCAACCCACAAACCGTGAGATCATGACCTGAGCTGAAATTGGACGCTTAACCAACTTAGTTAGCCACTCAGGCTCCCTTTATGACTGACTTTTTAAGATTATTGCTTACTTAAATGTTTCAAGTTTTTTCCATTAAAGAAAATTTAAGACCCTGGAGTCCTTAGCCTCTCTGTCTCTCTGTCTCTCTGTCTGTCTCTCTCTCTCAATATAAGGACTGTGCTAGTTTTAAAATTTCCAGTTAAAAATGAATCAGGGGCACCTGGGCAGCTCAGTCAGTAAGCATCTGATTTAGACTCAGGTCATGAACTCACCGTTTGTGAGTTCGAGCCCCATATTGAGCTCTGTGCTGACAGCTGAGCCTGGAACCTGCTTCGGATTCCTGTCTCCCTCTCTCTGCCCCTTCCCCGCTCAGGCGCTATGTTTCTCTCTCTCCCAAAAATTAACAAACATTAAAAAAATATATATATATGAATCAGACTATTTCGTTTAAATTTTCTCTTAATAACCTAGCTTCAAAATGAAGATATACTTCAGTAGTAAATAGAGAATTTTAAGTTGATAAACGTTTCATGTATTTCACTAGCATTATTTGCCATTATAAAGGGGAGTCTCTGGTGCTTTGAAGGTACTGATTGTATATTGCTAATTTAGTTTGATGTCATAATAATCTTTTCAAATTCAGAGTTTCACTCTAGGGTTGGTTCTTTGTTAAATATTGACTCTTTAGTCCAGAATGAGAGTCACTGGGAGGAGTGAGTGCTATATACTGACTGCATAATATCTTTTCTACGCTTGCTTTTTTAAGAAGTGAGAAATATCATAGATACAATATGTATTTTTATAAGAAATTTACTTTAGGATAATTTCATCAGATAGCACTTCAGTACACAAGTTTTTCCTATATAAAGTTGAGGAACTTTTCCTAGATTGTATCTTTTTTTAATGTTCATTAAAAAAATTTTTTTTAACGTTTATTTATTTTTGAGAGACAGAGAGAGACAGCATGAGCCGGGGAGGGGCAGAGAGAGAGAGGGAGACAGAATCCGAAGCAGGCTCCAGGCTGCAATGCGGGGCTGGAACTCGTAGACCACTGGATCATGACCTGAGTCGAAGTTGGACACTCAACTGACTGAGCCACCCAGGCACCCCTAATGTTCATTTTTGAGAGAGACAGAACATGAGGGGGCAGAGCGAGAGGGAGACACAGAATCTGAAGCAGGCTTCAGGCTCTGAGCTGTCAGCAGATAGCCCGACGCAGGGCTTGAACTCAGGAACCACAAGATTATGACCTGAGCTGAAGTCAGCTGCTTAACTGACTGAGCCACCCTATTGGCACCCCTATTGATAATTTTTAAAGTTTTTGTTTTATCTTTGTTAAATGAGATAATGTATTTAAAGCTCTTAGCACAGTTCTTGGTCCAGTAGTACTCGGTAAGTGCTAGTAGTTAAGATTTTTTTAACACACACACACACACACACACACACACACACACACACAGATACACCCTGATGATAGGTTATTTTTTATTTCCTCTTCTTTCCTAGACCCTTTTCCCTATGCTAAACTAAAACACTGAGAAAGAATAGGCGCAGATAGGAGATCCAGTTATTTAAACCTTACTTAGGTAAGTTGAAATATTTGTCTTAGACATTTTTATTTTAGCTTCTATTATTCTTTTTGTTAACCTCATTTCTCATATCTTACTAAATAAAAGTACTAAAGGTAACTAGCTTTTATGTTTTTCTAGTGTCTTGAATCAAATTGTTATTCAGTATGGTGTGAAAGTTGGTTGATTTGTTAACCATGCTAAGTATAATTGGATATTTAAATCAGTATGAAAAAAGGGAAGTTACTTCTATGGTTTCCTGTAGAAATTTAATGGTATGTTTGTGCAGCACATACGTAGCGTATAGAGGAGATGATCACTGCTGAGCCTTACTTTCATACCATAGGTCAGCTTTCTTTTTAGTCTTGAATGTAAATGAGGGTATGTATTTGGTGATTGAGTCACTGATAAACATTTCAGCATTTCAGTTCAAAGAATAACTTAATATTTCTGTTTCTTTGGCACTTTTCCTGATAAAAGTAGATGTTCCTGGGGGCATTAGCAGAATGTTGTGATGGAGGTTAATGAATAAATGTAGTTTAGTGAATATGGGGAAAATTGAAGAAAAAAATTTCAATATCATATGTTGTGTTGAACCTTCAGAAGTGGAAGAGCATTGCTAGACCTGTACTTTCTTAGGTTTTTCCATTTGCCAACATAATAGGGATATTTTGACATATATTCTAAACTATTCATAGAGGTAATACTATAGTAGTTATATTACAAGATACAAAAATTAAAACTTGAGTATTTCATACACGGTCGAGAAATTGTGGGAGTTTTGTAAGGCCTGTATCTTAAGCATTTAAAGTCATTTAAGGTATTAATTTAGGGTAAATTGTAGAATCGACTTATTATTATGACTTGCCTTTTCTGGGGCAACCACTAAATTTTACCAATAATTGTATGTATTTTTATTGAGGGGACATCCCAAGTCCCACTTTTGAGTTTCGCTCTTTACTTTTTCGATGAGGTGTGATCACAAAGGACATTTTTGGTAAGAATATACGAAATTTGTTTTCCTTTTGAGAAAGTAATAAAATACTGATATATAAAAATGGAAACCTATTAAGAGAAAATATGCAGTTGTGTTACTGATTATGAAGTTTATGCGTCCTTTACTGTCCTTTACTTTCCTTATTATTAGTATTGAGTAATTGATGGTTCAGTATGGAGATGTTTTATTTTAAATAAGAGGTGGGGTTGAGGAAGCCATAATACCGTGAAGTCAGTCACATTACTCTTAAGAGATAGGAAATCTGAGTAGGTTGAGCCTCATTTGATATAGTAAGCTGTAGTTTGCTCACAGCAGTAGCATAAATAAGGGAGGTGTTGTCTAAAGCTGTCCTGGTGGGTCAGGGGAGTAGACACAACCGACTTGGCAGTAAGCCTGGCTTCTAAAACAAAATCCAAGTCATCAAATTTGCCCAGGCATGCCATATGAGGTTCAAGTAACAGTGGAATTTAAGAGGAGTGAGTTTGTTCATGGAGGCTTAGGAGAGTCACAAGCAGGAGTAAACCTATTAAAGAGCCATACGTTTAACTCAAACATAATGTGGATCTGGGTATATTTTAGCATTTCTGGTAATGTTTATATAATTATATTGCATGAATCTCACCTGCTTGGTAGACTTTAGAAGAGGAGAACAATTGGACCTGAAAGATTTAAGTAGTATGGTTTAGGGGCGGCTGGGTGGCTCAGTCAGTTAAGCGTCCAACTCTTGGTTTTGACTCAGGTTATGATCTCACACTTGGTGAGTTCGAGCCCCACATTGGGCTCTGCGCTGACAGTGCAGCGTAGAGGCTGCTTATAATTCTGTCTCTCTCCCTCTCTCTGTCCCTCCCATGCTTACTCACTCTCTTTCTCTCTCTCTCAAAATAAATAAACTTAAAAAAACCTCTAAAAGTAAACAAATAAATAGTGTGGTCTATGAACTTTCTTTGGATTGCTAGCTGAAATTTAATCATTGGGACAGTTCTAGTTATGTCGGTATTCCTGTGTGTAAGGGAACTACTTGTCTATGAAAGCTAGAAAATCCCAGGTACACTGGAGAAGTAACTTTGAAGCTCCATTTTCCTACAAAATGTAAAGTTTCAGTATGTCTTACATCACAAAAGCAGGGGAGAGTTTAAATTTTTTAAAATATGTTTTCAAAAAATATGTTGTTAGTACCTTAAAATAATTTTTATATTTCTAAATTATAAATTTTATAATTCTAAATTTGTGTTAAGTTTTTATCAGCTTTGCTGTTTATTTTAATTAGAAATTAGGATTGTATGGGCTTTGAAATTAATATTAATAACTTTTTTCAGTGATGTTAATTTATGTCAATGAAGAATACTTTTTTTTATATGTTTGTTTATTTTTTATAATGTTTATTTATTTTGAGGAGAGGCAGAGAGAGGGAGAGAGAGAATCCCAAGCAGGCTCCAGGCTGTCAGTGCAGAGTCTGACTTGGGGTTCCATACCAAAAACCATGACATGATCGGAGCCAAAATCAAGAGTTGGACGCTTAACTGACAAGCCACCCATCCGCCCCTGAAAAATATTTCTGAAAGCATTTTTTTCCATCAAGGTAATCATTGGCCATATTTCCTTGTGTCATAAACTTTAACGGACAGTTTGTGAGTTTTCCTTAAATGTAAATATTTTTCAATATTGCTGAAGTAAAAAACGTTGTTAAATAAAAATGACAGGGAAAAAAATGACATTTAAAAGTTGTGCTGAAGCTGGGGGTGCCTGACTGGCTCAGTCACAAGAGCATTTGACTCTTGACCTTGGGGTTGTGAGTTCGAGCCCCACGTTGGGTGTAGAGATTACCAAAAAATCTAATAAACTTAAAAAAAATTGTTGAAGCTAGATGATGGGTATATGGGAGTTTGTTGTAATAGTCTTTGTATTCTTGTGTATGTTTTTAAATTTCCGTGATAGAAAGTTTAAAAAATGACATTCAGAAACTCTTCGAGTTCTAGATTAGTATACCAAAAATGTTTTGTTTTAGTTTATTTATTTTGAGAGAGAGAGAACGGGTGGGTGTGCACAAGTGGGGGAAGGGCAGAGAGAAGGAGAGACAGAATCCCAAGCACACTCTGCGCCATCACCACAGACGGATGTGGGGTTTGAACTCACGAACCATGAGATCATGACCTGAGCTGAGATCAAGGGTTGAACACTTAACTGACTGTGCCACCCAGACACCCCAGGAAAAATGCTTTAAAATAGCATTGTAAAGTTAATAAGATTTGCCGTTGCATGTGAATTTTTAAGAAATTGGTTTAACAGTATAAAAATTAGTTGTGGTATATCTGATTTAAAAAACTTAGTTCTCTCTTTAATTAGTATTGGTAGAAAGGGAACTGCTCTTATGGTATGCTTTTAAGTCGGTATTTTTTAATTTTTGAAATATTTTCTAACTGTGGGGTCAGAAAAATTCAGTTATTGTTTGGTAATTTAAGGGCTTGAAATATTTTTAAAAATGTTAATGTTTGGTCATATTGCTTATATCCATCAGTCTAGTATTTATTAAGTAATATCAATTTCCTTGAACATTTAGATTTCTGATGAAATGAAACTAGAGAACTTGGTCTTAATTTTAAGAATAGATTTTTAAGCCTATCATATAATTGGTAGAGGTTAACTCACAAAAATAATTGACATATAAATCTTTTGATTTGTGAACGTTTCAGAGCAAACAAGATCTGATATTTATATCTTACGTCTTGCCATATTGAATACTAAATCATATTGAATACTAAAGAAATAGAAGTATTAAACTTGTCCTTTATAAAAGGAAACCCTTTGGGGAAAATAAAGTTTCATCTAAATGTTACTTTTTCATTTTTTATGCAACATAAGAGTTTCAAGGAAGCTTGATATTTCTTCTACTAATTCTTGATAGTTTTCACCTTTCAGTAAAGGCTGTTGAGTAAAAATGACGTTCAGAAATTGTTGAAGCTAAATGATATATGAGGACTTACTATGCTCTCTACTTTATGTTTGAAAATTTACATGATACATAGTTCTGAAACTTTTTTAACCATGATGCAGAGTAAGATGTTTATGTTTTCAGTTAAATTGGTGGCTCAGTTGGTTAAGTGTCCAGCTCTTAATTTTGGCTCAGGTCATGATCTCCTGGGTTGTGGGATCGAGCCCTGCATCAGGGCTCTGTGCTGACAGTGTGGAACCTGTTTGAGATTCTCTGTCTTCCTCTTTCTCTGCCCCTTTCCTGCTTACATTATACTTGGGTGTGTGCGTGCTGTCTGAAAAATAAATAAACATTTAAAAAAATACATTTTATGTTTCAACCTAGCACAAGCATATTTATGCACAGAAAACTGAGATCGAAGTTTTGGATAAAGCCACATTTACCTCTATTCTATGACATGACTCTGACGTTTTCTTTTTCATTATATTAAAAAATTGTTCAAACCTTCAGTTTAAAAAACAGCTGTAGGAAATGGTTTCATAGTTCTGATTATATTAAAACTGTTAGGTCATGGAGATGTTCTTGTTATTCAGGCCATATTTCCTTAATGTTTGTAGTTGTTTAATTTTAAAAAATTTTTTGAAATAATTTATTGCTATCTTTTATTATTGGTATACTTGGTTGCTAAAGTTTGCCACTTTCTGAAAATGAGTTGTATCTCCCCCTTTTTCCCTGCTCCCTGGCCAAACTCAAATCTTGGTCACCTTCTGTTTGGATTATGAAATTTTCTCTTCATATTTTATTCCCTCAGAATCATTTTTGAAAGTCACAGCTAAGGGCATCTTTGATTCCTACTCCTTGCATCTATAACCTGCCTTCGCACTGGTCTTTCTCATTATGCTCTACCTGTTTTATATCCCATACTCCGTATGTTAATAACAAGTTTATCATCTTTAATTTTATTTATCTCTTTTCAGTCCCAGCATGAAACCTTTCCCTTCACCCATTTATCGTAACTGCCTCTGCCATCCACATGCCTTTTTCTTTGTGAGTCACTCTAGAAACATTATTTTGAGGTAGTGCTGAGCTAGGTCTAGGTTCTAGATTCATTTTTGTTACTGGTTGTATGACATTGCTAAAAAGCACAGAATAGTTTTAGGCTAATTCAGTCCTTTCATTTTATAAGAGGAAACTGAGGTTCAAATTTACTTGCCCAGGGTCATTTCAGCAGTTTCTAAAAGGAAAGTCTGAGCACCTGACTCCTACTCCTTCATTTGCACAGCTTATAATTTTGATCATTTTGGTAACTGTTCCTTTTTTGTGTGTGTTCTATTAGGTAAATACTTAATTGAGTACCTGTATGTGCAAGGTGTTTAAAAAAAATTTTTTTTAAATGTTTTTATTTATTTTTGAGAGAGAGAGATTCAGCGTGAGCAGGGGAGGGTCAGAGAGAGAGGGAGACACAGAGTCCGAAGACAGGCTCCAGGCTCTGAGCTAGCTGTCAGCACACAGCCTGACACGGGGCTCGAACCCACGAACCGTGAGATCATGACCTGAGCCGAAGTCGGATGCTTAACCGACTGAGCCACCCAGGTGCCCCTGTGCAAGGTATTTTTATGTACATTATCTCTAAGTCTCACATAATCTGAAGAGGTAGGTGTTACTTCCGTTTTATACCTGAGAAAACAGAAATGCTACATTTTACCATCTAAAGAGTGGAATATTTGTCATTTGAACCCTGTTGTTGTTGTTGTTGTTGTTTACTTAGGCTCTTTCTCCTATGCCTCTCACTTCTTAGAAAGTTGAAGTACAGTAATATTCAGTTTTTCGTTTGATGAAACCAAGACTCATGGGTTTACAGATTACATAATGTATTCTTGTAACTAGATTTTCTGCTTTTGGCTCAAAATGGCTGTTTGAGAGATGATGCATCTACTCCTGCCTGCTCTAGAAAAATGATATAGTATTACAGCCAGATCAATAGAAGGTACCGCGCAGCTAACTGTGCTAGGCCCAAATTTAGCTGTTAGGCCTCTTTTCTCTGTTCCTTGTGGATCTGGAGGTCAAGAGGTCATATTGTTATAGGTTTTCAGTAATGAGGATTTGGCCTTCCTCTGTGGCAACTCCCTCCTGTGTTGTCCTGATTAGGGTCTGATTTGTGACCTTTGCAGGCTATTTTGCACTTAAGATTTAAAATTTAAAGCATTTTTCGATTAGTCATCAAAATTGCTCTAAACCTAAATAAGGGAAAAGTTTAGAATTTTAAAAATGTGAAGTTATTAGGGCAGTTTTTATTTATTATTTATTTATTTATTGCTTTTTAGATTAAAACATTTTTTAAAAAATTTTTTAACATTTATTTATTTATTTTTGAGAGAGAGACAGAGTACAAGCAGGGGAGGGGCAGAGAGAGAGGGAGACACAGAATCTGAAGCAGACCCCGGGCTCTGAGCTGTCAGCACAGAGCCCGATGTGGGGCTTGATCTCACGAACTGCGAGATCATGACCTGAGCTGAAGTCAGACGCTTAACCAATTGAGCCACCCAGGCGCCCCTAAAAAAATTTTTTTTAATTTATTTTCGAGGTGGGGGCAGGGGCAGAGAGTGAGGGAGACACAGTATCCGAAGCAGGCTTCAGGCTCGGAGCTGTCAGCACAGAGCCTGACACGGGGCTCGAACTCACGAACAGTGAGATCATGACTTGAGCTGAAGTCTGATGCTTAACCAACTGAGCAAACCAGGCACCCCAGGGCAATTTTTTGTTTTTGTTTGTTTTAAGTTAGCATTTTGCTTTCATGTGTTCCAAAAGATACATACATATTATTTATTTCTTTGGTTGAATTAGAACCCAAATAAAACTGATGTACCTTCTATAGCCACTAACACTGATTCACATTTTTTTCCTTGTTATTTTGGTCAGTTTGCCATTTGTCACTTACTCTTATCTGTCAAGATCAGCACTGGCTTTTGGGCTTCTTTTTGTCTAGTACCTATTTCTTTTTACACACACCCAGTTTTCTCTGAGCTTTACCAGAACTCTACTTTTCAGAGCAAAGGCAAGAAAGCCTTTTTGTTATATTACCTACTAAATGTTGACTGATCACTGTTTCGAAACTTCATTGACTTTTATCATTTGATCACTATTTGAATGAAATAGTAATACTTTAAATTTTCTAGTTTACACATAAGCAAAATATATTTGGTAGGGGGAAGGAAACAGACACGTTGAATCTTTTCTTTTTAAGAGTGAGGAAGGACTTTTCCAGAAGCCTACAGCAAATTTAACTTCTCATTTCATTGACCAAAATTGGGTTACATTCCCTTTCCTAAATTAGTCGCTGTTAAAACTGAAGGAATTATTCTTAGCCAACCAGGCCCATCCCTTGGCCTGGTTGACTTCCCCTGAAGCACAGGGTGCATAAGAGAGGAGTGGACACATGGAAGAACGTATATTAAGGAGGAGGGGGAAAATGGAGGGGGAAAGGAGGATCAACCAAAAGAATCCTTTGTACTTACTGTCCACAGTTTGTTAGCAGTTGAGACACTTTATTATTATTATTATTATTATTATTATTTTAAATGTTTATTTTTGAGAGAGAGCGAGCAAGTGAGTGAGCAAGCACAAGCAGGGGAGGGGCAGAGAGAGAGGCGGGGGGGGAGGGAGAGGGAGGAGGAAGGGAGGGAGAGAGAAACACAGAATCCAAAGCAGGCTCCAGGCTCTGAGCTGTCAGCACAGAGCCTGATGCAGGGCTTGAACCCTCTAACAGTGAGAACATGACCTGAGCTGAAGTTGGATGCTCAACTGACTGAGCCACCCAGGTGCCCCTAGCAGTTGAAGAACTTTAAAATGTACATATGACTTTTACTCTGCAGTTACTTTTTCTGGCAGGTGCTTTTTTCTTGCTTTGTCAAAGTTCTTGGGGTGGACATGGAAACTCCTATAAATACAGAGAAAGACAGAATGAGGTATGGCTGGTAGGTTTTGGTGGCTTGGTGTCTGGTAAGTGGAATATGTGGGACAGCAAATTCATGTTCCTTGGGTGGTTCAGTGGAATCGGGTGGCTCTGTGGACATACAGAAGCCTAAAGACAAAGTCACCTGGTTAAACCAATCCTGATATTTCAAAATTGCGTTGGTTAAGTGTTTTATTTCACTCTTTTGTTTTTAAGACTAGTCTGAAAGGAACCTAGCATTTATTAAGTGGTAAAATAGAAGGATGTGCACTGGGAAGAGAAAGTAGAAACCAGACAGGAACATTATATAAGATTTTAGAGTAACTGCGAGGGAGGGGACCTTAAGACCATGAACTGAGTAAAGGTACAAAATCATTCAATCTCTCTTAAAAAGATATATCAATATTATATGTGAATATGGTTCAGTTTATTGGGACGGACATGTAAATAAATACAGCAGTGTCTATATAATATAGGTACAGAGAAGGCCCTCTAAAAGCATAAATGACAAAGAGCTTAACTTTGAGAGGTCAGGGAAGAGGTTACACTGAGCTGAATCCAGCAGAATGAGTTTTCGAGATAGATAAAGGAGGAAGTGTATTTCCGGTTCATTGGTGACCGGATCCAGAGACCCAGGTTAGAGAGAGAGCCCTTTAACTTGGAAAGGTTGAAGATCAGGCTGTAGTATCCAGATTGGTCTGAGAAGGAAAGCCTATTAACGCCATAATGAGGAGTTTGGATATTAGAATGAAGATAGCAGGAGCCGTTGAAGGATTTGAAGCTGGGTAGAAATGCCAAATCTGGCTTGATCACTAGGCTACATTGGATCATGGATTAAGGCAGGAATTGAGGGAGTGGGGTGGGTGGGGGCGGCAAATGTATCTGAGAAATAGTAAGGGCAAAGGAGAAGAGACGGCAAGGCGGGAACAAAATTGAGGTAGAATAAGGGGAAAGAAATTACTAGGACCTGGTATCCGTTGATAAGGAGAAGGAGGCGAGAATTACTTCTGCTTTTCTAGTTCAGGTCAGTTGTGGTAGGGAAGGAAGCAGATTTGGAAGTGGGGAGAAGGAAAGGTGATTCCATTTAATAAAATGTGGTAGGCATTATGAAAAATCTGTGAGGCTTATATACCATTTTACCAGGGTGATAACTTGTGCAGAAGAGACTAGACAAAGTAAAAAGGGGGTTGGGCTTCTGAAGGTGGTGGTGTTAGTTGTGGGAAGGCGATTAGGAAATGTATGATAAGTAAAGGTTGTTTAGTTAGATTTGTTAAGCAGATAAGAGTACTTCTCTTCCTGGTACTGAAGAGGAGGAACACTTACAAATGGAAATTTATGTCACCTCTATGAAGGAAAATTTATGCCCTACTTTCAGGCAGAAAGGGAGAGGGTAGAGTTGTTCCTGTGTCTGGTGTTTTTTAATTGCCGTCAGCTCAAATAATCCGTATGCCAAAGTGGCATATTTGGGGTGGTATATTCTGATCTCCTTTAATAAACAGTACTTATTTAAGTGTACAGTCTGGTAAGTTTTGACACATATATCTATGAGACGTCTCCCACATTCAAGATAGTGAATATATCCATCACTCCCAAAAGTTTCCTTGTGTCCCACTAGTGGTCATTCCCTCTCACTCACCTTTCCTCTTTTCCCAAATAACCACTGAAGTCACTGTAGAAAACATGTAAATGAAATCATGGAGTATGCACTTATTTTCTTGGTCTGACTTCTTTTATTGGGCATTGTTATTTTGAGATTCTTTCATATTAAAGAGTGTATCAATAGGTCCTTTTTATTGGAAAGTAGCTCCATTGTATGTGCTGTACCACAATTTGTTTATCCATTCACCTCTCGATGTACTTTTGGATTGTTTCCAAGTATTGGCTATTACAAATAAAGCTGCTATGAACATTCGTGTATAAGTATTTATGTGAACACAAATTTCTTTTACTCTTGGATAAATACCTAGGAACAGAATGGTTGGATCATATGATAGGTGTAAGTTTAACTTGATGAGAAACTGCCAAACTGTTTTCCAAAGTGGATGTGTCATTTTACATTCCTGTTAGTGGAAATGTACATTTGCACATCCTCATTAACATTTGGTATCGTCAGTCATTTTACTTTTAGGCATTCTCATAGGTGTGTAGTAGTATTTCCTTGTGGTTTTATTTTATACTTCCCTAAGGACTACAGCTGTTGAGCATCTTTTTCTGTGCTTTTTTACCATCCATATCTTTTTTGGTGAAGTGTCTATTCAGGTTTTTTGCCTACTTAAAAAAAACCTTGGGGGGCACCTGAGTGGCTCAGTCAGTTAAGCATCCAGCTCTTGATTTCGGCTCAGATCATGGTCTTGTGTGGTTCGTGGGTTTGAGCCCTGCATTGGGCTCTTGTACTTGGGATTCTCTCTCTCTTTCAACATTAATTAATTAATTATTTAAAAAACCTTGAATTTTGAAATAATTGCAGATTTGCAGAAAGTTACAAAAAATATATATTAAGGGAGGTTCTGAGAGTCCTTCGCCTACTTTTCCCCAATGATAACATCTTGCATAATTACAGTATAATATCAAGACCAGGAAAATGACAGTGATGCAGTCCACCAAACTTCCTCAGATGTCACCAGTTTTACATGCACTCGTGTGTGTGTGTGTGTGTGTGTAGTTCTGTGCAGTTTTATCTTGTGTAGATTCATGTAACCACCGCCATAATCAAGATACAGAACTGTTCCATTACCACAAAGTTCCATCTCACTAACCCCTTTATAACCACACCTACTTCCCTCCTTCCTCCCCGCCCCAGTATCTGATTCCTGGCAACCACTAATCTATTCTCCATCTCCATAATTTTGTTTCAAGTAAATGTTATATAAATTGAGTCATATAGTATTTAACCTTTTGAGTTTGGCTTTCATCACTCAGTATAATTCTTGGGTGATCCTTCCAAGTTGTTGTCTATATTAAGTTTGTTCCTTTTAATTACTGAGAAGTATTTCATGGTAGAGATATCACAGCTTGTTTAACCTTTTACCCATTGAAGGACACTTGGTTATTTCTAGTTATTGGCTATTACGAATAAAGCTGCTGTGAACATTATTTATATACAGGTTTTTGTTTGAATATAGGTTTTCATTTCTGTGGTGTAAAAGCACAAAAGTGCAGTTGCCTCCCAACTGCCTCCCAACATGCCTCCAACATGGGAGTTTAGTTTTATAAGAAACTGCCAAACTTTTATATTCCCACCAGCAGTGCACAGATTACCCAGTTTCTCATAATTTTAGGCAACATTTGGTATAATCACTATTTTTTATTTTAGCTGCTGATGGGTGTATAGTGTTTTTTCATTATGGTTTTAATTTATATTTCCCTAGGGGCACCTGGGTGGCTCAGTCGGCTAAGCGTCTGACTTCGGCTCAGGTCATGATTTCACGGTTTGTGGGTTCGAGCCCCGCGTTGAGCTCTGTGCTGACAGCTAGCTCAGAGCCTGGAGCCTGTCTTCGGATTCTGTATCTCCATCTCTCTCTGACCCTCCCCTGCTCGGGCGGTCTCTCTCTGTCTCTCAAAAATATATAAAAAACATATAAAAATTAATTTATATTTCCCTAATGACCAATACTATTAAGCATCTTTTTTTATCATCTGTGTATCACTTTTGGTCAAGTGTCCATTCAAGTCTTTGTCTCTTTAAAAATTGGATTGTGTTCTTATTATTTAGTTTTGAGAGTTCTTTTTTTAGACATAAGTCCTTTATCAGATACATGTTTGCAAAGAGTTTCTCCCAGTGTATGTCTTTTCACTAACTGTTTTTTGTAGAAGTTTTTAGTTTTGATGAAGTTTGATTTATCAATTTGTTCTTTTATGGATTGTGCTTTTGATATTATACCTAAGAAATCCAACCTAAGTTCACAAAACTTTCTTACAGGTTTTCTTTTGGAGGTTTTATAGCTTGGGATTTTACATTTAGGTCTGTGATCTAGTTTCAGTTAACTTTTTTCTTTTCTTTTCCTTTCTTTAATTTCTTTCTTTCTTTCTTTCTTTCTTTCTTTCTTTCTTTCTTTCTTTCTTTCTTTCTAACATTTATTCACTTTCTGAGAGACAGAGAGAGACAGATCATGAGCAGGGGAGGGGCAGAGAGAGAGGGACACACAGAATTAGAAGCAGGCTCCAGCACAGAGCCCGACGCCGGGCTTGAACCCACGAACTGCGAGATCATGACCTGAGCCGAATTCGGACGCTCAACCAACTGAGCCACCCAGGCGCCCCTCTTTTCTTTTTTTTTAAAAAATGTTTGTTTTTGAGAGAGAGAGAGAGTGAGCGAGCGCGCGCGCATGAGTGGAGGAGGGGCAGAGAGAGAGAGAGAGGGAGACAGAATCTGAAGCAGGTTCCAGGCTCTGGGCTGTCAGCACAGAGCCTGCTGTGGGGCTTGAACTCAATCAAAAACTGTGAAATCATGACCTGAGCTGAAGTCGGACACTTAACTAATTGAGTCACCTAGATACCCCTTAGTTAATTTTTTTCTGTATGGTGTGATGTATGAACCCAAATTCATTTGTTACATATGGATATCCAATTTTTTTCAGCCCCATTTGTTGAAAAGGCTATTCTTTCTCCACAACATTGCCTTTGCACCTTTGTCAAAAATAAGTATATGTGTGATTTTAGTTTTGAACTCTGTTCTGTGTTGTACTGTGTGTCTGTTCTTTATTGTTACTACATTATTATGATATAACTGTACCTTTATAATAATTGTTTTTAATTTTTAAAAATGTTTATTTTTGAGAGAGAAAAAGAGAGTGCGTGCATGTGCGTGTGTGCAAGTTGGGGAGAGGCAGAGAAAGAGGGAGACAGAATCCGAAGCAGGTTCCAGGCTTCAAGCTGTCAGCACAGAGCCTGACGCGGGGCTCGATCTCACAAACCATGAGATCATGACCTGAGCTGAAATCAGACACTTAACTGACTGAGCCACCCACGCACCCCTATAATAAATAACTCTTGAAATCAGTATCACTTTTCCAACTTGGTTCTTGTTCAAACTGTTGTAGCTGTTTTTTTTTTTTTAAGTTTGTTTTCTTAATGTTTTGTTTATTTATTTTGAGAGAGAGGGAGAGGAAGAGAGTACACCGGGGAGGAGCAGAGAGAGAGAGAGGGAGAGAGAGTCCCTAGGCTTTGTGCTGTTAGCACCTAACTGATTGAACTACCCTGGTGCCCCTGTTTTGGCTGTTCTAAATTCTTTTTGCCTTTCCATATCAATTTTAGAATCAGCTTGTCAATTTCTACTTTAAAAAACCTACTGAAGCTTTGGGGCACCTGAGTAGCTCAGTCGGTCAAGCAGCTGACAGCTCAGAGCCTGGAGCCTGCTTTGGTTCTCTGTCTCTGTCTCTCTCTCTGCCTTTCCCCTACTTGCATTCTCTCTCTTTCTCTCCCTCTCTCTCTCCCCCCATCACTCTCTCAAAAATAAATAAGTAAACATTAAAAAAAAACTTCCCAGAATTTTGATTAGGATTATGTTGAATCTGTTTTTTTTTTTTTTTTTTAAATAATCTCTACGCTCAACACGGGGCTTGAACTCATGATCCCAAGATCAAAGTCATATATTCTACCGAATGAGCCAGCCAGGCACCCCGGATTGTGTTTAATCTATAGACCAGTGTTGGGAGAATTGATACCTTATCAGAATTGAATCTCCCAATCCATAGGTAAAATGTCTTCCTTTATTTTATTATTTTGTTATATATCATTATTTTATATATTGCTATTTTTCTCAGCAATATTTTATGGTTTTCAGTGTGTAGGTCTTTCTATTATAAGTGCTTCCGTAAACCCTGATGTACTAAGTTTGTGTGGACATATTTTCGTTTCTCTTGGGTATATACCTAAGAGTGGAATTGCTGGGTCATATATTAATTCTGTGTTTAACTTTTTGTTTTTAATGTTTATTTATTTTTGAGAGAGAGAGAGAGAGTACGAGCAGGGAAGGGGCAGAGACTGAGGGAGACACAATCCAAAGCAGGTTCCAGGCTCTGAGCTGTCAGCACAGAGCCTGACACGGGGCTTTGAACTCGTGAACCGCGAGATCATGACCTGAGCCGGTTAGACACTTAACCAACTGAGCCTCTGTATGTTTAACTTTTGGGGGGAACTG
The DNA here is from genome assembly GCA_028646485.1 of Cryptoprocta ferox. Classification (NCBI taxonomy): domain Eukaryota; kingdom Metazoa; phylum Chordata; class Mammalia; order Carnivora; family Eupleridae; genus Cryptoprocta; species Cryptoprocta ferox. The sequence continues at coordinate 39,350,526 of CM053563.1, forward strand.
CCAAACTGTTTTCCACCCTAGCTGCACCATTTTACATTTCCGTTAGCAGTGTACAGGAGTTCCAGTTTTTTCACATTCTCACCAATACTTGTTATTTTTTGTTTTTGGTTTCTCACTGTGGTTTTGATTGCCATTTCCCTAATGACTTATGATGTTGAGTATCTCTTCATATGTTTACTGTCTATTTGTGTACCTTCTTTGGAGAAATGTTTTTTCAGTCCTAAAAATAGTCCTATTTTAAAATTGAGTTGTCTTTTTGTTCTTGAGTTGGAAGAGTTCTTTATATATTCTGGATACTTTTTTGAGGTTATAGCATAATGCTGTATACAGTACATTCTTTTTACATTGTGTGCATTCTATCCTGGAACTCCCCAAACTTCTGGTTGATTTTTTTTTTAAAGGTCTGCATTCATTAAAGTTCATTCTCTGTGATGTACAGTTCTCTGAGTTTTGACAAATGCCTAACCTTACCCCATTACCATATAACATTTCCTCAACTTAAAAATTCTCCCATGAGTCCCCTTTGTAGTCACTGCCTCTTCCTTTATATCTAGTTTCTTTCACTTTGCAAAATGCATTTAAGATTCATCCATGTCATTGTATGAATCAGTAGCTAGTTCCTTTTAATCTATGAAGTATTCCATTATGTGCCAGAGTTATTCATTTATCCATTGGAAGACATCTTGGTTCTTCCTGATTTAGGCAATTATGAATACATCTGTACAGAGTTACACACGGGTTTTTGTGTAAACATAAGTTTTTAGTTTAGGGATCTTCTCAGAGCATCATATTTTTGTTTCATTGATTTTTCTCTATTTTCTGTTTTATTTATTTTTTGCTTTCATGTCTTCATTGTTGCTTTTCAAGTAGAGGATTTTAAGAGGTGGTTAATATCTACTTCTTTAGGGAGATGGATAAAAATGTAGCTGTATTAAGAGTTGTTACAGTGCATGGAAGCCAGATAGCACTGAAAAATGAGGAAATGGAGACAGTAACAGTACACAACTCTTTTTAAAGTGTAGTTCTTAGAGCAAGGTCTCTCAGCTTTTGCAGTGTTGACATTTTAGACTGGATAATTAATTATTTGTTTTGGGGAGCTGAATTGTGCATTGCAGCATCTCTAGCCTCTACTGTGTGCCAGCAGTGCTCCTTCAGCTGTCACAACCAAAAATGCCTCCAGACATTGTCACATTTCCCTGGGGACAAATTGTCCAGTCTTGAGAACAGTGTTTTAGACAAAGAAGAGTGACGACCCTGAAGAACTCTGATCTCAGAAACTTTTTAAAGGAACTGACAAGACTAAAGGAAGTAGCCAGTGGAGAGAATATGAAGATTAGAGCTATGAAAGCAAAGATAACTGATGGAACTTAGGGAATGGAACCTAGAGCATAGATGGAGAAGAGTAGCTTTATCTGGGAGATAGGTCACTTTTTTTTCTGAGGAAAAAAAGAAATGAAAAGGGTAAATATAGACATTTGTAGAGATCATATATTTTTGAGGGTGGTGTAGGAGATAGTGCCTCTCTGCTCTCTGCTATTTGTGTTTCTACCAGTCTGGATGGTTGTTGTCCTTTTCCAACCACCTCCACCCCACCCATCCCCCAGCAATATTTGACCGCTTATGTATAATAACAGAAAAAGAGATGAGTAGATTGATTCTAGGCTGAAATTTGCTGAGTGGAAGGTTAAAGAGTGGATGGAAATGAGCTGCCTGGAAGAAGGCAGTTGAAGTGATGGAATTTGAGAAATAGACTGGATAAGGTAATAAGTAAAGCCAGGAGATGAAAGATAGATTGAGAGAAAGAGGAAGGGTTAAGAGACTGTGCATCTAGGTGAGATAACACGGTGGGTGTAATGAAGTAAGAGAAAGAGTGCAGAATGGTTAAGAATAGTGGTCAGAGATAGGAATTTTAGAGTTTTAAGATTATAGGAACCAAATGGGCCCTGACAATGGGAAAGTCCAATTTATGTTCCTGAGAATTGGATGCTGAAGTGAAGTGATGATGAGGGACTTGAATGTTGAAGATGCCCAGGGTCAAGTAGACTTGGAATATAGAGGGAGCCTGTGTCAGATGCCAGTGACCTAGAGGACATAAGATAACGGTAATAACAAATGGAAGGTGATTTAGCTGGATAGTATGGGCCTTCCTAAGACTGGTAAGAAATGTTCCGAAAACTAAGAGAGATGTGTGGGAGTACTTGAGAGAATGGTCCCAGAGGACACATTTGGGAATTGGTGAATGAGCAGCTATACACTACAGTGATTCCAGAGAAACAGCATCCTCAAAGGAACTAGCCTTAAGTTTGAGAGATGGGGATGGAGGGTCTCTTCTGTTAAGAGATTAAGAGCAGAGAGGGAAGTGTCATCCTTGTAAGTAGCCTGATGTCTAGGGGAAAAGGGTGAAGTGATAAGGGATTGAGAGAAGGAATGGTATCTAAAAGAGAATGCTGGTTTTGGTAGAAATGGAAGGACTATAGTACATGACTTTTTTTTTTTTTTTTTTTTGGAAATCATGGATCTTGTATACTCATTGGAAGCATTAGGGTCAGCATTTGTATCACTGTGGTAAAGGGCTTACTGAGGTGTTTATTAAAGGACTACATTTATTTTTATTTTTATTTGAGGGAGAAAGAGTACACAAGAGCAGGAGAGGGGCAAAGGGAGAGAGAGAATCAAGCAGGTTCCACGCCCAGCAGGGAGCTGGACCCCAAGTCTCTATCTTACCACGATGACGTCATGACCTGAGCTGAAATCAAGAGTCAGATGCTTAGCCCCCCCCAGGTGCCCCTACAAAAGGACTACTTTTAAAGTTCATACATTATGTTTTTATTATTCTCCGATAATATGCTGTTTTTAAGTAATGCAACTCTATTGTTAACTTCAAAATTATAGTTAATAGTAATGAACAGATTATTTAAGAACCAGATTTGCTTCTGTTCTGTTAGATGTTATACATGTATTCAACATATATTGTATATATATATATAAACATTTATTTGATGTCTGTTCCAGATATGATGATAGGTATTGATACAGATTGTCTAAAATCCTTACAACAACCTTTTAGTGTAGATATTATCCTTATCTGCTGGTAAGGGAATTGAAACTCAGATTAATTAACTTGATGAAGGTAAAGGCATCTATTAAGTGATATGTTTGACTCCAGAGTCAGTGGTGTTTGTGGTTTTTTGGTTCTATTTTTTTTTTTTTTATGTTTATTCACTTTTAAGAGACAGAGTGCCAGCAGGGGAGGGGCAGAGTGGGAGGGAGACAAAGAATCTGAAGCAGGCTCCAGGCACTGAGCTGTTAGGACAGAGCCTGGTGTGGGGCTTGAACCTACGAACCATGAGGTCAGGACCTGAGCCGAAGTCGGATGCTTGACCGGCTGAGCCACCCAGGGGCCCCAATAAAATTACACCTCATTTTTTTCCAGTGTTCTGTTTTCCTTTACAAGTTTCTGAATCATTTTGAATTAAGCCCGTAAATAGCTTGTTAACTCTCATTTTTCTTACAGAGTACTGTTTTTTTTTTTTTTAGTTATTACAAGTATTATCAAAGTTATACATGCCTTTGTTTAAGGAATAAAATTGTTCAGGAAAGCTAATTCTGGATAAAAGTAGTTCCTTGACTCTGCCTCTACCTCACCTTTTCCCCTCTCATCATTTTCTTTTGGTATTTACTTTCAGAGCTCTAGATAACGTGCTCATACAACAATTTGTTGATTTTTCAGTTTTAGTCATTTTCTATTGACTTCTCATTATGGAAAATGAAGTTTTAGCACACAGTCATTCCCAATTACAATGGGCACATTTCTCATTCCTCAATGTAGTTGTATCATAATTGTGGTTAAATTAATATTGTTTATATTATGACTGTATATTGTACTATTCATAGTTAAGTCATTATAGTATACTGTTATTTTCTGGTACAATTTGTTATTGTTTCTAGAGTTAATGATTGTTGTTGTTAAAGTTCTATGTACTTTTATACTAATTCATTCCTAAAGTCTCTTCGTGTTGCTTTAATCTCATCTCAATACTCTAAACACATTAATTAGTCAGTTTTATTTTCTTGGGGATTTCTCTCCCAGAGCCTTCTGAACTTTTATAATCTGGACTGATTGGTAACCAGGCTGTTGTACATGTCATTCCTAGATCCCCTCTATCATCTTGAGTAGTGCCTTTGCCTTTCTGTTGTGTTGAGTCACCTGTTTCTTCCCTTTGCGTGGTTACTTTGCACTCATTTAGTAGAGTACTTCCTCCAGTAGCTTACTGAAGGTAATGGGAAGTGTATATTTTTAAAAATTTTTAATAATTTTTTTATTTTAGAGAGAGAAAGAACATGAACGGAGGCACTGTGGGGAGAGGCAGAAGGAGAGAGAATCCCAAGCAGGTGTCATGCTCAGCCCAGAGCCCAATGCGGGGTTTGATCCCACAACCCCAGGATCATGACCCGAGCCAAAATCAGGAGTTGGACACTCAGCTGACTGAGCTACTCAGACACTCCACTGGGAAGCATATTTTAAAATGTCTTTATTCTCCTGTCACACTTAATTATCGCTGGCTGTAGAATTCTAGATTAGATATAATATTTTCTCAAATTTTGACATATTACTTACCACCTTCTTCTGGGATCCAGTGTTGCTTTTGAGAAGTCTGATGACATTCTAATTCTTAATTCTTCGTGTATAACCTGTTCCCTCCCAGTCTTTTAGATTCTTCTCTGTCCTTTGTGTTCTAAAATTTCATGATAATGTACATTAGTATGGATCTGTTTTTATCCACTGCTAAATAGACCTTTGGTGATCCTTTATTTCTTCCTCTTCATTTTCTTTCTTTTTTTTTTTTTTAATGTTTATTTATTTATAGAGAGCACTTGTATGCAAACACGCCAAACTAGGGAGAGGGAAAGAGAGAATCCCAAGCAGGGGCTCGATCTCATGACTGTGAGATCACAACCTGAGCTCTTACCAAGAGTTGAATGCTTAACCAACTGAGACACCCAGGTGCCTCTACTCTTCATTTTCTATTCTCTTCTTTTGGAACCTGAAGTTTCAACTCAGAGACTCCTGGACAGATTCTAATGTTCTTTCCTATTTCCTATTTTTCTCTTTGCTTCATTCTTTGGAGATTTTCTTCAACTTGATCTTTCAGTTTTTCTTTGAGACTTCGATTTGTTTTAATTTCTAGGGACTCTTATTTCATCTTTTAAATAAGCACATGTTCGGGGCCCCTGGGTGGCTTGGTTGGTTAAGCGTCCGACTTCGGCTCAGGTCATGATCTCACAGTTTGTGGGTTCGAGCCCCGCATCGGGCTCTGTGCTGATAGCTAGCTCAGAGCCTGGGGCCTGTCTTCGGATTCTGTGTCTCCCTCTCTCTCTGACCCTCACCTGCTCATACTGTCTCTCTCTCTCTCTCTCTCTCTGTCTCTCAAAAAAAAAAAAATTAAAAAAATTTTAAATAAGCACATGTTCTTGTTTCAAGGTTGCAATATCTTGTTTTATCTCTGAGGTTATTTAGGGTAGGTTTGTTTTTATTTTTGAGGTTTCCATCTTACTGCATAGCCTCCCCCCCACTTCTCTTTTTGCCTCTTTCTTCATTGTTGAAGTTTTCTCAGATATTCCATGATCTGTGGCTATCTGCTTATTTTAAAAAGTGAGGCATCATGGGGTGCCTGGCTGGCTCAGTCGGTGGAATGTATGACTTTGTCTTGGGGTTATGGGTTCAAGCCCCACATTGGGTGTAGTGGTTACTTAAAATAAAATCTTAAACAAACAAACCAAAAGGAGGCACCAAACCTTAGTAACAGTTCTGTGCTTACAAGTGGCATTTGTTAACTTACAGGCCTCATTGTAGGAGTTTTTACTACGTTACCTTGTGATGTCATTAACTGTAGGTCTTTTCTCTTAGGCTAATGAGGTTCCCAGGAGTAGAATCTCGTTTATTGCCTGCAGAGTATAAGCACATTGTACTGTGAACCAAGGGAGAGTAGAGTGTTGGGGGTTTTAATGTGCAAGTTTTAGAGAGACTTTTATTTCGTCAACTCTGTTTCCAGTATGGTTACCCTGGTTCTCAGTTGTCCTTCTGTTTTACCTCTTCAGAAAGTCTCCTGTGTTCTGCCTAGGGGGACAGTCATCCAGTAGTACAAATTGAGGTGGTGTGGGTAATTGGGAAGGTTAGTGACTCATTAAATTTTGTGCCAGTCTTGTTTTCATTTTTGCCTTCACCAGAAGTACCTGGTAGTTCATTTCCTGAGTGTTTAGAGTTCTTTGTTGGAAATCAGTTTTCATAGTTTTCAGATGCTAAGTCAGTTACCATGTGTTCTGCATTCCAGCCTCTAAAAGTTGTGTTGCTATGATTTCATCTTTTGTTATTTTGTTCTTCTGAGCTTACACCCTTAAAAAATAGCCTTTACTATCGTTTAGTGGAGTTTCAGTAGGGAATGGGCAAACGTATATCTTCAATTCTCTGGCCGTTCTTTCAATTTGCTTTTGTTTTTATTGAGGTAAAATTTACACAACATGTAATTATAACCATTTTAAAGTATACAATTAAGTGGTATTTAGTGTATTTACAATGTTGTGCAATCACCAGCTCTCTTTAGTTTCAAAACTTTTTCATCACCCCTTAAAAACACCCTATACCCATTAAGTAATCACTCCCCATTTCCTTCTCCTTGCATCCTCTGGTAACCTCTAATCTCCTTTCTGTCTCCCTGATGTACCTATTCTAGGTACATCATATAAAAGGCATCATACAGTATGTGATTTTGGAGGGGGGGGGGTTCTGGCTTCTTTCCCTTACCATAATGTCTTCCATGTTCATCCAGGTTGCACCATCTGTGAATACTTGACTCCTTTTTATGGCTTCCATTGTTTGTATGCACCATAATTTGCTTCCCCATTTATCCATTGATGGACATTTGTATTGTTTCTACCTTTTGGCTATTCTGAGTAATGTTGCTGTAAACATTTGTGTACAAGCTTCTATGAAGACTTGTATATGCAATATATATTCGCATTCTCTTTGGTATATACCTAGAGGTGGAATTTCTGGGTCCTATGCTAATTCTGTGTTTAACTTTTTTTTTTTTAATGTTTATTTTTTTTCAAGAGAGAGGGAGAGAGAGTGCGAGCAGGGGAGGTGAAGAGAGGGAGAGGGAGACAAAGAATCTGAAGCAGGCTCCAGGCTCCAAGGTGTCATCATGGAGCCCGACGTGGGGCTTGAACTCATGAACTGTGAGATCATGATGTGAGCCCAAGTTGGATGCCTAACCAACTGAGCCACACAGGCGCCCCATGTGTGTTTAACTTTTTGAGGCACTGTCAAACTGTTTTCCAAAGTGGCTATACCATTTTTACATCGCCACCACTAATATATGAGGGTTCCCGTTTCTCTGCATCCTCATCAGCACTTGTTTTTTGTTTGTTTTAAATTAAAGCCACCCTAGTGAGTGTGTAGTAGTATCTCATTGTGGTTTTGATTTACATTTCCTTAATGACCAGTGTTGAACATCTTTTCTTGTGCTTGTTGGCAATTTACATATCTTCTTTGGAGAAATGTCTGTTCACGTCCTTTGCCCATTTAAAAAATTGTGTTGTCTTTTTGTTTTTGAGCTGTAAGATTCTGTATATATTCTGGATACTTACCCTTATCAGATATATTATTTGCAAGTAATTTCTTCTATTCTCTGGGTTGTCTTCCCCCTCGTCAGTTTTTCAGATTTTTTCTTTCTTTCTTTAAGAATGTATATTAATATTTGGGGGGGTGGGCAGAGGATCTGAAGCGGGCTCTGCACTGACAACAGAGAGGCTGATGCAGGGCTTGAACTCATGAACCATGAGATCATGACCTGATTTGAAGTTGGATGCTCAACCGACTGAGCCACGCAGGTACCCCTCTTTTTTAATATATGGAGGAAATCAAGTTTCTGAAGGGAAAATGTCATTATTACAGAAAATCATCTGTAGAGGGACTTGTTGAGTTTTTTTTCAAGAACTGTTTTTTAAATATTTATTTAAAAATTTTTATTATTGGGCCCCTGGGTGATTCAGTGGTTGGACATCTGACTTCGGCTCAGGTCATGATCTCACTGTCAGTGAGTTCAAGCCCCGAGTCGGGCTCTGTGCTGACAGCTCAGAGCTTGGAACCTACTTCGGATTCTGAGTCTCCATCTCTCTTTGCCACTCCCTGGCTCATGCTCTGTCTCTCTGTCTCAAAAATAAATAAACGTTAAAAATTTTTTTAAAATTTTTTATTATCGAAGTAGAATTGGCATACAATGTTATCTTAATTTCAGGTGTACAACATAGTGATTCCACAATTCTGTACATTACCTCATGTTCACCACATAAGTATACCATCTGTCACTAAACGTTATTACGTATTGTTAACTATATTTCTTACATTATACTTCTCATTCTTGTGACCTGTTTATTTTATGGAAGTTTGTACCTCTTAATCCCCTTCATCTATTTTGCCCATCCTCTTACTCTCACCCTTCTGGCAACTACCAGTTTGTTCTCTGTATTTATGAGTCTTTTTCTGGCTTTTGTTTGTTTTGATTTTTTAGATTTCATATATAAGTGAAATTGTATGGTTTTTGTCTTTCTCTTTTTTCACTGAACACAATACCCTCTAGGTATGAATGGCAAGATTTCATTATTTTTATGGGTAAGTAAGGGTTGTCCTTTTTTTTTCTTTTTTTTAAGTTTATATATTTTAAGAGAGAGGGAGAGGGAGTGTGCATGTGTGTGTGCATGGGAGGGGCAGAGAGAGAGGAAAGAGAAAATCCCAAGCAGGTTCTGCACTGGCTCTGTGAGTGCAGAACCCAATTCAGGGCTTGACCTCATGAACTGTGAGATCATGACCTGAGTTGAAATCAAGAGTCGGATGGACACTCACCCAACTGAGCCACCCAGGAACCCCCTTATTTTCTTGATAGTATCTTTTGATGCACAGAAGTTAATTTTTGTGAAGTCCATTTCATCTAGTTTTTCTTTTATTGCTCCTGCTTTTAATATCAAATCTAAGAATCTTTTGCCCAATCCAAGGTCATGAAGGTGTACCACCTGTGTTTTCTTCTCAGTTTTATGGCTTTAACTCTTCTGTATAGGTTATTGATCCATTTTGAATTAATTTATGTATATGGTGTGAGGTGAGGTTCAACATCATTCTTTTGTATGTGGTTATCCAGTTGTCCTAGCACCATTTGTTGAAGGAACTTTTCTCTTCCCATTTAATCATCTTAAAAAATCAAATTGGCCCTAGGTATTTTGGTTTATTTCTGGACTCTGTTATCTTCCATTAGTCTGGAAGGATATGTTTATCCTTATTCCAATATCACACTGTTTTTTATTACTGTAGCTTTGTAGTAAGTTTTGAATTGTGAAATGGGAATTCTTTTTCTTTTTCTTTTCCAGTATTGTTCTGGCTGTTCTGGGCCTCTTTCAGTTCCAAATAAATTTGAGGATTAGTCTTCTTGATTCTGCAGAAAAGGCCATTGAAATTTTGGTAGAGATTGCATTGATTGTAGATTGCTTTGTGGAATATCTCAGCGTCAAGAATATTAAATCTTCCAATCCCTAAACAAGGGACTTCTTACCGCTGGGTTGCCTGCGTAGCTCAGTTGGATAAGCATCTGACTCTTGATTTCAGCTTGGGTCATAATTTCATGGTCTTGGGATCTAGCCCCACCTCAAGGTCTTTGCTGGACGTGGAGCCCCCTTGAGATTCTATGTCTCTCCCCTCTGCCCCTCCCCTGCTAATGCTTTCTCTCTTTGTCCAAAAAAAAAAAAAAAAAAAAGGTGGGGGGAGGAATTCTTACCATTTATTACCATTTATTTAGTTCCTTAATTTCTTTTAGCAATATTTTGCAGGTTTTAGTGTACATGTAAATTTATTCCTAAGTATTATATTCTTTTGAGGGTTGTTGTAAATAGAATTATTTTCTTAATTTACTTTTTGGATTGTTCCTTTTTGGAATATTGAAGTGCAACTGAATTTTATGTGTTGATATTCTGCCTTGCAACTTTTCCTGAATTTGTTTATTAGCTCTAGGTGTGTTTTGTGGATTCTGTGGGGTTTTCTATATATAGAATCATGCCATCTGCAAAGAGATAGTTTTACTTCTTCCTTTCCAATTTGGATGCCTTTTATTTCTTTTTATTGCCTAATTGCTTTGGCTAGGACTTCCAGTGCAGTGTTGGATAGCACTGGTGAAAGTGGCATTGTTGTCTTGTTCTTGATCTTAGGGAGAAAGCTTTCAATTTTTCACTAATACGTATGATGTTAGTTGTGGGGGGTTTTCATAAGCCCCTTGATCATTTTAAGGAAGTTCCCTTCTATTCCTAGTTTGCTAGTTTTTTTTCATTTATCATGAAAGAGTGTTGAATTTTGTAAAATGTTTTTCTATATCAATTCAGACGATTGTGTGTTTTTTTCCTTCATTCTAGTAATTAATTTTCAAATGTCAAATCACCCTCACATTCCTGGGCTAAATTTCATTAAATAATAGGCTGTTAGATTTGGTTTGCTAGTATTTTGTTGAGGATTTTTGTGTCTATATTCATAGGAGATAGGGTCCATAGTATTTTTTTAAGTTTACTTATTTATTTTGAGAGAGAGTGAGAGAGCAGGAACATGCAGGGGAGGGGTAGAGAGAGAGGAAGAGAGAGAATCCTAAGCAGGATACGTGCTGTCAGTGCAGAACCTGATGTGGGGCTCAATCCCATGACAGCGAAATTACAACCTGAGCTGATACCAAGAGTTGGACACTTAACTGACTAGAACCACCCAGGTCTGTAGTATTCTTGTATCTTCGTCTAGCTTTGTTATTAGGGTAATACTGTCTCATGGAATGTTCTCTAAATGTTGGGTAGAATTCACCCGGGATGCCGTTTTGATTTGGATTTTTTTGTTGGGAGATTTATTTTGGCTACCAATTCAATCTCTTTACTTGGTATCGGTCTGTTGAGATTTTCCTGTTTCTTCTGAGTCAATTTTGGTAATTCGTGTGTTTGTAAGAATTTGCTCATTTGTTCTACATTTTCTAATTTGGGTTAATTTCTCATAGTATTATTATCTTAGTATTCTTCTACACATTTTTACCACCACCAGTTATTATATATCCTAACAGGATCCATTTAAGTTGTACTAAACTATTGTTTTCTCACCTTTATCAGAAGTATTCTGGCCGGAAGGTGTTCCATGCAGACTATTCATAGAAGCTAATTCTTCAGTCAGATTAAGTTTTGCCTTGAGTCTTCAAATAAATAGTAATTGAATGGAAACTGTAACATCTGGTTACACATGAGGACCTAAGGAAGACCACTTGAAAACCATTTGCCCTGTTTTGTAATTGTCTATTGATGTTGCTGCCAACATTCTCAGGTTTTAAATCAAGCATTTTTGCTGAAAGGCTAATGCAAGTTAATTTTCTCTGAGCAAGGTTCTTCAATTGCTGCATTCAGTTGAAATAAATCACCATTAGTGTGCGTGGCTAACAAATGAGCCATTAAGAAACACTTTTTGGTTGCAGACTCATTTTTCGTTATTTATGTGGAGAAATCATGCTGTGATAAGGTATTCTGGGGTTTTTTCCCCTAATTTTTCTTTTTGTTTTTCTGTGAGTTGGGGGTATTGTGATGAATTTACTGCAGTAATGCTGATAAATAAGGTATTCTTAGAGCACAGCCATAATGTCATTGCATGATAAACATAATGCTTTGCCATTTAATTTGATAACAAAATAACCCACATTCCAGTGTGCCTTAGAAGTGGGACTTCAATTTGAAGTCCCTTTTCTCTGTTCTGTTTTGATTTTATAGGAGTATACTGGTAAGTTTAAAACAATGTTGCAATATGTCTATATGCATTGCGCTCAAAATGCTGTTAAATTAGAACTGTGTCACTGCAATTCATTAATGCACCAAGTAGCAGTTGGAAGCAGTTATTTCTCACAGCTGCTCAGCTCAACCCTTGTAGTAGGACAGTACCCCTAATCCATACATAAGCAAATGAGCATGGATATGTTCCAATAAACCTTATTAGTGGACATCAGAATTTGAACTTCATATCATTTTATGTGTCATAAAACAGTATTACTTGATTTTTTTTTTCAAGCATTTGAAACTTTTTTTCGCTTGTAGGCTGTGCGGGAACAGGGAGAGGCTAGGTTTGGTCCATGGGCTATATTTTGCTAACTGTTTTAAGACATTTATATATTACCACATCCTTGTGTGGGATTCCCTGATGGCTGAAGGAACAGAGCAAATAAATCTTGAGATGGTCAAATTTCTGAAGCACCGTGAATTTGAGAATTCTAGAGTTGGAAATCTGGACCTAGAATTACTTACTGTGGAGAGATTGTAGCAGCTGCCTGTACTTTTCCAGAGCTTGGGCTTTGGCGACACTTGGGAAGAAGATGAAGCATCACTGATCTCCCAAGTTTTGTACTCAGATCTCTGCAATGCTTTAAGACATCTAAGACAACAGTTTTAACAGATATATTACTATAGACCTAATAAACATCAGGAGCTTACTAGGTACTAGATATGCAGTGGTCCGTTATTCTCAAATATAATATAAATTTATATTCTCAAATATAAAATGTCACTCCCCTTTTAAAACTCTCTGATGGTTTCTGTTATCCTTAGAATAAAATTCACATGTCTTACTGTGATCATTCTAGGTTTTGCTTCTTTTCAGTTCTCTCTCTTCTATTGTTCGCTCTAGCCACATATTGGGCCTTTCACTTCCTCAAAGAAGTCAAATAATATCTGACTCAGTGTTTGCTTATGCTGTCCCCTTCTGTTCTCCACCTATGCCTGCCCATACTCACCCCCCTTTCATTGCTTGCTGGTTCCTATTAATCTTTTAGGTTTTAGCTTATATGCCACCTTTTCAAAAAGGCCATCCCTGTACTTTCTGTAAAATAGGTTCCTTCTTTAGTCTCTGAAATTTCTATCACTTAGTAGTAGTTAGTGTTTAGTTTGTGTTTTTGTCAACCTCCTCTGATATTGTACACTCTATTAGGGCAGGGGTCATGCACGTATTTGCTATTTGTGTATTATTTACTATTCATATACCTAGCATCTGGAACAATTCCTAGAAAATAATGATACTATAAACAGTTGTTGAATGAGTGCTTGGTTTCTGGGATGCCTCATTTTTTTGGTTCTTCCAGTTAGGTGACCGTCCCTTCTCCTTCCTCATTTTTGTTTGTCTCCCTGATCCCTCAACTTTGGAATCTCCTTTGCCTCACTTCCTGCTTTCTTCTCCATCTGCATTTACTCCCTGGTCCTCTCTTCTAGTCTTAATAACCTTAAATATTATTTATAGATTAATGACTCCCAAATCTGTATGGCCAACTGAGACTTTAGGTAGAACTATCTCATTGATATCTCCACTTGGAAAGCTTATTAGCATCTCACATTTATGTCCAAAGTAGAATTTTCGATTTCCTGTCTCCCACATTTATCTCACTTTTCTTCTTCATTTCAGTAATTCGGAATACTGTTCTCATAATAGTTAAGGCCCTAAACCTTGGTATTATCCTTGACTTTCCTCTCTTTCTTACATCCAGTCTAATTACTTTCAGCTTTACCTTAAAAACAAACTAAAACAAAATAAAAACCACAACTCAGTTATTACTATTTCTTCTACCACCACCCAGGTCCTATGCTGCATTATTTTGCACCTGGATTATTACAGTCGTCTCTTAAATATGTATTACATTATAATATATCAGATCGTGACACTCCTTTGCTTAGAACCCTCCAGTAGTTTCTCATCTCTTAATAAAAACCACTTGTAATGTCCTTTTCTCTGAGGCCTCACTTTACTAGCCAGTTCTCCCCTGCCCCCAGCCCTTACTGCATCCCCTCACTCAGTTCTCTTCCCACTGGCCTTGTTTTCCTCGTAAAATCCAAAACTTCTGTCTTCAGCCTTTGCACTGTTTCTTCTACTTGCAGTGTTTTCCCCATAGATTTCTTCTTCTTCTTTTTTTTAATGTTTACTTATTTTGAGAGAGAGAGTGTGTGAGCAGAGGAGAGACAGAGAGGGAGAAAGAGAATCCCAAGAGGCTCCTCACTGTCAGCATGGAGCCCGTGCAGGGGGCTCCATCTTACCATCTTACCAAGATCATGACCTGAGCCAAAATCAAGGGTCCAACATCAACCAACTGAACCACCTGGGCACCCATCCTATATTCACAAATATTGGAGAAAATCTTTTTCTGACCCCCTTATCTAAATTAATTTGGCCCCTCTGTCACTTCTATTCTCCTTACCTGTTTGATTTTTCCTTACAGCAAGTATCACTACCTGACATAACCTTAAAAATAAGGTTGGCTTATTGGCTCAGTTGGTTAAGCATCCCTCTTGGTCTTACCTCAGGTCTTGATCTCAGGGTGATGAGTTCAAGCACCGTATTGAGCTCCATGCTGGGCATGAAGCCTACTTAAAAAAATATCAACCAATCATGGGGCACCTGGGTGGCTCAGTCGGTTAAGCGTCCAACTTCGGCTCAGGTCATGATCTCATGTTTGGTGGGTTCGAGCCCCGTGTCGGGCTCTGTGCTGAATGCTTGCTCAGAGCCCGGAGCCTGCTTCAGATTCTGTGTCTCCTTCTCACTCTGACCCTCCCTGCTCATGCTCTGTCTCACTCTATCTCTCAAAAAATAAATGTATAAAAAAATCAACCAATCAGTTATTTTACCAGCAAAAAATGGGTTCATTCAAAATAGCAGAGAATTGTGATTTGGGGTGAGCAAGCAAGCAATGGCAAAACCATAGGCAAATCTGAGAGCAAAGGAGAGGAGAACTCTTTTTATGGAGGAAAGTGGGGGAGTTAGGAGGGGCTGTTTTAAAGGAAAAGTCTTTTGGCATTAATTGGAGTTTAGAGTATACTAGCTTTTCATTGGCTGAGTTGTGACAGCCTCTCATTGGCTTGGTGGTTGCCTGTGAAGGAGAAAAACTTCTTCCTCCTTGGGATGGTAAACTGGTATCCACTTGGGGTGCCTGGGTGGCCCAGTCGTTTAAGTGTCTGACTTTGGCTCAGGTCATGGTCTCTCAGTTTGTGAGTTCGAGCCCTGTGTCAGCTCTGTGCTGACAGCTCGGAGCCTGAAGCCTGCTTTGGATTCTGTGTCTCCCTCTCTCTCTGCCCCTTGTCTGTTCACACTGTGTGTGTGTGTGTCTCTCTCTCTCTCAAATAAACATTAAAAAATTAAAAAAAAAACTGGTATCCACTTGGAGTGTTCCTAACTTTCTGTTCATTCTGCAATTGTGCATTTTCACACTTTCAGGGTGTGAGAGCTCCCCCTGCTGGCCTTCTAACTCCATTTTAAATGAAGTTTCCTTTTATTAATTTTCACAGTAGAATGGAATTTCTATGAGAAAGGGGACTTTGTTTTGTCTTTTCTTGTGTTTTCAGTATCTAGTTGCTGTCAAATAAGTGCAACTGGGAGAGAAGAACCAGCTGGGTAGGGGCATGCTTTTTTTGTTTTTCAAATATAATTTAAGGAGGACATAGGGCAAGAAACAAGCAGAGAAAATTATGTTGGAATTTGAGATTCAATGCAGTGTTGAAAGAGAACAAGGAATAAAGGAAACTTATTTCATAATTTACTAAGATACGGGTCTTGGCACCCAGTATTTTTTTTTTTTAAGCATAAAGACCGTTCCCTTTATAACATATAAAACTGTTATATAGTGCTACTCAAAAAGGGTTTTTTAAATGAATGATCACATTGCTTCTGGTTTAGGACAAAATACACATATATGGTTGAAAAGCGAACAGCACAAAGTTAGCACCCTAGAAGTGACAAAATGGGAATATACAAAGAAATTGATTTATTAATGACCTTGTTGAACTGATGAAATAACCAGTTCTGGAACTGTCCTACCTTTGGACCTCTTGTTATGTTGGAAAATACCCTCCCTCCCTTTAGGTACTTTCAATTGGGTTTTCTGGTTTTTGCAGTGTAGAAACATTGTATTTCATACAGAACCATTTAACTCTTAGATTACATTAAAATTAAAAATAACATCCTGATGGGAGAAACTAAAGTAAAACTGATACGCATGTCCTACTTATGTTGTATATTAAAACGAGTGTCTCTACATAGTAGGAGTGCTAAAAATGGGTGCCCTAAGGTCCACTAACTCTACCTTTAGGAACTTATTCTTGGAGAGGGATTCCAAAGAAGAGAAAAAGCTGTATGTATAGAGATGTTCAATGCTACTTTATTTATAAAAATAAAAAGTAGGAAATAGCTATGATCATTGACTTGACATTTTACATGGCCTTGAAAATTGCTTAGGAATTTCTTACAAGCCTCAATAAAATATAAAAACATTAAAGGACAAGGTTTTATGTTATACAGGCAAAACATATCTAGGCTGTTAGAAGTCAGTATAGTGATTTCTTTTGGTAACTTTGGAAAGGTAATGACTTGGAAGCAAGGCAAAGTGGGGCTTTTGGGAGACAGATACATAATGCAAATGGGGGAGGGGCAGAGAGAGAGGAAAACAGTCCGAAGCAGGCCCCAGGCTCCGAGCTGTCAGCACAGAGCCCGATGCAGGTCCCAAACCCACGAACCGTGAGATCGTGACCTGAGCTGAAGTCAGATGCTCAACCGACTGAGCCACCCAGGCGCCGCCACTAACCACATTTTAAAAGTTATGCCATTATGAGGTTTACTTTAGTAATCTATCATAAGTCAAAAGCTGTCATGAGTTATTTTCTAGTTGAGGTAAAGGATCCAGTGGGATCATGTGGCTCTTGCAACCTGATCTGCTATATTTAAAGATATGAATTCTTGATGGTATGATGGTGGAGGAAAAAGCTACTGTTAATCATAAAAATTTCTTTAACAAAAAGTTCTGGGACTACTACAAGGAAACTGAGGCCTTAGGTTAAATGATATGGCTAAGAGCTCATAGAAATATAGGTCTCCTGAGTTGAGTCTGTAATTCTTTTCATTAGTAAACTTAGTAGTGTGTGTGCTTATAACTAAAAACCTTTCAAAGACTTTGTTCTGTCATTTATACCATTTTAACTTGCAGACCCCAGATAAGGCTGAATTTATGTGATTATATCATTTTATAATTCTATGAATGTTTTTTAGAACTATGGATATGATTATTTCTTTTATAGAAGCATTTATTTTCAGATGGTTTCTGATTCTCATTTTAGAAAATTTGGAAATAAAAAATTATATATATAATCAAAAATATAAATATGTAATAATTATATGTATGTGCAGAAATAACCTGATATCTTTTTTAAAAAACACACGTCAGGGTACCTGGCTGGCTCATTTGATAGAGCATGCGACTTTTGATCTTGGGGTTGTGAGTTCGAGCCCCACATTGGGCATAGAGATTACTTAAAAACAACAACAACACATTGTTGGTTCTGGCAAAGAAGTGATTTGAATGTAAATAAAACATACACACCATTCCCTTAGTGGAGCTAATGGTACACATTTTATGTCCTACTTTTTTCTCTCAAGATTATTATTTACTTTCTCATCTAGTAATTTATACATCTAAATTTTCTAATTTCTTGTTTTGTTGATTTTTTTCTTTTTTTTTCTGTTTTTTGTTTTTGTTTTTGTTTTGCTTCCCCCCCCCCATAGATCTTGAGCCAGATGATTGTGCATCCATTTACATCTTTAATGTAGATCCACCTCCATCTACTTTAAACTCACCACTTTGCTTACCACATCATGGATTACCGTCTCACTCTTCTGTTTTGTCACCATCGTTTCAGCTCCAAGGTCACAAAAACTATGAAGGAACTTGTGAGATTCCTGAATCTAAGTACAGCCCATTAGGTGGTCCCAAACCCTTTGAGTGTCCAAGTATTCAGATTACATCCATCTCTCCTAACTGTCATCAAGAAATAGATACTCATGAAGATGATGTACATATAAATGATCCAGAAAGGGAATATTTGGAAAGGCCTTCTAGAGATCATCTCTATCTTCCTCTTGAGCCATCCTACCGGGAGTCTTCCCTTAGTCCTAGTCCTGCCAGCAGCATCTCTTCTAGGAGCTGGTTCTCAGATGCATCTTCTTGTGAATCTCTTTCACATATTTATGATGATGTGGATTCGGAGTTGAATGAAGCTGCCGCCCGATTTACTCTCGGATCCCCTCTGACTTCTCCTGGTGGCTCACCAGGAGGTTGCCCTGGAGAAGAGTCCTGGCATCAACAGTATGGACTTGGACACTCCTTGTCACCCAGGCAATCTCCTTGCCACTCTCCTAGATCTAGTGTCACTGATGAGAATTGGCTGAGCCCCAGGCCAGCCTCAGGACCCTCATCAAGGCCTACTTCCCCCTGTGGGAAGCGACGGCACTCCAGTGCTGAGGTTTGTTATGCTGGGTCCCTTTCACCCCATCATTCACCTGTTCCTTCTCCTGGTCACTCCCCCAGGGGAAGTATAACAGAAGATACCTGGCTTAATGCTTCTGTCCAGGGTGGATCAGGCCTTGGCCCTGCACTTTTTCCCTTTCAGTACTGTTTAGAGACTGATATCCCTCTGAAAACAAGGAAGACTTCGGAAGATCAAGCTACCATACTACCAGGAAAATTAGAGCTCTGTTCAGATGACCAAGGGAGTTTATCACCATCCCGGGAGACTTCAGTAGATGATGGCCTTGGATCTCAGTATCCTTTAAAGAAAGATTCATCTGGTGACCAATTTCTTTCAGTTCCTTCACCTTTTACCTGGAGCAAACCAAAGCCTGGCCACACCCCAATATTTCGGTGAGTTGATGGAAATGGCTGCTGGTCATTTTTCATGCTTATGTGTTAGTGGTGGCATGTGACTACATCATCTATATGGAATGGTTTGATGGCCCCCCTTTTTTTCCAGTGTCTTCCAGACAAATCAATTAAAGTCTGCATTTATTTTCCTTTTAGTCTTAAAAGAGCCTTCAGATAGTCTAGGCTTGTCATTTAAAAAATATATAGACAATGAATTGTAGATAACAATAAATTATATTGAAGAATTCCCTAGAAAGATTTTTCTTATCTAAAAAGCTTTTTGTAAAAGGTTGATTATAGTATGAGTTAAATTACTAAAAAATCTAATTGGGAACAGGCTTTTAATATTTTTAAGACCTTATTATACAAATTAAATTTGTATATTGTGGCAAGTTTTTTCATGATTTATTTTTTATTTTTGACTTTATAAATTTGACTTTTGTAGAGAAATTTTAACATTTTTTTGTATTTAAATTTGTTTTCTGTATGGGTTTTGGATTTTGTGTTAATTTGAAAGCCTAACCCCAGTCTAAAATAATTATAAATAAACAAAACTCTAAGTTGCACATTTTAAATAAAATTTTACGTATACATTATTTTCTAATGTATATAATATATATTTGTATGCTTACATGTATTATGTACAATAATTGTATATATATGAATATATATTTGAATTTTGAGTCTAACTAGGAGCTGAAACAGGACAGTGTAAGAGTAAGTAAATAAATAAGAATGTAAGAGCAAGTAAGTAATTCTAGATAAGAACTGGAGTAAGAACTGTATAACTCATTCCAAATGACTTACCGGTTATCACAATCCTATTTTACAGAATCTGTCTAGTCTATATAATTGTTTAGAAAAGACAACTTTTATCATGTATTAAACCTACACATGGTGGAGTTGGATTTGTTTACTTTTTTTAAATGCTTTTTTATTGGTATGAGTGTTTATTTCTGGATCCAGATCTTTAGAAAAGTATAATGTGGAATTATGGTATTGAAGACATCTTTGAGCCTATCATTCTACTTTTGAAAATTATCTTAATCTTTTTAGGGGTTTCCTTGAGTCTGCAGAACATGTATAGAAAATAGCTGAGAGTTGAAGTTGAGTTGTTTCAGACTAATAAAAATTAATACCTTTGAGCTTCATAAGAGTAAAACTAGGCTGAGTACATTCAGAGAAGCAATTTAGGAATGCTAGCAATGAATGAATGAAGCAATGTAAGAATGGTAGCATTTCAGAGGTGGAAGAGACCTTTAAAAGTCCAATTTCACTAGTCACTAAAAAGATTTTTTTTTTGCACGTTTTTTTTTTATATTTATTTTTTGGGAGCGTGCAAGAGGGGGAGGGGCAGAGAGAGGGGGACAGAGGATCTGAAGCGGGCTCTGCGCTGGCTGGCTGACAGCAGTGAGCCTGATGTGGGGCTCAAACTCCTGAACTGAGAGATCATGACCTGAGCCCATGTCGGACACTCAACCAACTGAGCTACCCAGGTGCCCCCAAAAGATATTTTTAATATAAATTATTGTAGCTTTGGGTCCTTTAAATATTTGACCTACAGACATACAAGTTATTTCTTTTCTAAATCCCATATTTTTATTGTTAATAGATGTAAATGAACCTGTATCCCTTTAAGCTATTTAAATTTTCTTATTGATCAATTGACATTTTCTATAAAATTGACATTTAGAGTGCTGCAGTGATAGACCTTATATTTTTTTAGCCAAGTGTGTAGTGAAATTAAATTTGTACCTCAAATTGCAATATATTGCTGCCTATGAGCAGTATACAGTATTTTGGAGAAACAGGGAAACAAGCAATAGGGAGGAAGTGGATAAGCAACATGTACAATAGCCTAACTTCTATAGCCACACACCAGGGATGGAGACATATATACTGAGATACCGGGATATTTGGATCCTTAGACACTGAGAACACATATACAGAGATGGACATTTTTGCTAAAAAATTAAATTATTCTTTTGATTGTTTTTACAATTATGTACACATGGTCGAGAACCATTTAGTTTTACAAAATGTTAGAATTTGTCCTTTTTAAAAACTACAGGAAACCAAAATGTAAATGAAATTGATTTTATTCTTCGGGTTAAAGAATGATTTCTTAAGTACCCATCAAATCCAGTGTTATAACTTATTAAGTGAAGTTTTATTTTGGACTACTCTGCTTCAAGATCACAGGAGGAAGGAAATGTTGGTTGTTGGCAAAGAAGGGATCTAAATCATTGCTTGGCAATAATAGCATGGTGAAATGCATTTTTTGTGTGTTTTGTTTATAGCACATCTTCATTACCTCCACTAGACTGGCCTTTACCAACTCATTTTGGACAATGTGAACTGAAAATAGAAGTGCAACCTAAAACTCATCATCGAGCCCATTATGAAACCGAAGGTAGCCGAGGAGCAGTAAAAGCATCTACCGGAGGACATCCTGTTGTAAAGGTATGAGTTGAGGCTTCTTTTGGAGATCCCATACGTTTGTTGGTGATAAAGTCTGTTCATTTAGGTACTACTGAGCACATAAAGAGAAAATTCAAAGCTTGAAAGCTTCTGTTGAGCTTTTCTGTTCTTGTTGATACGGCAGCACTTCTGCATTGAGGGTTTTTTTTGCTAAGTTGAAACATATTCTTTTGATTATGGACTGACTCTCCAGCTGAGGAGGGGAAAGATTGTAGTGGTCAAACAGTTGTTTTTCTCATTAAAAAAACCCAAAGAACAAAAAAAAAACTGTATTATAAATATAATACATGCTCGTTTAAAATCCAAGTAATACCAAAAAATAGAATAAAGCAATAAATTACCCCAAGTCCAAACCCCTCAGAAATAAGCAGTTGTTAATATTTGATTAACATTACAGATAATTCTCTGTGTATATTTAGTGTAAGTCTGAATGGATGGCTAGAAAAATAGAATGAATTTTTTATGGATAGGATTATACTGAACATCTGTGTGATTAAAATGTTTAATTTATTTTCATTTGAATTTATTAGAAAAAACTAATGTGAAATCATAAAAATATATAATAGTTGAGCATGTGAAATATATTTAATAGGTAAATTTTGAATCATAATAGTTGAATGTTAACTTTAATATTATTTGAATGAAATATTTATAAAATGAAACAGAAGTAAAAGTAAGAACTCCCAAATCTTAGATATTGTTCTTCCCGCTCAGAGATCCTAAAAAGATCTAAAGTTAAAGATACTAAATTATTGAGAAACTGAATCACTATTTTAGATGGTTTGAATTGACTCCCTGCTTTGAAAAATGAGATGATGGTCTGTCTGAAACTTCTGCTCTGCTCTCTACCTCCTGAATTGTGTTGCTTCTATTATTTTCCCTTGCAGATCTACAGCCATCTCCCCACCCTTGTACCCTTCCACCCTCCATTGTTTAGCTTTAGTCCTGTATCTAGTTGGATTCAATGATACTACTAATTTTTATGTATTTCATTGTTACATGTTTTTGTTTAAGGAGGGCTTTGGATTCTGTATTTGTTGGGTTCTTTCATGTTTGAGAACATTTGTTGCCTTAAATACCCAAACATCAGAATGCCTGTATATAATTATCTTGAGTCACCTATTTTCTGTCTCAGAACTTGTCTTAATGGCATTGTTTATTGTGGATGAATTAATTTTATCTGAAGTGAATTTGAACAAATACAGCCTGTATCAGCCATGCTTTATGATTTATCATTATCTAAACAATATTTCACAGTTCTTGACAAACAAAGCTTTACATTTTAGGTGGGTTTTTTAATGACTTGTAGTGAAAAATATCAGTTACAGAAAGAGATCAGGTTTGCGGGTACCAGCGAGGGAATTAGATGAAGGTGGTCAGAAGGTACAAACTTCCAGTTATAGTAAGTACTGAGGATGTAGTGTACAACATAATGATTACAGTTATCACTGCTATATGGTATATTTGAAAGTTGCTAAGAGTAAATCCTAAAAGTTCTCATTACAAGGAAAACAACCTTTTTTTCTATTTTTGGTAAGTGTATGAGGTGATGGATGTTAGCAGAATTTATCATAGTAATCAGTTCACAACATATAAAAATCAAATTATTTATATACCTTAAATTTATTCACTGCTTTATGTCAGTTGTCATAGGAATTCTGCCATTTTTTTTTAATTAAAAAATTTTTTTTAGTGTTTATTTTTGAGAGAGAGAGTGAGAGAGAGAGAGAGAGAGCTTATGAGTGGGGGTGGGGTAGAAAGAAAGGGAGACAAAGAATCCGAAGCAGGCTCCAGGCTCTGAGCTATTAGCACAGAGCCCGACATGAGGCTCAAAACCATGAACTGTGATATCGTGACCTGAGTGAAGTCAGATGCTCAATTGACTGAGCCACCCAGGCACACCCTATTTGTTATTAGAGTCATTTTTGCTCTTAAATGAGAGCTTATTTCAGTTGATTAAGGAAAAAGATTCTTTGCTTCATTTACTGTATCTTTGACTTTTCTTACCAGGAAAGAAATTCTTTACAAGTGCTTAAATGAACAAAAATTTTTTGAGAGTCCAAGTGGTTTGTTGCTACAGTATTCCTTTAATTACAAACTGGTTCTCTCAGATGCCTGGGTGGCTCAGTTGGTTAAGAAGCCGACTCGATTTTGGCTCAGGTCATGATCTCATGATTCATGAGACTGAGCCCTGAGTCGGGCTCTGTGCTGACAGTGTGGAGTGTGCTTGGAATTTTCCCTCTCTCACTCTCGCTGCCCCTCCCCTGCTTGCGTGTGTTCTCTCCCTCTCTCAAAATAAATAAATAAGCATTTAAAAGAAGAATTAAAAAGATAAAAAATAAAAACTCGTTCTCTGTTGGGGCTCCTGGCTGGCTCCGTGGAGCATGCAACTCTTTCTCAGGGTTGTGAGTTTGAACCCCAAATTGGGTGTAGAGATTACTAAAAAAGCAAACTGGTTCTCTGCTTAAGAGGGACTGACATTCCTGGTATCCTTATCATTGCTTTCTACTGTCCTTGTGAGTGACTTTTTTTTTTTTTAATAACTTGCTGCTTGAAGAAATACATCATTATACTTGAAATTACTGACTTAACCAGAGTATGTCTGGATGCTGATGGTTCTTTATCAGTCTTTACAAGCACCTATGATACTCCCTTTCAATCTGAGATTCCTTCTTCATACAAGAAAATCTATATTATGTATTTGTATACATTTCCTGTCCATTTGTTTTGTCCTTTACTTTAGGGACTCCAATTACTAGTCAGATGTCAGCTTGTCTTTGTTTATCCCCCATGTCTTTGTTGTGTTTTTTTTCCCTCTGGTTACTCTAATGCCTTATTATTTATTGTGATTTTATTTTTAAAGCTCTGCTCTGAAGTTTTTGATCTATTTGTCACTTGCTGTTTCTAATTTAGCTTTTAATTTTTTCTTGATGTTTATTTTTGAGAGAGAGACAGAGTGTGAGCAGGGAAGGAGCAGAGAAAGAGGGAGACACAGAATCTTAAGCAGGCTCCAGGCTCTGAGCTGTTAGGATAGAGCACGACGCGAGGCTTAAACCCACGAACTGTGAGATCATGACCTGAGCCAAAGTTGGACGCTCAACCAACTGAGCCATCCAGGCACCCCTCTCATTTAGCTTTTAGCTCTGCAGTTGTGTGTTGAACTTTAATTTGATTATTTAGCTCCATTTTCCACTCATTTAATATTTTATCATTATATTTTGTCTCATGTATTGAATTACATTCTTTTTTTTTTAATGTTTATTTTTGAGGGAGAGAATGTGAGCTGGGAAGGGGCAGAGGGAGGTAGGGGACAGAGGATCCGAAGCAGGCTCTGCGCTGACAGGAGCTAGCCCAATGAGGGCTTAAACTCACAAATCGTGAGATCATGACCTGAGCCGAGGTTGGACAGTCAATGGACTGAGCCCCTACTGAATTTATGTTCTTAAATTTTTTAGTGTGGAACATTCACTTTAACAATTTCTGGGTTATCTTTGTATGTTTTTTTGAGGGGGAGGTTTTGTTTTCATTTTTATTACATTAGTGAAATGTCTTAATATAATTTGTTCCCTTTTTTTTCATTAAATAAAAACAAAAGCAAAAGCTGTATGCTATGACTGCCTAATTGCCATGCCTTTTCTCCTCCATTTTGTTTGAGAGCTTTGGTCTGTAGCCTGAGGAGATTGGGGTAAAGAGATACAGAATTAGTTTAGGGTAGGCCTTGTTGGGTTTGGCTCAAGAGAGTGAACAATATCATGTATTATGGCCCACTCCCAGTGCTCTAGTATGTATCATATTTTCATGAGCTGTGCTTGTTCCCCTAGTACAGTACAGAGTCCTGGAAGATGGTCAGCACTCCTGACCTTTTCTGCCCTGCCAGAAGCCCTGGAGCGTAATGTAGTATCTTTTATTCTTGAGGAAAAGTTTTCCCTTGACTTTTTTCAGAACTAACCACTTGGAAGTTTGATTTACTTTGCTGTAAATTAGCATTAGTTAGCTTTTTTCTCTTTTGTTTTTTCATTTTATTACTTTTATCCCATTAATGTACTTATTAATTTTATTTTTCTTATTTTTTAAAGTTTATTTTTAGGGAGAGAGAGAATATGTGCACATAAGTGGGGGAGGGGCAGAGAGAGAGAGAGAGAGAGAGAGAATGAATGAATCCCAAGCAGGCTCCATCCCATGAGATCATGACCTGAGCAGAAACCAAGAGTGAGATGTTTGACTGAGCCACCTAGATCCCCCTATTTATTTATTTATTATTTATTTATTATTTTTAAGTTTATACTTCTTAAATTTATTTACTCTTATTGCTTTTCCCGGTGGATGAAGGTATGGATTAGTTAGCAGTTGTGCCACATAAATCTTAATCTTTTGTTTCACATTCCCCATACTGCCACCACCACATACACATACATTTTGGTTATTTTGTTAGGTTTTGGGTGAAGAAGATTGTGATAACTACTTTATTCCATTGTCTTTATCCAAAAGTTCTAATAATCAGAGAAAAATAAGCATTGCATGATGAGAGCAGGTCATCTCAGATTGGAAATGGAACTGATGCTTGATTCTATATACTCCATGATACTTGCAGGGTTGTGTGCTTTGTAGGGACACTCTTTATTTCTGGGTGTCCACTTCTGAGACTTCATTTTTTTCCACTAACAGAGGTGGCCCTTTTCTAGCAACTAAGAAGACTATTTGTAGATTTCTCTGCTATTCTGAGAATTTCGTAATGCTCAGGGAAGGAAGGCACCCTCCAGTTGTCCCAGCACCATTTGTTGAAGAGTATCCTTCATTGAATGGTCTTGATACTGTTGTCAAAAATCGTTTGACTATATGTGCAAGAGTTTATTTCTGAGCTCTTAATTTTATTCTGTAGGTCTATACGTCTGTCATTATGTCAGTACCACAGTGTTTTTTATTACTGTGGTTTTGTAATAAGTTTTGAAATTTGGAATTGTGAGGCCTCCAGTTTTGTTCTTTATTTTTGAAGATTGTTTTGACTATTTAGGTCCTTTTAAATTCCATACAGGTTTCAGGGTGGGTTTTTCTATCTGCAAAAAATGTTACTGGGATTTTCTTAGGGATTACATTAAGTCTATAGATTGCTTTAGGTAGTATTGTCATCTTCACAGTATAAATCTTGACTCCATGAACAAGGGATGCATTTCCATTTATTTGTGTCTTTGCCTTTTTCAGCAGTGTTTCATAGTTTTCATTATACAAGTCTTCCACCTCCTTAGTTAACTTGTTTTTTCTTTTCAATTTTTTATTTAAATTCTAGTTAGTTAACATACAGAGCAATATTGGTTTCAGGAGTAGAAATCAGTGATTCATCATTTACGTATAACACTTTAGTGCTCATCATAATAAGTGCCCTCCTGATAACCATCACCCATGTAGCCCATTCCCCACCTCTCTCCCTCCATCAACCCTCAGTTTTTGTTCTTTATCTTTAAGGGTTTCTTATGGTTGTTTCCCTCTTTTTTCCCCTTCCCATATGTTCATCTGTTTTGTTTGTTAAATTCCATATATGAATGGAATATATAGTATTTATCTTTCTCTGATTTCGCTTATGTAGCTCCATCCATGTTGTTGTACATGGCAAGATTTCATTCTTTTTGATTGCTGAGTAATATTCTTGTGTGTGTATGTGTGTGTGTACCGCATCTTTTTTTGTTTTTTTAATTTTTATTTTTTATTAATAATTCTTTCATTTACATCCAAGTTAGCATATGGTGTAGGAGTGATTTCAGGAGTAGATTCCTTAATGCCCCTTACCCATTTAGCCCATCCCCCCTCCTACAACCCCTCCAGCACCCTCTGTTTGTTCTCTATATTTAAGAGTCTCTAATGTTTTGTCCCCCTCTGTGTTTTTGTATTATTTTTGCTTCCCTCCCCTTATGTTTATCTGTTTTGTATCTTAAAGTCCTCATATGAGTGGAGTCACTTGATATTTGTCTTTCTCTGACTAATTCCTGTGTGTGGGTGTGTGTGCATGTGCGGGTGTGCGTGCGCGAGCATGCATGTGTACCACATCTTTACCATCCGTTAGTTGATGGACATTTGGGCTCTTTCCATAGTTTGGCTACTTGATCATGCTCCTTGGTTAACTTAATTCCAAAGTATTTTATTCTTACTATTGTAAATGGAATTGTTTTCATAATTTCCTTTCCAGATTGTTGAGATTGTGTATAGAAATACCAACTGATTTTTGTCAGTCATCTTTGTGTCCTGATACTTTGTTGAATTCTGTGAATAGCTGTGTGTGTGTGTGTGTGTGTGTGCGCGCGCGCGTGTGTGTGTGTGTAAAATCATTAGGGTTTTCTTTGTATAAGATCATATCATCTGAGAACAAGGATAATTTTACTTCTTTCTTTCTAATTTGGATGCCTTTTATTTCTTTTTCTTGCCTAATTTCTCTGGCTAGAATTTCCAGTACTGTGTTGAATAAAACTGGTGAAAGCAGGCATCCTTGGGTCATTCCTGGTCTTATAGGAAAAGCTTTCAGTCTTTCTCCTTTGAGTATGATGTTCACTGTGGGTTTTTCATATATGGCTTTTATTATATTGAGATAATTTCCTTCTATTCTTGTTTGTTGAGTGTTTTTATCATGAAAGGGTATTGGATTTTGCTAAGGTTTTTCTGAACCAATTGAGATAATCATGTGATTTCCCCCCCTTTATTCTATTAATGTAGTATATTATATTGATAGATGCTTATATGTTGAACTATTCTTGCATTCGAGAAATAAATCTCACTTGGCTACTGTATATAATCCTTTTAACATGCTGATGAATTCAGTTTGCTAGTATTCAGTTGAGGTCTTCTGCATCAGTGTTCATAAGGGATATTGATCTTTAGTTTTCTTGTTGTGTCCTTGGCTTTGGTATCAGAGTAATAGACCTCATGGAATGAGTTAGGAAATGTTCACCATTCTTCAATATATTTGAAAATATTGAGGAAGATTGGCATTAGTTCTTTAAATGTTTGGTTGAAATCTCTGGGTCCAGGTGATTTTTTTCTTTCCTTCTTCAGGTGATTTTTAATTACTGATTCAGTGTTCATACTAGTTATAGGAATTTTCAGATTGTCTATTTCTTTTTCCCCCCTAAATTTATTTATGTATTTTGAAAGAGAGTGCGTGAGCTGGGGATGGGAGGCAGAGAGAATCCAAAGCAGGCTCCATACTGTCCATGCAGAGCCTCACAGAGGACTTGATCCCATGAACCATGAGATCATGACCTGAGCCGAAACCAAGAGTCGGATGCTCAAATGACAGAGCCACCTAGGTGCCCCCAGGTTTTCTATTTCTTCATGGTTTAGTCTTAGGAAATTTTGAGTTTCTAGGCCTTTGTCCAGTTTAGTTACCCAGTTTGTTGGTATACAATTGTTTAATCCTTTTTATTTCTGTAGAATTGGTAGTAATGTCCTCACTTTTATTTCTGATTTTAGTAATTTGAGTTTTCTTTCTTTTTTCTTAGTCCATCTAGCAAATGAAAGGTTTGTCAACTTTGTTGATCTTTTCAAAGAACCAACTTTTGGTTTCATTGATTTTCTTTAGTGTTTTTCTCTTCTCTATTTTATTTATCTCTGCTTTAATCCTTATTATTTTCTTCCTTCCACTAGCTTTAGGTTTAGTTTGTCCTCTTTTTTTTATTTTTTAAATTTATTTTAAATTTATTTTTGTTTTGTTTTTTAATTTTTTTTAATGTTTTATTTTTGAGAGCAAGAGAGACAGTGTGAGTGGGGAGTGGTGGAGCGAGAGAGAGGGAGACACAGAATTTGAAGCAGGCTCAGGGCCTGATGCAGGGCTCGAACCACGAACCGTAACATCGTGACCTGAACCAAAGTCAGACACTCAACCGACTGAGCCACCCAGCTGCCCCGTTTTTTAATTTATTTTTGAAGGAGAAAGAGACAGAGCATGAGGGCGGGAGGGGCAACAAGAGAGGGAGACACAGAATCCGAAACAGGCTCCAGGTTCTGAGCTGAGAGATCATGACCTGAGCCGAAGTCAGATGCTTCACCAGCTGAGCCACCCAGGCACCCCTGTCCTCCTTTTTATAGTTCCTGAAGTTATAAAGTTATGAATTTACAACTGGAAATTAGATCCTCCCCCCTTCTAAGAAGGATTGCTATTTTTTATTATTGTTTCTGGTTTTTTTTTAAGTTTATTTATTTTGAGAGATAGAAATCATGCACACACTAGCAGAGAGAAGGAGAAAGAATTCCAAGCAGGCTCCGTGCTGTCAGCACAGAGCCTGATGCGGGGGTCGATCTTAAGAACTATGAGATCATGACCTGAGACGAGATCAAGAGTTGGATGCTTAACCAACAGCCACCCAGGCACCCCTGTTTCTGGTATTTTGAATGCTGTAGGCTGTTTCTTTGCCAAGGATCAACCTGAGTTGTAAATTCAAGATCATCTCTGGTCTTTTTTATTTTTTCCTGGTCTTTTCTGATCCTTTCCCTAAAGCATGAGTGGTTAGTTTCTAATTTTCCCCAAATATGCAGTTATTTTTTAAATATCCTAGCCTTATAATATGTGTCTTCCAGAAGGGTGAAAAGAAAACTGTGGTGAATTTATAAATAGAGAATTCAAAAAAATAGAAACTGAATGTTCTTTTATTATTAAATTGGTCTGATAGATGATATCAGATATATATCTGATCAATATATATATAATTGAGATATATGTATGTATATATAGTCTCTCTTTTTTTTTTTTTTATAGTTTATGGTTAGGGACTATAGAATTATGCAGCACTGTTAATCATCTTCCAAGTTTCCAGTGGGGTTTTTTTGGGTTTTACACATTCACAATGTTTTTGTTTTTGTGGGGGTAAAAATTTTCTATAGTGCCTTTAGAATGCATAAGCGCAATTGAGAAAGAGATGCAGTTTAGTCTAAAATGAAACTAAATTGTTTACTTGTTGCCAGGAAATTAATCTTTAATAAATTTAACATAGTTTATGAGTATTTAATCAGATTATTTTTCTTTTTAGTACTTATCTAAATATGGGAAAATAAAGTCCATAGTTTTTTTTTTATTGGAGTTGTAAGTGAAAATGTACATTTTAATTCACTAGGATTGGAAGAGTCTTGCAGTTCTTAACTTTCTGAATTTTGTTTTAAGTGTTTTAACATACTACGAATCCTCATTATCTTTTAGAGTAAGTTTTAGAACAAATATTTTAAAAGAATTTTGAGCACCTAGGTGGCTCAGTCGGTTAAGTGTCTGACTTCAGCGTGGGTCACGATCTTGCAGTGCGTGGGTTTGAACCCCATGTCGGGCTCTGCTGACAGCTCAGAGCTTGGAGCCTACTTCGGATTCTGTGTCTCCCTCTCTCTCCGCCCATTCCCCACTGACTTGGTGTCTCTGTCTCCCTCTCTCTCTCTGTCTCTCTCTCTCAAACAAACAAACATTTAAAATAAAATAAAAAGAATTTGATTTTCACATGGACTTTGGGACTTATCCCAAAGTGCTAAAAGTCAACATGCTACTTTACAACATTGCCAAATTCAGTGACATTTTGCGGATTTGTGCTGATGTTAATTGCAAAAACTTGCTTTTTTTAGTGCTTTGTAGTTTATAAAATGTTTTCTGAGTTTATATTTAATATTCACAAAAGTTCTTGATAAAGGCCAAGTACATTGTGCACATGATTTAAGATTACACATGATGTAATTGGCAGAGATCTTAAACCTAGGTCTTTTGACTCTGCTGTTCTGTTTTCTATTGTACCATATTGCCTCTTAGACTACAGCTATGCTGTAATTTCATAGTTCTTTTTATTAAATACTTTAACATTGTTTCATTTAATTCTCCAGATAAGTCTTTTTAGAAACCCTGGTCTTTGACTTAAAGTAATGGGCTATTTCTACTACCTTTATATGAAGTCCTCAGTCAAAATCTTAGACTTTTGTTCACCATTATTGTAGTTTAAGCTCTCTTGGATTAATCATGTTAGGCTAACTAGTATGACTAATACTTCCCAGTTCTCAGTGGTTTACGGACCTAAAAAAAGGAAGCTTATTTTTTACTTTCTTTCAGATTGTCATTCATGAATTCAAGGTCTGTCCATCTTGTGATGCCATCATCTTCAGCACACAGCCTTCATGGTTCCTGAGAAAAGCAAAGGGAGTATAGGGAAGGCACATAAGATGTATGAACCTGGAAGTTACTACCACTTAGTACCACTCACAGTCCCCTGGCCAAAAGTAGTCACATGGCCCTACTTAAATAGAAGGGGACTGTGAAAAGTAGTCCCTGGGTTGGGAGCCTTTCTTCAGCAACAACTCTATGCTATACTATACAGCACAGCTCTGCATAAATCTTTAGTGTCAGTGTCTCCTCTGCCATATCCCCTATACAGTGTTGGTCTTTTAATTATATTCAGGAGTTTAATAGTAGCTGAGTGAGTAAGTAACTGAACTTGGCCAAGTAACTGAACTTTTCTAGATTTTTTTTCTTAAATCATTCATTGTCTAATTTATTCATCCGTCTATCCTTTCATTCTCTGAATAAATATTTTTTGATTTCTCACTATATTACAGGCAAAATTGTAGATGCTGGGGATCTAGAGATGAACAAAATAAAGTCTCTGCCCACATGGGCCTTTCTTAAATTATACTGAGAGGAGACAATGAGTAAATAAAATAATATTATAATGTATTAAGTAAAATATTGAGAATTAGAATATGATGTAAGAGGCTAATTATGGGAGGAACTTTACCTCTGGTTCCTTTTTTATAAAACAAGGATAATATCCTACCTAAGAGCTGATATAAGGATTAAATGAAACACTGCATGTACAGAACATGCCATAGTACCTTACACATAATAAATGTTTAGAAACTGTCAATAACCCTGATGAAGGGTAAGTTGCAGAGTAAGATATCAACATTGGCATCCTAGAATTCACCTAGAATGATTAGTGTCATTTGAAAGAGTTGTGTTTGGATTCCATGGGCTAGTGTTTTATCAAAATGAAAAGAGAAGGGCACTTAAACACTAGTTGTAGAAATCTTTCTGGTATTTGTCAAAGGATAATTTCAGATATTCTCAGTATCCTTATACATTGAGAGCTAAGAAGTTCCTGAAGTATGTATTTCTTGAAATTATGGAAGAACTCAAACTATGAAATTTTTGCAAAATACTCCTATCTTCTAGCCAACTAATAAGTTAATTTCTGTTATTTAAAGTAAACAATCTTATTAATTAATGTGGTCTGCAACTATTTAATATATCCAAGACAGCCTGTTACTTAGCTCGGGTTTCAGTGGGGGGAGGTCAGACATGTTTCCTACTCCCATGAAGTTTACAGTTTGGTGAAGCTTGCAAATGAGATAGTAACAATAAAGTATGATAAAGGTTTAAAGGAGGAAATTCACATCTCTGAAAGAGCACATAGATGAAGGGGTTGAAATGGGCACTGCTTATTTGAACAAAGTTCCTAGCTAATTAAAAACAAATATTAGCCAGAGAAAAGGTAGATACTAAGTAAATATGAAGCAGAGGGAAGAGTTTATTTATTTTAAAGTTTATTTATTCTTGAGAGAGAGAGAGAGAGAGAGAGAGAGAGAGCGCGCGTGCGCGCAAGGGAGGGGCAGAGAGAAGGAGAGAAAATCCCAAGCAGGCTCCTTGCTGTCAGAGCAGAGCCTGATGCAGGGCTTGAACCCATGAACCATGAGATCACCACCTGAGCCAAAACCGAGTCAGACACTTAACTGACTGAGCCACCCAACCTTTAGAGAAGAGTTTAGAGCTGTACTATCCCAATTCAGTAGCTACTAGCCACATTTAAATTTAAATTAACCAAAATTAAAAATTCAGTTCCTTAGTTGCATTAACAGAACTTGAAGACTTGGTAGGCATGTAGCTAATGACAACATTGTCTTTTTAAACAAATGATGCTGGAGCAATTGGACATCCATAGGCAAGAAAATAAATTGGAAACGAAACCTCACATCTTACACAAGAATTGATTGTACATGGATCATGGATTTTTTGTTTAAATGCACATGGGGAAGATTTTTATCATTGCACAGAGTTCTGTGGGCAGTGCTGGTTTTGAGGCCAGGGAACAAAGACAAGTTGAAGGTTGCAAATACAAAATGGGTAGAACAAGAGAGTTGCTTTGTGGTGATGGAAGAGTTCCTGATCTTGACCGTGATGGTGATTACTTGAATCTACAGATGGGATAAAACTATACAAAACCACACATACATTATATTATACAGTCATAATTTATTAAGACAAATATTTTAGGGCCACCTGGGTGGGTCACTTGGTTAAGTGTCTAACTTCGGCTCATGTCATGATCTTATGGTCCGCGAGTTCAAGTCCTGTATTGGGTTCTGTGCTGACAGTTCAGAGCCTGGAGCCTACTTCAGATTCTTTGTCTCCTTCTTTCTGCCCCTCCCCTGCTCTCCCTGTCTCTCTCAAAAAAAAAAAAAAAAAAAAAAAACATTAAAAAAAAAGACGTTTTAATCTTATTTCAAAAGCTACTGAAAGTTTTTAAATGGGGATTGTAGAATTTTTTTCATATTTAGACTTTATATTTCATCATATACCAAGATCCTTTTCCAGGTGATGATTTTTTATATGATGATGTTATATGCACATTTTCAGTTTGAAGCAGTTTATATTATGGAAATTTAATTATGTATTTTTAGTATCTATGCGATGTGTTCTCATGTTTCTGATATATTCAGATTCCCTCCCCCCAAGTAATTTAGCAGAACTGATAATAGAATTGCTCTTATTGAAGCTGTTCTAGTCTGTCCTGTAGTGACCTTTCGGCTTCAACACTCTAGCTTTAGTTAAATTAAGCAGGCACAGACCTTTGCTATGGAAACAATACAGAAACATAACAAACAGCTTGGCTTACTTTCTTTTGCAAAGCAGAACGTGGCCTGAAGAGAAGTATACTGATACCAGATGAGAGTTTTTTAGAGTACTTTTAACAGCAATAATTTGTTTATGACCTACAGCATACTGCTCATCTGGAAATGAGATGGGAAGATCGTCTAATTTATTTGATGTTGCTTTCAAATTCCTAAGATGCATAGGAAAACACTGTTTTTCATATACTGTATACTACATATGTTTGGAGCATATGTTGGCTGAAGTATGTGTTATGAAATATGTTCCCTTTGAAATCTTATATGTGTGATTACCTTACCCCATCACTGGTTTATTTTACTATTGAAATATAAAGGACAGGTGGCTTATGTCTTTGCCAAGCTGGTATTAAAGTGAACTATCTAATATGTCTAGGATACTTTGGTATATAGCACTTACTGATACGTTATGTGATATTTGGGTAGCTTAATAGATAGTAATAAAATTTTTATTTGTGTTTTCTATTTTAGACTTCATTTTGAACAGCCTACTTTAGTGGCTATAATTCTTATTTAAATAATTCTATTGACGTACCTTGTGCATTAGTTTTTGCCACTAAATTGTACTCTTATTCCAAAATTCATTCATTCAACAATGATTGAATACCGGTAATGTGCTAGGTACTATACCGGACTCTGGAGGTAACAAGATGGACCCTGTCCCCTCCACAGTACGTAGAGAGAGGCAAGTTGTAAAGTTGTTGGTATTTCTTCCTCCACTAGATGAACAGTTCCGTAGAATAATTGGTTCAGTATGGATTAGACATGAAAGAGCAACAGATATAGCAAAAAAATCACTTATTAGCCATGAATTTCCAATTCCTTCTTAGTTATTGATTTATTTAGGGTTTTTTTATTGTGATTGTGTTGGCATTTTATTTTTTTATGGAATTCTTAAAAAATTTTTCTTAATGTTTATTTATTTGCGAGAGATAGTGAGACAGCGTGAGAGAGAAGGAGACAGAACCTGAAGCAGGCTCCAGGCTCCGAGCTGTCAGCACAGAGCCTGGTGCAGGGCTGAAACCCGTGAAGAGTGAGATCATGACCTGACCTGAGCTGAAGTCAGATATTTAACTGACTGAGCCACCCATGTGCCCCTGGAATATTTTCAATTTAATTAAACCACTATAAAATTTATTAACTTGTTCTACCAAAATATATAAAAAGAAATCACAACTGAAAATATTGAGGGGCATCTGGTTGGCTCAGTCAGTAGAGTGTGTGACTCTTGATCTAGGGCTTACAGGTTTGAGCCCCACACTGGGTATAGAGATTACTTAAAAATAAAATCTTTTTTAAAAGGGAAAATATTGATAGCTTTTTTGACTATATAAATATTTACAGAAAACTACAACTTCCAGTTAAATATAGTAAATTGAACACATGTGTTTAGTCTCATTAGACAGTTGTAACTTAACTTGTTGGATAGAAAGAGTCAATAAAGAGCACAAGTCATTTTATTTCAAAGAACTGTGAAAAGACTCAGGAATACTGAGTATCTCTGAAAGTGGGATGTGAGGTGGAGCTGAAAACAGAAAGATTAGTTGAAAGTCTACAAAAGAAGCAGTGAAACTTTGCAGATTTTTCTCTTATGTAGTATAGCGAACTGATCATCACTGTCTTACCCTGGGAGAATATTGGAGATTTGCTCTTCAGTGGGAATGAAATAGACATTCTAGGTTCTAGAATACCTGAAGGCAGAGCTTGAAGATCTCCATTTTTCTATAGAAAATGGAGGGTGGATGGAGGGAGAGGCATAAAGAAAGGCTGAATAGGGAGACTTCTGAACCCTTTTCTTAACTCCCAAAATTCTTATGACAAGTTTATGCTCCCTAGACAAGAGACTGGAAGATTTGCTTTTAGACAGACTGGTCCAAGAGAAAATTCTCATGTGCCTCGACTTGCAAATCTTCTAGACTAATGATCCTCAACCCTATCATACCCAACCCCACTCTTTTTTTTTTTTTTAACAAATATTTTGTAGTTCTACTTCATTAACCTGAAATGGAAAGGCAAAGATTAAAAGATTATATAATCAACTTGCACATACAAATTTAAAGAATATCAATATAATACTATAATATTACGAGGAAATAAATTTAGAAAACTAAATGATAACAAATTAGTTACATTTCAGAATGAAAAGGCTTGACATTGACTGTAGAAGGCACAGTGAAGCAGTTAGATATTTGTACCTGCGGTATCACTGCAAGTGTTGCAGGTATTGATCAGCAACCTAAATTCCGTGAGTGAGTGGCATTACTGGCAATGACATGATTTTCTGAAATGATGAACTCTTGCTAAAGCTTTCTTCAGTTTATATGGTGGTCATATTCATTACAAATTCATTTGTTAAAACTGCAATTTTTTTTGGTATTTATTTATACTATGGAGTTGGGTTCTAAATTCTTAAGTTTTTCTGTATACATAAATACATGTGGAACATTCTGAAGTTCCGTGCAACATAGACTATTTCTGTACTTTGAAGAACTGCTTATCCCATGCATAGGAATTTCAGTCTCTGGCCCCTCGTCATAAAATGCCTGTAGTGTAAAAAAAAAAAAAATGCTCATTCATTTATATATTGACTGTGGCTGTTTTTGTGCAACGATGGCAGAGTAGTTAGAACATGTGGTATCTTACCGCTTCACACTTTGCTCAGGGCACTGCAGATCACAATGTTGAAGTTAAAACTCAAAGTATTTCAAGTCCTCTTGAGTATTGCTGTACTGGAACTTTTACAGTCCGTACTCATCATGTCAAAATAAGAAAAGGAAAATGGATAAATGTTGTCCTTTTAAGACACACTAGACTGTATTATTTTATTATCAAAATAGATAGCAAAGCATTGTGTTCATTGTTCAGTAATGTTACGGCTGGGCTAAAAGAATGTGCATCTTATTTAGCCTCATATTTCCATCTAGCCATCTCACTGTTACTTTGAATACACCATGACTAACAGTGAAAACCTTATCTCCCTCCAAACCTGTTCTAAATCAGTGACTTCTTCACTTATTTGCTAGTGATACCACCACTCTCCTGGATACTGAAGCTCAGAACTTCTAGCTTCTTTTTTTCCTTTCTCCTTAGTATTCTGTGTGTAGTCATTAAAAAAAATTTTCTTGAGGGAAATATTTATTGCATCCATCCCTCTTCATTTCTATTTTCTGTTTATGTTCTCACTTCCACCCTAGTTTAAACTTGCAATACGTGTGATGTTAGTACCTAGTGCTTCAGCCTCTTAACTGATTTCCATGATTGTTTTCTCTCTCCTTCATAGAGCCTTAATTGATTTTTATCATATGCTTCCCTACATTCTTTTTATTATAAATAAATTTATGCCTTTTAGAGTCTTCACTAATTTCTTAAAGTTTAGTACATGCTGCTTTGTTCTTTATTTTTTTAATTTTACTTTTTAAAAATTCTTTTTGTTTCAAGTTTTTATTTAAATTCTAGTTAGTTGGGGCGCCTGGTGGCTCAGTTGGTTCAGTGTCTGACTTTGGCTCACATCATGGTCTTATAGTTCGTGAGTTTGAGCCCCACATTGGGCTCGTTGTTGTCAGCACAGAGCCCACTTCGGATCCTCTGTTCCCCTGCTCTGTGCCCTGCCCTGCTCACCCTCTATCTCCCAAAAATAAATATTAAAAAAATAAATTCTAGTTATGTTAACATATAGTTAACATCTTTATTTTAGTGTCACCTATATAATACTGGCTGAAGCAGTGGCATTCAATATGGATATTTTTATACTGGATCCTCAGTTAAAAAAGGAAAGGGTAGAGGAGTGAACAAAATAAAGTTTCTGCCTTCTTGAAATTTACAGTACTGAGAAAAATGGGTAATAAATGTATAATACACTTTTCATAGTGATCCATACTATGAAAAATAATAAAACAAGGGGACAGAGATATGGTATTTTAGATAGGGTGGTCTTCTCTTAGGACCTGACCTTTGAGTATAGAACGGAAGGAATGAGGTAATATGAAGATTAAAGGGAAGAATATTCCAGAGGGATAAAGTATCAAGTGCGAAATCCTTGAGGTTAGGAATGAGCTTTGGGTGGTTCAGGCTGTAAGGCCAGGATGGTCAGAGCAAATTGTTGAAGGGAAGAGAGTTAAAGAAGGTAAGGCAACAAGTTAGCCAGGGCTCAAATCACATAGGCCTTGTAAATCATCAAAGGGCATTTGAATTTAGTTGAGTGTTGGAAGGAACCCATTAGAGAGTTCTGAGCAGGGGGTGAAATTATCTCGTTAAAAGTTTGTTCTGGCTTCTGGACAGTGAATAGGCTGTAAGGGAGCCAGAGTGAAAAACAGGGAGAACAGTTATAAGGCTATTGCAATGGTCCAAGCTTTAATTGCTTCTCTATAAATGTTACAGTATAGGAAACCATCCTAGGTAAATTATATTACCCATTAATAGGCAGAAATCTTCATCTCCTTTCCTAGGTATAGGATAATCACTGAATTATGTGACGTTGCTTGGTTACAAACTCCTCTGTAAATCTAGGGATGGGCAAGCAGGGGGAGTAAAGTGTTCACCTGAAAAACTACATAGTAGAATAAAACTCCTTCTACACATTTGAACCCTGACTACACTATAACTCTAGAATCATGGATGCAGAATAATAGCTAATATTTGTTTATCACAACCTATATGACACTACTGGGCACTTTATATATGATATCATCTGTCAAGATAATTTATAAATCATAGTATGCAAACAGAAAATAAGTTTTTTAAAGAGTATTATAAAATCTCAGGCTTGGAAGCTACATAGTTTGGAACATTGTGCAGCCATCCTACCCAGTACTTCTGTAGTGAAAACATTAGTAACATTATGACTCGTGACCACAACTTGTTCTGACAGTGCTAGGGACTGAGTGCCAGAAATTCCAGTCCTGCCTTGAAGAGCTGGACACCTCCTCCACCCTGCATACTGAAAAATGGACTTCATGCTACCTACATTATCACGTCGCTCCCTTGTTGATTTAATGGATTAAAGCAGCCAAGGATCAAATCTTTCTCCCAATTGTGGCTAAAAATAGGAGTGGAGATTACTGAGAGAAATCTCTCTCAAGTTTGTAAGACCACCAAATACAAGGAATCACCTAACTGAAAGCAGAGGAATCAGACTAAAGCTGCAACAAAGCCCAGACATAGCTTAAGAACTGTTACCTGATAAAAGAAATAGCATACCTCTTTCTGGAGGTAAATACATTTCTTTGTGAGTCTTTAGAAGTCTGTCATACAAAATGTTCAGTATATGTTCAACAATACACACACACACACACACACACACACACACACACGAAAGTGTGACCCACAGTGGAAAAAAAAAAAAATCAATAGAAGCAGACCTAGAGATGAGAGGGCTTAGATCTATCTCTTTGTCAATGTTGGAGTTACCAGAAAGAGTCTTTCATTTAACCATGATAAAATACTAAACTATTTAGTAGAAAAAGTAGGCTATGTATGTGAGTAGATGAAGGGATTTCTGTAGAGACGTGAAAAATTTTTTAATCAAAAGGATAATAATAAGGGCAAAGATACAAGAAGAGAAAAGTAGAGATCAGTATTTCTAATGAATATAAACATAAAAATTCTCAACAAAAAAACTAACGAAATCCAACAGCACATTAGAAGGATTATACAGCATAGCCAAGTGGAATTTATCCCAGAAATGTAAAAGGTGATTCAACATAGGACAATCAATTGATGTAATACACCACATTAATAGAAGGGATAAAAAACACATGATCATCTCAGTTGACACGGAAAAAGCATTTGACAACAATTTAACAGCCTTTCGTTAAATTTTTTTTTGGAAATTTATTTAATTTTGAGAGAGAGAGAGAGCGAGTGCGGGAGAGACACAGAATCCAAAGCAGGCTCCAGGCTCCAGGCTCTGAGCTGTCAGCACAGAACCCAACACAGGGCTCGAATTCAGGAACTATGAGATCATGACCTGAGCTGAGTTCGTGAGCTGAGTTCGGATGCTTAACCAACTGAACCACCCAGGTGCCCCAATAGCCTTTAATAAAAATTAAAAAAAAAAAAAAAAGCCACCAAACAAACAAAAAAGAAACCCTAACAGCAAACTAGAAAAAGGGAGAAGTACCTTACAATGAAAGGTCATTTATGAAAAGCCCACAGTTAACATCATGTTTAATGGTAAAAGACTGAAAGCTAGGGGCACTTGGGTGGCTCCGTTGGTTAAGCGTCCAACTTGATTTCGGCTCATGTCATTGTCTCATGGTTTGTGAGTTCGAGTCCCATATTGGGCTGTGTGCTGACAGTGTGGAGCCTGCTTTGGATTCTCTCTCTCCCTCTTTCTCTCCCTCTCTACTGCTCACTCTACCTCTCTCTCAAGATAAATAAATAAACATTAAAAAACAAGACTGAATTAAGATTAAGAACAAGATAAGGAGGCTCACTTTCACCACTGCTATTCAGCATTTGTGCTTAAAGTCCTAGCCAGAACTATACAATAAAAAGAAATAAAAGGCATTTGAATTGCAAAGGAGGAGGTAAAATGGTCTCCATTCATAGATGACATGTTCATATACATAGAAAATATCACATCATCCACAGTAAAGCTACTAGAGCTAATAAAAGAATTCAACATTTCAGAATAGAAGATCAAAATACACATACCATTTGTGGTTCTATGTCCCAGTGATGAACAACTTGAAGAGGAAATTTAAAAAGTAATTCTATTTATAGTAGCATCTAAAGGAATTAAATACTTAGGAATATGTTGAACCAAGGAGGTGTCAAGACTTAGATGCTGAAAACTATAAAATATTGCTGAAAGAAATAAAAAATAGATGGAAACAAAAATAAAATTTAAGTATACATAAAAAATGGATATCCATGTTCAGAGATAGGAAGACATAACATTATTAAGCCATCAGTACTCCCCAAAGCAATCTATAGAATGAGTGCTGTACCTACCAAAATTCCAACAGCCTTTTTTGAATGGAAAAGCATATTTTCAGATTCATACGAGATTGCAAGAAGCCTCAAATAGGCAAAACAGTCCTGAAAAAGAAGAAGAAATTTGGAGGGCTTACTCTTCCTGACTTGTAACTTACTACAAAGCTACAGTGTTTAAAACACTATGGTACTGGCATAAAAACAGATTGATGAAATAGAATAGAAAGCCCAGAAATAAACCCTCACACATATGGTCAGTTCATTTTCTATAGGATGCCAAGACTATTCATGGGGGGAAAGGATAGTCTTTTCAACAAATGGTGCTGGGCAAATTGGGTATCTACATGCAAAATAATACAGTTGGACCCTTACCTTATATCATAGACAAAAATAAACTCAAAATGGATCAAGGACCTAAATGTAAGACTTTACTAAAACTATAAACTCTTAGAAGAAAACATTCAGGGAAGTCTTGACGTTGGATTTGTCAATGGTTTCTCAAATATGACAACAAAAGCACAGGCAACAAAAGACAAAAATAGATAAATTGGACTCCATCAAAGTTAAAACTTGTGCATCAAAGGACAGCACCAAGAAAGTGGGGGAGGGGGACTCTCCAGAATGAAAGATATTTGTAAATCATGTATCTGCAAGGGATTAATAATTCAGAATATATAAAGAAATCCAATTCAAAAACACAAAAACTGATACACGTATCTACCCAAATGTACCCCCAAAGAATGTTGACTTTTTTTGTTGTTTAAGCAGTCACTTAGTTGGAGTCAACCTGTAAAATCTCTCTGGTTGGTGGCAGCTCCTAATCTCATTTTAGTTATATAAGCCTTATACTTCTTGGGATCTGACCTGTTCATAGATGGTTTCCAGGTCAGCCAAAGGACTGGGCAAAGTTTCTTTGTACAACTTGGAGCTCCCCTTCTCTGGCTGTCTCATTTCTGGGAATTCCTCT
Organism: Cryptoprocta ferox; assembly: GCA_028646485.1. Classification (NCBI taxonomy): domain Eukaryota; kingdom Metazoa; phylum Chordata; class Mammalia; order Carnivora; family Eupleridae; genus Cryptoprocta; species Cryptoprocta ferox. Next base: position 39,392,592 of record CM053563.1, read on the forward strand.
TAGTCTCCAGGGGCTGCGGTTGTCCTAAACCCTGTCCTTGGTTCTTGAGGCCCTTCAGACGATAGATTTTGTATAGTAGTTTCAACCACTTTGTAAGGCATGGACTGTGGCCTTCCCTCAGGTTAAAAGCCTTAAAAACAGAAAACACTTTTTTGTTACTCTCTTCTAACATATGTCAATTTGCTTCCAGTATATGCTTATTTTGGTTGCTCTCCGTGCTTTCAAGTAGTTCTTTATGCTTGTTCCAGTTTGTTACCTGCATGATGGTGGGTCAGGTGGGTGCTACTAAGCATCATATTGGACAGGGAAGTCTCCCTAAGTCCTATATGTGTACTTCTTCAGGCTCTATTTCTTTTATTTTCCTCCTTTTTTCGTGGTTGCTATTTTTACCTCTAGCCCCTCCTGGTCCTCCTCCTGTATATGCATCTTAGCCTCAACAATAGTGAAGGACACCAGAGAAAGTCAAGTAGCCCAGCCTGTTAAAGTCAGTTGAAATTTTAAGTTGATACCATATATAATAGGCTTTTTGAGATTTTTTTCTACCAAAACAAACATTCTGATTTTAACAGCCCTGTTAGAGGACCTTCTTGTACACCCAAGTCTTTTTTTAAAGTTTACTTGTTTATTTGTGGGGGGGGGGGGAGGAGGGAGAGAACACCCCAAGCAGGGTCCCATGCTGTCAGCATGGAGCCCAATGTGGGGCTTGAACCCACAGAATGTGAGATCATGATCTGAGCTCAAATGAAGAGTTGGACACTTAACCAACTGAGTCACCCAGGTGCCACCTGTACACCCACGTCTTTTAAGGCTGGACTGGATGGTTTAATGTTGCCTAGAGTACAGAATCAGCTCTCTTTTTGGTCCTCCCTTTCTTCCTTCCTTTCTTTCTTTTGAGAGTACTAACTGGGGAGAGGGCCGGGGGAGAGAGAAAGAATCTTGATTTTTAATGTTTATTTTTGAGAGAGAGAGAGTGAACAGGGGAGAAGCAGAGAAAGAGGGAGACAAAGGATCTGAAGCAGGCTCTGTGCTGACAGCAGAGACCCTGATATGGGGCTCGAACTCACAAACTGTGAGTTGAAGTTGGTTGCTTAACCGACAGCCACCCAGGCACCCTGAGAGAGGGAGGATCTTAAGCAGGCTCTAGGCTCAGCATGGAGCCTGAAGTGGGGCTTGATCTCACAACCCTGGGTTCATGACTTGAGCCAAAATCAAGAGTTGGATGTCCAATCTACTGAGCCACCCAGGTGCCTTTTTTTAATTTTTTAAAATTTATTGTTAAGTAATCTCTACACCCAACATGGGGCTCAGATTCAATCCCTAGATCAAGAGTCTCAACACCCGGGGCGCCTGGGTGGCTCAGTCGGTTTAGCGTCGGCTTCGGCTCAGGTCATGATCTCACGGTTCGTGGGTTCGAGCCCTGTGTTGGGGTCTGTGCTGACAGCTCAGAGCCTAGAGCCTGCTTCAAATTCTGTGTCTCCCCCTCTCTCTGCCCCTCTCCTGCTCATTTTCTGTCTCAATAAGAAATAAACATAAAAAAATTAAAAGAGTCTCAACTCTTTCAACAGAGCCATCCCTTTCCTTGTAGTTCTTCACAGCACTCTATAAGAAAGCTTTGCAGAATTTTTATTCTAGATATTTCCACAGAAAACAAAAAACTCAAAAGCACCTCATCCCTTTATAACATATTCCAGCATTTTATAACTTATAATCTTCTGAAATTTGGAAGATTGTTTGCTTATTACTTTTTTATTGTTACCTTCTTGAAATAACATTTTGTGTATCAATAATATATGTTACAGATATAATAGACTTCCTATTGTAAATTTATTGTAAATATATGGGTAATAAAGTGTATTTTTGTTTGTTCTTTCTAATTAGCTCCTGGGCTATAATGAAAAGCCGATAAATCTACAGATGTTTATTGGAACAGCAGATGATCGATATTTACGACCTCATGCATTTTACCAGGTGCATCGAATCACTGGGAAGACTGTTGCTACTGCAAGTCAGGAGATAATAATTGCCAGCACAAAGGTTCTGGAAATTCCCCTTCTTCCTGAAAACAATATGTCAGCCAGGTACCTTGAAGCATACCCCAAAATGGACAGTTCTCTTTTTTCCTAAAACAACTTTCAGAGAAAAATGTATTTCTTTTTATAGTACAGAAATGAATTATTCATGGTTCTAAATTAACAGAATAAAATTATGTAAATAATTGCAGTACATTTGCTAAAGTAGGTAGCAAATTTTCAGAAAGGAAATTCAATTCAGCATAAGTTTGTGAACCATGTAGTACCAGCCAAGCATTTTGTTAAATGTCAAGATAAAAATATATGGTCTTTTTTCCCTTAGCTCACAGTTTAATAGGATAGACCAAAAAGGAACAATTGCAGTATAACTATTATGATTGTCAAATTTCTGTAAGAAAAACTTGTATTATCTCTAGGTGTACCTGTTTGACTCCTTTTGTTTTATTTAAAACGAGGTGACTAGCTTCTGAATGAGAATGCTTTAGTGTTTTGTTCAGGTTAGGATTACAGGTTAGTTGGAGAATGAATGCAGTAGCTTAAACATTAGATTTTAGTTTGTTATTCCATAAGAGAAATGTACAAATAGGCATTTTTAGAGCTATCACAAGTCATTGGGGCCCTAAACTCTGTTTTTCTTCTCTGCTATTCTTTTTTTTTTTTTTTTTTTTTTTACATTTATTTATTTTTGAGAGACAGAGAAAGAGCGTGAACAACGGAGGGGCAGAGAGAGAAAGAGACACAGAATACAAAGCAGGCTCCAGGCTCTGAGCTGGCAGTCAGCACAGAGACCTACGTGGGGCTCGAACCCACGTGAGATCATGACCTGAGCAGAAGTGGGACTCTCAACCAACTGAGCCACCCAGGCGCCCGTCTTTTTTTTTTTTTTTTTTTTAATTAAAAAAATTTTCTTATTTTGAGAGCAAGTAGGGTAGGGGGCAGAGAGAGAGAGTGAACAGAGGATCTGAAGCAGGCTCTGTGCTGACAGCAGAGAGCCTGAGACAGGGCTTAAACTCACGAACTGTGAGATCATGGCCTGAACTGAAGTCGGACCCTTAACTGACTGAGCCACCCAGGCGCTCTGCCTTTTTTTTTTAGTGTTTATTTATTTTGAGAGAGAGAAAAATTGTGTGTGGCCACTTGGGCAGGGGAGTGGGCAGATAGAGAAGGAGAGAGAGACTCCCCAACAGTCCCTGCAGTCAGCACAGAGTCTGATGTGGGGCTTGATCTCAGGAATCTTGAGATCATGACCTGAGCCGAAATCAAGAGTCGGACACTTCAACTGAATGAGCCACTCGTGTGCCCCCTCTACTCTTCTTATCATGGATTTCTAGCCTCAAAATTGCTTCATGATACAAAATGGCTGCTGGAGCTCTAACCATTATAACCATAGTCCCAGAAGGAAGAAGGGTAAAAGAAAACTTACATCTGAGTTTCGGTTCCTTATTTTATTGTATTGTATTTATTTATATATATTTAAAAGTAATAAGCTCTATGCCCATTGTGGAGCTTTAACTCGCAACCCTAAGATCAAGAGTCACATGCTCTACCAACTGAGCCAGCCAGGTGCCACCAGTTAATCTATCTAATGTGTTTTATCAAGAGGCTTGTTACAGAAACCTACCCAGCACATCTTATTGTTCATCCTTGTAAATAAGGAAGATCTGGGATCGTTTTGGTTTGTTTTTACCTGAGCACATTGCCACCTCTAATGATACAGGGGCCTATTACTAACAAAGAAGGGGAAAAAGGATATTTTCTTTAGTAGGCAACTGTTAATCCCATCACAACTAGGTATTTGATACTTACAGTGAGGTTTATTACAGAAATTGTTTCAAACTACCTTTCTTAAAATGGCAGTAACATCTGTCCCAGGCTATTGCAAGAACAGTTATATAAAATCAGACTTTGGTCTCTAGACCTACTTATTACCAGAAAAGACAAGTTAATATTGAGATAAAACCTTATTTTTACCTGCTTTGTTCAAATGGACAGTATGGGAGAACCCAACCAGTAAGTCATCATACAGGGGCTACTACAGAGTTCTTTTAAGGCAAAAGCATATAGCTAGCTGATAGTTTTTTTTTTTTTTAAGTTTATTTATTTTGGAGGGAGAGAGAGTGCAGGGGAGGGGCAGAGAGAGAGAGAGAGAGAGAGAGAGAGAGAATCCTCAAGCAGGCTCTGCAAGCTGTCAGTGCAGAGCCTGATGCAGGGCTTGAACTCAGGAACCATGAGATCATGACCTGAGCTGAAGTCAAGAGTCGGACGCTTAACTGTCTGAGCCATAATGGTCTCTACTCTTAAATTTCTGTGTTCTGTGATATATAAAGAAATTTGGAATTTCAACCAGTGCTTGTTTACGCACTTGAGCAAAACTCTTTATTGAGGAGAACAGTGACTCTGCCTCTAAGCATCCTGTTTGACCCATTTTCTTTTTTCTTTTTAGGTTTATTTATTTATTTGGAGGGAGGGGAAGAGAGAGAAAGAGAGAGAGAGAGAGAGCATGCAAATGGGGGAGGAGCAGAGAGGGAGAACAAGAATCTCAAGTAGGCTCTGCACTGTCAGCATGGAGCTCAATACAGGGCTCAAACTCATGAACCAGGAGATCATGACCTGAGCCAAAGTTTGATGCTTAATGGACTGCCCCTTGACCCATTTTTGAATAACATGAGGTAGCCAACCACTGAATGAGATATGCATGCATGTAGACTTCTTTTACTCTAATATCTTACTTTTTCATCGAGCATCAAAAGCATATGAATGTACTGGGGTGTCTGGGTGGTTCAGTCAGTTAAGCGTCCGACTTCAGCTCAGGTCATGATCTTGTGGTTCGTGGGTTTAAGCCCTGCGTCAGCCTCTGTGCTGACAGTTCAGAGCCTGGAGCCTGCTTCAGATTCTTTGTCTCCCTCTCTCTCTGCCCCTCTCCACTTGTGCTGTATCTCTCTCTCTCAAAAATAAATAAACATTAAAAAAAAAAAACAAAACATGTGAATATACAGACAGCTGCAGAGAGGAATTTAAAACTGTTTTGAATCATCTTTTTCTCAGAACTCATAAAATTGGTCCTTAGGAGATGGTTTATATGCCATGTTTCCATTCATTCTTCTGGGTATTCAAAGCATTAGACTTGAGTAGAGTTAAATAGAAAGTCACCAGAAGCTTCTTATACTACTTTGAAGGATAGAATAAGAAATATCCATATGAATAACTCTTCATAATCTGAAAACCAGTATTAAATATATTCTCTCTTGGTCATTAATATACACATCATACACACACACAGAATCTTTTCAAGTTAAAGGGAAAAGGCTGATGACATGGTAGATTTTGCTTTATCAGACAAGGAGAGACCTATAAACTTTTATCACATTTTCTTTATGCCTTGGCTTCTAGGAAGTTAGGTCATGTTCAATTATAGTAATTTGTATACCCCTAGGTTTGGAACATATTTATTTCCTGTTGCTTCTATTTAATTTTGTTTTCTGTTTTTCCTTGACCTTATTTGTATTTATGTTGTAAAATGCCTCATCCATTTAAAAATGATGTATAAATCAGTAAATTAAATAAAAAAGAGTACTTGAGCTTTTAAGATTTTCAAGAAATTGGGAAAGTGTCACATATCAAAAATGTCAAAAAATAAGAATAGTAGGATCTGAACATATCTACCTTCTCCTTTTCTCATCTGTTAGCACATGAAACAGGTTGTAGTCAGGATTCATGTCCCTTCCCCAACCAGTTCTGGCATATACTGCCTGTCTGGATCAAACCAGAAAGCACAAAGCTGCAGAAATATCACTCTTACTAGTTAACAAATGCAGCTAGTGCTCTCATTCCACTCTGCCTAGAGACACACACACCTGAAGTTTCTCTGGCCATTCAGTATAGGATGCCAGTATTTACTGCCTTATCCTACTCATAACTCCTCCCTGTTTTTATAACTAGATGAAAACATGTGGCAGTATTATACTCTGATCTAAAATATACTCATACTTAAAAATAAATAAAATATAGTTGTATTTGTAAACAATAGTTTTTTTTATTCCTACATGTGTAGTTTTCTTGTTGGTCTGGTCTTGTCTTTTCTTGCACTTCTCAGCCAGAGTTTTAAGATTTTCATTTCTGAGACTCTTCTAAATCTTCTCTTAGAAACTTAGCTCTCTGCTAAAATACCTTCCCTCACAGCACCTGGCTGGCTCGTCAGTAGAGCACGTGGCTCTTGATTTTGAGGCCATGGGTTTGACCCGCATGTCTGGGGTAGAGTTTACTTAAAAAAAAAAAAAAAAAAAAAAAAAACTTTCCTCAAAACTCAATAAAATGGATGATCTCTGGCATTTCCCCCTAAAGACTCATTGGCATGTTAACATGAATAATCACTACATGATACAATTTGATCAATACTGCTTTGAGCTAAAGCACAGTTGTTCAGTATCAGTTAAATATTCATTATCCATAAATGACAAATAGTTACTTTCAAGAGTGTTTTCCTTTTTTGGAAATTTCTTCTCCTTTGTCTTTCTGAAGGTGAAAATATTCATTCTTTTGGGATTCTTTCTTGTGCTTTACTGGTTCCTAACTTGATAACCTAGTTTTCTAACACGTCCTGTCCTTTACAGCAACTTCTGTGGCCTCTGGGCAGTTGGGCACTAGAGTTGGGACTATTGGTAGATAAGGCAAAAGGACTGATGACAAGGAATACCACAAGAGAGAGTAAACTTTAACTAGGATGCTGATTGCTAGTTTCCCATTTGCTTTATTCTTTCAATATGTGAATAACAAACACATGTCGTAGGTACTGTTGTTTCCTACCCTGCTTGTGTGTTAAGCAGCCATACAAGAAATACATTTTGAAGATAATGAAATGTTAGACCCTGAATGCCAAAACTTTAATCTGATATGTGCATTCTTTAGAAATAAAAATCTTAGGCTGATGGATTGTTTTTACTAATATATCACTAGAAAAGTCTAAATATGCTATTAATGACTGATTTCGAGTTCTACAAGTTAATCTTTCCTGGCTTAGTTACTTACATAGAGTTAAAGTGTTTTTACTTTGTATGGCTTATCTAGTTCTGTAAAACCACTCCAAAATTTAGTGGCTCAAAGTAATAACTGTTCATTATTTTCATGATTCCTTAGGGTTGTCTGGACTCAGTTGGTCCATTCATGTGGTGTCAGCTGGGATCACTCATGCATCTGAATTCAGCTGGGAACTCAGCTGGGTTTGGAACATACAAGATGGCTGGGGTGGCTGGAGTAGTTGAGGATTGTCTTGGCATTTCTCTCCAGCTTAATGGATGGACTTCATGGTGGCTCAGGGCTCCAAGAGAGCAAAAGAAGCTTAAGTGTTGGGCTCATAACTTATACTGCATCACTTGGTTACATTCTGTTTGTCAAAGCAAATCATAAGGCCAGCTTTCAAGGAAAGGCTACATAGGTACTCCACGTCTTAATGGGAAAAGTGGCATGCAGGTACAAGAATGAGGAGGAATTATTGACAGCCATTGTTTTAGACAATCTACCATACTTACCATTATTACACTTTTGTCATTTAAAACATTTTTAATCTCAGAGTTGAAATAGTAATCATACATGTTTCTTTTTTGACCTGATAGTTCTTTCCTGCCAAGTTAACAATAGCTGTTTAGCTAAGTTGTTGGGAACCACTAAATATCAATAAGCAAATAAAATTTGTATGTTTTTTCCCTAGTATTGACTGTGCAGGTATTTTGAAACTCCGCAATTCAGATATAGAACTTCGAAAAGGAGAAACTGATATTGGCAGAAAGAATACTAGAGTACGGCTTGTATTTCGTGTGCATATCCCACAACCCAATGGAAAAGTCCTTTCTCTACAGACAGCTTCCATACCTGTTGAATGCTGTAAGTAAGCTTGTGATAATGTTTTCAAATTTTGTTTAAAATAGGTAATTTTCCATTTTGCTTTTAATGTAATATTTGGATCAAAAGTATAAACTGAGGCCCAGAGTCTGGATAGTTGATGTGATTTTCTTGTATGGAAATAAGCTATGTGTTTAGGTGGGAGGAATACTTGGAGTCAGAAAATGAGTTCTCGTTATAATTCGGCCATGGGTTGCTGTGGAACTATAAACAAATTCTCTTGACTACAGTTTTTTGTTTTTGTTTTTTTGATGTATATTTTTGAGAGGCGGATGGAGGGCCCAGAGAGGGAGGACAGAGGATCCAAAGTGGGCTCTGTGCTGACAGCAGAGAGCCTGATGTGGGGCTGGGTCTGAGCCCTGAGATCATGACCTAAGTAAGCCAAAGTTGGATGCTTAACCAACTGAGCCACCTAGGGGCCCCAATGACCACAGTTTTGTTTTGTTTTTTTTATCTATGAATGAGGAAGGTGGGCTTGATGACACCTGAGGATGAAACAAAGCTATGATTAAGTATCCCTTGGTCACCTTAGTTTCATTAAAACATGAGCCCCCTTATTGGAAGATGCCTATCTCTGCAAGCTGACGCCTCAGCTAAATAAAAAAGGATTTTTTTTTTAACCATTAATCTGTTTACAACATCAGATTGAGAAAACGACTGATTTTCCCCCCTGATTTACAAAGGCAAGAAATGAGAACAGGCCATAGAACGTGGTACCTCCTTACACCCTGGAGAACTGTGGGCCTCTGGTAGGTTAGCTGGTAGCACCGTAGTATTGAAACTGCTGTTTAGATGTTTAGGACATAGACTTCTAAGTGTTCTAATTCATGTCTTAATTTTGTGTCAGAAGAAACTGAGGCGAAAGGAAAAAAAAAAAGAAACTGAGGCACAAGTAACTGAAGTACTCCTGCAGTCTTATTTGCTTGTTAGTGGCAGAGCTGTGCCTAAAACACAGGTTTTCTTAGTACTCATTCAGTTATACCATGTTATTTCTGTTAACACATGCATTCTTTATTTGGGATCAAACCTACTGCATTAACTTTCTGTGCCTCCTTTTGCTATTTATGAAGTCGGACTATTTATAATTTCCCAGTTAACTGAGAAATCACTGGGTAAATAGATGGTAATAGAATTCACTGTAGAAGTAGTTTTGTATTTTCAATAGACAATACAGGTACATACTAAAATCAAAAAGAATATAGAGTGAAAAGCAAATTTCCGGGTCAACTATTTCCTCTTATTAGATGTAGCTATCGGGGTGTCTGGGTGGCTCAGTCAGTTAAGTGTCCGACTTCAGCTCAGGTCATGATCTCACGGTTCGTGGGTTCAAGCCCCACATTGGGCTCTGTGCTGATGGCTTGGAGCCTGGAGCCTGGAGCCTGGAGCCTGCTGCCTGCTTCGGATTCTGTGTCTCCCTCTCTCTCTGCCCCTCCCGTGCTTGCTCGTGCTCTCTTGCGCGCTCTCTCTCTCTCTCTCTCTCAAAAATAAATAAATGTTGAAAAAAAAGGTAGAAGCAGCTATCATTGCCGGTGTTTTTATTATCCTACCAGACTATTCTATGCCCGTATAAGCATATATGTCTCTATTTTTAGCAAAGTTAATTTAAATAAATTTTTAATTATTTATTTTTGAGAGGGGGAAGGGCAGAGAGAGAGGGGACGGAGGATCTGAAGCAGTCTCTGCGCTGACAGCAGAGACCTGATGTAGGGCTCACACTCACAAACCATGAGATCATGACCTGAGCCGAAGTCGGAAGCTTAACCGACTGAGCCACCCAGGCTCCCCAGAGTTAATTTAAATAATTTAAGTTCATAGAGTAGTTTGAGTTTTTGAGATGAAGTTATTCTAAAATGATTTTCTGTTTTTTCTTTTAGCTTATTAAATTAATACGTGATTATTGTTGAGAATATAGAAACGCAGAATGGAAAAAAATGCAGAATGGTACAAAGAATAATAGGAAAAAATTTTTTTAATATCACTACCCTGTGGTGTAGTCACTATTAACCCATCTTTGGATTTTCTTTCTCTATTTTTCTTTTTTTGTCTATATGTAAACACACACACACACACACACAAACATATATATATATATATATATGCAGTATCTTTTAGTTGGGTTTACCTGTTTATTATGACTTTGCCATTTGTTGAACACATTTTTGCTGTTACTTTGAATGTGCCCATGGCTAGTGTCCACCATAAATATCTAAAACTTGAATGAGTGTACTTCGTAGGCCAATTGGTGCTTGTTATCATGCCCCTTCTCTGTGAGTCATTTGGAATATAAGTAGGAATACAAGTATTTTCTGAGATCTAGATTGGTGCCTGATACTTTCCAAGTGGTAATTGGTCCTAAATCCCAGACCCATCTCCTGTGAAAGGGTCTATTTTAGCATTCTCTTTTTGTTTGTTTGTTTGTTTATTTATTTTGAGAGAGAGCGGGTGTGCGCACGCCTGAATGTGTGTGCACAAGTTGGGGCATGGGCAGAGAGAGAAGGAGAGAAGGAATCCCAAGCAGATCTCACATTGTCAGTGAAGAGCCCGATGCTGGGCTTGAACTCACGAACCATGAGATCATGACCTGAGTTGAAACCAAAAGCTGGACACTTAACTGAGCCACTCAGGCACCCTTAGCATTCTCTTTGAATAGGGCACTGATCCCAATTTACATACATTTTGTGGCTTGGTTTTAAATAGTTGGGAGAAACAAGAGCCACAGTTAACTGAGAATGTGTGCTTCCTAAAGGCATTCAAGTTTAAATTTCATAAAATGTTGTTCTAGGGGCGCCTGGGTGGCTCAGTTGGCTCAGGTCATGATCTGGTTCGTGGGTTCGAGTCCCCCATTGGGCTCTGTGCTGACAGCTAGGAGCCTGGAGCCTGCTTCGGATTCTGTGTCTCCCCCTCTCTCTGCCCCTCCCCTGTTCACGCTCTTTCTCTCTCTGTCTCAAAAATAAACAAACATTTAAAAAATTTAAAATGCTGTTCTAGCCAAACGAAACACAGCTGACCCTCAAAGCTACCAATTTTCTACCCATGAAGTAGAAAAGTAGACCTGTTTTCCCAACTGCGAAGAAGAGAGCATAATCCACGCTTTTTTTGTTTTAATTCAGAGAGAAACCTAACTATCTAGCTATTTGCAAGAAACCCTTAGAGAACCTAAGCACTCAAAAGAAGTATAATCTGTAGCTTAAAGCTCAAGCAGTTAAAAAAAAAAAAAGAAAAAGAAAAACCAGAAACAGGATCTCCACAGAATATAACAACTTGGAATCAGCATCAGAGAAGGGTGGCACCAAGGTTACTGTTTATATAGTTGATAATTATAAGAATGGCTCGGAGGCATTAAGAAAAATTATGTTCACGTACCCGGGAAGGAAGAGTGTGGTGCACTGTAGAAACGTTTACTTCCATTTTTAAAAATTTAGTGTGTACTTCATGCATGCTTCAGTTATTTAGTTTTTAGAAAATTGTCCAGAATGGCATCTCGTTGTCTTGGTGATGATCTAGATATTGTCTTTCTTTTTAATTTAAGAGTATTTTTTAAAAAAGTTAATTTATTTATTTTTGAGAGAGAACAAGCACACGCACTTACGTGTGAAAGGGGTTGAGGCAGAGAGAGAGGGAGAGAGCTCTTTCCCACGACCGTGAGATCATGACCTGAGCTGACCTCAAAAGTTGGATGCTTAACCGACTGAGCCACCCATGTGCCCCTGATCTGGATATTTTCTTGATGAAAGAGCTAGTTTGTGTTTATTCTTTAGAAAGTTGTCTTTTAGTTGTATACAATATAATTACTGTTCAGATTAATTTGCTTCTTATATTAAATTTATCAATTTTAACAGTTGTAGGGAAAAAATAAATGCATTGAAAACTTAGGCTAAAAAGAGAAAAGTGGGTGAAATTAATGTTTTAGAGTCAGTATGAAGTTGCATGCATTGATTAATTTTTCTTTATTGGTTTCTTTACAGTTGTAAGAAAATTATTTAGAAATTATAAATCTAATAAGTCTATTTTATTTTCTAAATAATGTGGGTTTTTTGTGGACATTGTTACCATTGTCTCAAATTTTAAAAGCCCAGAGTTTGCTTCTCTTTATTTTTATTGTATAGCTTGAATTTGTCACTTACATATGAAAGATTGTAAACTAATATTTTGTTTCTTCTAAAAAAAACAAACAGCTCAGCGGTCTGCTCAAGAACTTCCTCATATTGAGAAGTATAGTATCAACAGTTGTTCTGTAAATGGAGGTCATGAAATGATTGTGACTGGATCTAATTTTCTTCCAGAATCCAAAATCATTTTTCTTGAGAAAGGACAAGGTAAATAACATAAGATTTGAGTTGATTCGCTTCAAAATAAAGGGTAAAATGAGTAAAATAAATTATTTCGATGTTTCATGGACAAAAACAAAACAGTTTTTCTAAAGCTACAGACCTCATTTACACAGATTTTTGGTAAGCCATACATTTCTTAAATTTTCCATAAGAATATCTCAAAAGTAGAAGAATCCCCAGTATTTATCTCTCTCTCTCTCTCTCTCTCTCTCTCTCTCTCTCTCTATCTCTCTATACACATACATACTCAAGAGAATTGGCAATATGTTGCACAGAAAACTTACAGCAACATTATTCATAATAGCCAAAAAATGGAAACAACCCAAACAATCCATCACCTGTTAACATGGCTAAACAAAATGAGGATGTCCATACAATGGTATATTATTCAGCCATAAAAAAGAATAAAGTACTGATTCATAACACACCACGAATGATTGCTAAGTGAAATGATTCAGCACACAACGTCCAAAATCAACAATCCACGGAGACACAAAATAGATTCGTGGTTGCCAGGGGTTGGAGGGAGGGATCAGTGGAGAGTGACTGCTGATGGGCACAGGGTTTCTGGAATTAGATAATGATGGTGGTTGTATAGCTCTGTGAATATAATAAAAACTTCCCAATTTAAAAGGGTGAATTTTATGTATTTTATATATAACTATATAAATTATATCTTCATTTTTGGAAGTGTAGAAGAATCCTGTGTGTTTCAGGGTGTTTAGCCCTTTTTGAGCATATTTAAAACATTTTTCCCTCAGTTATTCCTTCTCATTTTTTAAGCATTTTTAAAATTGTGAAATACCTTTTTATAAGAATAAGATACACATGATGCCCAGTTAAAGAAGTAGGACATTTATTTCTGAAGGCATCTTGATGTCCCTTTCCAAATGGATCCCACTCTTAAATCAATCCATGCTTCTCTTTATAGTTTTATGTGTTTTCTCTGGTTTTGGACTGTGTATAACATTTCATATATTCTTTTGAAAATTGCTCTTTTTGGTTAGTCAACATTAGTGTTTTAAGACTGATCCATGTAACAGAAGATCGTCACTTTCACTACTGTAAAGCTTCACTGTATGAACGTGCCACAATTTATTATCTATTCTCTCATTGGACATTTGGGCTGTGTCTAGTTTCTGGCACTCCCAAACAATAGCCAGTAGTGTGGCTATGAACATTTTAGTTCTTATCACCTGGTAGACGTCGGTAAGAATGTCATAATTTTTAAATTTTGTTAATCCAGTAGATGTAAAATGTATCTTGAACTTTGGATTTGAATTTTATTATTGAGGTTATTATGGGTCATTCATGTTTCCTTTTTTGTATAATATCTTTCTGTTTTTGCCCAGTTTTTTCCATTGAGTCAGTTTTCGTTTTTTTACTGCCTTATAGTAGTATTTATGTATTCTGGATATCACACCGAGTTGGGAAAGTGCCTCATTTTTTTCCACTTACCAGGTGTCTGCCCTGTAATTTCACCTTCCTTTGAACATGTGGCTAAGCTCATCTCTGAAACCTTCTGGGCTGGGGGCTTTGTGGTACTATTAATTTCTGATATAATTCTGTTCATGGGTATGGGACCATTTAAGTGTTATTTCTTCTTGAGTTAATTTTCATGATTTTTATTTTTCCAGGTGAACAGAAAAACAGTCTCTGTTTCTCCTTTACTCTCACAGTGTTACCACACTCACAACACTTCTGACACCAGATTCTTTGAAATGGCTGGGTGTTCTGAATTAGGTCAGTTCTGACACTAACTGGAGTTAGTGCAGACCCCACAGGTTAAGGGCTCAGTCCCATAAAACTGCCCGCCACTTGAAATGACAATCAAAAGTAGTAGGTGCCCAGGTACCCTCTTCTGTCTGACTTGGCTACAAATCAGAGGTTCCCATGACTCACTTCTTGGATTTGATCATTTCGTAGAGCAGCTTACAGAACTGAGGGAAACACTAGGTGCCATTACCAGTTTGTTACATAATAGAGGATATCATAGAGGGTACAGATGAACATCCAGATGGAAGAGATACATGGAGTAAGGTATGTGGGAAGCGGTATGGAGCTTTTGTGTCCTCTACGGACTTTGCCACTCTCCCAGCCGCCTGCATGTGTTCAGCAGTCCAGAAGCTCCTTGAATTCTACAGTATTTGGAATTTTTATGGAGGCTTCACCACACAGGTTTGATTGATTATTCTATTTCCAGCCCCTCTACTCTCTCTGGAGAATAGGGGTGGAACTGAAAGTCTTTCTAGTGACCAGCCTCCATCCAGGAGCCAACCAAGAATCACCTCCCTAGAACAAAAGATAGTCCTATCACAGGAAATTCCAAGGGATTTAGGACCTCTTTGTGTCAGTAACTGGGGTCAAAGACCAAATATAAAAACAAAAGGTACTCCTAGTGTTCTTCTTACCACTTAGGACATTACAAGAATTTTTTTTTTTTTTTTTTAGGACATTACAAGAATTTCAGGAGCTTTATGCCAGGAGCCAGAGGCAGGGGTCACTGTATATTTTCCCTATTATTTCCAACTAGGATTTTATTTATTTCACCCAAGTTTTCAAATTTGTTGACATTAATCTGCTTATAATACTCTATTTCTGCATCTGGAATTAAATCCTCTCCCTTTTTTTAGAGCAAGCAAGCGTACATGCAAGTAGGAGAGAGGGAGAAAGAATCCCAAGCAGCCTCCGTGCTGTCAGCTTGGAGCCTGACCTGGGGCTTGATCATGACCCTGGGATCATGACCTGAGCTGAATTAAGTGTTGGATGCTCAACTGACTGAGCCACCCAGGCACCCCTGGAATTATATTCCTTTTAGAAAATTTATTCCTGCTCTTATTTATTTGTTCCATCTCTGGTTGTTTAGTCAGTGTTTCCAGAGTCCTTTGGCTTTATTGGTCCTTTCAGTTGTGTATTTGTTTTCTGTTTTCCAAAGTTTCTGTTTTTTTTTTTCTTTTCACTTTTTTTAGGCTTAATGTTTCTTCTGGGTTTTTTTTTTAATGTTTATTTATTTTTGAGAGAGAGACAGAGAGCATGAGCCGGGGGAGGAGCAAAGAGAGAGGGAGACAGAATCTGAAGCAGGCTCCAGGCTCCAAGCTTTCAGCACAGAGTCTGACGCAGGTCTCGAACTCACAGATTATGACTTGAGCTGAAGTCGGACGCTTAACCGACTGAGCCACCCAGGCGCCCCAATATGTTTCTTTTTCTTAAATGGTAATCTTATGGTTTTTTATCTTTTTGAAACTTAGAGATTTAAGGCTATACATTGCCTTCATTGCCTGTATCTTATGATTTCATTACCTCTATTTCCACCGAATACATTTTCGTGGAGTTTAAGTAGTTTTAAATCTTTTCATACTAAACCATTCCCTTTCCCTTGACTCTGTCATCCTCATAAGCTGTCACTTTATTTTGTTTGCATTTATCATCCAGCCTCTCAAGTAATCTGTCATCTGTCATCTGTCATTTCCTTACTGGTATGTACTCTTTTGACTTCCACTATATTGAAATCATAACCTAAAAATTTGACATTCAGCTACCCACTCTCCTTCTTGACATTCTTTCTTGGCCTTTGTGTGATTGTACTTATCTGGGTTTTGGCATATTTTTAACTGTCCCCACTCTTTTTTTATCAGTTTTTCTGGCCCTTAAAAATAGGTGTTTCCCAAGGTTCTGTGGTTCAGCTTTCTTCTCATTATATTCTCTTATTCTAGGAAATTTCATCAGCTCGTCAAATCTCTGTCTATAGCCACTGACATGTACTTTATTCTTTTAATTTTTTGTTTGTTTTTTATAAACAGGCTCCATGCCCAGTGTGGGGTTTGAATTTACAAATCTGAGATTCAGAGTCATATATGCTCTAACATGCACTTTAAAGTACCCACTGAGGGGCACCTCGGTGGCTCAGTTGGTTAAGCGTCTTGACTTCCGCTCAGGTCATGATCTCACAGTTCATGAGTTTGAGCTCTACATTGGGTTCTCTGCTGTCAGTGCAGAGCCCACTTCAGATCCTCTGTCCCTCTCTCTCTATACTTCCCCTCTTCTCAAAATAAACATTAAAAAAATTCATTTGTGCCTGAATATAATAAATATGTATTATATAATGCAGTTTTTTTTATAGAATTCATTTAACCTAGAGCTTTAGTTTAAAGAGCTTTTGATTTAAATTGAATCATGTTAAATGGTAGCAGTTACTGGTTTCAGATGAGATTGCAGTTTGTGAATATGTAACTCCCATTCTGAGAGTACATTCAGTAATCTCTTCATTTTTTAGTCCCCTTAATGTGGCATTTAGGTCACAATCTGTTGCTTTTCTTTTCAGCCTCATTTTTTACTGGTCCCTGCCTCATACATTTTACTCCACCAACACAGCTGCTTATGGTTCCCTGTATCATCTCTTTTCTTGCCATCATGGCTTTGTTCATGCTCATGCTCTCTCTTAGGCCTAGACCACCCTTCCACCCATATCACTTGAGTTCTGCCTTATTTTTAAGCCTCAGTTCAAGAACTCAGGAAGCCTTCCTTATCTCATATACTCATGCGAAGAGTAGGGTAAGGACTCTGAACTCTGTCTTCTTGGCATATCTAGAGTATACCTTTATTAGTTATTATAACCACCACAATTTATTATAATGAACTGTTTTTATTTGCCTTTCATAGGTTGAAGGTAAGAGTATCTTATCTTCACTATCTCAGTAACCCAAAGTGCCTGGCCTGTTAGGACCTGACAAATGATTGTTGAACTAAGCTGTATTTCTTTGTAGGCATAGCATTTGTCTGTAGTGTCTCTTGTATACCAGGTTAGCCATTATCTAGTTACTGGACTGGAAAATGATCAGAATTTAGGAGGCATTGGATTGAGTCTTTTCTGATACCTTCACAGACCAGATGAAGAAGTCATGCAAGCTGTGAAGATACTTACATGGGTTAGTCAATGGGCAAATGCCCATGACATAAAAAGAATGCTTTAGAATACTGAACATCAGACTGGAGTAAGAGCTTTAGTAGCAGTTGGGGTTCTCCCCAGGTGACAGTTCACTTGGAATGAAGAGACAGAAAATGTGCTGGCCAGATCTTTAGGTGACACAAATCTGGAAAGCCTAGCAAATATATCCAAAGACTGTCAGCATCTAAAAAGATCTTGGCAAGCCAAGCAAACCAAGTCTTGTAGGGAGAAATTAACCTCAGGCAGCCCAAGGTCTTTCTCCCCATTTTTTCTCATGGCTACACATTTTATTTTCATAATGAAAGTCATTGAGGAAAAGATTCTCTTTGCCAATAAGCTTGTGATACTAAATAACGTTAGATTTTTGTTTGTATACTTTCTGACTTGAATTACTTTTAACTGTAAATTGTTTCTTTTAATAGATGGACGACCTCAGTGGGAGGTAGAAGGGAAAATAATCCGGGAAAAATGTCAAGGGGTAAGAAATTTATTTCTTTAGAAATATTTAAGAAGCTTAGAATGTTGGATAATGGTACTTTATATTTTAGATGAAGAGTCTTTTATCGAGTAATAGAAAAGTAAATTAGAAGTTTTAGAAGTTTGGACGTAAAATAGGTACTCTCCTTACTCTAAAATTAAAGTTTAGTAAAGATAAACAATTGTGTCTGCCTTTTTTTTTGTGTATAGAAAAGGGGAAATTACAAATGAAAGATTATTAGAAGGTTCTTACTATAACTAATTGTTATCATCAATTTATTTCTCTGAATTCAGTGAAGAAATCAAATTCAGTGAAACACACATATAATGGGCAAAAAATAGGGGAAAGAACAAGCCCTCAGGGGTTTGTGTATTTAGCACAATCTTTGCAACTTTTCAGCAAAGCCTTCCAGGATTCAGCACTGAACACTGTGGTCCCTTCATCCTGGTTGGAATGGAGACAGAATTTTTTGTGAGGTAGAGAATAACACTTTGCACAGTGCTCTCCAGAGACCTGGAGAAATTAGATTAAGGATTGCGATTGGTTTGGGCCTAAACGTTTTTCACTCTGCTTATGTAAAATTATTTTTTATATGGAAATGGATTTTGTATATTGCTAGTTTAGAACATTCTGAATGAAATTTAAGATAAGAAATCTAAATTATAACACAACTCAGGAAGTATTAAACCTGATTGAAAACCAGAACAGACTTCCAGTTAAGATCTATAGTAACATGTAATATTCAGTAGTGCAGAGTATCTCACTAAATGGTACATAAGACTGTTTTTATTTCTGCTACAACTAGAAATCCAGTTAGATGACTAAAAGGCAGTTTCTTTTTTAATGGTTTACTTTCAAGAGTTATCTCTGCTGAGACTAGAGTTTCATAGAGTAAATCTCCAGATGACTTACATGACCAATTGATGTGCATAATGATCTATGATGGGAGACACTGGGTAGTTAAGGCTCATGAGTTGTGCTGAGTTTAGCAGGTGCATTTCATTTTTAGTTCTGAATGTAACACAATCTTACTACTTGCCATGTTCCTTAGGCTCACATTGTTCTTGAAGTTCCTCCATATCATAACCCGGCAGTTACAGCTGCAGTGCAGGTGCACTTTTATCTTTGCAATGGCAAAAGGAAAAAAAGCCAGTCTCAACGTTTTACTTATACACCAGGTATGGAGGTTGTGATGGTTTACTATAGAGCTTGCTTTTATAATGAATAAAAAGTTGTTCAATGAAACCTGTATTCGAATGTTTATGGTAGAGTACTTATAATCAGTACAAATCCCAACATATGCCTAATCTGTAAAGTTTGTGTTGACTTTAAATATTAGATGTGATATTAGTTATTTTGTAGTTATTTATTATAAGGAAATTAGGAGATTAAATTTTGATTTTAAGTCTGTTTATCTGGAGCTAACAGAAATCCCCAGCAGTATAATAAGGGCAGGTGTTTGTGAATATGTGTGAAATTCCCTTGTGCCCGTAGCATACTGCAAGAAGGCAGTGTGTTCATCTCAGCCATTTCCAATCAGATAAAAAAATCTCTCATTAGATTTTCATTTGGCAAGTAGCAACTGTAGTATACTGTGGTCTGTGGGTTATATAAAATTGATTCCAGAGTTTCTGATTTTATAGATGTGCCTTAACAAAGGAGACTGCCATACCTCTTTCTGCAGCAGTTCAAATGCTGTAACTTTCCAGGTCTTGGTTGTAACACATAAATATTATATGCAGTAATTCATGCTGATGTTTACATAGTTAAGAGAACAAATATTTATAAAGGCCTTCTGTGTACTAGGTGCTGTACCAATGTGGGGCTTGAACTCACAAACCCTGAGATCATGACCTGAGTCGAAGTCCAATGCTCAACTGACTGACCACCCATATGCCCCTCTTGCAAAAACTTTTAAATGGTTTATAGTAAATGAAAAACAGAAACACTCAAATTTGAGAGGGTACTGGTTATTAATGATCACTTACTTGTCATTCATATTCTTTAAAGCCTGGCCGTATTCCACTTTAAGCCTCTAAAGGCCATTTATATTCCCAGTTCTGAAAATTAATATTACTTGATCATGTTAATACATTACTTGGTAATAAAATATTTCTGTTCATTTTCAAATAGAATAAAACCCTTTTGAAAGATTTTGGTTAGTCATTTCAGTATTTATTCAGTAAGTATTTGAGGGTGCCTACTAAGTGGGCAAAACCCATCTAAGTTCCTTCTTTCATGGAATTTATAATCTAGTGAATCAATTAATTACTAACAAATGTATAATTAGAAACTGAAATAAGGACTCTAATGAAAAGGGACACGATACTATAGGTAAAAATAAGAGAGGGACCCTTGCCTGGGTTAACTGGTTGAGAAACCCAGTATGTATGTGTATATGTGTGTATATATGTATACGTACACACACATATATATGTATATATATCTGTATATGTATATATACACACACTGTAGTATATATAATATATGTAAAAATAAGTAATATTGTTCTAAGCCCTTTCTGTATTTATTCTTTTAATTCTCATAATTGACCTATACACTAGGTTATTATCTTATTTTACAGATGAAGAAACTGAGTGGCTAAGTAATATATCCAGAGTCTCACAGTCTTAGAACCACATGTCACGCACAGGCAATCTGGTTCCAGAGTCTGGGCTCCTAACTGTTAAGCTAGAGTACATCTCAGGTTTGTTCATTTATTTAGCAAACATGTAGAGAGCCTTTAGTATGTACTAGGTGCTATTCTAAGCACTTTATACATAATAACTAATTTATCCTCTTATAATCCTGTAAAGGAAGTAATATTTCCCTCTCCATTTTGCAAATAAATAAACCAAGGTCACCCAGCTAGTAAGTGGCAGAGGTGAGATTTGAATCCAGGCCATTTGGCTGTAGAGGGAATACTTTCCAAATAAAGGTAGCAGTGTATGTGAAGGTCTTGTGGTTGTTTGGATAATGGAGTATTAAAAGAGTTGTAAGAAATGAGCTTCAACAGAGAGGTGACATGATCAAATTTGTATTTCAGAAATCATTGTTGGGGCACCTGCCTGGCTTAGTTGGTAGAGCATGTGATTCTTGATCTCAGGGTCGTGAGTTTGAGCCCCACATTAGGGGTGGAGCCTACTTTAAAAATAAAATCTGAATGTATCAGATTAAAATGTTATACACCTTAAGTTTTACACAATATTATATGTCAAATACATTCAATTTTTAAAAAAGTTAAAATTAGGGGTGCCTGGATAGCTCAGTTGGTTGAGTGTCTAACTCTTGACTTTCGCTCAGGTCATGATCTCACAGTTGGTGAGTTCAAGCCCCACATCGAGCTGTGTACTGACAGTGCGAAGCCTGTTTGGGATTCTCTCTCCCCTTCTCTCTCTGCCTCTCTCTCTCTCTCTCTCAAAATAAATAAACTTCAAAAAATAAAAATAAAATAGGCGTGCCTGGGTGGCTCAGTTGGTTGAGCGTCTGACTTTGGCTCAGGTCATGGTCTCAAAGTTTGTGAATTTGAGCCCCATGTTGAGCTCTGTGCTGACAGCATGGAGCCTAGAGCCTGCTTCGAGTTCTGTGTTGCCCTCTCTGCCTCTCCCCTGCTCACTCTGTCTCTCTCTCTCTCTCTCTCAAAAATAAACATTAAAGAAATTAAAGCATAAATGAAATAAAAATTTAAAAATTAAAAATTAAAATCATTTCCCTCATATTTCTTCTGTTTTCTTCTAAGTTGTCAATGACCAGTTTAGTCTTTTCTCAAATTACTAACTGTGGAGAGTGAAACTTGTATGACAGAGACCCAAGAAGGTTAAAAATATGCTTCAGATAGCTAGAGTGTTTTGAATATACAGAAGAGACAGCATTGGTGGTAATAAAAAATATCAGGTTTCTGAGAAAGGTGGGAAAGAATATAATTTCAAATAAAGAGTTGGAATGGGCCTTAGTTGGGAAAAGGAAAAGGAGGGAAGGTAAAGATGAAAAAGATGGGTGTATATTAGGTAGGTTTATAAATTTAATAGTGGAGAGTTTAGGGAGTTTCCATATAATAGCATTGACTTTTTTTCTTTGAAGAATGACAGACAGTCTCCTGTTGTGAGTAGAGAGAAGTGTGGGAGATTTGGCAGTTTGAAGAATGTGGACAAGTTTGAAATAGTTGTAAAGAAAGGGAGGAGTAAATTACCCACAGAAACATAATAAGATTCTAGGCATTATCAGAGGGTATCTTTGATGTTGATATTCATGAATTTATAAATATTAATTAGCCCTGCTGTGTAACTTTCTTAAACAGTACTCAGATTCTTTAGGGCAGGTGGTAAAATATGAATAAATATGAATAAATATTCTCCAGGGTGATATTTATTAAAGACATACAGTCCAAGAATGTTATCAAATGCTGTGGAGATGAGAGACTAGAATCTAACCTGATGGGATTGTTAAAACAAAACCAAAAAAGGCAGAGGAGTGCCTGGGTGGCTCAGTCGGTTAAGCATCAGACTTCGGTTCAGGTCATGATCTCACAGTTCGTGGGTTCGAGCCCCGTGTCGAGCTCTGTGCTGACAGCTCAGAGCCTGGAGCCTGCTTTGGATTCTGTGTCTCCCTCTCTCTGCCCCTCCCCTGCTCCTGCTCTATCACTCAAATATAAATAAAAGTTAAAAAAAAAAGCAGTAAGGATAACTGAATAGAGGTTTTGATTGCTACCATCATAGTGGTAGTAATTGAACAGGCAAACAGAAAGGAGAGAATATAATGCCCTTACATTATCAGCTCATGAGTTGGGAGGACAACATAAAGGCAGAGTCCTGAAGGGCATTATATATGAGAATGGAAATCAGTGGGGGCCCAGAGTGCAGAAAGAATATTGGATTGGACTACAACTGTCATCACTGGGCTTAGTATTGACAAAATATAAATCAGGTGGCACACACTAACAGAAGGAAGAGTAGATTCAAGAAATGTTTGCACAGTCTTGGTTCTGGTTGATTACTATCTTTTCTCTGTAGCATTTGGCTTTTTTTTTTTCTCTAAAGTGAAATTCGGAATAAAATCTTTACAAAAGCAAATATATTACTGTGAATTTATTTTTTTTTTAATTTTTTTAATGTTTGTTTATTTTTGAGAGAGAGAGACACAGAGTGTGAGTGGGGGAGGGTCAGAGAGAGAGGGAGACACAGAATCTGAAGCAGGCTCCAGGCTCTGAGCTGTCAGCGCAGAGCCTGTTGCGGAGCTCAAACCCACTGACCCGTGAGATCATGACCTGAGCCAGAGTTGGCCGCTTAACCGACTGAGCCACCCAGGCACCCCTGTGAATTTATTTTTTAAAACAGACAAGTTGAAAATATAATTTCAAATACCCAAAATTGTTTTCTACTTTGAGGGGCCCCCACATACAGACAAGTGGGGGAGGGGCAGAGAGAAGAGGGTAGACAGAAGATCCAAAGTGGGCTCTGTACTGACAGCAGAGAGCCAAGTGCGGGGCTCACAGACATGAACCATGAGATCATGGCCTGAGCTGAAGTCAGATGCTTAGCCAACTGAGCCACCCAGGTGCCCCTATAATAACTTTTTTTTAATTAGAAATTACATTTCGTGGGGCACCTGGGTGGCTCATTTGGTGAGCATCTGACTTGATTTCGGCTCAGATCATGATCTCATGGTCATGGGATTGAGCTCTGCATTGGGCTCTGCACTGACAGTGCAGAGCCTACTTGGGATTCTCTCTCTCTCTCTCTCTCTCTCTCTCTCTCTCTCTCTCTCTTTAAGAAAAAAATAAACGTAAAAAACAAATTACAACGTTAAAAAAAAAAGAAATTACATTTAGCATTGTTTATCCAAGTCAGTTTACTTAATAATTTGAAGACTGTTCCCAGTATTATGTGTATGATTCACAGATGAACCTAATCACAGAACCTTTCCCTAGTGGTGTTACCTGAATTTCTGCCCAGCCTCTAGCTTCAGAACTAATGATATGGGAGCACTCTCTTCCACCCCAGTATCCCTGAAGCTTTTGAGAGAATATACCTCCCTCTGAGGCCTAGCAGTAGTTATTTGCACCTGGAGGTACCATGTGATCTCTGGTTTTAGAATAACGGGGCTTTTGGGAACAACATTAGAGGCAAACTTTCAGGTATAATATTTGAGCTGTGGGAAAGTGTATTCTATGTTCTAAATAGTTGATTGGACAGACTTGTGGATTGTAGTTCTTTGTTTGGGAGAGAAAGCCTACCTTACAGTCAGGAAGTCACATCTCAGCTCTGCCGCAGACTGTATCCACTTGGTTAATCTCTATACAATGAGGGCATAAGTCTAAAGCAGGTTTTTTCAAATTTAAATTGTTTTACTCCTCAAACAGAATCTTAAGCAAAAAGCCAATATATAAAAAGGATGAGAGCTAGCTTGGGTACTCTAGTTATACTAGAAGGGGGAAATCCAGAGAGCTCCAGCTCTTTGGATGCTACTCTTCCACATCCACTACTTGAAGAAGGCAGTGAGGCTTCTTATGGTTTGAAAACCACTAGACCAGGAGATTTTTTTCCCCGAGAATGAGCATATTTAACACAAAAGGT
Organism: Cryptoprocta ferox; assembly: GCA_028646485.1. Classification (NCBI taxonomy): domain Eukaryota; kingdom Metazoa; phylum Chordata; class Mammalia; order Carnivora; family Eupleridae; genus Cryptoprocta; species Cryptoprocta ferox. The sequence continues at coordinate 39,416,843 of CM053563.1, forward strand.
AGAGTAATCTGTTTCTAAAATTCAACTAATTCTGGTTATATAAGGTCTCTTTAAGTGTACTTCCCTCAAATAAGAATAAATTACCATAGACTGGCAATGAGGACTTCTTAGATTTGGTTGGGTTGGAGTCTTAATCCCTTATAGACAAAAAATGACAGTTGATTTGGCAGAGTGAAAATATACTCAATTTAGCAAAACAACTCTCAATCTGAATACACAGATGTGAGTCAGGAACATAAAAATAAAGATTGGGTCATGCAAAAAAAAAAGATCCTATGCTGTAGTTTTCAGTCCCTCTGTGTCTCCTTTTTAGTGCATGACAATCAACCACTTAGGTAACCAAGGGCCTTATCTGCTCCATTCAGGATTAATTAAGAGATGAGAGTATGCTTTCTTGGATATTCTCCCTCCTTTATGTAGAAACTTAACTCTGCGTATGGCATTTACTGTGGCTTTCCTGGGACTGGAGTAGGAGCTGAAGTAGAAGAGGAAAAAAGAATAGTCCAGGGAAAAAGTTCTAGTTGTGCTAAAGTCAGAAGAAAAGTAAGTACACCAAAATATCAGAGAGGTTGGAGTTGTTAGATATAGTGAACCATACTTCAAATACCTGAGCAAGAATCAGAAACTGAATGGAAGCTTAGTCTAGTTTAGGAATGTTAGTATTGGTGCAGAAGCAATAAGAAGACTAGCGATAATGCTTTTTCTCTTTTAAGGGCTGTTATTTCATTGTTAGGAGTGAGCTCATCACTTGGCAGATTCAGAGACTAACACAAATGATGAGCCCATTTTGTTCTTGCCAGGAAGCCAGAGAAAAGTGTCAAGCTCAAATACACTCCCAAACAAGTGCTCCATTAATTCCCTACTCTACAATAAATATACTATCAGGGCTGTCTTAATTCTTTTGGTTTTTAAAAAATTATTTTAGGGGTGCCTGGGTGGCTCAGTTGGTTAAGTGTCCGACGTCGGCTTAGGTCAGGATCTCATGGTTCGTGGGTTCGAGCCCCATGTCGGGGCTCTGTGCTGATAGCTAGCTCAGAGCCTGGAGCCTATCTTTGGATTCTGTGTCTCCCTCTCTTTCTGTCCCTCTCCTGCTTGCGCTGTCTGTCTGTCTGTCTGTCTCTCTCTCTCTCTCTCTCTCTCAAAAATAAATAAAACATAAAAAGTTTTTAAATTTTAAGGTATTTTTTTAAGTTTATTTCTTTTGTGCGTGAGAGAGGGAGAGAATCCCAAGCAAGCTCCACGCCATCAGCACAGAGCCCAGCACAGTGCTCAATCCCACAAACTGAAATTTCATATGAAACTATGACCTGAGCTGAAGCCAAGAGTCAACCGCTTAACTGAGTGAGCCACCCAGTCACCCCAGGGCTATTTTAATTCTTTCTTACTTTCATTTCCTCAGATTGAGAGCATGCTTTTTGTGAAGAGACTTGTACTTGACAGGCTTGGTAAATGGTCAGATGAGGTTTGACCATGCTTTGCTTCTCATTGTTATTTTCTTTTGACATAAAATGAAGTACTTATATTTTAGTGAAGATCATGAAAATTTTAATTATGTTAGTTTAACTCATACAAAGTTGGAACAATGAGATGTAAAGTTAGGAAAGTTATTTTTAAATGAGTTATAGCACTTCAGTAAGAGATAAAGTAGATAACTTTTAGAAAAGTGGACTGGAAGTATTGCCCAAGAGAAACAATGAAATCTGTTGTTTCGACATACAAAAAATTGATCGTTCTATTCTGTTTTGATAAACATATTAAATAAAATAAGCAAAATACATTGATTTCTATGTTAAGCAGTCCTTTCATCAGGTAGATTCATCTTAACTCCTGGATCTGCTACTTTTTTGATGTGATCAAGGATAGTGGTTGATATTCGTAGCCTCTGCTTGTGTGTTGGAATGGTGAACTGTAATCTTTCTTGGTAATACAGTATAGTGCAGTGATTAAAAGCATGGACTTTGAAGGCGGAAAAACCTGGATTCAGGTCCTTGTGAAAACACTCTGGGCTTTAGTGTCTTTAATCTTCTCTTCAGTATACTCATCTTTAAGGCAGGGGTAATAATAATCCCTGCCTCTTAAAAGTTGTTTTGAAGTAAATTAGGACCTTTGGGTACAAATGACAAAAACTCAATTCAGGCTAGCTTAACAAAAAAATTTTCATTGGCTCATGTAACTGGACAATTAATTGGAATGCTGACTTTAGACATGCTTTAGCTCAAGCATTGTGGTCTCAGGGCTTAGGCTTTCTCTTCATCCTAACACTGCTTTTCTTTCTGTTGGCTTTGCTCTAGGGCAGGCTTTCCTCACATAGCATCTCTGGGTTTCTTTCATCTTCATAATTAGTAACCTAGAGAAGAGAGCTGGTACCTTCCTCCACCCACCCACACTTCCATCTAGATCAGTCCTGGGGTCACACTCAAGTCTGTTGTTGTTGCGTTTGCAGGGGTTCTTATGAATTTTGGATATCAAACTGTTTACAGAAATATTATTTCCAAGTAGATTTTCCATTCTGTGGGTTATCTTTTCTCTGTCTTGATAGTGTCTTTTCATGGTCAGAAGTTTTTAATTTTGATGAAATCCAATTTATCTATTTTTCTTTTGTTGTCTGTATGTTCAGGGTATGTAATACTTAAGAAACCATTGCCAAATCCAATGTCATGAAGCTTTTGCCCTTTGTTTTTTTCTAAGAATTGTATAGTTTTTGCTCTTATGTTTAGGTCTTTGATCCACTTGAGTTCATTTTTGTATATGATTTTCAGATAAGGTTCCATCTTCATTATTTTGAATGCGGTGTCTCGTCCCAGTACCACTCGTTGAAGAGACTGTTCTTTCCCCCACTGAATGGTCTTGGCACCCTTGTACGAAAAGCAATTAACTGTTTATGTCAGGGTTTGCTTTTGGGCTCTCTATTCCATTGGTCTTTATGTCTGTCCTTATGCCAGTACCACTTGGTTTTTATTACTGTAGCTTTATAGTAAGTTTTGAAATTAGGAAGTGTGAGTCCTCTGTCTTTGTGCTTTTTCAAGAGTGTTTTGAGTATTTGGAGTCCCTTGGGATTCAGTATGAATTTTTGGATGAGTCTTTTTCTATAAAAAACATAGTTGGGATTTTGATTGGGATTTCATTGAATCTGAAAATTGTTTTGGAGAGTGTTGTGTTCTTAGAGGTTAATTAAGTCTTTCAATCCATGAAATACCCAGGGTATCTTTCCATGTGTTTAGGTGTTCCTTCATTTCTTTAGCAGTGTTTTGTAGTTTTCAGTATGTAAGTTTCGCCTACCTTCGTCAAATTTATTCTTTAGTATTTTATTTTCTTAATTGCTTTCTTAATTTCCTTTTCAGATTGTTTATTGCTAGCCTATAAAAATTCAACTGATTTCTACATGTTGATTTTGTGTCTTGAAACTTTGTTGAATTTATCAGCTCTGACAGTTTTTTTGTGCTTCCCAGTACTTTTTTGATCGCTCATTATTCCTCTTGTTGCAATATGTATCTGATGATGGTTGAGGATAAAATGAGGTACACATGAGGTGCCTCAGATGTGGTACACATGAAAACCATTGTACACTAGAAGCTCTATGAGTATTAGATTTGTGATCTCTGGTATATGATGCAATATGCAAAAACATTGGACTGATAGGTTTCAGATCAGAGATTGTAAACTCAAGGCTTTTATTAGGCCGTAGAGTTTGGGCGGTTTAAAAAATAATTTATTTTTAAAAAATACTTATTAATTTAAAAATTTTTAATGTTTCTTTATTTTTGAGAGAGAGAAAGAGAGAGACAGGGCATGAATGGGGGAGGGGCAGAGAGAGAAGGAGTCACAGAATCTGAAGCAGGCTCCAGGCTCCGAGCTGTCAGCACAGAGCCCAACACAGGGCTCAAACCCATGAACTGCAAGATATGACCTGAGCCGACGTCAGACGCTTAACCAACTGAGCCACCCAGGCGCCCCTGTTTATTTATTTTGAGAGAGAGAAGGGTGAGCATGGGAGGAGCAGAGAGAATCCCAAACAAGGGCCCTGATGCAGGGCTCAATCTCACAAACCATGAGATGACCTGAGCCAAAATCAAGAGTCAGTCACTCAACCAATTGAGTCACCCAGGCACCCCATAAAAATCATTTATTTTTAAATAGGTAATGTATATACCTGGTTAAAAACATTCAAAAGGCACAAAAACTTACATAGTAAAAAGTAAATCTGCCTCTTGTTCTTATTCCCTAGTCACCTAGCTTTGTTCCTAGCAGTAAATGCAGCAGTTACCAGTTTTGTGTATCTGTACCTATATAAGCAAAAACATGTGTACACATACATATGTGTATACACGCACACACACACATGATATTTTACAAGGATTGTGATATGGACACATTGTTCTGCAGCTTACTTTTTTTTGTTACTTAGGAACATATTAGAGATCTTTCCACATCTGTTCATAGAGTTCTATGAGGTATTATTTTTTTTAGAACAAGAACCACTCTCTGTTGTCTTAGGCTTGCTGACTTCACATATTTTATATTATTTGCCTTTTCTGAAGGTATTTGAATTTTTAACCCGTGACTTGGTTGCATGGTACAGTTATTTAGCCTAGAATGAAGTCCTTTGATAGTCATTGTATGTAATATGTAATAACATTTGCTTTAATCATTTTGTTTTTAGTTTTGATGAAGCAAGAACACAAAGAAGAGGTTGATTTGTCTTCAGTTCCGTCATTGTCTGTGCCTCATCCTGCCCAGTCTCAGAGGCCTTCTTCAGACACAGGACACCCGTGTGACAGTGTACTGTCAACACAGAGAAGCTTGGTTTGTCCCATCCAGCAAACATATGCAGCCATGGTAACTTCATCTCATCTGCCCCAGTTGCAGTGTAGGGATGAAAGCGCTGGTAAAGAACAGCATATGTTACCTTCTTCAGTCATGCACCAGCCTTTTCAAGTCACACCAACACCTCCTGTGGGGTCTTCCTATCAGCCTATGCAAGCTAATGTGTACAACGGACCAACTTGTCTTCCAGTTAATGCTGCCTCTAGTCAAGAATTTGATCCGGTTTTGTTTCCGCAGGATGCAGCTCTTCCTACTTTAATAAATCTTGGCTGTCAACCACCGTCATCCATACCTTTTCATTCTTCAAATTCAGGCCCAACAGGACATCTCTTAGCCCACACACCACATTCGGTGCAGACCCTGCCTCATCTGCAGTCAATGGGATACCATTGTTCAAACACAGGACAAAGATCTCTTTCTTCTCCAGGGGCTGACCAGGTCTCAGGCCAGCCTTCCCCTCAGTTACAGCCCATTACATATGGTCCTTCACATTCAGGGTCTGGTACAACAGCTTCCCCAGTAGCCTCTCATCCCCTGGCTAGTTCACCACTTTCTGGGCCACCATCTCCTCAGCTACGGCCTATGCCTTACCAATCTCCTAGCTCAGGAACTGCCTCATCACCATCTCTAGCCACCAGAATGCATTCTGGACAGCACTCAACTCAAGCACAAAGTACAGGCCAGGGAGGTCTTTCTGCACCTTCATCTTTAATATGTCACAGTTTGTGTGGTCCAGCTTCATTTCCACCTGATGAGGCAACTGTGAACATTAAGCCTGAACCTGAAGAGCAGGAACCTAACTTTTCAACAATTGGTCTGCAGGACATCACTTTAGATGATGGTAAGTTCATCTTTATGTTCTTCAAGCAGTGAAGATCCAGGAACTTTCTTCTCTGATAGTCATAAAAAAGTGACCATGGATTGCTTATTGGCATATGGCCTATGGTTGGGCTTTTTTTTTTTTTTTTAATAGTTGTTGTCACTATAAATATGTTATTTAATATGTTAATTAAATACTTTGAGAATAGACATGAAAATTTATACTTCAAAGTCTGTTTTACCACTAATACCTATTGCAAAGGGTGAGACCTTGAATGATAGTCCCTACCCATTTGTGATGGCATTAAGGACATAAGATTTATTGGGCATCTCTTCTTTTAGAACGTATAGTTGGTCATAGTGTCTGGAGAATGGAATTCAGTAAATATTGCTAAATGCCATCTATTTGGAAGGCACCAAGTTAGATGCTGGGAATACTAGGAATATGTTTAGATAAAGTTCCTGTCCTTGAGACTCACACAAGTAAAGGAGCTGTTGCTCTGTGGCTCTGCCAGCTTGCTGAGTCAGATAGTGGTGATGGTACAAGACCAGACTGGTTGGCTGTAGCTGGTACAGCTGTTGGCACCAGGATAAAAAGAAGCTATTTATATAAATGTAGCAAGTTGGTATATAGACCTCTGTTTTTAGAGAACAAACTCCAGAATATTAATTATTTCAATAATTGAAAATTCCCCAAGATAGGATTTTCAGGTAATAACTTAGAGTTTATTCTTGGCTCTATCATTTATGTGGTAGTGAGATTTTGTCTAAATAGGAACTTAGTGAAAGCCACCTGTACTGTAAGTGTTGTTCATTATGAAAATTCTAACAATTCTAAAAGCATGGATAGAGAAATTGAATTCTCTCTCTGAATCTGCACTTTTCTGTATAGAAAAGTAATTCCATGTTAGCCATCTCTTTTACACATCTGGGGAAGCTGAATTTACTACTTAATTGCAAACCTGGTATTAAATTCCAAATTCCAAACATAATGTGGCATCCCCACTTGCAGGGCTTCCTCCAGATCAGTACATGGCTGACTTTACAGCACAGTGGATCTGGGTCACTTATAACCAAGATCTAAAAACACATTAGGAGATGATCTGAGAGTTGTGACAAATTCCATAAGAAGGATTCAGCAATGGGGTGATTGGCTGGCTCAGTCAGTAGAGCATGTGACTCTTGATCTTGGGGTTGTGAGTTTGAGCCCCATGTCAGACCTAGAGCTTACTCAAAAAAAAAAAAGAAGAAGATGAAGAAGAAGAAGGAGTCAGCAAAGGTTCCCTGAGGAGATGACATTTGAGCCAAGTCTTAGAGGATGAGTATATGTTTTCAGTAAATGAGTATCAGAGAGCAAATCAGACAACATAAGCAGAAACAGCTGTGTCTGAGAACTCATGATTATCAGTGGCTGGAGGGCAAATGGCATAGTACAAGATGGCTTTCAAAGCCACAAGGGGATGTGCCAGGTAATTTGTGTGTAAACATAAGATATAGTTGACCCTTGAACAACTTAGGGGTTAGAGGCACCTACCCTCTTTCAGTCAAAATACCCACATATAACTGTCAATTCCCCAAAAACTTAGCTAGTAATAGTCTACTGTTGATTGAAAGCCTTACTGATAACATAAACAGTTAACATATATTAGTATGTTATATGTATTTTTATATTATATTACATTATATTATATTATTATTTTATTACATTATATATTCTTACAGTAAAGTAAGGTAGAGAAAAGAAAGTGTTATTAAGAAAATCATAAGGAAGAGGGGCACCTGGGTGGCTCAGTTGGTTGGGCATCTGACTTTGGCTCAGGTCATGATCTCACAGTTGGTGAGTTCGAGCGCCACAGTGGGCTCTGTGCTGACAGCTCAGAGCCTGGAGCCTGCTATGGATTCTGTGTCCTCTCTCCCTCTGCCCCTCCCCGGCTTACATGCTGTCTCTCTCTCTCTCTCTCTCTCTCTCTCTGTCTCTCTCTCTCTCTCTCAAAAATAAACAAACATTAAAAAAAGGAAAAAAAATCATAAGGAAGAGGAAATAACATTTACGGTTCTATGCTGTGAAAAATCCACATGTAAGTGGACTCTTGTGATTCAAACCCGTGTTATTCAAGAGTCAACTATATATGGGTAAACTCAAGTAACACCTACAATTTGAATAGTATTTTCCTTTCATTATTTCATTTGATCCTTACTAATCCTGTCTCTGACCTAGATAGTGATCATTTAAAAAATTGGGCTTTCTAAAGGTCACACAACTGTTAAGTAGGAGCTGAGACTGGAATCAGATCTTTTCAGTCTGGTCTTTTTCTTGCAGCACTATAGCTGACTCCCAGCAACAGCAGGCCACAGTGGTTAGAACTCTACTAAAGAAGGTCCCTCAAGCTTTATTTAATTCCCAGAGGAACGTGTGTGCAGAACTTCACTACATGAACACGTATTCACAACTGTATCTGATCTGTCACAATTGTATTGGGAGTACTTGAGGGCTCTTTGTATTAAGTGTCTTGCTGTTCTTTTTCTGCACAGCTGGCGTGTCACTGCATACTTAATAATGATGAACACCAGGTAGAGAGGAGGCTTCTACTTTGATGCAAAACAGATTTGAAATAAGTAAAGGATTTTCAGATAAACATAGGCTTTTAAAAATGTTACCTATTGGGGTGCCTGAGTGGCTCAGTCGGTAAAGCGTCCAATTTCGGCTCAGGTCATGATCTCATGGTTTGTGGGTTCGGGCCCCACGTCGGGCTCTACGCCGACAGCCTGGAGCCTGTTTCAGATTCTGTCTCTCCCTCTCTCTGCCCCTCCCTCACTCATGATCTGTCTCTCTCTGTCTCAGAAATAAATAAACATTTAAAATTAAAAAAATAAAAATAAAAATGTTACCTATTTATTCTTTTAGCAGTTTTAGACTATTCATAGTGCTTTTAAGGTGTATATTTAGAGTTTTAATCCCTGAAACAAACGTTGAAACCTTGAGTGATAACTTGTCACCCATTTGTGATGGAACGGAAGACATGAGATTCATTGAGCACATCTCAAAGTGTATTCTAGCTCATTTTCTTTCCAAATGAAGACTTTTCTTCCAAAAAGGGACAAAGATGGTGGAACTTGCTTTATCACAGATTGAATAATATTTTGGGGGCAACAAATTGGAACCTTCTAGAAAGGTTTTTGAAAATTTTATTTCACCTTTTGAATATGTGAAAATGTGTTGCCAGTGAGGCCTATGAGGGAGGGCAGGTATAAATAAACTTCATTTTTGCTCCCTTCATTGTATAGGCCACACAATCAAAAAAAGTTCCCAGATTGTAGCCCTACAGAGGATGAAGACTGGCTGTTGAATTCTTTTCTTTGCCACCTGTCTTGAAACTTGATAGGACCTCAGTGGTGCTAGCAGTAATTAAAGGGGGCAAGGATGAAAATGCAGTCCTGGGCACCTTAGATTATTAGATGTATGATATTTGCCAACTAACTCATTGATAATGTTATTTTGACTTGCCTTTGAAGGTAAAATTCTAGGTACTTAAAAAATCCTACAGGGGTGTCTGGGTGGCTCAGTCAGTTGAGTGTCCGATTTTGTCTCAGGTCATGATCTCGCAGTTCACTAGTTGGAGCCCCGCATCAGGCTCTGTGTTGACAGCTCAAAGCCTGGAGCCTTTTTTGGATTCTATATCTCCCTCTTTCTCTGTTCCTCTCCCACTCGTACTCTGTCTCTCTGTCTCTCTCTTTCTCTCTCTCAAAAATAAATAAAAATATTTTTAATGTTAAAAAAAATCCTGCAGTTCTGCAAAGTTTTAGTAAATTCATTAAAAAACAACAACATCTCTCATAGGCCTGGAACTCCTAGCATTTTAATGTCTCCTATCTGGTTAGCTTTAAAAGGAAGCCATGAAATTATTTTTGAGAGAGAGAAAGAGAATCTTAAGCAGGCTCTGCACTGTAAGCGCAGAGCCCACTGCCGGGCTCAAACTCAAGAACCATGAGATGGTGACCTAAGCCGAAATCAAGAGTTGGATGCTTAACCCACTGAGCCACCCAGGCACCCCTAATCCTAACAACTTTTCCTGTTTTATATTTATTTAACCCTCAGTTTAAAAAATTCACATTAAAAGTTTTAAAAGATGAAAGGTGGGGCGCCTGGGTGGCTCAGTCGGTTAAGCATCTGACTTCGGCTCTGGTCATGATCTCACACTCTGTGGGTTTGAGCCCCGCATCAGGCTCTGTGTAGACAGCTCAGAGCCTGGAGCCTGCTTCAGATTCTGTGTCTCCCTCTCTCTCTGCCCCTCCCCTGCCAGCACTCTGTCTCTCTCATAAAAATAAAAACATTTTTAAAAATTTAAAAAAAAAAGATTAAAGTATCCTTTTTATTTTACAATTTTTTAATGTTTCTTTATTTATTTTAAGAGGGAAAGAGGGAAAGAGAGAATCCCAAGCAGGCTCCAGGCTGTCAGCACAGAGCCCGACGCGGAGCTCGAACCTGCGAACCGGGAGACCATGACCTGAGCTGAAATCAAGAGTTGGCCGCTTAACTGAGTGAGCCATCCAGGCACCCCTGTTTTGCAATTTTTAATAAGATGGCGTCAGGAATCATTCAGTCATTACTTGATTGTTACTTTTAGAAATGTGGACATTAACACCTTAATTTTTTATTATAAATTTAGTGACATTTAATAGAGGAAATATTAGTGCACCTAAGCTCAGAAATTGAAGACTTACAGAGCTAGAAATACCTCTAATACAGCTCTCTTGTTTTATAGATGAAGAATCTGAGTTTTACAGAGCCTAAAGTTTTCATTCACGGTAACACACAGTTAACAGCATATAAAGACTAAAGCCTGGGGCACCTAGGTGACTCAGTGGTTGAGCATCTAACTCAATTTTGGCTCAGGTCATGATCCCAGGGCTGTGGGATCAAGCCCCTCATTTGGCTTTGTGCCAAAAGTGGAGCCTGCTCACGACTCTTTCTCCCCCTCTATCCCTTTACCCCACCCACACACTCTCTCTCTCTTTAAAAAAAAAAAAAAAGAAAGAAAGAAAGAAAAAGAAAAAAAACTAAAACCCAAGTCACCTGGCTCCTGCTTCAGTACTTTAGGTGTTTTTCATGTTTGTCATTGGTCTGTGAATTGAGACTGCAGCTGTACAGCAAGCCAAATATGTGACAGAAACAGCCATTTTCTCCATAGAGCTTCAGTTTGTGAGAGGGGCCAGGGCAGTTTTAGGATTATAAATTCCCAGTATAAAAGAGTTTTAAAAGACTCTATGACACTGTGGTTCTCTCTCCTCCTCTTTGATACTGGGGTTCATACTCTGGTATCCTTAATGATACCGTATTCCTGTTTGTCTCTTCCTTTTTACCTTCTTTGGAACATGTCTGGGCCTTTTGAGTTCTACCTACCCTTATTTTATGTGGGCTCTGATGCCTCTGGAATCATGCAAAACAAATCTAATCCTTCTCGTAATAGCCCTTCACATTTGTGACATCTCGATCTCTTTCCCCATCTTAAAAACATCCCAGCAGCTTCACCTTTCCCGTACATCACCACCCTCTGCTTTACCCTGGTATTCTAGTTCCTTTTTATAGTAAAGTATCCAGAAGGGAGCACACTGTAGCCAGCTCAGAGTGTATTGGAACTGTCACCTTCCTTGTTAGAGGACTTTATTGTATCAGTGTGGCCTGAGTACAGGGGATTTTCTTAGCTCCATCTTACTGTTGATTTAGTGAGTCATAAGTAACGCTAAATCACATCCCTTCTCTCCCCACTCCCTACCCCTTGAGTTTTTGTGTATGTTGGTTTTGGAACCTAAGCCTAAACTTTACAATTATCCTTGTGCAGTTTCATGGAGATGATTTTGGCCCCTCATATCAACCTTCCTTGCTTAGAAGAGTCCATTTCAGCAGAGAATGGCTCTCTCCTCGAAGCATATTCTTTGGGGGAATAACAACAACAGAATACTGATTTTTGCTAAGTGATATTTTCTTTCAAGAAGTCCTCTTGGAAGGCTGTAATATACACTTATTCAACCAATTAGGGCATTGTTCAAAACTCTTTTGCTACTTCTTTTTTCTTTGCTACCTAAATATACCACTGCCCCTGCTTGAAAACTCTGCTCTTGGGGTGCCTGGGTGGCTCGGTCCATTGAGCATTCAACTTCCTCTCCGGTCATGATCTCACGGTTCATGAGTTCTCGCCCCACCCTTCCCCCACTCACACTCTCTCAAAACTGAACATTAAAAAAAAAAAAAGATTTCTTATTAAAGAAAAAAGTGTGCTCTCTACATCTATAAAATTAATCGGTGAGTTTTTACTCGTATGTTACAGTTTGTATGCCTGGAGCTGTAATTTTTCCTAAACATGCCTGTGCATTATAGTGTGTATATCTCGGTCTTTGGACCAAATGATACACATTAAAACAGTACAGAAATACAGAAATTGTCACATCTGTGTTTTAGGCATTTTAATTAAGATTATAGTATTGTTAAACTAGACTGTCTTTGACCTTTAAATAGAGGCCCATTTAATTTGTGATTGAGCTGAATCCTGTTATAGCTTTCCATCAGAGTCCCTCAGTTCCCACTCGTCCTCCTTTGTTCCCAAACTAACAGAGCTGCAGCTGCAGCTTTTCAGCAGAGAGGAGGCTACATGTTAAATATAGCCTGACCTACTGCTGTGGTGAAAACTGACACTGCCACTTGCAGGCTCTGTGCAGTAACTTGCTGATCCTAAATGTAGGGCAGTTACTAATTCGACTGTAAACAGAAACTCTAGACGTGACCTCAGATACTGCAGTTCTGTATGTAAGTGACAAGCAGAAGTGCCTACTTTTAAGTAGCAAGGGAATGATAAACACAAGATTAAGGATGGGGAAAGCAAGAGGGTGGTATGGAGGAGCAGAGGTAAATATTATTATTGTCAGTGTTCTCTACTACCTGTTGGATATTAGTTTCACTGCTGTTTATTGTATTTAAGTAAAATGAAATAAAGCCATGCATAGCCAGTGGTGAGAATGGGTCACAAATGAGGTATTTAATGACTCTGGGACACTGATAAAGTGAGGTAGAATGTACTGAACTTTCTCCCTTAACTGGGTCTCTGGGTGACTCCTGAGTCCTCTTCTAGGAAGCATACCTGTACTGCTGAGCATCAAACATATTTATGGTGAATAATTCCAGAGGTAAGAAAGTCCCATAAATGATGCCCAGGTAGGCTTTGGATAGTGACTCATACAGAACAGAACATGATGGGGATTCAGGACCTTAGGCATAGCATCTCTTAGACATATGATAAGAAAGTTTAATTTCAGAACCAGTGAAGCAACTGCAAGCATTTGAGAAGATCTTTTTATTTCTTATATCAAGTGTGTCTGTGTATCTCCACAGACACAAATTAATTGTACTCCATCCAAACAAAAATTTTTCTTGGAATCAACGGAAATGGACACTGAAAATTTATACATAAACTAAGAAAAACCCAAGAGAGGCTACCACTAAATAACTGGCATATATCACAGCATATCAAACGACTTCAAATGGATGCCTGGATGGTTCAGTCAGTTGAGCATCCAACTCTTGATTTCGGCTCATATCATGATCCCAGGGTTATGGGATCGAGCCCCAAGTCAGGTTCTGCGTTGAGTGTGGAGCCTGCTTAAGATTTTCTCTCACTCTCTCTCTCTCTCTTTTCTTCCCTCTGCCCCTCTTGCCTGCTCACACTTCTTTTTAAAATAAAAAATAAACTCTTCAGAAGAAGTTAACTTTAAGAACTATATTTAAAAATAATGAGGGACATCTGGGTGGCTCAGTCGGCTAAGCGTCTGACTTCGGCTCCGGTCATGATATCATGGTTTGTGAGTTCAAGCCCTTTAATCAGGCTCTCTGCTCTCAGCACAGAGCCCACTTTAGATCCTCTGTCCTCCTCTCTCTGTCTCTCCCCCACTTGTGCTCCCGTTCTTTCTCAAAATAAATACACTTAAAAAATTAATTATGGTTACTATTTCTTGATGATAATTTTTTGAGCTCTTTGGTAGGCCGTTTGCTAGGATAGTAGTAGTTCATTAGTTCTTACCAGCAATCTGTGAAAAGTGAATTACTAGCTTTATTTTTAGAGATGTGGCTCAGGAAATTTAACTATTTCCCAGTGTTATATGGCCACAAACACTGAGACTGGCATTTGAATCCAAGTCTGCCTGAAATTTAGATTGTCTCAGATGTTCAGTGGTTTCTGAAATAGCTATAATTGATTATAATCTCACCTCTATAAACACAGTAAGTAGTAACTTTCTTGGGGCACCTGGGTGGCTCAGTCAGTTGAGTGTCTGACTTTGGGTCAAATCATGATCTTGTGGTTCGTGAGTTCAAACCCCACATGGGACTCGCTGCTGTCAGCACGGAGCCCGCTTTAGATCCTGTCCCACTCTGTCCCTCCCCCACTTGCACTCATATGCACATGTGCACACTCTCTCAAAAATAAACATTTAAAAACAAAAATAGTAACTTCCTTGTGTCTTCCATGTGTAAGATACAAAACCAGTGTCTAAAAATGTATTATATTTTACAATTTATATCTCTTTTTTAGTTCCTTTGGAGATGGATTATTCACAAAGAGGAAAATATTTTAAGTGAGAGAAATAATTTTAGGCTCACCAGTTCAGCTTCTTATGGTTTGGTGGGAATTGATAATTCTGTGGCCTTGTGTGACAGGATTAACCTCTTGCCATGGATCTTAGCTTTTGATAAAACATAGATTAATATATACTCAAACAGCTTTTCTCTGTTTGAAGATGTCTGACTCTCTCTTTTTTTTTTTTTTTTTTTTTTTAACATTACCTACCATTAGCCTGTCTATCTGGTTAAGAGGAGAAGTATGAAACTCTTTAAGTTCTGGTGGAAGATAGGATAGGGTTGAGAGTGATGGGTACAGGCAATTTAGCTTTACATCTATAAAACTTGGAACAAATTAAGTCCCTTGTAATCATATTGTGTATTTAAAAGCATCTGTAGATGGTTTTATGTAGAATGGGAGTTTTAGGGTGCCTAGGTGGCTCATTTGTTTGGCTCAGGTCATGGTGTCACAGTTCATGAGTTTGAGCCCCACTTCTGGTGAGCTCGAGCCCCGCATTGGGTGAGCATGAGCCCTACTTCAGGTAAAAACATGAGCTCTGGGTGAGCCCTGCTACTCTCTCACTCTCTGCCCTTCATCGGATTCTCCCCCTCTCTGCCCCTTGCTCACTTGTGCGCGCGCGCGCTCTCTCTCTCTCTCTCTCTCTCTCTCTCTCTCTCAAAAAAAAAAAAAAAGTGCTTAAGGTACAACAAAGTACATAGTGAAGATTCTCCTGCGTACCTAATTGTCCTCTGTATGGCCAGTTGGGTTACCAGTTGCTTGGCTGTCACCAAAGGGATATTTTATGCATTAGTAAACAATTGTGTACATTTTTTCCTTATTTTTACTAGTATACTACGTATATTGTTCTGCATTTTGCTTTTCCCATATGTTGAATCTTGGACATTTTTTAGAACTGTACTTTTATCTTTATCAAGTATAATAAGTTCTTACAAATGTCATTTCCTACCTTTTATATCTGTGTATGTACGTATATATGATAAATTTCTAGAATTGAGATTTCTAGGCCCGTATTTTGAGAAAGATTGCCAGGTTGTCTCTCATAAAAGTTGTACCAATTTATGGGGCGCCTAGGTGGCTCATTCAGTTAAGCGTCCAACTCTTATTTTCGGCTCAGGTCATGATCTCACAGTTTCATGAGTTTGAGCCCTGCGTCAGGCTCTGAGCTGGTAGCATGGAACCTGCTTGGGATTCTCTCTCCCTCTCTACTCCTTCCCCACTTGTATTGTCTCTGTCTCTCTCAAGTAAATAAAACTTAAAAAAAAAAAAATCTACATTGCCACTGGCATTGTAAGAGAGTATCTTCACCAGCACATTCTGCTATCAGACATCTTATTTGCCAGTGGGATAAGTGGAAAATAGCTTCTTGGTACAATTTTTTTAAGTTTATTTATTTTGAGAGAGGGAGAAAGAGCATGCCTGCATGCACAAGTTGGGGAGGGACAGAGAGCTAGGGAGAGTGAGAATCCCAAGCAGGCTCTGTGCTGTCCGTGCAGAGTCTGACATGGGGCTCGATCTCACCAACTGTGAGATCATGGCCTGAGCCAAAATCAAGAGTCAGATGTTACCCCACTGAGCCACCCTGGTGCCTGCTTCTCAGTGTAATTTTAGTTTACATTTCACTTAGGAGTAAGATTGTGTGTACCTTTTCATGTGCTTAAGAGAAAATCTTTGTCACAAATCTGTGATCTCTGTTAGTATTTACTGGCTTTTCTATTTGATTATTAATACTTTTCTTACTGACTAATAGAATATAGAAGCCGTTTATGTGTTAGGTTTCTTACCTCATTGAGCTATGAGTTGACAAAACTTTTTCCCCAAGGTAACATGAAGTCTTTCCATAAAGGATGTTTTTACATTTATATAACTTATAAATCATTTGTTTTGTCTTCCATAGCTTCTATGATATTGTAAATCTTTAATTGATCAGGAATTTATTTTGGTGGAATGTATGAGAAATTGAAAGAAATTTTACTCTTTTCAGATGGCTACCCAATTGTCCAAACATTGTTAAGTAATCATTTTTCCCGTTTGATTTAAAATACCAACTTTATCTATACTTACTTCCTTATACATTCTCTCTCTGAACCTTTTCACAGTAGGAAATTTTAATTTTATTTTTTTAATGTTTGTTTATTTATTTTTGAGGGTGGATGCACAAGCAGGGGAGGGGCAGAGAGAGACAGAGGGAGACACAATCCAAAGCAGGTTCTAGGCCCTGAGCTCTCTGCGCAGACCCCAGCGCGATGCTCGAATTCATGAACTATGAGATCATGACCTGAGCCAAAGTCAGATGCTTAACCAACCGAGCCACCCAGGTGCCCCAGATATTTTAATTTTAAATCTTTAACCTTGCATTAGAAATTCAGTAGTGTGAGTAAAATAGCACATAATCTTATTGACAGCTTCTTTATAATGTGATCAGTGATTTTTTTGCAATGTAACGCTGATTTATACAATATGAATTGTTGCATACATAAAGTTTATAAGTTGATTACATTAATTTATATGTTGTAGGGATTCCTGGGTAGCTTAGCTGGTTGGGCATCCAACTCTTGACTTCAACTCAGATCATGAAGTTCAGGTCATGGGATTGAGCCTTGCATCAGGCTCATTGCTGAGCATAGAGCCTGCTTGACAAGTTCATTCATTCATTCTCTCCCTCTCTCCCCCTCCCTCTCTCCCCCTCCCTCTCTCCCTGCCTCCCGCCCCCCCCCTTCTTCACTGCTTGCACTCTCTTTCTAAAAAAAAAATAATTAAAAAAAATTTAGGGCATCTAGGTGGCCCAAGTCCGTTAAGCGTCCAACTCTTGGTTTCAGCTCAGGTTATGATCTCACAGTTTCATGAGTTCTAGTTATGAATCAGGCGCTGTGCTGACAGTGCAGAGCCTGCTTGGGATTCTCTCTCCTCCTCTCTCTCTGCCTCTGCCCCGCTCACGCTCTCAAAATAAATTAATTAATTTAAAAAAGTTTTTAATAAAAAACTTTAATTTATATATTACTTGCCCACATTTTGAATTAAACTATACTTGTTTATTCAAACAGCATTTATCAAGTATGTGTTATATGCTAAGTACTATTAATATAGACTCTCAGTGACTAAAACAGATCCTTACAATCACAGAGCTTACATTCTAGTGGGGAGTGATAGGCAGTAAACAATAGACACAATAATTAAGTAAATTATAAAAGATGTTGGGAGTACTATGAAAAAAGAAAACAAGCAAGGTGAAGAAGACCTGGGGGGTGCCTGGGTGGCTCAGTCAGTTATGTATCTGACTGTTGGTTCAGCTCAGGTCATGATTTCATGGTTCATCAGTTTGAGCCCCACATTGGGCTCCATGATGACTGCCCTCTTTCTCAAAATAAATAAAGTTAAAAATATGTATTCGGAGTGTTGTGAAGGGTAAAGTAGGGAGTAAATTGCAGTTTTGAACAGAGAAATCTAAGTAAGACTTATTGATGAGGTTACATTTGATCAAAAACTTGAAGATAAGGAAATTACCAGTGTGAATACCTGTGGGAAAAGTATTCCAGGCAAAAGTGACAGCCACAGGAAAAACCGTAAGGTGAAAGGATACCTGATTTATTAAAGAGGAAGAGCAATGAGGCCATTGTGGCTGGAACAAGAGGGATCCAGGGGGAAAGCAGTAGGAAATGGGGTCAAGGAGGTAACGGGGAGCTAGAACATATAGGGCAATAGTTCTCAAACTTTTTGATTTC
Source organism: Cryptoprocta ferox (assembly GCA_028646485.1). NCBI lineage: Eukaryota > Metazoa > Chordata > Mammalia > Carnivora > Eupleridae > Cryptoprocta > Cryptoprocta ferox. The sequence goes on from CM053563.1 coordinate 39,434,832, forward strand.
AAGAATTCCTTTATAATCTTAAGAATTATTGAAGATCACCAAGAACTTTTATTTATGTGGTTTATATCTGTCGGTATTTATTGTATTAGAAGTTAAAACTGAGGAGCACCTGGGTTGCTCTTGGTTTTTGGCTCAAGTCATGATCTCATGGTTCATGGGTTCAAGCCTCGTGTCAGGCTTAGCGCTGCTGGTGCAGCGCCTACTTGGGATTCTCCCTCTCTCCCTCTCTCTGTGCCCCTCCCCTGCTTGCTTGCTCGCTCGCTCTCTCTCTCTTTCTCTGTCTCTCAAAATAAACTTTAAAAAAATGAAGTTAAAACTGAGAAGTTTTAAAAACAAGAATACACAGGCACACATTCCATTACAGCAGTGAAGTCATCTCATACCATGTAGCTCCACTGGAAAACTCCACCATAGATTCATGGGAGAATGATAGTGACAAAGCAAGAAAAACATCTTAGGATTATTGTAAAAGCTGTGTTGACATCGCAGACTAACTTAAAAGTTCTCAGGGGAAAACCCTCATGTCCCTGATCATATGTTAAGAATTGCTGTGTAGAGTCTTACATTGTAAGCAAGGTTTTGAACAGATGAGTTATGATCTAATTTAGGTTTTAGCTGAGCTGCTGTGGCTCCTGGTTAGAAAAAAGAATGCAGGGAAGCAAGGGAAGAAACAAGGAGACCAGGTAAAATGCTCTTGTAGTAATCTAGGCCAGAAGTGATGTTTTAGACTAGGTGGTGAAATAAGGGGCTTTGAAATGGTCTGATTTGGGATGTATTTTAAAGACAGAGCCAATAGCGTTTCCTGACAGATTCCATACAAAGTATGAGAGAAAAAAGTTAAAGATGATACCAAGGGTTTGTTGTTGTTGTTGTTGTTGTTGTTGTTGTTGTTGTTGTTTTCTGAGAAACTGGAAAGATGGAGTTGGTATCACCTAATATGGCAAAGGCTATAGATGGAGCAAGCTTTGGAGGAAGATCAGGTGTTTAGTGTTGGATGTGTTGCATTTAAGATACTTGTTGAACATTCAAGTAGAGATATCAGATAGTCAGTTGGATGAATGAGTCTAGAGTTTGGAAGTGAGTTTTAGACTGAAGATAAAAATTTTAGAGTTGAGGGCATACAGATGGTATTTGAAGCCATGACACTAGATAAGGGCACTAATTGATAAGTTAATTGTCCTGCTTTTATCAGTTTAAGTGTATTATTAATTGCATTTCTTTATAATCTTGTAGAAGGCCTGCACATACATTTCAGGAGACTCTACCTTCTTTGAGTAAATAAGTTAACAGATTCACAGAGATTAAATGACTTCTTTGGATTACCAGTACCATAAAGGATGAAACTAGAGTTCCAAAGCCTTTATTTTCACATACCTATCAGGTCATGGTCTTGTTTGTATAAACCAGAAATGTCTGTATATTGATTAGGTGTCTAAAGAAAGCAGCTTAGTCAAGTGGAGAGGCAACTTGGACAAGTAGGAAATTTTGTTCATCTTTCCACAAACGTATTTAAGGATTTGTAAATACTTTATTTATTTAATGTTTGTTTATTTTTGAGACAAGAGAGTGCATGTGAGCAGGGGACGGGCAGACAGCAAGGAAGACAGAGGATCCAATGCGGGCTCTGCGCTCACATCAGAAAATCCAGTGTGGGACTTGAACTCACAAGCCATGAGATCATAACCTGAGCTGAAATCAGATGCTTAACATGAACAAGCCACCCAGGCGCCCCAGGATCTGTAAATAGTTAATTTGTTAAAACTTTGAGATAAAAGGAACAGATTCTGTATCCCAAATTTTTAAATTGTAAGAGGAATTTACAAACATCTGTCAGGTCTTGCTTTGAGTTAATGATTAGAGCTGTGAAAATCTAATTCAGTCATTTCATACAGTGTTCTCCTATGAGAAAACCCCAAGTTTGTGTTTGAAATTTTTTTTAATGTGGTAAAATGTACATAACATAAAATTTAGCATTTTAACCATTTTAAATGTACAGGTCAGTAGCATTAAGTATGTCCACAGTATTATGTAACCATCACCACTATTTTGAGAACTGTTGCCTCACCCTAAACAACAGTTCTGTACCCATTAAGCAATAACTCCTTATTCTCCCCACCTCCAGCCTGTAGTAACCTCTATTCTACTTTCTGTTTCTATGACTTTACCTACTCAAGATACCTCATGTAAATAGTGGAATCATACAACATTTGTCCTTTTAATATTTGGCTTATTTCACTTCGCATAATATATCTCCAGTTCAGCCATGTCGTAAGCATGTATCAGACTTTCTTTCCTTTTTATGAATAAATAATATTACATTGTATGTATAATCACATTTTGTTTATCCATTCATCTGTTGAAAGACATTTGTCTCTACCTTTTGGCTGTTGTGAATAACTGCTGTGAACATTAGTGTGCAAGTATTTGAATCTCTTTTTTTTAATTACATTGGGTATCTTAGGAGTGGAATTGTGTTATATGGAAATTCCTTTTTTTATTTTTTTAATGTTTCATTTATTTTTGAGAGAGAGAGAGAGAGAGAGAAAGCGTGAGCAGGGGAGGATCAGAGAGAGAGGGAGACAGAATCCGAAGACAGGCTCCAGGCTCTGAGCTGTCAGCACAGAGCCCGACGCGGGGCTTGAACCCACGAACCGCGATATCATACCTGAGCTGAAGCCGGACGCTCAACCAGCTGAGCCACCCAGGCGCCCCTGGAAATTCTTTATTCAGCTTTTTGAGGAATTGGTGTTTTTCCCCACAGTGGTTGCACCATTTTACATTTACAGTATATGAGGGTTCAGATTTCCCTACATCCTTGTCAGCACTTGATATTTTCCATTTTAAAATAATGATAGCCATACTGAATGGATATCAAGTGGAATCTCATTCTGATTTTGATTTGCATTTCCCTAGTAACTAATGATGTTGGACTTTTCTTTTTTCTTTTTTTTATGGTCTTTTCTTTTTTAATCATTTCTTTTTCTTTTCTGGGAAAACAGTCAAATCCCCTTCTTTTTTTTTTTTTTTTGAGTTGTAGGAGTTCTTGATATATTTTGGATACTAATCTCTTATCATATATTATTTATAAATATTTTCTCCATTCTTTGTGCTCTCTCTTCACTCTCATTTTTTTTAAAGATTTTTAAATTTTTTATATTTTTTATCTCTACAGCCAGTTTGGGGCTTGAACTCACAACCCAAAGATCAAGAGCTGTACTGTGTTCTACTGACCGAGCCAACTAAGTGCCCCTTTCTTCACTCATGATAGTGTCCTTTGAGGTTTTTAAGTTTGATGAAGTCCTTGTAATCTGTGTTTTCTTTTATTGCCAGTGCTTTTAGAGTTCTACTTAATCTCCAGGGTCATGAAGATTTACCCCATGTTTTCTTCTTCTAAAAGTGTTTTATAATTTTATTATTATTATTATTTTTAATGACCAAGATGTAATTTTTGGGGTGCGTGGGTGGCTCAGTCAGTTAAGCATCCGGCTTCGGCTCGGGTCATGATCTCACGGTTCGTGGGTTTGAGCCCAGCGTCGGGCTCTGTGCTGACAGCTAGCTCAGAGCCTGGAGCCTGCTTCAGATTCTGTGTCTCCCTCTCTCTCTGACCCTCCTCTGCTCTCGCTGTCTCTCTCTGTCTCTCAAAAAATAAATAAAAAACATTTAAAAAAATTTTTTAAAAAGATGTAACTTTTAAATTTTTTTAATGTTTATTTATTTTGAGAGAGAGAGAGAGAGAGAGAGAGAGAGAATCGCAAGCATGCTCCACACTGTCAGTGCAGAGGCCGAGGTGGCGCTCAATCTCATGAACCGTGAGATCATGACCTGAGCCAAAATTTAAGTTGGAAGCCCAACCAGCTGAACCACCCAGGTGCCCCAAGAGTTTTATAATATTAGCTCTTAGTTTAAGTCTCTGATCTGTTTTGAGTTAACTTCGTATATGGAGTGACATAGGAGTCCAGCTTCCATTCTTTTGCATGTGGATATCTAGTTTTCCATATGTTGTTTGTTAAAAATACTACCTTTTCCCCATTGAATGTTTGAAAATGTTTGAAACAAATCCTCATGTATTGTGAGGATTTGTTTCTGGCCTCTCTGTTCCTTTGGTCTGTACGTCTGTCTTTATGTCAGTATTATGCTGTTTTGATTATTGTAGCTTTGCCGTAAGTTTTGAACTCAGGAAATGAGACCCTTCTATTTTTTTCTTGTTTTCAAAACTGTTTTGGCTCTTCATGGTTCTTTCAGATTCCATATGAATTTCTGGATTGGTTTTTCTATTTCTGTAAAAATGCTGTTGTGATTTTTTTAGATTCAACTAACAAGTTGAATTTGTACATTGCTTTGGGTAGTATTATCATCTTAAAAATATTAAGTCTCCCAATCCATGAACTGGGATATTTTCCATTTATTTAGAAACCTTAATTTCTTTCAACAATGTTTAGTTTTCAGTGTATATATCTTATGCCTTCTTGGCTAATTCCTAAATATTTTATTTTATTTTTTGATGTTACTGTAAATGGATTTGATTTTTAAATTTCCTTCTTGTGGTGTTCATTGAAAGTGTATAGAATACAACTCACTATTGTGTGTTGATTTTATATCCTATAACTACTGACTTAATTTATTAATGCTAACATTTTTTATATGTTGATTCTTTCAAGCTTTCTATATGTAAGATCATGTCATTTGTCAACAGAGACAATTTTACCTCTTCCTTTCCAATTTGGATGCCTTATAAAAATTTATTTAGCCTAATTGCTCTGGCTGGAAATTATTGTACTGTGTTGAATTGAAGTGGCAAAAGTGGACATCCTTGTCATGTTCTTGATCTTAGGGGGAAAACTTTCAATCTTTCACCACTGAGTATGATGTGGGTTTTTCACATGTGGCCTTTTTATCATGTGGAGGAAATTCCCTTCTAGTCCTAGCTTATTGGGTGTTTTTTATCTTGAATGTGAAATGAATTTTTCAAATGCTTCTTCTACATCAATTGAGATCATCTGTAGTGTTTTATCCTTCATTCTAATAATGTGTAGTAAATTACATTTATCGCTTTGCATATGCTGAACTATCTTTGCATTCTGGGAATAAATCTCACTTGGCCTTGATGTATATAGTACTTTTAATATACTACTGAATTCAGTTTGCTAGTATTTGTTGAGGATTTTTGCATCTGTAGTCACAGAGTGTATTATGTAGTTTTCTTGTAGTGTCTTTGTCTAGCTTTGGCTTCAGTAATGTTGGCCTTGGAATGAGTAGGAAGTATTCCCTCTTCTTTAAACTCTTGGAAGAGTTTAAGAGAAGATTGGTGTTAATTCATCTTCAAGAGTTTTGTCAGAGTTTTTGTGATTGGAAGAAACGAATCAGGTATTTTTTGAAGCTGTCAACAATGTTTCAAGAAATAGAAAGATGTCTTATGGACCTCACATTTCCATAAGCACAATCTGAAAGTAACATTGCATAAACCAACTCATAGAAGTCACTAGGATGTGTTGACCTCTTAGCTTTGTTCCTGGGCTTCTTTCTTCATATTTATGTGTTAATGTTCCTTGAGTCACATGGGCTATACCTTCATGTCTGTTCTGAAGGATTCCATTGTGGAGATTGGGCATCCAAAAAAAGGAGACTTTTGACTACCGTGTATAATTCAGCCTCTAAAATACTTCACAAAGGGCACCTGGGTGGACTTCGGCTCAGGTCATGATCTCACAGTTTGTAAGTTTGAGCCCAGCATCAGGCTCTCTGCTGCTAGCTCGGAGCTGCTTTGGATCCTCTGTCTGTCTCCCTCTTTCTCCTTTTCCTGTGCACACTCTCTTTCTCTCTCTCTCTCTCTCTCTCAAAAATAAACATTTTAAAAAATAAAATACTTCATATATACTGTAATCCTTAAATCCCCTTTGAAAGCTTGGTGAATGATTTCAAATTCAGTATAAAAAAAGCTTAGGACAGAAAAATTTTGCCTGGGGATGCCTGGGTGGCTCAGTTGGTTAAGTGTCCGACTTCGGCTCAGGTCACGATCTCATGGTTCGTGGGTTCGAGCGTTGCGTCGGGCTCTGTGCTGACAGCTAGCTCAGGGTCTGGAGCCTGTGTTCAGATTTTGTGTCTCCCTCTCTGTCTGAACCTCCCCTGCTCGCGCTGTCTCTCTCTGTCTCTCAAAAATAAATAAAAAACATTAAAAATTTTTAAAAAAGGAAAAGTAATAAGAAAAAAATTGCCTGTAAACACAAAGGATTTCTGGCTCTTTTGTTTTGACTTCTTAATTGAGGCTGCATTTTGCACAGATTGTCTCCTCCTTTGTTTTACCTCCTTTATCAGCCTAAGACAAGGGTATTAATTTTTATTCACAGAGACTATATACAGATTCTCCTCTGCTAAGATAAAATAAGCATTCTTCTAGAATCTAAAAGGTTAGGTCCTTTTGTTTGAGGTTGAGCTAGCAAAGGCTAAAAATAATTCCTTAGAGGCCAAAGGAGGATGCTTCACATCCCTTGTGTTGGGGCTCTCTAATAGCCATCTGACTGTGTCAGCCACTATCACAAAACTGACCAGTGGTGACTTCTTGGCTACAGTGACTTTTAAACATTTTAGATAGCTTCCTACAATAAGAAGTAGGTTTGGGGCACCTCGGTGGCTCAATCATTTGAGCATCCAACTTTGGTTCAGGTCATGATTTCACAGTTCATGAGTTTGAGCCCCACTTCGGGCTCGGTGCTGTTAGTGCAGAGCCTACTTCAGATATTCTGTCCTCCTATCTCTCTGCCCCTCCCCTGCTCATGCTCTCTCTCTCAAAAATAAACATTAAAAAAAAAGTTTTTATAGCATGACCTAGTACATAACAAAAATATATATATAACTGACATGAAAGTCTCAAAGGCCAGTTATTTTTTTTTAATTCTTTTTACTTTTTATTCTTAGAGAGAGAGAGAGAGAGAGAGCACGAGCTAAGGAGAGACAGAAAGAGGGAGACACAGAATCTGAAGCAGGCTCCAGGCTCCGAGCTGTCAGCACAGAGCCCAACACGGGGCTCAAACCCACAAACTGTGAGATCACGACCTGAGCTGAAGTCGAATGCTTAACCAGCTGAGCCACCCAGACGCCCCTCAAAGACTAGTTCTTAACTTATTAAAGAAGATGCAGGCTGCTATCTTCTGTTTTGTTCTCTTTCTTTTTAAAAAGATACTGTTCTTAGCTTGCTGAATTGATTTCATAACCTTGCAAATAAATGTGCAGTTTAGTTTTAAAAATATTCCTCCATGACCCCTAAATTTACCTGTGCATGTAGTTTTCAGGGCTCCTACCCTTACACATTTTGATTCTATGACCTGAAGTGAAACCCAGGCATTTCTATTTTATTAAGTGATAATTCTGATGTAGCCCAGGGCAAGTATTTGGGAACTACTAATATCCAATCTAATGTAAACTATTTTGTTTAAAACTAAATACATCATATAAAATTGCTGAAACTGGGGCACCTGGCTGACTCATTCGGTAGAATATGCAACTCTTCATCTTTGAGACGTGATTTCAAGTCCCACGTTGGGGGTAGAGTTTACTTTAAAAATAAACAAATAAAAATAAAATAAAATTGCTGAAACCATCATCATGACTTTTTAAATTATTGCCCTTTTAATTTTGGGAAATAAATTAGCCATTACCTAAACTCTCTAGACTCCAGTATTCATATTATCTATTGTAATTTGGGGAGCCATTTTATGTAGTGATTGACAGATAAAGGATGATTAAATTCCTCTATTATAGAAAAAACAGGCTGGGCATGTAGTAGATTAAGTTACTCTCTGGTTTGTTCCATTCAGTAGTGATGTTGTCTTCTTTGACACAGACCAATTTATGTCTGACTTGGAACACCAGCCATCAGGTTCAGCAGAGAAATGGCCTAACCACAGTGAGCTCTCATGTCCAGCTCCTTTCTGGAGAATCTAGAGGGTGAGTGTTGACTGAAATGTGTCATTGTTTTTATACCCAAGTCTGGTATTTGCATGCAGTGGCTGGATTTGCATGTGCTACAGAGGATGGGGTATACCTGGGCATCTTGGTAGGTCCACTCATTATCTTTGGAGCTACACTTTCACTACAAGACTCTGCTTTTTATTAAAAAAAAAATTAACGTTTCTTTATTTATTTTGAGAAAAAGAGAGAGAACTTGTGCAAGCAGGGGAGGAGCTGAGAGAGAGGGAGAGAGAATCCTACGCAGGCTCTACGCTGTCAGTGCAGAGCCCAATCCCAGGAACTGTGAGATCATGACCTGAGCCAAAATCAAGAGTCAGATGCTTGACTGACTGATCCACCAGGCGCCCCAAGACTCTACTTTGTATATCTAACCACCTTCAGGCTTGTACACTAGTGCTTATGAATTTAATCTGAATTTGAGTAGAATTTATTAAAGCAGAGAAGCCCATCTATAAGAATTTTACATGGTGGGGGTGCCTAGGTGGCTCAGTTGGTTATGCATCCAACTCTTAATTTCGGTTCAGGTCGTGATCTCACAGTTCATGAAATCAAAGCCAGCATCGGGCTCTGTGCTGACAGTGCAGAGCCTGCTTGGGATTCTCTTTCTCCCTCTTTATCTATCTCTCTCTCTCTCAAAATAAATAAATAAACTTAAAAAAAATTCTATTTGCTGAGTAAACTTGGTTATCAATCAGATGTATAAGCCTGCTCATCTCTGGTCAATCAAGTACTCTAAGTTTTGATGTGAGACAGTATGGAATGGAAATAAAGCAGGACTTTTTATCCATGTGTCAGAGGCAACATGGATCATTTACCCTTGAACCCCCCCCCCCCCCCGCCATAGGCCCATGTGTGCATTCCTAATAGTTCTTCTGGGACTCCTATTTGGAAAGAATCATAGAAGTGAAGTCTGCATGAGGGAGGGGGCTGGGCCTCAGGCCTCTCTACCTCAGCAGCCCACTGGGAACACAGCTCTCCCTTACTCTCATGCAGCTCCTTTCTTTGAAGACACTGAAAGCTTCTGAGGGGCGCCTGGGTGGCTCAGTCGGTTTTAAGTATCCAGCTTCGGCTCAGATCATGATCTCCCAGTCATGAGTTTGAGCCCTGAGTTGGGCTCTGTGCTGACAGCTCAGAGCCTGGAGCCTGCTTCAGATTCTGTCTCCCTCTCTCTCTGCCCCTTCCCTGCTTGTGTGCTCCCTTCCTCCCTCCCTCTCTCTCTCTCTCTCTCTCAAAAATAAACATTACAAAATTGTTTTTAATTAAGAAATAAAGACTCTGAAAGCCCCTGAGAACGTATGTGATAGATTTTATAAATATATAAATTGTAATTCTCAACATGCCATTTGAATTTAAATTTAATGAATTTAGATTTGGAAGGGGACTACCCAAATCTTTATATATGGGATACTGAAGCCTCCTGACTAGCTAGACAAGGCACCAAAACACTGGCTTCTCCCAGGAGGTGACCCTACCCTGGTCTCACATCATTCTTGTCTTTAGTCATGAGAGGAATAGAAATGGCAACTAGGGGCGCCTGGGTGGCTCAGCGGTTAAGTGTCCAACTTCGGCTCACGTCATGATCTCATGGTTCGTGGGTTTGAGCCTCACATCGGGCTCTGTGCTGACAGCTAGCTCAGAGCCTGGAGCCTGTCTTTGGATTCAGTGTCTCCCTCTCTCTCTGACCCTCCCCTGCTCACGCTGAATCTCTCTCTCTCAAAAAATAAATAAAAACATTAAAAAGAAATGGCAACTAAATTCCTGCATCTATCTAAGAAGAGTTATAACCTGAAGTTTTTTTAATTGAAGTATAATTGACGTGTAATATCCTATTACATTTCAGGTGTCTATCACAGTAATTTGATATTTTTATACATTACAAAATGATGCCTGTGATAAGGCCAGTTACCATCTGTCACCATACAAAGTTATTACAGTATTATTGACTGTATCTCCTATGCTGTACCTTACAACCCCATGACTTAACTATTTTATACCCAGAAGATTAAGTAATTCACCCTAGTTATATCTCAGCTGAACCAAAGATTAAAGTTTTCTCTCTTCTAGAATTTACCCCATAGCTCTCCCCATGCATGAAGCAATAAGTAAGTTGGTCACTAGTGATCTTAGTAAGAAGCATTTCTGTAGAATGAGGGGATCAATGTATGACTAAGGGGTGAACAGGAAGTAAGAACATAGAAACAGCAGGCAGTGTATATAACTCCTTTAAGATGTTAAGCAGTGACAGGGCCTGGGTGGTTCAGTCGGTTGAGCATCTGAGTTAAGCTCAGGTCATGGTCTCACGGTTTGTGAGTTCAGTTCCGGCATCGGGTAAACACAGGCCCTGCTTTGGGTGAGGCCCGCTTCTCTCTCTCACCCAATCTCTCTCTCTCTCTCTCTCTCTCTCTCTGTCCCTCATGGGATTCACTCCGTCTCTCGCCCTCTCCTCTCTCTGCCCTTGCTCACTTGCTCCCTCTCTCTAAACAAACAAACATACAAGCTTTCTTTGGCAAGTCCTCAAAAAAAAAAAAAAAGTTAAGCAATGAAATAAAAAAATAGATACAGAGAGTTACAGGGGGTCTAGGGCTTTTATTTGTTTGTTTGCTTGCTTAAGATAGATATAGCATACTTAGCAATGATGAGAAAGATCCAGGAAGGAAGGTAGGTAGGTTGATTGAAAAGCTGGAAGAATGAAGAAACTTCTTGGAGCAGGTCTTGAAGAGGCAAGCATATAGGATTCGTAGCCCAGGTGGTGGGTGAATCCTGTAGATTTATGGCTCTGGAGCTCAGGTTAGGCCCCTGAGGGTCAGAGATTTGGGAGTCAACAGTATTATGTATGTTTTAATTTTTTAAATCTTTATTCATTTTTAGAGCGAGAGAGAGAGAGATTGCAAGTGCGGGAGGGGCAGAGAGAGAGAGAGGGAGACAGAATCTGAAACAGGCTTCAGGCTCTGAACTGTCAGCACAGATCCCAATGTGGGGCTTGACCTCACGGACTGTGAGATCATGACCTGAGCGGAAGTCGGACACTTAACTGACTGAGCCACCCAGGTGCCCCAGCAGTATGTATTTAGAAATGGACAAGATTATTCACAGAAAATTACTCACATTTTATTCATGAAAAAAAATAGGGATAAGGAAGGAATCTTCTTATAATCTTAAAATTCTTCTGAATCCAACGTCTTAACACAAATTAAGAAGTGGTTTTGTTTTTTGGGGTTTTATTTTTTCACATTTCAGTTTTTGCTGATACAAAAGGATGCATGCTGATACGTGAATACACTTTTAGGTACCTGTGTACTGTTTACTCAGCTGGAGATGTATTGTTTTTCTTTGAATAATGTTTTGAGTTACATTTTCTAGAGTAAAGATCTGTATGACACTGAGTATAACATCACACACATAAGAGATTTCTTAAAAAGAAAGGACTCTCGGGGCACCTGGGTGGCTCAGTCAATTAAGTGTTTGACTTCAGCTCAGGTCATCATCTCACAGTTCATGGGTTCGAGCCCTGTGTTGGGCTCTGTGCTGACAGCTCAGAGCCTGGACGGTGCTTTGGATTCGGTGTCTCCCTCCCTCTGCCCCGCCCCTGCTTGCACTCCGTCTTTTTCTGTCTCTCAAAAATAATAAATAGGCGGGAGCGTGGAAGACGCCACGAATTCCGTTTGGAGGCATCTTTGAGCTCGCGGAGTAGACATCATGAGCAAAGCTCACCCTCCCGAATTGAAAAAATTTATGGACAAGAAATTATCATTGAAATTAAATGGTGGCAGACATGTCCAAGGACTATTGCGGGGGTTCGATCCCTTTATGAATCTTGTAATAGATGAATGTGTGGAGATGGCAACTAGTGGGCAACAGAACAATATTGGAATGGTGGTAATTCGAGGAAATAGTATCATCATGTTAGAAGCCTTGGAACAAGTATAAATGATGGGTGTGTTCACTGGAAGAAACCAACTGCTTCCACATGTCCCTTCCATAGCACCTGTTTTACTACAATATAAAAATCAGGTCGTGCATTTTCATATTGAACTTTTTTGTTAAATAAACTTTTTAATAGTCAAAATATGCTTTCTCAGACATTGTGAACATGGAAAATTTAATGTTAGCTCTTATTCTAGTTTTTTCTAACACAGACTGTTCCTGGTTGAGACTAGTATGTTCCAAAGCTTTTATGCATTAATATTGAAGAATCTGATTAAATGTGAAAAAAAAATAATAAATAAACGTTAAAAATTTTAAAAAGGGGCACCTGGGTGGCTTAGTTGGGTAAGCGTCCAACTTTGGCTCAGGTCATGATCTCGGGATTCACGAATTCGAGCCCCATGTCGGGCTCTGTGCTGACAGCTCAGAGCCTGGAGCCTTTTTTGGATTCTGTGTCTCCCTCCCTCTGCCCCTCCCCTGCTAGTGCACTGTCTCTCTCTCTCTCTCTCTCTCTCTCTCTCTCAAAAATAAATAAAACAGTAAAAAATAAACAAACAAACGTTAACAAACTTCTCCGCGGGGTGCCTGGGTGGCTCAGTTGGTTAAAGCATTCCGACTCTTGATTTCAGCTCAGGTCATGATCTCACGGTTTGCGAGTTCAAGCCCCGCATTGGGCTACACATTGGCAGTGCAGATCCAGCTTGGGATTCTCTCTCTGCTCCTCCTCCCCACACATACTCTCTCTCTCTCAAAATAAGTAAATAAACTTAAAAAAATAATGTCTCCATAAAATTGTTCACCAGACAATACTTTTAAATTTTGGGTACAGGGAAGGGAAGAAAAGGTGAATATGCCAAACTTGGATGAATGTTCATAAATGGAGTCTAATTACACCCAGAAATCCTTTACAAAAATGCTCCAAGATGTGCAGTTGCTAGTTAGAAAAGCCCTGTAGGGGGTGCCTGGGTGGCTCAGTTGGTTAAGCATCCAACTTCGGCTCAGGTCATGATCTCGTGGTTCGTGGGTTCAAGCCCTGTGTCAGGTTCTGTGCAGACCACTAGCTCAGAGCCTGGAGCCTGCTTCGGATTCTGTGTGTCTTTCTCTGCTCCTCCCCTGTTGATAATCTGTCTCTGTCTGTCTCTCAAAAATAATTAAATGTAAAAAAAAATTAAAAAAGAAAAGAAAAGAAAGGCCCTTTGGGCTTTTGCATATATGACTATGTATCTGCCTACTCCAGAAGCAGTGTCCTGGGTTACCCTGTCCCTCTCCACCTGGTGGTGAGATTTCATACCACACCATGCTTGTCAGCTCTAGCTCTGAAACCTTAAACTCTGAATAAGAGGCCTTTTGTTATTCAGACACCATATTTTTGTGTGGAGAAATAGCATTCCAATGGACTGTTAATTTGAATAGCAATTTTTGCATAAAAAACGTGTTCTTACAGCAAATATTGCTGATGGCTCTGACTGCTTCTGTTGTGGTGGCACAGGCAGTCCAGGTGTTGGAGTAGTGGGAGTTGATGGCACCTGTCACAGTGGGCCAAAAGCTGTGACCTACATAACCTGTTAGCATGGGTGTTGAGGGTTGTTGACTCTTGTTCTAGGTTTTTAATTCACTTTACTCTTTAAAGGAGGGAAATGATACAATCGTATAATAGAAGTAGAAACTCTTTCTGTTCTTAAATTGGTGAAAAAAAATAAAGCCATCTCACATACTTTCTGGACTAGGGTTTAAATAAATGAATAAATTCATGCATATATACATTAAAAGAAAGTGGGAAATGAAGTTGAAAGCATTAGTATTTTTTAAGAAATAACGTCAAATCACTAAGTTGTTCACTTGAAACGATGTAACATGTCATCTATACTCAAGAAGTTATTTAACAGGTGCCTGGGTGGCTCAGTCGGTTAAATGTCCGACTTCGGCTCAGGTCATGATCTCACAGTTCGTGAGTTCAAGCCCTGCGTTGTGCTCTGTGCTGACAGCTCAGAGCTTGGAGCCTGCTTTGGATTCTGTGTCTCTCTCTCGCGCTACCCCTCCTCCACTCAAGTTCTGTCTGTCTCTCAAAAATAAACATTTAAAAAAATTTTTAAAGTAACTTAAATATTATTTTATAAATATTGCTAATAATTTACATATAACTTACATCATAGATTTATTTACCAGTAATAATTTTAACTTGCTTACGTTGACACTCAAATTTTGGTTAGTCACGATGGAAAGATATTTCAGGAATCGAGAGGTAGGCGCCCGAGCCCAAAGCTCCCAGCGGTAGGGAGAAGCAAAAAGCAAAGAAGAGCAGTGGACTCTGTATACCGCACTGCGCTTGAGTCATTGCTAAAGGATGGCAAAAGGACTGCTTTGTTGCAGTTCTGACTCCTCGTCCTAAAATTCATAGTCACTATTCACCTGTAGCAATTATTTGAGCATTTTTGTTGTTGTTGTTTTTCCAAGTCCCCAAATGATATTAAAAGATTAACTTGGCAAGTAATTTTACTCAGCACTCAGAATGTACCAAGCTCTAAGGGTTTAGTGGACATCAAGATAGATAACATCCCTGCCCTACTGGAACTTAAATCTACTAATTATTATGTATTAATATTATGTGTTAAAGTATGTTTGAGTATAGTCAGCTTGAGTGCTTCTTTGTGGAAAATCTTCTTAGCTTTATCATAGTCTTAAAATCCCAGACGGTCAAGGAACCTTCCAGCTTGCTTCCCCTGTGTGAGGTTAGGGGGAACAGGCAAAAGAACAACAGAACTTTGATAAGGGGGAGCAGAAATGACATAGCTTTGGTCAGGCTTTTGCTATAAACAGCATCTCCTGGCTACCTCAAAAAATGATGCATTTATCATCAAAGTGTACTTGGTATGTGGGTGCATAATGCTAGATATATACCCTCATCCTCAAGAAAATGTAAGCACTGACTTTCTCATAAAGACAGGAAAACAATACATTGTATGGAGGGTTTTTTTTTTTTTTTAATTTTTTTAATGTTTATTTTTGAGAGAGAGAGAGAGAGTGTGTGTGTGCACGCACAAGCAGGAGAGAGACCGAGAGAGGGGAAGACAAAATCCGAACCGGTCTCCAGGCTCTGAGCTGTCAGCACAGAGCCTGATGCGGAGCTCGAACCCATCAACTGGGATCATGACCTGAGCCGAAGTTGGATGTTCAACTGACTGAGCTACCCAGGCGTCCTGGTTTTTGATGATGATAAAGCACCATTTCTAATCACCTTGTAGTTTTAAAACTTGAACAATGAGATAATTTAACAGTGTTAAATGGCAGCTTGGAACATCTCTGAAGTCACCATCCTTGGAAGGGATAAGTGTTAGGAAAAGATGACTGTCACCTGGTACTTGCTTCTATATTTGGCTTGTTGCCACAGCTGGGAGACCTGCCTAAAATAGACACATAGACACTGTCAAAATCAAAATCAGATGTCATGTGTTAGTCTTAATAACATTCTGTGGTCCACTTCCTATCCCATCACCTAGTGAACTTTCAGTATACTAGTTCCCCATAGTTTTCAAGTAATTGTATTGAATTAGGATCCATTTATTCAGTCATCTGAAATTGATGCTTCCTCATTAGTAAGGTCCTTGCCCTTCAGGAGCTCACAAGCTATTTGAGAGACAGATAACGATGACCCCTACTGATAATCTAATGTGATGAATTATGTTAGAGGCTGTGCACAGACATCATGGGGCATCCTTCGGCTCCCTCTTAACATGAGACTAGCCCATTGACTTATACACGGAGTCCACACTGAAAACACTGTTCCTTGCTTGTTATGTGGCTTGGAATAACAGGTGCCAATGGCTGCCCTATTTCTGTCCCCTTTATATTCTCACTTTCCTGACTCCATCTCCTCTCTATTAATGCACTCACTCTCCCTCCCCTGGCGTCACCACAAGTGTCTGGGTCTTTTGCATTTTCTTTGTCTAAATGATCCCCCCCACCTCATTTCTCTACTCTTGGCCTTCAAGAAGTGATAGGTGTTTGGAAATTGATTCCACTGTTTACTGAGCAAATTATGTGAACTGTCAAAGCCTCAGTGAACTGATCTGTAAATTGGGCATAGTAGTTATCTTACAATGTTATGAAGATTGAAATAAGATACAACATTTCAGTTGCAAACTCCTGTAGATGCTCAATAAATATTTGTGAAGTGAATGTTAGTTCCCTCCTTTGATAGCCATGAATATATGAATTTGAAGAATTTTTTTAAATTACCTAAACTGTAAAAAGATTGGATTTTAATACTTGAAAAGGGGCACCTGAGTGGCTCAGTGGTTGAGCATCGTATTCTTAATTTGGGCTCAGGTCACCATCCCAGGGTCATGGGTACTATAGAATTCACCCTTGAAAATACACCATTCAGTGGTTTTAGTATATTCACAGAGTTGTGCCACTATCACCACCATCTCATTTTAAAAAATTTTTTATTACTCCAAAAAGAAATTCCCATTCCTGTTAGTAGTCATCCCCCATTCCTTCCTCACCATAACCATGGCAATCACCTTTTTTCTGTGTGGTTAGTCAGTTCTGGCCTTTTTATTCAAATGGAATCAAACAATATATGATCTTTTGTGTCTGATTTCTTTTACTTAGCATAATGTTTTCAAAGTTCACCCATGCTGTAGCATATATTAGAACTTCATTTCTTCCTAAGGCTGAATAATATTTCCCTGTGTGGATAGCCCATAATTTGCTTATCCATTCATCACTTGGTAGATATTTGGGTTGTTTCTACTTTGGGGCTATTCTGAATAATGCTGCTATGAATTTATATTAAGGTACAGGTTTTTTTTATGTTTATTTTGAGAGAGAGTACAGGTGTACAGTAGAGGAGAGGGGAAGAGGGGAAGGGAAAGCAAGAATCCCAAGCTGATGTGGGGCTCAATCCCACAACTATGAGATGACCTGAGCTGAAATCAAGAGTCGGATGCTCAACCAGCTGAACCACCCAGGCGCCCCTTGAGTACAAGTTGAGTACAAGTTTTTATGTGGACATATGTTTTCAATTCTTTTGAATATATGCTTAATCTTAAGTTGATAAAGCAAAGAATTTTCATTTCAAAGCAAAGAATTCTCATGATGAAAGAACTGAAGGTTCTTATTGGAGGGGATTTGGGGTTTTCTTTCTATACTGGTTTCTTAAGATTGGAGTTTTTTGTATGAGACCTCACAGAGCACTGTGCTTCTAGGAGTGCTTGGCTTGTCGCAGAAACCAACAAAAAGCAAGGTGCTCACTTCAGCAGCACGTATATTAAAATTGGAACAATACAGAGAAGATTAGCATGGCCCCTGCGCAAGGATGACATGCAAATTCGTGAAGCGGTCCACATTAAAAAAAAAAAAAAAAAAAAAAAGCAACAAGGTCTTTTCTGAAAGGATGAAAAACAATAAAAAAGTGCCCATATAATAAAGGACGCTTTATTAGCATAACAAAATAACTCCCACATCTTCTCTTACTCTCACCAAGCATTTATTTTCGTTCACTTTTCATACAGAGTACACTTCAGGAATCAGAAAGGGAAAACCTTCCTGTAGAGATGCAAATTCAGGAAAAGTTAGATGAATGTTAACACATTTCAGATGTGTCCTTTCCTCTGCTCTAGAACATAAGCTTTTAGAGGGAGGGTAAGAATGTTGTCTATTCTCTGAGCCATCTCCCTTCATAACCCAAACTGGACTGAAAGGGAAAGAGGGGTCTGGAACAGCTTCTGGAAGGAGCTCTTCATTCCATCTAGGAGCAGGCTTTAAAGCACTCCATTTACCTTTACAGAAAACCATGGAGAGGGAAAAAATGTCTTTGAAGTGGAACTTGCCATTGAGCATCCTATGGTCAGTCACACAGAGGTAACTAATCACTCTCCCTTTTTCTTGTTTTTCAGTGAACGAGATAATTGGGAGAGACATGTCCCAGATTTCTGTTTCCCAAGGAACAGCGGGGAGCAGGCAGGCTCCCCTCCCGGGTCCAGATTCCCTGGATTTAGGAAGATCCGATGGGCTCTGACAGTGCTCCCTGCAGCCATGTGGCCACCACCATGTACTTCTCAGCATGTTCCTCTCCTTGGACCTTGGGTTTCCAACTCTGTGGCCTTCAGGACTGGCGCCAGGAGTTGGGATCACTGTATGTGAGGAAAGCAGCATTCCTCCACCTCAGGCCTTGGGTAGATTTTGTAAAAGAACAGGAGCAGCAGAGACTGAGCTTTGGGGAAATGAGCTTTGCTTTTTATATTTAAATAGGATACTTTTATATAATGGGTGCTTTTGAGTGTGAACAGCAGCAGGCTCTCGGATTTCAGAGGTGCTGCTTTTGCAAGTGACCTGGTTGCTTAGCTATGATTGGTGATTTGTACTCCTTTATGGTCATTTGAAGGACTCTCTAGCTTTGATGATTATTTTTAAAGTAGGAACTTTTGATAAAACCTTCCAGAGGCAAACATAATAGAAAAAAAATTCTCCCAAGCCCACACCTTTGCCTCAGAAACAGCATGTCCTAAAGCCTTTCATAGATTTATAGGAAATAAAGCCAAATGTAGCTCATACCTCTTTATAAAAAGTAAACTGTTAAAGTAAGAGGAGACCATTCCAATCATTGAAGTGTTGGAATATAAAATGACATTCCAGAACATAGCCTTTTTGTAACTTTCTAGGTAATCTTTCTGCAGTCTCTCCATACTGACTCCATGCTTTTTTGCCTCAGGGCCTTGGCTAAGATAGCTACAAATAAGGTAACTGAAAGGTGGGTTGTTTTAGCTTTGTAGCTTTAATATCTTCCCATCCTGCAAACAAGTAGGCTGTGGACTGCTTTTCCCTTTTGTGCTCTCTGGTCCCAGACCTTTGTAACCTTTGAAGCCACAGTCTCATGATGAAACTTAGGCAAATTAGCTGGTTCTGACTAATTTCTAGAGGCCACACTGTGTCAGAAGCTAAGCATAAATGAGCTATGCTTTAGGACAGTAGAGAAAATGCAGGACTCCCGATGGGAAGCTTTTAAGATTCACAGTGGCATGGAAAGCTTATCCCTCATTCTGTTTACAGCCTAAAATGATTCTGGCCTACGGTGTCCCATCTGTGTGGCCTAAAAACCAGCCTTTTCCCCAAAGGCTTTGAGGCAAACCCGAACATGCAGTAGCATCATAGACCTGACCCTCCACACCAAAGATGCTCTGGTGCTGCTGCTGGCAAGGCTGGTCCCCAAAGCAGGGGCCAGCAAGAAACTCCAGCCTGCTGTCTACCAAAGGAGGTGCCCGAGTTGGGTGCTTTTTCCAAACCCTGCCCTTACCCCTCCCTTTAATGGGATTAGTTACCTGTTCAAGGCTGGGCCCATTTCAAAGCCCCTGAAGTTTGCAGTATGTTTTCAAATGAAATCATGTAATTTCATTTATTCAGGAAGCACATTTTTTGAGTGCCTATTATGTGTGACAGTGTGCTGAGCTGGTCAAAGGGCTTGATGTTACTCCTGGAGATTAGGAGTTCTGGATGCCAGGACTCTCTATTGAAACCAAGTGAGGCCTAGGCAGAGGGAGCCAGTTCATTGCCCACCACCTCTAGTCAGCCAGGTAGGAGGTGTTGACCTCCTACAGGATTAAGTATGGTCTTTTTTTTCTTTTTCTTTAAACTATAAATGATGATTTATATTTTTTCCTTAAAACTAGTTAGAGAAAAATGTCTGTCCTTCAGCAAATCACTCTGGTCCCTTCTGGAGCTGGGTGTTTTCAGATTTTCTTTTAAAGTAAGTTTTGTGTCAGAGTGTGGATACTGAGATTTGCTTCAGGGCCTGTAGTTGGAAGCCCACAGCTTCCTTTGATTTGGAGGGGTTGTGGGAGGCGGCCCCTGACACGAAGTTTCAGACAGCTGGCCAGACTTGCCTCCACCCTCTTGCCCCTGGGGTAGCTGCCTCACATAAGGTTCTTCTAAGAGTTCCCCTTACAAGACCCCTTGGGGGTTGCTCTGCTGCCCTCAGGAATAAAAGCCTCTATGATCCAGAGTTGCTATGCACCAAATTTTGATGCCTTTTAAATACCTTGATGCCTGTAGCACTAGAAATGCTTTCCTATTTAAAATAAAAGTTAAATTTTAAAAAAGAGCTTTATATACTATATGAGCAGTCTTGTATCATTTTATAAAATCTTTGGTTTAAGAGTCAATATTTTTTGGCTTCGGAGGTAGACTTTAAACTTTCGTACAACGTAAGTGGTGTTAAAGCACACATCCATTGGACTATGCAAATTGACTTCTAGGAGCAACATTTAGCAACTGGGCATGTCCTAGCACCCACCTACCCCTACCCCTTCCAACCTGTGCTAGATCTTGAGTTGAGGAATGGGTTAAGCAGCCTTCTGCTTACTAGAAATACACAGAGAAACATGGCTGAAAACAGCTTGAAAGGAACAGTGGTCTTGTCTTCAGGTGCACATGTGGTGTTGCTGCCTGAAGGGCAACCTACCCCTGCCCTTCAGGGGCTAACCACTATCACCAGAGTTCTGCTGGGGCTGGCTATGAAGCCCTGTTTTAATATTCAGAACAGATGGTCATCTTTAAGACTCAAGTGGGCTAAAGTTGAAACCTTATATTTTATAAAATGGGCAATGTTCAGTTAAGGAACTGGATCTCAGGTTTACAGCACTTGGGATTGTTTTCTTACACATTTTGTATTGTAAAACCTTTTATAGGACTATGGTGCTCCTTACACAAATAACAAAGAGAAGAGCCAGCAATTCAGGTTCCTCAGTTATAGTGCTGAAATAATAAACAGTGGTGACAGGTCAACGGTGTCCTTGAAATCTGCCTGAGTTTTCCTCTGCCTGGGGGAGGTGTGGAGCCCCTCTGGGGTCCAAAGCTAAGGACACTTTGGCTTTTGAAAAGTCCACTTGGTTAGAACCTTTGTTTATTTTACGGAGGAGTGAGTAGAGTTCCAAATTCCTTCCGAAGGTTCAGTTCTGTACCCTCTTGTGGGTGCAAAGGACATTCCACGGTGTCTGCTGAGTTCAGGACAACTGACCCGCCCAAGGTGTGCATGAAAAGTAGGCAGAAAGTCCCCTTTAAAGTTCAAGCCTGATTTTTTGAGGGCCTCCTGCCCCCTAGTGTCGTCTGGGGATACTGCAGTACAGTCCATCAAAACAGCTTGTGATTTTGCCACCTGATATTCCTTGTGCCACGCTGGAGGGGAGCTAGCATCCTTAGATGGGACCACCTGGTACAAACGTGGCCGCTGAGATCCAAGTATCCTGGGGGCTGGGGCCAGCACTCTCTACCTCCCTGCCCCCTACCAGGAGGAATAGGGGAAAGTAGAACATTGGGATCTTTACTCAAAAGTTCCCAGGAGTCATACATTGAAGGCACCAGGGCTTACATTTTTAAAAAGAAAGCAGGCCTTCTGTGGACATCGGCCCCACAGAATCTGAAGGCATGAGCCATGGCCACAACTGACCAAAGGCTCTCGGTGCTACTCAGGAGGCCCAGATCAGGCTGTTGAGAGCAGGGAAACATCATTCCACCCCCAGTCCTACATGCAGGGTCCAGCCATCATCTTTGGGGTGAACAGGCAGGGCAATAAGTGGGAGATGGAGCTGGGGCTTGAGCTCCTCTAGGTGCTCTCTGAGAGCTTTGACAAGCCAGAAAGAAGCCACCTCGCTGAGGGTGCTGGTTTTCTGGATGCAAGAGAGTCATGTTAGACATCAGCCAGCTCTTACCTCCTGGCTCCCTCACCTACAAACACACCCACTCTTTGGGGGCCTGTAGCACAGTGCGAGGCGGGTCACCAACAGGCATCAAACTGGTATAGTCATCAGGGGCTAACTGCAGAAGGGAACAAGATTTAGGGGAGGAAGCTCCAGGCTCAACCAGGTTCCCAAGCCCTCCAGCCATACCTCACCTGATAGGCCTGGAAGATGCTGAGCAGATCCTTCATACCAGTGGTATATGGGACACCCTGCATACGGACCAGGGCTCCTGGCTGGGACAACACTGAGGTGGAAGCAGAGGCCAGGGCAGCAGGGGGCGTGGTGAGGTAGCCCACAGTGGTGGGGGAAACGGGGGGGCTAGGATGGGAAAGGCAGGAATTTAGGAGTACAGTCCCATTTATGGCCTAGACCAAGACCTGCCTCCCTCTTCCTTTGCCTCTGTCTTGTGCTTAGTTCAGTTCTTCCTAGCTGAAACCTCTGCCTCTAGAGTCCGCTCCATTCTCATTTGTAGATGGTATCAGCCCGACCATACATGTCACTCCCTTGTCCATCTTAGAGTAAGTCTGAGCTTGGGGCGCCTGGGTGGCTCAGTCAGTTAAGTGTCCAACTTCGGCCCAGGTCATGATCTCATAGTTTGTGGGTTCAAGCCCCGCATCAGGCTCTGTGCTGACAGCTCAGAGCCTGGAGCCTGCTTCAAATTCTATGTCTCCCTCTCCCTCTCTATTCCTTCCCTGCTCATGCTCTCTATCTCTCTCTCTCTCTCTCAAAAATAAACATTAAAAAATTAAAAAAAAAAAAAGAATAAGTCTGAGCTTTAACAGACCTTGGATTATCTGGCGCAGGAAGGATGGGGGCAAGACTGGAGTTTTCTTAGCAGCAGGTACCTGGGGTAGTAAGCTGTGTAGTTCATGTAGAGTTGAGTGGCTGGCCCTGGGTAGTAGGCAACAGGGGTGGGGGCAGCAGGCACCCTGGCAGCCGGGAGCAGTGCTGAAGAGGGATACAGAGCTGCCGTCTCAGCGGGAATGAGTGTTGGGGTGGCCTGGAAGGTGGCGTAGGTGGGTGGTGAGAGGCCTGGAGGCAGAAGTAGAGAGTACATCTGCAGGGAGCCCAGCACTGCCCTGGATGAGGCGGCCAAAAAGGAGTCCCCCCCTGTAGAAGTGAGAGTTACAACAGCCTGGCCCCCACATGCCTCCTTTCCCCAGCCCCTGAGACACTCACAGGGCAGCTTGCAGGGTGGAGGGGACATGCCGCTACGGCCCAAGGTGCCCCCCATCAGCACACGGCTCATCTCCTCTGTGGAGCAGGGGACCACTTCCACGTAGCGTTCCTTCATCACTTTCTTATGGCAACGCTGAGCAGCGGCTAAGGCCCGCTCTGCCGATGTCATCTGGATGAAAGCATCGCCCGATGGCCGGCCCTGTACACATGGTGGTCTTGTAAGCAATCTGTCATATGCAAGAGTGCCTTAACTCCCAACCGCATACCCCTCCCTAGTTACACGTGTCTCCCCACTGGCAGCAGCCTCACCTGCTGATTGAGCACCATGTGCACGCCGTGGGGCCGGATGTCAGCAGCTGCATCCCCCAGAAAGCTAAGGATATCTTCGATGGTGGCTGTGTAGGGCAGGCCTCGAAGGCGTACACAGTCTCTCCCAGTCCCAGCTGCCAGTGGGAAGGGGATGGGCAGCAGTGGAGCGGTGAGTGTGGGAAGGAGTGGGCTGGATGCATAGCGGTTCAGGACCTGATAAGGAAGGCAGCAACAGGCTGGTCGTGCCAAGTAGGGCTGGTGCACAGGGGTTGGGAGGGGCACCCTGGAGAAGCACATGGAGGGTAAGGGAAAGCCCTGGTTCTCACCTGCTGCACCTCGGCCGCAGTGCTCCGGAAGAGTTCAATGTATCGCTTACCCAGTATGCCCTTGTGCCTGCGCAGTGCAGCCTGTGCCAGCTCCTCGCAGGCAAAGAGGGCAAAGGCATCACCAGTGGGCCGGCCGTCAGGGTGGCGCACAAAGAGCAGCCCATCAGCACCCCCAGTCACTGGGCACTCTGGCCCCAGAAAGCCTAGCACATCTGCCGGCCCAGCCGAGAAGGGCAGTCCCCGTAGCCGCAGAATCACTTGGTCTTCCCGTGACAGGAAACGAGCCACCTCTAGTGATGTGCCTTGGTGGGAGGCATGGGAGTCACCTACTGACTTCATTTGTGCCCTTCCAAATACCCACCTAACAGCTGGCACAGGGGAGCAGAAAGGCAAGGGGGTGGTGGGCAAGTGGGACATGGATCAAGAACCAAGGGAACTAGATGCTTTTGGGAGCACACTCACCCCCTGCAATCTTGACAAACTCCTCTCCTGTTGCTTTATACACCTGTGGGTACAGTGGGGGCAGCCCATGGGTCTCCAGCCTGGCTGCCCTCAGCTCTGCCCTTCACTCCCAGCCCAAAGCCCCACCTCAATATAGCGGACACCCATGTGGTGCTTGTGTCTCTGCAGCGCTAGGTCCCGCTGCTCGCTGTCCACAAAGCGGATGAGGGCCTCGCCATTTCTGCGGCCCTGGGCGTTGAGGCAGAGTGCTACACCACCCCTGTGGAGCCAGTGCTGGGTTAGTGCTTCCCGGGCAGGCCTGCCCTCCTGAGCCCATCCATCCTGCCTGCTGTACCCACCGGGCAATGTTGAGTCCTTTGAAGAATCGAGCCACGTCCTGGTCTGATGACTGCCAGGGCAACCCACGGGCCCGAACTACAGTCTCACTGTCCACCACATCGGCCTTGCTGCTGTAGGGGCAGGGCACAGAGTCAGAGCTGTCCAGTTATTGTCACCCCCCCACCCCTGCCCCTACACTCACCAAGGACCTGTCTCATATTTCTGCTTTACCACCTCTGCCTTCGAAAATAATTGACCTGAGAGGAGATGGCATGGGGGTCAGCAGGGTCTGGTGGAGGGGGTCTCCCCACCAAGCTCTGCAAAAAGAGGACAGTTGAGGGGGATGAGGAGGTGACAAAGGAGCATCTACCTGTGGTCTCTCAAAGAAGGTAACAAGTGGGGAGGAAAACTTTGAGAAAGTTAAGAGGTAGACATGCACCCAGTCTGAGAGCAGGTGACAAGTGGTGAGGGGAACCTTACCACTGGGCCCTTCGAGCAGATGGAGGATGACAGCTACCATTGTTTTCACTTCCCAGACCCCAAAGTCATCCTCTGTGGCATCTGTCTCCAGCCCCAAGTCTATGAGCAGAGAAGTAACAGTGAGGAAATCCCAGCATGAGCACCAATCTTGGTCCCACCTAGGTCCAAGTCCCGCACATGGACAAATGCACAGCCCCAGCAAACATTTGTTTTGATCTGGGTCATGTATGCCCTTAGGAGTCACCATCTCAGACATATGCAGACATATGTCCATATTTCAAACGCACCCCAGCACAGACACAGAGGCATGTGCCCTCAAGGACTCAGCAGATAATGTAAACTTGCATGTGTTCACATGACCCTCCTGGATGAACATACTTGAGAACCGCCCACAGCTTCCCCTCCACCCTAACCCTGCCGGGTCAGATACCCTGCGCCATGGTGGCCACGGTGAGCTCCCTGGCCGGGCGGACGCTTGGGTGCTGCACATGGAATTCTCTGCGGAGGTCGTAGAAGGAGAAGAAGGTGTCGGGGAGCACCAGGTTCTGGGGGCACATGGGAGGGGGCATGAATGGAGGGAACTGACCTGCCCTGCCCACCCCCACGATGGGGGTCCTGGGAACCCTACCCCCTGTTGTGTCCTCAGTGGCATACCTTCCTGGAGGCCTCAGGGTGCAGGACCTGTCGCAGCAGCTGCTGCCCATCAGTGCATAGCATGTAGGGGCCCCCGCCCAGCAGAGCCACATCCCCGCTCACCAGCTGTGAGAACTGGGGATAGGGAGTGGGGAGAGAGACAGACACAGACTCACAGCTGGGTGGGCAGGAGGAGGGAGGGCACAGACTGCAAAGCTGGTTCAGCTAGGTGTTCAGCCGTACCCTGCCTGAGGAGGAGTTGGTCACACCTGTTGCACCTGGCTCTGTGTCCCTTTTCTCCCCCAATCCACGGTCACTTCTTCCAGGCCAAATGGGGGCAGTCACATATCACCCAAGCCCCCATCACACACACACTCCAAGAGTCTGGAGTGGTGCCAGAGCAAACACCTGGTGGAGTGGGACAAGCAGGTGGGAAGGGGCGGGGCAAAGCAGGTTAAACCTGTCCCTGACCAGGCACCACCCTCAGACAGGTGGGGGAGGCCCAATCCTGCCTGAGGCCCAGCTGGCTCATGGTCAATGGCAGCCCCGCCTCTAAGTCTGACCAACCGAGGGGCAGAGAAAATCCAAGGACAGAGCCCCATACCTGGACGCCAGGGGCAGCATGAGCTTTGACCCACACCCTATCGACCGGCTGGCACGGGGTTGTTTACTCATAGAGGGGGTGGCACTCCTCGCCCAGCCCCCAACAGCCTTTCCTCCGCTGGAGAACAGGTATAAGCACTAAGCCCAGGCCCAGAGCAAGCCAACCCAGTTCTCCTTCAGCACACTCCCCAAGTAGGGGTTAGCCTGGGAGCCCTTCCGGAACAGGCTCAGGTTCAACATCTTTGTACCTAAATCAAGAACAACCAGAGGAGTTGTTGAGAAATGAAAAAATTTGTGCATGTAAAGCACTTAAACTTATTACACTTAAGAGTCAGGCACAGGGTAAGTGCAGTAGTGAAGGTAAGAAAAAGAAAACAGCAATGGGAACTGCCTCCCGCTCCAGCCAGGGCTGGGAGGCACCCTGGGCCTTTGCACTCAGGAGTCAGGTCGCCTCCAGGCGGGGTCCGGACAGCGCCCACGCCTGGCCAGCCGGCCGGGACAGGCCTAGACGAGCAGCTTACACCTGGCGGCGTCTGCCTCTGAGGCAGACCCCGCCCTACGCCCCCGCTCCTGCGTCTCCTAGGAGGGTGGGTGGGCCCAGGACGCAGGCGGCAGGGACCGTGACCTAGGGCCAAAACCAGGCCCCTCGGCCCTTTTGGCTTCCGACTACTATCCTGGGAGACCTGGCCACGCAGGCTCCCAGAGGCGTCTCAGCCTCATGGCCACGCCGGCCGGGACTCTAGCAGGGGTCTCGCAACCTCCATCCCTCTCCTTAGTAGGAGTGGATCCCTGGAAAGGCTGAAAAGTAAGGTGCCCCCAGGAATGGCCGGCACACGCGGGAATCTCTGAAATTTTGAACAGGAACCCGTCCTACCGCCCAGGCCAGTTGGTCGCAGCACGCCAGGCCCTGCCGCCTGCCTCCTCTCCCGCCGAGAAATGTCCCCGCAGCCCGGCCACGTCTCCACTCACCCGGGCCCCAGCACTCACCTGCTGCAGCACCTTGTCCAGAGGCTCGGCCCGCGCCAAGCTGTCGGCGCTCAGGCCGCTCGCCTCGCGGCACTGCGGGCTCAGTGCGGCCGCCTCGGCGCGAACCAATGACTTGTGCAACGTCCCCACCTACGAGCCGCGGGAGAAACCGATCAGCCACTGTTCGCCTCGGATCCTGAAACTCCGTAGGCACCCCGCTGACCCCTTTTCAGCGTACCTGACGGCTCCGCGGCTCCACCGCTTGCCAGACCAGGAGGATTAAGTCGGTCTCGTCGGAGCCCAGGTCCGGCCCCATCGCACCGGCCGTGGCTCCGAACAGTACGACCAGGGGTCCAGGTCCCGGGCGGGGGTCGGTGGCGGAGTCTGAGGCGGGGTTCGAGCCCGGGGGCGTTGGCTGGGGAGGCGGCGGAGTCATGGCCGCAGAGGAAGGGGGCGCTCGGCCAGACACACGCGGACCGACGAGGCGCACGCACGCACCGGCCGACGGCAGACACGAATCAGCTTGGGCGGGACACCGTTTGTCGGGGGCGGCACCTGCAGCCCGGCTGGCGCAGTGGGCGCTGCTGAGACCCGCCCGCGGCGCCCCGCAGGGCGGGGCTGCTACTGGCCCCCGCCCTCTCTGGGCGAGTTACCTGTCCGCCTCGCCGGCCACGTGACCAAG
Source organism: Cryptoprocta ferox (assembly GCA_028646485.1). Lineage (NCBI taxonomy): Eukaryota > Metazoa > Chordata > Mammalia > Carnivora > Eupleridae > Cryptoprocta > Cryptoprocta ferox. The sequence continues at coordinate 39,462,416 of CM053563.1, forward strand.
GGCGGCCTGGGGAACGGAGGGGTAAGGCTGCTAGAGCCTAGCGCAGGGCACGCGCGCTCTGACGCCGGGTCCGGATTCGCGCTCACTGTCCGGACTCCCGCTCCATCAGCGGGCCCTCCCTGACTACTGGGGCGATCTCCTCCTCCTCCTCCTCCTCCATGTCCCTCCTCACCATGAGGCCTACGCCAAGAAAAAATGCAAAAACAGGAGCCTTCGGCCGTCCGTAAGGGTCACACGGGATTTGTGAAAATCACCAGGAGGCAGTCTAGTGGCTGTGGGGCTCACGACGGCCGGTCTGGGGATGATAGAAGTCACCAAAGGTCAGAGAGGGCGGTGAGTTATTGACTATCACCCATAGGCGTGGGGGGGGGGTGTCACCATAAGCCAATGGAATTGGGGGGAGGGGTCGGGGATCAGCAGGGGTCCTTAGAGCCACGGGGTTGGGAGACCAGAAGTCACAGGTCAGGGCTTGTCCACACAGGTGTGAAGACTTGGCCTTAGCCTGGCTCCAGGAAGTGCCTTCGATGCCAAAACCCTGTAGGAGGTGTGCAGGCCTCCGTGCTTGATAAGCAGGAAGCGCCCCGTTCCAATTCCAGAGAGCGCCACTGGGAGACGGGGCTAAGCCGGACCGTCTGGCCTGGAGCCTCACCCTCTACCCCACGTGGAGACTCCAGCCTGTTTTCGTCGCTCACCCAGCTTGACGACGGGCCTGTTGACTGGAGATGTGAGCGCACTGGCCGTGTAATGTACGCGTGAGGGCTGCAGATCCTCCGTCTCTTCTCCATCCGAGACCAGCAGCCCAATAAGGACAGTCCCGCGTGGAGGGCTCCCAACACCCTTTCGCCCGATCGTGCGTGCTTGGTGAGGCTCCTTTAAGGCGCGTTTCCAGACCGCCCCGGACTATCCTGAGTTCTCCCATGTATATGACTGAGACACTGAAGAGTCCGGCTGGAAGAAGGAACGTGGGGTTGGTTGCCAAGGCCCCGCCAAAACTGAGGCGGGAGCCGCGCCTCGCGTTTTCCTAAGAGCTGGTCTCTGCGTCCGGACATTCGGGCGACGGTGAAAGAGCCCAGGGTGGAGGGGGCGCTTCCGAGACCTTGCCCACTGAAACCACACTTCAACGGGTCCCTATTTAACGGATAAAGAGACTGAGGTGTACAGTACGGAAGTGACTCGTGCCGGTACTCGGCGGTATGGAGGGAGTGGGAAGTAGACCGGTCTTTCAGCCTCTTCGCGCGACTGGCGCTTCCCCCTGGTTTGGGCAAGTATCCGCCCCTTTTAGGACCGCCCACTCGGACTCCGGCCCGCTGGTCCCGGCTTGCGGAAGCGCTAGGCCAGTCAGGCCCGGGGGGAGGGGGAATCGTCACTCTTTGGGCCCGGCACCCTTTTAGATAAGCCTGGAATGTCAAATATTTGTTCGCGGGGCGGAGCCCAACAGCGAAGTTAGGCTCCTCCCGTACCCTCCCTGGAGCGCGCGTGCGCCAGGCGGAGTTGGGCCTTCCTCCGTACCAGTCTTTCCAGTAAACTTCACCCCAGCGGCACTCCTAAAACTCCCTTGACGTGCATTGTTCCTAGTCTGGCTCCTGTCTCCCGACGTCACCACCCTGCCATCCGGGTGCTACTTGGTCTCTATCTCAGCTTTCCTGGCGCCCCATCCGTTCAACCTTCGCGCTAGGCCCTGCCGTATTTCTTCTGCGCTGTCCTGGCAGCGTGGGGCGGCTCCCCTAAGTTCCTGCGCGCCCATCCGCGCATCCTCTCCTGCATGACAATTCCCAATGCTTGGACTCTTCTTGAAAAACTAAATTCCTTAAAATAACGTTAAACAATTCCTTTAAATTCCTTAAAATAACGTTAGAGCCCCTGCGTTGCTAAGCTCCTTTACTTATCTTCAGATGGGTCCTCCAGAGATCACATCATTAATATTAAACAACCTTCACTCCTCTCCCCCAACACTAAAGTAACTTCTAACACCATACATCATTTATTGATTGTCTCCCTACACCACCCCCAACCCAAACATCAGATCCTAAAGGACAGGCTCATCCCCAGAGCCTATCAGTGCACCTGGCACATAGTACTTGCTCAAGACTTAATGAATGAATAAATAGTTGTCTAAGCGCTTTGTACCTTCAGCCTTTGGCTATTTCAGCACTAGTAACCTTCCCTGGGGATAAGGGGTCTTTCCTTTAGAGTCTTATCTGTGCTATTTTCTCTCCCACCAACCCAGCCCTTGCCCTAGTTAACCCCTGCTCTTCCTCCAGGTTTTGTCCTCTCAAGCCACCTCCCTCTGTAGCAGGGGCCCCCATTGTAGTTTGAGATTTCTGTATTTCACTGGGAAATGTCTCCCATCCCAACCCAGCTACTAGAGTTCATGAATCATTAATGAATGAATTGGAAATCAGGTGTGTGAAAAGGGTGAGGAAGGCTTCAACAGTCTAGCCCACTGAGTTTTCCAAACTGTACTCCAGGTACACGGGGACAAGGAACTTGGTCCTGTGAGCCAGGCCACAAGCCGTGGAATCCCAGGCCCTTTGAGGCCTGCTACAAAGGCCACTGGTGCTCCAGCCTTTGGGACGTGAAAGTTGGGACAGATACAGAGCGGAGATCCTCACATGGGGCCTAGAGTGTGACCATTCTTATGGACCTACAGATCGTCTAGGAGTGGTGTAAAAGCGTCCTCCTCTTTCCCTCCCAAGCTAGAAAATATCCCTCTGTGGGAGAGGATTCTTTTTTTTTTTTTTTTAAGATTGTATTTTTAAGTAATCTCTACACTCAACGTGGGACTGGAACTCAAACCTCTGATCAAGAGTCACATGGTCTACTGACTGTACCAGCCAGGCACCCCTGTAGGAAGGATACTATGCTGGGGTACCTTGTGGGATCCACAGAGGCAATCCACACTCCCAAGCTCAAGCCCATCCCCACTCTCCGAAGTCCCTTGGCCCGCAATTGGGCCAACCGCTACTGCCCCTTATCTCCTGGGCCTCCAGGGTAGCCAGTGCATTGGTCTCCATCCAGGTTCCCAGCTACGTTCCCTTGCCCTGTAGCTGTTGAGTATCCACCAGAGGGCACACTGACGCTGTCCCCTGAACAAGGTGTTGGGGCTGGAAGGAGGATCTTGCACCGGAGGGCTCCACCTAGGGCAATGCTCCAGGACGGAAGTGAAAGGGAAGGCCCCTGATACTGCCTCCCTCCAGCTCGAGCATCTTTGTGGCTCCTGGCTTCCTGGACATACACCAAGTTGTTAAGCTTGGTTTTCAGGTTGAACCTCTCTTCCACTCCCACCCACCTTGTACCTCAGACACACTTGGTGTGATTGTTCAGATCTCCAGGCTGCTGCACATACAAAGCTCCCTGCCCGGAGCACCCACCTACCTACCCCTATTGTTTTCCTGGCAAATTCCTACTTATCCTTCAAGACCCATCTCTAATAATTCTTCCTCCAGGTAACATTCCTCAATGCCTAAGCCAGATTGGATACCCTGTTCTGGGCCTCTGTCCAGAACCCCAGAGTTTGGCCTCTCATGACCCCAGAGGGGCTCTGAGAGAAGAAGAATAGGAGCCTGATGAGCCATGAGCTTTAAGGGAGAATCAGTTGGCCTCCAAACGGGCTTAGCTCAGAAGCCCTGGTCTTGGTTGGGTTGCCCTATGTCCAGGCACACACCTGGTCCAGATAGGGGAGCTCGGAACTTGGTGAGCAAGAGGGAATGCAAAGGGCCCTGTAAAAAAGAAAAAAGGCAAAGGCTGTTGGCTGGATTCTCACCTGAGAAAGATACCACAACTGACCTGGCTCCCCAGTCTCTGGGCTTATTCCCACATCTGGCCTTGGCCCAGAGAGTTCTCCACAGGAATATTATCCCTCTTTCCCAATCTTTTCCAGAATTCACATCCAGCCCTGTGGACCTCTCAGTCCCTTCTCTCCTCCAGGTCTGACTGGCACTAGGACCATATCCTGGAAGGGGGAAGGGTTAGAGGGGGGGGGTGTATCACTCATCCATTCAATATATGTTAAGCACCTGCTGTGTGCTGGTGGTAACTAGTAACCAAAGAAGGCAGTAGCATCAGTAGTGGGCAGGTGAGGGGCTTGCTCTTCCAGCAATTATATTCTGCTGGATGCCAGGTAGGGTCTGCTTCAGAGCCAATCGATGGTTATGTCTGGGCTGAGGCCTAAATGCAGAGGTCAGTTAAGTCCCTAAAAATGGGGGCTGCAGACAAGTGCAGAAGTCCTGAGGGAGAATGATGTTATTTTTTTTTCAAAATGCATTTATTGTCATATGCATAAAAGCAAATAGTGAAGCATGCTGAAACATCTTGCATTAAGCCCCAGTCTTGATTGCCATGGAGTAAAGAACACTAGATTTTCAAAACGAAATAAGTATGTAAATAGGCTTACATCTTAAAATAAAGTCATGTAATGTTCCTTGCTAGCTCACCCATAAGCTGATAGTTGGAACAGCTTGCTGTATAAAACTGAAGTGCACGGTAACATTTGTATCATTCATCTACTTTAGGAAACAGTTTCTGAATTCTTTCCCCCTTTATACTGTATCAGTAAGGCAAAAAACAAACCTTTGGAACATTAAAAAAAATCTTCACCCAAATAACTATTGGTAACTTGAGGGACTTTTCAGTTGTCTTGTGCAAGGATGAATAGATCCAACAAGCTATTGAAACTGTGGAAGTTGGGGGAAAACGTCAGAGTCCTCTGCAGGGTCCTTGCTCACTATGACTGAGTTGCATATGATGCATTCAGTAGGAAGGTTGTGTGTGGGGTTAGGCAGACAGTGATGGGCCTGATTTAATGTTTAATGGTGCCAACCTGACACAGGGAGAACAATCCATAGGAATAAGGGCATAAATTGGGACATCAGCAAGGAGGCTACTTTGGGGATGAAAGTTTGGCATTGGGAAAGTAGAGCTGGCAAGACTTGGTGACCACCTGGTTGTGGGTCTGAGAATCAGAGAAGTATCTAGAGTCCAGGATGAACCCAGGTCTGCAGCCAGGGGCTTCATGTGGATGACAGGGTCATTGTGAGATACGGGGACTCTTACCTTCTGACTCCTCTCCTCTCCACAGTGCAAGCACAGATCACTGTGACTAGGCCTTAACATCCTCTCCCCGATGGCCATGGTTCCTATCATCTGCAAGGCCTGTGGGACTGGGGCACCAGGGAACTGCTCCAGAGGACAGGGCCACCCTGTGAAGGGCCCATGGTCACCTGAGGCTGCTGGGTTGATAAGACATTCAGACTGGCCCAAGTCCAAGGCAGCCCAAGCCATCCGGATGCCTACCCTCCCTTCACTTAACTCTTGGCTGTGGACTCCTGCCTTTCCCTAGTACTGACAAAATGATCTCTATGGTCTCCCACTGTGGGCCTGCAATAGATTGGTCCTTGGCAACCCTTCTTCTGGGGACTAGGATGGAGGGAGGCAGGAGTTTTGGGTCCTTTACAGGGCCTGAGGTGGAAGATAGTTGGACCTTAAAAGAGTAAGGTACTCTGGGGGCACCTGGGTGGCTTAGTCAATTGAGCATCCAACTTTGGCTTAGGTTATGATTTCACAGTTGGTGAGTTCAAGCCCCACATCGGCCTCACTGCTATCAGCCCAGAGCCTGCTTCAGATCCTCTGTTCCCCTTTTTCTCCCTCTCTCCAACTTGTGCAATCTCTCAAAAATAAATAAAAAAAAATATTTAAAAAAAAAGAGTAAGGTACTCCAACCATCAATGTTATAAGAACACAGAGGGGCAGGCCAAAATGGTGAGTACTAGAAGCACTCTGAAAGGCTAGAAAGGGTCAGCCATTGACCAAGAGGAAGGAAGGAAGAAGGAAGGAAGGAAGGAAAGAATGGGTGGGCTAGAGGTCTTGAGACCAGCCAGGGGATGATCAGGGTGTTGCCTAGCCCTCAGGAGAAAGTGTGCCGGAGGATCAAGACTTCCAGTTTCCCTATCCTAGGGTGCTGGTCTCCCTATCCTAGGTGACCCATAGTGCTGGCCGTATTGCCAGCCGTCCAATCTACCCCACTCTGTTCGCCTCTGATTCCTCTAGCAGGGAGTCTGTGTCGTCTCTGGATCCCAGTTTGCCTGGTATGGGAGTGGTAGGTGGATTCCGAAGTCCCTGTCCTGCTCTGCTGGGGAATTTGCTGATGGGCCATGGCGCAGGGTTGAGGTTCAAACGCACTTTCAACTGAGCACGAGTACTGCTCAGTCTGGTGTCCTGGCTCCATACTGCGCGCAACTAAAACAGGCGAGGAGCCCTCTCACTCGGAAGCGAAACACACTGACCTAGCCTTTAGCTGTCCCGCCTCTATTCCTAAACCCTGGACAGACGCAAGGGGTCCCTGAACCCGTTGCTTGAACGCACGTGACATCGGAGCAGGGTGCGAAGAATCGGTGTAGGGTTTGCACAAAGGTCCTGGTCAGCTCCCGGTCCCCTAAGGCCAAGAACTTTCCGACACTCACTTCTCCCCTTCTTCCCCTTGCTCTGACCAAAGTCTCTCAGCAGCGGCGAGCACTGGACCCTGAATCCTCGCCCGGCCCAGCCGGTTCCAGATCCCAGGGCAGGGACGCACCAGGAATTGGGGTGAGGGCTGCGCAGCGTGGATTTGGATGCCCAAAGCAGCGGCGAGCCGGGTCCGACTGGCCGGGGACTGATAGCAGAGAAGCCAGGCTGAGCTCGGATCGATCGATGCGCTCGGCGCGCAGCGCGGTCCAAGTAGCTGGCAGGCGATCCGCAGGGGGGAGGTGGCGAGCTCCAAATGGGAGGGACGTGCCTGGCGGCGAGTTCCTATTGGCAGGCTGTTTGGGGAAGGTGGATCCTGATTGGCCCGGCAGCTGTAGTCGCCTGCGGGCGGTGGGGTTAAGCGCGTCGCCACCGCCCCGGCCTAGGCACGAGCCCAGAGCGCTGAATCCTCACCTCGGACCTGTAGCGGCCGTGGCACGCAATGGGTCTTCGCCTCTGTCCCTACTCTGCGGCGTTGCTCCAGGGTGGCGTCCTGTTCCTCCTGCTGCTCGTAGACCCGGCGCTCCCGGTCGGACGTCCCCCTCCGGTGGTGCTGGGTGAGGCGCGCGTCCAGTCGTGGGTCCGTTTGCTCGTGCGTCCGGCAGGACGGGGTGCCGGAGGGGCTGTCTTCCAGATCTGCATGTGCTCTAAGCGTGGGGCGCGGGAGCATATGACTATCTTGTCACCTGGGTCGGTCGGTCCACCTCTCGCCATGCTGTGTGCGGGTGTGGTCAACCTCAGCTCACCTTCCCCAGTAGAATATGGGGTAAATGGGAGGGCTGCCGTGCGGTTGTCCATCAGTACTGCTGTCTACGTCAGTCCCAAGCTTTGCCTCGCTTTTTGCCCATTTTTTAGCTGGAGAGACCGAGATCCTTTGGCCCCACTCCTGGGGTTCGGCGGGGGACAGGGTGTTCTCGGAGTTGGTCCTCAGGGCCCCCTCATTGTTGATTTGGGCATGGCTAGGAGGCTGTCTCTCTTGACTCTTCCAAACCCATATGTTTCAGGACACATTATTGAAAGGAAGCTTTTTGGGGAAAGAATGGCTCTCCTAGCCTGCCACCAAGACTCCTCCCTCCCCAAACTTATCAAATGGGTGCCATTGGCCTGAGGGAGGAGGCCTAAGGGAGTCTGAGGGTGGCTAAAGACAGAGGTAAAAGTTGGGACAATGGCTATGAACAGATGTCAGGGAACATCTTACCCTTGCCAGACCAATTTGGACTGGGCTATGTTGGGTCTAGATGACCTTCCCTGCCGACCCCTTGGCCCCAGCCCCTGCAACTATACGGGAACCACAGTGTTTCCTCCTGGTGGTGGGCAGAGATGAGACTTCTCTGTCTTGGGGGCCTTGGATGCCTCATTCAAGCATTGAGTTGGTAGCCAGCTAAGATTCCTAAGGACAGAGACATGCTGAGGTATATGTCACATATTGAGTCTGCTGCAGCATGACCCCCATGTTGTTTCTGATGGGAGTATTTTAATGGGGATGGTGCAGATCACAAAAGGGTAGGGTTGGCTGGCAGTGTGGTCCCTGGGGGTCCTCACCAGGATCTCTAAGCCAGGAAATCCTTCAGGGGGATGCTGGGCTCAGGTTCACCATGGGATTTGGGCAGACTTGGCCCTGAGTTCCCTGAGTTTACAGGGATCCCTAGAGATGAGGTCTGTGTTGGGCAAGCACAAAAAGTCCACCAATCCAGTTAGGGAAGGCTTCCTGGAGTATGTGGCTAGAGGTGAGGCCAGTAGAGAGTTCCAGGCAGAGGAAACTACATATCAGAGGGAGAGAGGTAAGCAATCCAGGATGTCTGAAATGGAGTTGGGGGAGGAATGGATTGTGCACAGCTTGTGACTGGTTGGCTCATCTAGATTTTATCCTGTAGGCACACAAGAAGCCATGGGTAGGCCTAAGGAGTTCTGAATATGAAGGGTGTGCCATTGGGAAATGTGTGGTCCTTGATGGGGTCCCTGATATGTGGAGCCTTTTTGCTTGGATTGGTGCTAAACTGCACTCATTAATTCATTCAATTCAGTTCTTGCTTATCCTAGGCCACAGCAGAGGAGCCTTATGCTACGTGGAGAGTCACAGAATCCTAATCTGCCCAGCTTCTCAGAGAGTGCAGCTATTGGCATTAATCCTGGGAAACCCCATGGTGGGCTGTGGAGGAGTTGTTCCTGGATACAGAGCAGGGGCCATCAGAGGATCAGCATCCAAGGGTGACCAGCTTCTATGAGTGAGACCCAAATTGGTGGTAGAGGAGGCAGAGACCAAAGAAGTGATACAGAAGAAGACCTTGGGCAGGTGGAGGACAGTAGAAAGCCATTTCTACCCCAGCCTCAGTCTTGTCATCTGTAAAGTGAGCATAGTAAGGGTGTTCTCTCCCAATGTTATTTGAGGTGAAAGGTACATGGATGTCTTTTGTCCTAGTTTTAAGCAAAAAGGGGCTTAGGAAGTGACTGCTGCTATTTTTAGAGGCCACACAGCCTGTCCAGGACAAAGAGCATTCAGGCACAGCAAATCTGGTGACTTCTTCTTTTAGCCATTTCCTCTTTGGTGGAGACAGTGACCAAGGTCTCTGAACTGTCATGCTGAGGACTCCCCATTTCTGCATCTATGTTGTAAAGGGAGGTGAAGGCAGGTGCCACACCTGCCTCTCATGGTTGTCCTGAGAACACTGTGAGATGATGCAAAAGGAGGGCATGCCATGTGCAGGGCTGGGTTTGTAAAGCCCAAAGAATGCCCAGGAGAACCAAGAGCTGATGGTTCACTGAGTGTTTATGGATCCTAACTGGTGATGTGCTTGGAAGATGTCAAGAGCATGGCATGTAGAAGCAGGTGAGGCCTGAAAGATCAATGGGAGCAATATTCTGGGAACGACCTTGAATGTTGGGTGGTGAAGCCATGGGAATGGGTTTGAGTGTCACAAGGGCATGAGGGCTCTGTGTATGTAGACCGACTAGACTGGCTTGGGCAGAGAGAAGTTATCCTTGGGCCTTGTCACACCCCCCCCCCACCTGGCTGTGGCTGGACTGGTGTGTTGTTTCAGGGTGGCTATCTCTGACACAGGGTCCAGGTGTGCTGAGAGCCTAGGGCCCTCCAGATAATCTGCCCTCTGGAAGATTACTGGGGTCTCAAGAGGCTGGCAGGTACCAGTATGAATTTCTCTCAACTGTGTTTCTGTCCATTGCCCTCCCCAACCCCCCCCTCCACAAGCCTGTCCTGGAGTGTCTGCTCTGGATTCAGTTTTGGCTAGTTAAGTGGCCCAGTGCATTGTCCTGTTTCCCACTCCTTTGAGTAAACAAGGCCCTACTCTAGACTGGGACGGCTATAGTAGAAGGCCTTTGGGTTCAAACCTCAAGGATCTCCAGCCTGCCAGGTCCAGGCCCTCATGAGTGTTCTGTGTCCCCCTGCAGTGCCCGGTGATTTGGGCAACCAGCTGGAGGCAAAGCTGGACAAGCCAACGGTTGTACACTACCTCTGCTCCAAGAGGACGGACAGCTACTTCACCCTCTGGCTGAACCTCGAGCTGCTGCTGCCTGTCATCATTGACTGCTGGATCGACAACATCAGGTGGGGGCTGGGGCACAGATGGGATGCTGCTCACCGAGCCTAAAGAAATTTCTAGAACCTATTTCTGTCTCATCCCCACTTCAGCAGACCCTGGGATCACTGACCTCTTGCCTTTCTCATTTCCTTAGTCTAGTCAGCGCCACCTCTGCAATCTTGGAGACAGAACTTTCTTCCTCCCTTTCTTGTAGCTCTTGTCTCTACTCTCTAGTCCCTAGTTCATGCCTTGTGCTTTACACCCTATGCATGGATTCTTTTTTCGTTTTTTTGAAGATTTTATTTATTTATTTATTTATTTTACTTATTTTTTAATTTACATCCAAGTTAGTTACCATATAGTGCAACAATGATTTCAGGAGTAGATTTCTTAATGCCCCTTACCCATTTAGTCCATCCCCTCCTCCCACAACCCCTCCAGCACCCTCTGTTTGTTCTCTATATTTGAGTCTCTTATGTTTTATCCTCCTCCCTGTTTTTTTTAATATTATTTTTTTAATGTTTATCTTTGAGAGAGAGAGAGACAGAGACAGAGCACAAGCAGGGGAGGGGCACAGAGAGAGAGGGAGATACAGAATCCGAAGCAGGTTCCAGGCTTCATGCTGTCAGCACAGAGCCCGACCTGGGGCTCGAACTCATGAGCTGTGAGATCATGACCTGAGCCAAAGTCGGACACCCAACTGACTAAGCCACCCAGGCACCCCTCCTCCCCCCTGTTTTTATATTAATTTTGCTTCCCCTTTCTTATGTTCATGTTTTGTGTCTTAAATTCCTCATATGAGTGAAGTCATATGATATTTGTCTTTCTCTGACTGACTAACTTAGCTCAGCATAATACCCTCTAGTTCCATCCGCGTAGTTGCAAATGGAAAGATTTTATTCTTTTTGATTCCTGAGTAATACTCCATTGTGTGTGTGGTATGTGTGTGTGTGTGTATACACACACCACATTTACTTTATCCATTCATTTGTCAGTGGACATTTGGGCTCTTTCCATACTTTTCCTATTGTTGATACCATTGCTATAAACTTTGGGGTGCATGTGTCCCTTTGAAACAGCATACCTGTATCCCTTGGATAAATACCTAGTAGTGCAATTGCTGGGTCATAGGGTAGTTCTATCTTTAATTTTTTGAGGAACCTCCATACTGTTTCCAGAGTGGCTGCACCAGTTTGCATTTCCACCAGCAGTGCAAAAGAGATTCTTTTTCTCTGCATCCTCGCCAACATCTGTTGTTGCCTGAGCTGTTAGTATTAGCTATTCTGACAGGTGTGAGATGGTTTCTCATTGTGGTTTTGATTTGTATTTCCCTGATGATGAGTGATGTTGTGCATTTTTTCATGTGTCTGCCAGCCATCTGGATGTCTTCTTTGGAGAAGTGTCTATTCATGTCTTTTGCCCATTTCTTCACTGGATTATTTGTTTTTTGAGTGTTGAGTTTGATAAGTTATTTATAGATTTTGGATACTAACCCTTTATCTGATATGTCATTTGCAAATATCTTCTCCCATTCTGTCGGTTGCCTTTTTGTTTTGCTGATCATTTCCTTCGTTGTGCAGAGCTTTTTATTTTGTTGAGGTCCCAATAGTTCATTTTTGGTTTGGTTTCCCTTGCCTCTGGAGATGTGTTGAGTAAGAAGTTGCTGCAGCTGAGGTCAAAGAGGTTTTCTCCTCTAGGATTTTGATGGCTTCCTGTCTTACGTTTAGATCTTTCATCCATTTTGAATTTATTTTTGTGTATGGTATAAGAAAGTGGTCCGGGTTCATTCTTCTGCATGTCGCTGCCCAGTTTTCCCAGCACCATTTGCTGAAGAGACTGTCTTTATTCCATTGGATATTCTTTCCTGCTTTGTCAAAGATTAGTTGGCCAGAAGATTTTATTTTTAACTAATCTCTGCATCCAACGTGGGGCTCGAACTCACAACCCCGATATAAGAGTCACATGCTCTACCAACTGAGCCAGCCAGGCATCCCCTTACATGTGGATTCTATGTTTCAGCCCCTATTCATAGCCTCAACGTGGCTTTCACCCCTTCCCTTGCCTCTGGGTTGACCACTGGCCCGTCAGCTTCTTGTTCCTTCTGGGATATACCACATCTTCATGTCTTTATACAAGCAGTTCTTTCAGCCTGGAATCTATCTAGCTCTATACCCTTTGCCTGATAAATTCCCTCCCATTCACACTTTTAATTTTTTTTTTTTGATGTTTATTTTTAAGAGAGAGAAGGAGAGAATGAGCAAGGGAGGGGCAGAGAGAGGGAGACAGAGAACCTACGCAAGCTCTGCACTATTAGCGCAGACCCCAGTGTGGGGCTCGAACTCACAAACTGTGAGATCACAACCTGAGCCGAAGTCAGATGTTTAACTGACTGACCCATCCAGGCAACCCCGCATTTACCCTTTAAAACCTGAGCCTAGTCCCTTTGTAAATTTTCCCGTGCCACTTTCCCAGAGCTCTTAACCTTTCCTTCTTCCATGCCACATGTCTGTTCCCTTATATCCTTATCAGTTGCCAAACTTTGTTTCCAAGGATGTTTCCCTGATAAGAAGACGATGCTGTATTGGGAATTTCCGCTTGTTGAATAAAGGCACAGTCGGTGTTACATATTTTCTTTCATTTAGTCTTACATGAAACAGGTAACTGTTTTCAACCTTGTTTACAGTTGAGGAAATCTTGAAGCTCAGAAAGGTTACAAAGTTGCCTAGGGTCACTCCGCTAATAAGTGGCAGAACCAAGATTTGAAAGCAGAATTATGTGACCCTGAGCTAAGACTGAGCTCCCTGGAGGCAGAGGTGGTATTTCTTTTATCTTTATAGCAGTAGAACCAGAAACAAATGGGTGCTCAGTAAATGTTTGAACTGAAAGGAGTCTCACAAATTAATTTTTTTTTTTCTGGAGATATATTAGCGAGTTCTCCAGGTGTCTTCCCTTTCCCTGTTGTTTATGCTGCTTTGTTGACTCTTTCCTCTTTTGTATGTGATCAGGTTTATTTCTGGGCGTTGATCTGCAATTCTATTTTTATACCAGAGATGTGGTCTCAGGTACTGCCAATTGGAGGTGCGGGCTGATACTGAGAGTGGCTTGTCTGCCTTCATTGGACATCTGACTTGTTTAGACTTCCATCTAGCACTTAGCTGCTTTGTCCTTGTAGAAAGTTTTCTACACTTTGCTGAGTGGCCATTGAGATAATCTACAGATTGCTTTATGGAAAGTGGGTCCCCTGGACCTATTACTTGGGTCAATATTGGGTATCTTGGTCAGCTTTCTGTGGCTGATCTTATGGGATTTAGGACTCAGGATCACCAAGGACTACAGGTCTGGCCTGTGTTTTCTTGGGCACATTTGCCTCCTTGGTATCAGGGAGGCCAGAACCAAGTTCCTGGCTTAGTACAAAGCTTTCCTTCTGTCTCCCACCATGCTGTCCCATCATTTTTCCAGACCTTGCCCACCCACCCACACATGGCCACGGTGTTCAAGCCCTAAGGTGGTGGTTTCTCTGTTTGGTTCTGTTGTGTGGTGCACTTCCTAGCTGCTTTGCCCTGTGATGTGTTGTGGTGGGTGGTAGGAGCTAAATCCATGGAGATGGGGAATGGGAGGGTGCAAGATTAGGCTACGGGCCTTTTGGGTCAAGCATGATGTTGATGGCAGAGCCAGGCCTGGCGCTTCCCTTCTCCAACCAAATCCAAGACCTACATTCTGAGGTGGATGACATTGAGGAGAAGAAAATATTGCCTTGACAGAGGCCCTGGATTTAACCTTTGGAATGAGTCTTGTTTGGGGTCCTCATTTGGGCTTGGTTACTCTGATTTGTGTTTTATAAAGCTTGTTACTTTTTAGTCTCCCCTATACTTCTTACCAGACATGAGAATAGTAAGGGTGCGTGGCTTAGGACACAGGGCAGGGCAGTATTAGGACACACCATGTTCAGTGTCATCTCTGGATCACCAGCTCAATATCCCTACCCTCATCCCCAATAGGCTGGTTTACAACAGAACATCCCGGGCCACCCAGTTCCCAGATGGTGTGGACGTCCGTGTCCCTGGCTTTGGGAAGACTTTCTCACTGGAGTTCCTAGACCCCAGCAGAAGCAGTGTGGGTATGTAGCTGTTCCTCGTGCCCTCCAGGGAATGGGGCTGGAGATTCTGTATTTCTAGAGTGGGAGGAATGCTGTTAGCTTGAAAGGGTAGCCTGTAAACTGTCTCTAATCAGTGTAGGCACAGAGCTTTATAGTACTTCTTCAGGGATCTTCCTACAGTAGATGTCACAGTCTCCTTGTTGGGTGTGGTGTGGGTGGCTGGCACTGGCTGTCCTTTCTGCAATTCCCATACATTTCTGTCTGCAGGTTCCTATTTCCATACCATGGTAGAGAGCCTTGTGGGCTGGGGCTACACACGGGATGAGGATGTCCGGGGGGCCCCCTATGACTGGCGCCGAGCCCCAAGTAAGTGGTCACCCTTGCTTCTTCCCTGAGGTCTTGGGAGGTGGGGACGAGGAGGTCACAGCCACCAGGGGCCCTGGGCTCTCCCCTGCCCCCAGGGCCTCTGGCGTCTAGCCTAGCAATCACAGCTACCACCCCTGGTCAATCTTTCCTGTCCTTCCCTATCCCTCACCCTAGGATTTCTGGGCCTCTGAGCCCTGGGGAGAGATAATGAGGGTGTGAAGGGGGAAAGGAGCTCCTATGTTTCCTCCCTTCCTGGAAAAGGAGGGGAAACCAGACCCCTTCCAGTTGGATTTTAGCATTTTCCGCACCCGCTTAGTCCTGGATCTGGCCTGAAAAACATTCAATGGTTCAGGCCCCAGGACACTTCCTTCCTGACCACCGCCTGGCTCTGGCCTACAGATGAAAATGGGCCCTACTTCCTGGCCCTCCGGGAGATGATCGAGGAGATGCATCAGCTGTATGGGGGCCCTGTGGTGCTGGTTGCCCACAGCATGGGAAACATGTACACCCTCTACTTTCTGCAGCGGCAGCCACAGGCCTGGAAGAACAAGTATATCCGTGCCTTTGTGGCACTGGGTGCGCCCTGGGGGGGCGTGGCCAAGACTTTGCGTGTCCTGGCCTCAGGTAAGACCCTGCCTGACCCAGTGTGGGGGGCTGATGTCAGGGATGGTGCCCTTTCTTTCCTTCTACAGTGTCCTCCTGTGCCACCCTCATGTCTCTTCTCCAAGGTGGTATGCTTTTCCAAACATCTCCTTTTCCAAAAGAGAATCTCTCACTAATTAATTTCATCTCTCTAGGTGATGGCTCTTGTTATCTGTGTACATTTTCTTACAGCATGTACATGGAGTATCACAGCTGTTGGTCACTCAGGTACTTGCTTGTGCACATGTGTATACACGTACAGCGTGCTCTGGCCTGGCTGGCCTAACTTGGTTTGACCCAAAGTTCTTTGGGGGAGTCTTCTCCCTTTCTCTTACCCTCATCTTTCCTTCTTCATACCCACCTTTGCCCCAGGGAAGGAAGGTTGGACTCCAGTTTCCTGTTTATGAGTTATACAGTGGGGAGCCTTTGTGGTAACACAGGGAGGAAGCAGGTGCAGATTTCTTTGGGCCTGCTTGCTTGGCAGTTGGCAAAGCCACCCCCCCTCCCTGTTCCTCCCCAGTTCACCTGCCTTTTCAGGGCTATCAGAGCCTGCCAGCTGTAGCCATGGGGCTTTCCTCCCTCTGCTAGGACTCGGGATGAACCCGTGGCCCCTCACTTTAGGAGCCAACGAGCCACTATGCCAAGCGTCTGAGGAACTTTCTTCCTCATGTCATCAGCACTGCCTGACCTACTTGCTGGACAACTGATGGTTGCAATCAGGTCAGACCCAGTGCCTCTCCTGGAAGTGACCCTGGATTGGCTGGACAACAAGTCCAGATATAGTGAGAACTCATGACAGCCACCTACTCTGTCCAGCCTGGATCTAGAAGGACAGATGTGGGCATGCCTGAGTTTGAGACAGGGAGCCACGGTGAAGTTCAGGTCCCAGCCTTTCAGAGCTTCTCTGTGAGTCCCCTTAGATCTCTGCCTCAGATTCTGGGAAACTGTTCTGTCAGGTCCTGGCAGTCTGGATCAGGGGTAAGGTTGAGGGGTGGGGTGGTAGTCATGGACCCCTAGCTAGGGGCTTTCCTTTCCTCAGGGGTTCTATAGCCAGACCTCACAAGGCAGAGCTGAAGACCTGTTGGTCAGTCAGGAGGTGGGTTGATGGGTGGCCATGGGTCCTGAATAGGTCAGAGGGCCCTTGTTTCCAAGTTCCGACTCATTCCTCAGAGGCCTCCCTGGCTGTGGTGTTGGCATTCCTGTGTGGGAAGGACTCTCACTCTGATCGCAGCCTCCTGTCTTGCCCCCTCTCCTGCAGCCTGGCTGCCCAGGTCAGTGACAGGCAGGTGAGTGGGATACGACCAGGGCTGTCTGGCTGTAGGTCTGAGCCCAGGAAAAGAAAAATGTTTTCATAACTCAGTGTAAGAAAAGAGAAAGATGAATGTGTCCCTGGGCTGACATCCTGCTGAGTCACCTTCCACAAGGTCAGTGCCCACAAGCCTGGTAACAAATGCTTAGAGGAGGGTACTGTTTATGCAATGAATCACCTTGTGGGTATGTGCTGCCTAAACCTCTGGTGAGGAAATGCAGAAGGAAAGAAACAAGTCATGGTCGTGTGCTTCCCAGATAGAGCAAAAATAAAGGGAACCATGAGGGAGTTATAATGAGGACGGCAGTGTAGAGGCGCTGGAGTGCTGACTGGGCCCCTGACTGGGGCCCAGCAGGGGGCCTGGTGGGGACCGTGCTGCCCAGCCAGCTTGTCCTGAGCACAGACTGAGAAAGCCCTATCCCTGCAGGAGACAACAATCGGATCCCAGTCATCGGGCCCCTGAAGATTCGGGAGCAGCAGCGGTCTGCCGTCTCCACCAGCTGGCTGCTGCCCTACAATTATACCTGGTCCCCTGAGAAGGTCTTCGTGCGCACACCCACAACCAACTACACGCTGAGGGACTACCGCCAGTTCTTCTGGGACATTGGCTTCAAAGACGGATGGCTCATGCGGCAGGACACGGAGGGGTTGGTCGAAGTCACGGTGCCACCTGGTGTGCCACTGCACTGCCTCTATGGCACTGGTGTTCCCACGCCAGACTCCTTCTACTATGAGAGCTTCCCAGACCGTGATCCCAAAATCTGCTTTGGTGACGGCGATGGCACTGTGAACTTGCAGAGCGCCCTGCAGTGCCAGGCCTGGCGCAGCCGCCAAGAGCACCCAGTGTCACTGCAGGCGCTGCCGGGCAGCGAGCACATCGAGATGCTGGCCAACGCCACCACCCTGGCCTATCTGAAACATGTGCTCCTTGGACCCTGATTCCTATGCCAGGCAGGGCTGTGGGATGGCGTGGCCACACCTGCTTGTCTTGGCTACCGTGGCCCATGAGTTTTGCAGTTTGTGACTGACTGTCTAAGGCCCTCAGTCTTGGGTTGTGAAATATCTGCCATTGGGAAGTGCTGTTTCTTATCCTTTCTCTGTGGATGTGAGGAAAGAAGAAATAGTCTGGACTCACTCGATGGATCCTTGCTGGAAAGAATGCTGCTGCTGACAGAATTGCCGTGACCTCAGGACTGGCTCCTCAGGTGGACTGGCTGGCGCCTGGCCTCAATCCTGGACTGAGAGGCCATTTGTTCCTCCTACCCCTGTGGCCTTCTCACACTTACCCACCGGGCCCTGGCCCCTCAGCCTTCCTGTGGGGGATATTACTGAGGTGTGGTTCCTGTCCCGAAAGTTCCCAGGGATGGGCTTCTGGTCCCTAGGGTGATTCTTCCCACACACTGGCTACAGGTAGGCTTGCTAGTGGCTATGGGTGGCTGGAGCTGCTGGCTTCCCTATGGCCCAGTTACTCAGCAGCTTGACTGTGGCTTTCTGGAGGCAGTCTCTTTCCTCCTGCAGGCAGGGGTGAGTTGTGTTCTCCATGGTTCGAAGGTCCTGGGGCATTCACTCCTACCTCCCTCACCTCCAAGAACAGCCTAGCTCAGGATTGGGCAGCGTATGGCCCTCTAGTTCTTGGGGGCTGTGTTCCAGGAGCCTTGACTCCCGTGGTTGGGCTGTTACCCACAGTATTGATGCTGGCTCCCTTCCCTCTGGGAATGTGGTTCAAGGATGAGAGCAGGGCCCAGTGCCATGGCCTTTTAGGTACTCATGAAGAAAGAAAACTCAAGCAGCTAAGGCCGCTCAGGGCTACCCTGAGCTTCCCTCTTGCTAACCCCACCACCACATTGCCACCCTGCCCTAGGGTTTTTCTAGCACCCATGTGGGCTCGCACAGAGCTGAGAGGAGGGAGGACTCTTGCCATTTTGCCCAGCACCTACCCTCACCAGGCAGCTCGATGGTGGTTAGTCTGCAGAGACCAAGCCAGAAGCTTGAGTGGGCCCCTGAGGGAGCCAGGGGCCTTGGGGCTCCCCTGGTAGTTTTCTTTCTGTTCCAGAGGTGCTGCATGGGCCTCCCTATAATAGCAGGGATGGAGAATCTGGATCTGCCTTGGTGGCAGTGATCTCCAAGTGGTCGATGGCTACAGGCCAAGACTTGAGTCTAACCTCTAGGCCCCAGAGCTACAGTCAGGCTGGACTGTGCTGATCTCCCACAAGAGTTCTGTGGAGCTGGATTTTTTTGTATTGTGAACATACCCAGCATCTCTCACCTTTTACTCCTGAGTGGTGTGCTCCATATGGGGCTCTGAGCAGGCCGTACCTTGATTCTGGCAATAAAAATATTCTGGATGCTGTAAAGTACCCTGGCTTAGAATCTGTTTGGAGCCTGAGAAGAGGGAGGTAGTGGAGGGGAGAAGAGGCTAGAGAGGCGGGTAATCAGGGGCTAGACCTTTCCTGGGCCTTGATGGGTTCTCTCAGTGCCAAAGTATGGCTCCTGTGCACCGATTTGGGCTTTATCCTCCTGCTTCCTCTCCTGGAATCTATTTCCCCTCCTGGGACTAAGAACCAGGACCTAAACGTTCCCATTGGAATTCCGCTCCTGCCCTCCCTCTACTCATGCTTGGTCTATAAACTCCACATGCTGCCCCACAGATGGGGGCTAAGGACAATCCTGCAGGTCACCCTGGCTGGACTCTCTAGCCTAGCCTTTTTGTCCTCTCTCAGCTTTCAGGTCTCAGCATCTTTTGACCCTAGAGTTCTTTTTAGAACCCCACCCTTCTTCTTTGTTTCTTCAGTTTGTCTACCCACCATCTGTCCCTCTCTGCAGACAGAGACTGACTGAGGAGGAGAGACTAGGCTGAGACTAGGTGTGGACAGAGACCAAGATGGGCAGAGACAGGGACCAAGACTGGGAACCAAGTGGAGATGGATAAAGACAGAGAAATAGAGCCCGAGACAGGGATACATGCATAGGGATGGCATCCAAGCCTGAATTCTATGGTGCAGAGCCCAGTGGGGGCAGTGGGGTGGGAGCCCCAGTTCTTGCCCTCTCCACAGGCTTCAGTACACCCTGGGCCACTAGAGGGCACTCTGAACCCTATCACAGCACTATTTATTGGCAAAACCTGGAAGAAATGTGGTCCAGAGAGGGGGAGGATGCCTAGGGGATACACAGGTCCAGCTGCAATTGCTGGCTTTGGTAAAAAGATGACAACACAAAAGGTTCTTACCTTCAGGTCCTGCCCAGCCTGACTCCCAGCTCTGCCCTGACACCCACCCTCCTCCCATGCTACTCCTTGTGGTGGCCTGACAGCTACCTACTCACCCCTGACCTGTTTCAGCCCCACTGCCACCCTCCATTTCACAGCTGCAGAGAGAGGGCATGGAGTCATAGCAGGCTATAGCCCACCTGACTGGGGTTCAAATCCGAGTTCTACCAGCTCCAAGCTACATATGAAGTCTCCTAACTTCCCTGAGCCTCAGCTTGCTTATCTGCAGAATGGGGCTGAGTAAATGTACCCTGCAGGGTGGTCCTGAGGAACACTGATGGTGCTGGAGAACATCCAATTTGGCGTTTGGTGCATAATGGGCTTTCAGCTGGTGGGTTGTTGTAACTGGGTGTGAGCAAAGCCAGAGATCTGGATGCTGGCAGGTCATGTCTGCGGCTGTTGCAAGGATAAATGGACTGGCTGCCACTGAGTGACACACGTGAGCAGAATTCTTACTTTGCCTGGCCAGAGAGGCAGAAGGAATGGATCCAGAGGACAAAGGGTCAGATTCTAAAGACTCCAAATATGCACATACTCTTATTCACACTGAAGGACGGTATTCCAAGCAGAGAGCACAAGGAGGGCAGTAGCAATAAGGGTTCTTCAAGGATCACTGTCTCAGGTCTATAGGTAGGAGAATGAAAGTGTTTTTACGCAGGGGAGATAACAGTCATTCCAATGTGTATTTTAGGAGCAATCCCTACCTATCCTATGGGGATGGGGTAGAGGGAGCAGAGCAGGGTAGGGATTAGGAGGCTACTATCACTGGAGAGAAGAAAACCAGGAGAAAACCTGCAGGTCCTTGGCGGGGGGTGCAGGAGGAGGAAGGGTCCAGGGTGCTGCCCATCTCTGGCTGGGTCACTGGGTGGTGCAGAGCAGGCGATTGGGTATGGTCAGTCTCAAACTATAGGATGTGCAGTTGTAAACACGTGTCTGTGGGAAATGACTCCATGGCCCAGGAGAGGGTTATGGCTTGAGGTTGTGGACAGGAAGATAAGTAGGAAGGCTCAGCTGTCCAAGAGGTCAGAGAGACCATAGAAGAGCCCCAGAGCTACCAGAAGAAAAGGACCCCTAGAAAGAGACGGTGGAGGAGAAGCCAGAGGTAGAGGAAGAGGACAGGAGGGTGCAGCTCCAAGAGGGTGTGAGTAGGGTCAGACAAGATGAGGATCAAAAAATGTCCTCGAGCCTGAGCCCCAGGGAGGCCGGAGATTGGCTACAGAAGCCCCACAATGTCCATGTGTCTATGGAGGCCTCAATGGACCCCAGCTGGGCTGAGCTCTGAGTGTGGGGGGGAAACGTCCTGGGTCTGTGTCTTCCTAGGGTGCATAGAGGAGGGGTTGGCTGAGAACGGGGTATGGAGGCTGTCTAGAGCTCCTTGTGTAAGCTGTATGGCCAACAGCCACAAAGGAACGGGTTGCAGGGCCATTTAGAGCGAGGGTGGCTAGGCCCAGGTCACGGCCCGCCCGGGAACTGGCAGCTAAATGCACGCAGACGCCGGGACTGCACACCCGAGCAGGGCTGGCTGATCCCTGAGGCCGCCGAGACCCCCGCCCGGAGGCCCAGAAGCACCACCGCCTGCCAACTCCTCGCGGAACTAGCCGTCCTGTCCCGACGCGGCGCGCGCTGTCGCGATCCGGCGGCGCGTGACGTGGCAGGGGCGGGGCCTCAGCGGCCCCGGCGGCCGTGGCGGTCGAGCTACTGAGCATCCTGTCGGCGCTTGGCCGCTGTGAGGTAACGGGCCGCGGGCGGGCGCGCGGGGGAAGCGGGGCCGGGGCCGGGCCGGGCCGGGCCGGGGGCCGCGTCCTGGAGGCCGAACTCTCCGCGCCGCCGCCGCCGCCGCCGCAGCGTGCGGGATTCGGGCCCGCCAACCCCCGCGCGGGGCGGGCGGGCGGCACGTGAGAGACGCCGCGGTGAGAGCGTGACCAGAGGGTGACGCTGTGAGTGTAAGAGGGACCGCGAGCGTGAGGGTGGCTCCTGGAGTGTGGGGGACCCTGAGTGTAAGACTGAGCGTGTCAGAAAGACCGTGTGTTGAGTGTGGGTGTGTGAGCGACCTCCCTGAGTCTGAGGGTGACTCTGTGAGTGTGCAAGAAAGACCCTAAGGGAGAAGATGACGCCGAGAGTGTGTGAGATGATGCTGACAGTATGGGAGAGACCTTGATGTGAAGGAGACTCTGGGTGCGCGTGAGACACAACGCAGACCCCCTAGACTAGCGGGAGACTGTGTGTGTGAAACCCAGAACCTGGGGGTGGTTTCTCTGAGCGTGTGAGAGCTTGCGTGCGAGAGTGTCTCCTGGAGTGTGCGAAAGACTGAGAGGGAGACCCTGGCGATAGAGGCCCTGCGTGTGACACTGTGTGAGACACTGAGCGGTGCTCCAGGGTGAGCCTGACGGGAAGAAAGCGACAAAGTGAGAAAGACCGCGTGCAAGACTGCGGATGTCCTGCAGGGTCCTGCGGATGTCCCTTGGGATGCTGCGAGAGCGTCTGGGGCTGGGGCTTGTCGGCTAGGGAACCATGTGCTCCTGCTATGATGGCTCCTCCTCCTGTCTCATGTCCTGTCACCTTGTTTGATCATCTCATGTTGTAAATGGAAGGAGATCTTTGTAAAACATTCTGAGAATTCTTCACTAAGTGCTAAGAAAACAGTGCGGGTACCACGTTGTGTAATGGTCGGTATAAATAGGAATCAATATTTAACAGATGTTTTTGAGTACCTCTTGTGTGCAATGGGCTGTGGGCTTGGTGACACAGTTCAAAAGAATTCAGTCTCTGCCCTTGATGGGGAAAAAAAGCACTGCCAGCGAATCTAGCATCGTGTTAGCAGAATGCTCAGCCATCTGGTGCTTCACTGAGAGCTGCTCCCTGATTTGAAGATCTGGGGGGAGCAGATTTTTGAAAGTCTGTGAGTGCTTCCTGAGCTCATTTTCATCCCTCTTTGCTTGCTCTGAAGCCCTTAGGAGGAAGCTGTCCAGGCTGTCTACTTTGCTAAGGTGCCGTTATGCGCTTACGGCTTTAGCTTCCCAACTTTGGTCTCAGACTGTCATTCGAGCTCTTATATTTGATTTCCCTCTCCTGAAGAGAATGTGGAAAACCACAAACCCTGTTTTTTTCCTGTCTTCCTTCTCCCCTCTCTGGCTGCTGACATATTTTTTTGCAGACCAGAAATAAATACCAGTAAGGTGACTTATCTCCTTGGCACTTCTTGGTACAGGAAATTTCCTGACCTCTGTCTTGTGTGCTTCCTGCTGTAGTCTCCAGGATGTGGATACGTTTCTATAAAAGCGACACCAACAGTGCTCACAGGACCCGGGACTTGGGGAGCAGCAGCAGTCTGGATACGCGTGATTCGAGACGACAGGGCTAGCTCTCTGACCCATGTGTGGGCTGATTGCTTCGGTTACACTCCACTGTGAGCGTGATGGAACTTCTCAAGAATTGAATGCTGCCCCTGCCAGGCATATAAAACATAAATTTTACAAAGGGTGATATCCAGCTGCTTATTAGGTTCATTTTTTGATGAGCTGCCTCTCACTCTGTTGCAGAGGTTAAACGGCCAAGACAGACAAGTGGAATTAGGCCTTGATGTGCAGACTTCGTTTTCTTCTCCATACCTGACCCTTCATAATGAGGCAGCTTATGGAAATATGATGTTTGTTTATTTCCCCACAGGTGAATATTGTTGCTCTGTTCTCTGTTAACTTTCTTGGATCTTTGAGATTTGTAAAGAATTTCAGTTATTTTTGCACAATATGAGCAGGATACTAGTAATGAGAATGGCTCATATATAATTAAAAATTATGTAACACTGTATTATATAAATTGTATATATATTGAATTATATATTTTTCTAAAGAGTAATTGTAAATAAGTAAAGATACTTGGAATGAGGTTGTTAAAAAGAAACTGAAAACCAAAGTCATAGAAAAGAATAGATATCACCTACTGTTGAAAGTGAGGGTATCTATTCATTGTGGTTGGGAACTGAATTTGATCTTGAGTTTACTATTTTCTTAGGTAAAAAGATAAGTATAGAGTCACATCACTTTTTTATTTTATAGGAATGTATATATATATATAGTTAAGCATTAAGAAAATTAATGCATACTAATTGTGGAAAATATATTAAACTCAGATGTATAGAAAAGAGTTCTCTATATTTTCACTAAGTTAAGATTTTGATATTTTTCTCAGCAGCATTTTCCCCCATAGTCATCAGTTATAAAAGAGATTTTAAATCCAGCTTGTAAAGTATTCTTTGTAATTGAACTTTGAAAGATTCTTTTTTCCCCCTGAAATTGCATGTGATAGTTTCATGGTTAAATTTTCATGAAGCAGTTGTAGTGGTCTGATGAATTCTTTTATTATGTGCTTAGAGGAGGCTGTAAAATAGGATGAAAACCTGCTAGAAAAACTACATTGTGCCCTTACGGGCAGGGTTTAAGACTAGTTTTTCAAAACAGGAACTTACAGGGTACACTGAATGATTTAATGGAAATTGTCTTAGGTAGTGATTTTAGAGACTATGTGAGAGAGACTGAGAATCCGATACTGTTTGTGATCTTCACAAACAGATTTCTCTTACCAATTGGATAAAAACTGAACACAGAAGGATAGCCAGGGAGGGTGATCTGGTAAGATTTTGTTGCACACTCTTCCCCCCAAACATCAGGCTACTTAGCTGGAGATAGTGGCTTAGTTATGAGCTCCTTGATTTTCATCCCATTTCTGTGGGGATAAGATCTCACACAGATATGGACTGCCCTTTTGAGAATGTATGTAGATACTGTGGCACTTGAATTCAAAACCATTATTGTAGTCATAGTTGTTTTTTATCCTTTTTTTTCTCCTTCATCATCTGCTACCTAAAGAAAAAGTACTTTAACAAAATAAGAACCACTATCTCAGACTGAATTCTCTGAGTGATCATTTCATTTAGTTCAGCCTTTTCTGTTTGTTGTTCTGGCAAGCAGGCGAGTAGGTGGCTCAAGGTGTTAGACTTTTAGTAGGGTTTGTTGTGTATTTTCTCTTCTATTTTCTGTCCTAGGTATTTATTTATTTATATTTTTTGTGGGGGAAGAGAGAGTGAGCAGGGGAGGGGTAGAGAGAGAGAGGGAGACAGAGAATCCCAAGCAGGCTCCTAGCTGTCAGTGCAGAGTCTGATGTGGGGCTTGAACTTACAAACTGCGAGACCATGCCCTCAGCTGAAATCAAGAGTCAGACGCTTAACCGACTTAGCCACGCAGGTGTATATTTTTATTCAATGATTGAGTACCAAGCCTTTGTTAGGCCTTGTACTGGGTGCTGTTAAAACAGACAAGGAACTCACTAACTAGTTGGGAGACTGAAGGTAAGCAAATGCAACAGAATAAGATGGCTGCTGAGGCAGATAGAAACCATATGGGCACAAGGAAATCGGTGGGAAAAGATGGCAGCCAGCATGCTTGGGAAAAGGTGAGAGAAGAAGGGTGTTGGAAGCAGATGGCTCAGTATGAACAAAAGTGTGTTTGTCTGATGGGCTCTAGAAACCCTGGACTATTCCAGGTTCTGGAAACTGCAAGTAATTTAGTGTGATAGGGCCTTGGGTGGGACGGTGGGGTTGGAGGTAGGGGTGGGGGTGGGGGTGTAGTGATAAGGACCTGATAAGGAGGTTGGAATTTGTCATAAAGGCCTCAGGCAGCACCTGAGGGAGGGTTTCTAACTGTGCTCTGATACCAATAGAGTAGATAGCAGGGTTGATAGTCTGTTGTGAAACTTGAGGAGCCAAAGTAGTGTTTTTCCTACTAGAAGACTGCCTCCTATCCCTAGTCTGCCCCCCATCTCCTGGATGGAGGTAAACCCTATTGCAGTTGCCAGTTTTTGTTTGTTTTTCTTAGAATTCACATAATTACTCAGACAAGAGCTATGTTGTTGGGACATTGCGTTTTCAGGTCTTCTAGATCTTGCTGATTTTTTTAAAGTAGGCTCCACACGCAGTGTGGGACTTGAACTCATGACCCTGAGATTAAGAGTCGCATGCTCTACTGACCGAGCCAGCCAGGTGCCCCTAGATCTTGCTAATTTTGTGTCTATCTATTCTAGTGATGACTGAGAGGTGTTTTGAAGTCCAACTATAATTGCAGACTTGTGTATTTCTCTTCTTAGGTATATATCGCTTTAGGTATTTTGAAACAATGTTCTTGGAGGAAATATATATTTAGAATTGTCTTCTTGATGAATTGACTTCTTTATCCCTAGCAGTATTTCTTATTCTGATGTTTAATTTATATAATGGTAATAAAGCTAGCTACTCCATCTTTCTTTTGATTGGTGTTTGCATGGTTTATTTTTTTCCTATCGTTTTACCTATAACTTATTTATGTCTTTATATTTAAAGCAGGTTTCTTGTAGACTACACGTTGGGTTTTGCATTTTTATCTAATCTGTCAGTATCTGTTTTTTAATTGGTATGTTTAGACCATTTACATTTCATGTTATTATTGAGATGGTTGGATTAAAACCTTCCATTTTGCTAATTGTCCTGTCTTTAATTTGTTCCATATGTCCTTTTTTCTGCTTTCTTAAAAAATTTTTTATTATTTAAGTATAGTTGATAGACAATGTTATGTTAGTTTCAGATGCACAACATAGGGATTCTACAATTTCATACATGCTCACCATGGTAAGTGTAGTTACCATTTGTCACCATACATTGTTAGTACAATATTGTTAACTATATTTTCTATGCTGTACTTTTCATCTGTCTTATTTATTTTATTATTTTTAAGTTTATTTATTTATTTGGAGAGAGAGAGAGCGCACGTACGGGAGAGAGAGCGGGAGAGGGGCAGAGGACGGGGAGAGAGAGAAAGAGAGAGAGAGAGAGAGAGAGAGAGAGAGAGAATCCCAAGCAGGCTCCACACTATCAGTGCAGATTTTGTGAAATCATGACCTGAGCTGAAATCAAGAGTTGCGTACTTCACTGACAGCCACCCAAGCACCCCTGGAAGTTTGTACACCTTAGTCCCCTTCACTTTTTTGCTTATCCCCTCACGTCCTTCCCCTCTGGCAACAACCAGTTTGATTTCTGTAGTTATGAGTCCCTTTCTTTCTTGTTGTTTGTTTTGTTTTTTAGATAAGTATAATCATATGACATTTATTTTTCTCTGACTTGACCTGTTTCACTTTTGGTTTGTGTATTTTTATGTTTTATTTTCACTGCTGGCTTGTTATTTATACTCCTTCTTTTAATCTTTTTGTTTAGTTTTTAAAAAATATTTACCTATTTTGAAAGAGAGAACGCATGTGGGGGAGGAGTAGAGGGGGGGGGGAAGAAGAGGGGAGAGAGAGAATCCCAAGCAGGTTCTGGTGCTATCAAAGCAGAGCCCAAAACGGGCTTCGAACTCATTAACTGTGAGATTATGACCTGAACTGAAATCAAGAGTCAGATGTTTACCCGACTGAGCCACCTGGGTGCCCCTTTAGTTTGGTTTTTTTAAGTAATGTTACATTATTTCACATATGAGAACCTTACAACAGTGTAATTCCCAATTCTTCCTTCTGTCTTTGTGCTGTCATTGTCATACATTTTATTTTCATATTTGCTATAAATCCACAATTCACTGCTAGTACATTTTTACTTGAGGCAGTCAATTATATTCTACAGAAATTAAAAATAGCCCCCCCAAAAGAGTTTTTTTTCCCCCCAAAAGCATTTTCTCTATATTTACCACAGACCATTAGATACTATCCTTAGGGACTCTGTTCTGTTTTTTTCATTTTTTTCCCCATTTTGACTCTTAGGGTTTTCATTTCTCTGCTGAAATTTCACCTGTTTCTGCATGCTGTCCAACTTTTCCATTAGGGCATTTAATGTATGAATAATAGTTATTTTATGTTTTATTTATTTATTTATGTTTTGAGAGAGAGGGAGAGTGTGTGCGCACACGAGCGGGAGGGGACAGAAGGAGAGGGAGAGAGGAGAATCTTTTATTTTAAGTTTATTTTTTTTTTTGAGAGAGAAAAAGAGGGTGCACGCTTACAAGCACACGCAAGCAGGGGGCGGGGCAGAGACCTATGCGGGGGTCGAACTCACAAACTGTGAGATCATGACCCCAGCCAAGATCAAGAGTCGGAGTTGGATGTTTAACCGACTGCACACCTAGGTACCTCAAGGGAGAGAGAGAGAATCCTAAGCAGGCCCCATGCCCCACACAGAGCCTGACAAAGGGCTCAGTCTCACGACTGTGATATGTGACTAGAGCCGAAATCAAGAGTTAGACGCTTAAAAGACTGAGCCTTCCAGAGGCCCCAGTCATAGTTATTTTATTTATTGATTTATTTATCTATCTAAGTTATCTCTCTTTTATTTATGTTTTTTCAGGAGTAGAATTCAGTGATTCATCACTTACATACAACACCTGGTGCTCATCATAGCAAGTGTCCACCTAATACCCATCATCCGTCTAGCCCATCTCCTACCCCCTTCCCTCCATCACCCGCGAGTTGGGTTTGGATTTTGTTGTGCGAGTTGTGGTTACCTTAGGTGCACACATGGCTTCCAATTCCTCGGGTGTTTCCTTGGGCTTAGGATTGGTTTGCAGGAGGGAGGGTTTTTCTTCATTATTTATGCTTCACCCTCAGCTTTAGGTCTTTTTGTTGTTGTTGCTGGGTGCTCGCATACCTGGTGGTGGGGAGCAGGGGTTCTCCATTGTCTTGGTTCAGCCTCAGTCTTAGGCATGCCCTGTTTTTCTGGATCTGAGTGGCAGGGAGAGGGGAGAGCGATGTGGATCTTTCTGGTGATTCTGCACTTGCCGCAGAGGTAGGATACCTTTAATGGTCTGGATCAGAATTTCCTGCCTTTCCTCCAGGAAAAAAGGGTTGTTTTATTTTTCTTTCAACCCCGCCCCAGGTGCCTTGGGAGTGGCAGAGTTTTGCCACCCTTTCCCCAGCAGTGAAAGATTTTTATTCTTTACAGAGGGCACCAGGCGGACCTTTGTATTTTCTCAGAATGGTGATTGCTTTCCTTCTCCAGACTAGCACTATGGAGGGCCTCTCTCTGGCCTCCTGCCTAGTATTTTTTATGAGCATCCAATCCACCGAGATCTGTGGAGAAAAAAACCTCTGAGTGTCTGTGCTCTTGCTAACCCACACTAGACCTTTATTATTATTATTATTTAAGTTTTATTTATTTTGAGACAGAGTGAGAGCGAGTGAGCAGGTGGGGGAGGGACAGAGAAAGAGAGAGGGAGAGAGAATATCCCAAGCAGGCTCAGCACTGTCAGTGCAGGTAGGGCTAGAATGCCCTAACTGTGAGGTCGTGACCTGAGCCAAAATCCGGAGTCGGACGCTTAACCGACTGAGCCACCCAGGTGCCCCTAACCCATGCTAGACCTTTAGTAATTCATTAAAAATTGTACCTGAATTCTTCTTATGTGCCTGTATATTTGGTCCCATCATACAGATAGATGCCACAGATG
Source organism: Cryptoprocta ferox (assembly GCA_028646485.1). Classification (NCBI taxonomy): domain Eukaryota; kingdom Metazoa; phylum Chordata; class Mammalia; order Carnivora; family Eupleridae; genus Cryptoprocta; species Cryptoprocta ferox. The sequence continues at coordinate 39,491,580 of CM053563.1, forward strand.
AGCCAGAGCTTATGTCTCTCCACGGAGGTGCCTCTTTTTCCTTAAATTTCAGTCCACTTGGTTACCCTGTAACCTCAGCTCTGATGGCTTCAAGAAAAGTCACAGTTTTTGATGTGGGAAACAAAGCCAAGGAACTGTAGATAAAATTAAATATATAACCCACTGCCCATTGACTGGTGCTTGAGATAGGCTGAGTACGACATTCTTTTAGGAACTCCTGACTGTCTTAATGTTAATACTTTGCTAGAGGGAAAAACAACCTTAGCTTGACAAAACCTAGGCCCCCAGGATCCTGTGTGTCTTTAGCATGTGAAAGTCTGGAAACTTCCCGGTACCTTTACCTTCCTCAGCTCCCAAGTATAAGATCCGTTCCTCCTTCCAAGCCCATTGCGGCTCTTTCTGTCCACAGGTCCTGTCCCTGTGCTTTCATGAAACTACCCTTTTGTACTGAAGACATCTCAAGAATTCTTTCTTAGCCCTTAGCTCTGAACCCCAACACTCCAAATCATATCAGTTATGTAGATTATTTGGCTTTTTCTTGTCATTGGAGTGGGAGTGATGCTTTCCCCAGCTTTCTACATCTTAAATGGAAGTTAGAAGTCAAGGTAATTCCATTTTGTACTAATTTTATTTTCCACTGAAATGAGTTTACCTCTCTTTTTCTTTCCCTTTGATATTGTGATTAAAAATGTATTTGGTCTTCATCCACTGTTTCTAGACACAGTTCCTATAATTTCCTATATAAGAGCCATAGGGGCATTTTTTGTTATATTTGTGTTTATTCTCAATTCCTGAAATAGCTCAAGGGCAATAAAAGTGAAATAGATGTCGTTTTTATTTGTTATTGTTATTTGTTGTTGTTATTTATATAACAATCCCCTTTCAACCATACCTCTGAGTTTATGTTAATGAAGTGATTTTTGGAAAACATCTTGATCTCCTAAGGATGGAGGTTGGTTTCTAGAGGAACCAGCCCTGTGATTAGGAGATTGGTACCTTCGGTCCAGTCTGACCTCTGGGGAGGGGCGAGGGGCTAGGGGCTGGAGATTGAGCCAATCTCTAATGGCCAGTGATTTTTATCAGTCATGCCTTTGTAATGAAGGCTCCATAAAAATCCCAACAGCAGAGAGTTTGGAGAGCTTCCAGGTTGGTGAACAGGTGGAGGTGCTGGGTGAGTGGCCCAGAGAGGGCATGGAAAGGCCACACCCCTTCCCATGTACCTTGCCCGAAGCATCTTTTCTGTCTGGCTGTTCCTGAGTTATATCCTTTTCTTTTTTCTTTTTTTTAATTTTTAAAGTTTATTTTTGATGGGGAGAGAGAGAGCATGAGTGGGGAAGGAGCAGAGAGAAAGGGAGACACAGAATCTGAAGCAGGCTTTAGGCTCTAGCTGTCAGCACAGAGCCATAGAGCCCTACGCAGGGCTGAACAGGGCTGAAAGCCGTGAGATCATGACCTGAGCCAAAGTCAGCCGCTTAGGCGCTTAACCAACAGAGCCACTCAGGCGCCCCGCTGAATTATATCCTTTTGTAATAAACTGTTAATCTAGTAAGTAAACTGTTTTCGGTGAGCCACTCGAGCAAATTAATTGAACCCGAGGAGGGGGCAGTGGGACCCTCCAGTTGGAAGTCCTGGTAACAAACCTGGACCTGCATTTGGCATCGTAAGAGGGGAAGTTTTGTGGGACTGAGCTCTTAACCTGTGAGATCTCCAGGTAGATAGTGTCAGGATTAAGTTAAGTTTGGCAAAATTGCTTGATGTGTAGAAAACCATACATCTGGTGTCAGAAGTCCAAAAAAGAATATGTGGGAGCCCCAGCCTCCTGTTCCTGGCTAGCTAGGATCTGATGAAATAGGGGAGAGGCTGGAATGGTCACTGGGACCAGGGACCAGGTTTCTCTGCTTGCCCCTGGGATGAGTTGGGTGGAAAAAGGCAATCTAGATCTCTCTGCACCTGACTCATGTGAGAATATAGACTCCTCTGCTGTTTCCAAGTTTGTTTTCATAGTTGCTTTGGCTCACCTGACAGACACATGAAAACAAGTATGTTCCCACGTGTCTGTGCCTGCATGGGGAAGCCTGCCTGGCCTGGTGCCAGGAGTGAAAGGAAGAGTGGCGCTGCCTTAAAGCCAGTTCTTATCTAAGCAGAGGTAGGCTGGTTCAACCCTGGGAGTGAGAGAAGTCTTGCTAGTGCCCCAGAGGAGTTTTATCACTTGGTCTCCAATCCAGACTCTGGAAGGGGACTGGAACAAGTAAGGCAGGAGTTTTGGATGGAGCTGTGGAGACTGGAGTTTTCTCTGAGAACTACTCATTCTTGAGTGGCTGTGGTTCCCTTACTCTGAGCTCCATGAGGTGAGGTTCTGGCACCTTCATCTTTGTTGAGTAGATGAGAGGCTTCTGGGAAGATGATGGACTGATCTTATTCTTATCCCTGGAAATTATCTTTGTGACCTTAAATGACTGACTCCTGGGTGGGAATCAAATGGCTTACAGGATTCCTTTATCCAGAACATGAGGTGGGAATAAATAGGTGATCTGAATTCCTGATTCCTGGGACACAGGAATTGAGGGAGGGAGAAGGCCATACTGATTGCAAGATCAGGAAGGTTCTTGTCTTCCTCTGACAGATTCTGTGTTCTTCATATGAAGATTGGTGTGGAATCTAACTTCCTTGAGGTTTCTGGACTGGCCCAACTCTAAACCAAAAGTAGTAGTGTATGTGTGTGCCATCTCCCTACAGGAGGCCTTCTAATGCCAGGTCTGTGGATAAGAAAAGCCATATAGGTCTGATCGGGTGTCAAAATTCCTGGGTCCTATTCTTGGAGAATCTCTTTGCAACCCCAGATGGTAGTGAGGCTCACGCTGAAAAGGAAAACAAACTCATAGCTGTTGAGCCCCAGGTTAGGGTGCCCCCCCGTATGTTCTTTCTCCATCTGGTCTTGTTACCTCTTTTTTTCTGGGAACTTTAGAAAAAGATGTGTCGAATGGGCAAGCAGCAATAAGGGAAGTAAGGTGGAAGTTGTGGACTTACAACACACAGGTGTGTATTTTCATGAAGATCCTCTCCTTGGTCTAGTCCTCATAATGGCTCTGGTCTTAACATCTTACTAGTCCTTCCCACCACCTTCTCATAGTCTTTCATATTTTTTGCTGGCCTGAGAGTAGCTACAGACTTCTCTGCATGTGGCTAGATACTGCAGAAGTTCCTGTTTATATTTGGATGGAGGTGAGTGGATATGGGCAGTGAGAGACCAATTAGGCTGGCTAGGACTGTGAACTTGGTACCGGGAGTTTGGTCTCTGCTGGGCAGGTTTGCAGGTGGTTGTTGTTGTTTGTTTGTTTTCATTTTTTTAAGTTTATTTGTTTTGAGAGAGAAAGAGAGAGAATCCCAGGAAGGCTCTGCACTGTTAGCGCAGAGCTCCAGAGCCCATTGTGGGGCGTGAACTGACAAACCGTGGATCATGATCTGAGCCAAAATCAAGAGTTGGACACTTAACTGACTGCGCCACACAGGCATGCCTGGTGTGTAGGTTTTAAACTGACCAGACTGGGCTCCATAGCTCAGGGGTTAGAGCACTGGTCTCGTAAACTGACCAGACCAGGGAAAATCCGTGCTATGGCTAAACCTAATGCCAACCTAATGCCTGGGTGTCAAGGCAGGTACCTCTTATTGGAAGTTGCCATTGAGGCTGGACCCTCTCATGGTTATCTTTCTTGGGAGCACTAGATGTCTGCCTACCTCCATTTATTTCTCTGTGTCCTGTGGTGGAAATGGATACGAGCTCATTGTATTTAGATATGTGTGCAAGGCATGCCGTTCCTACATTAGAGGTTGGCTTTGCAGGTCTCTAAACCAGAGACTTACCAGCTCCTGCCCTAGACTAACACACTTATATTCTTTAACAGGCCACAGGAAACACACGTGTGAAGGAGACATTTGCCATGGAAGCCAGGGAGCTGGAGAGCCCCACACCAACCTACTGTCTCATTCCTGAGGCCAGCCAGCCCAGGGAGAAAGATGTCAGCATGCAACCTCAACGGACCGAAGAAACTATGCAGCTAAAAAAGGAGATCTCTCTGTTGAATGGGGTCAGCCTGGTGGTGGGCAACATGATTGGCTCAGGAATCTTTGTCTCACCCAAGGGTGTGCTGGTATATACTGCCTCCTATGGGTTATCCCTAGTCATATGGGCTGTCGGTGGGCTTTTCTCTGTTGTTGGTGCCCTTTGCTATGCGGAGCTGGGGACTACCATCACCAAGTCTGGGGCCAGCTATGCTTATATTCTAGAAGCTTTTGGGGGCTTCATTGCCTTCATCCGCCTGTGGGCCTCCTTGCTAATTGTTGAGCCCACCAGTCAGGCCATCATTGCCATCACCTTTGCCAACTACATCATCCAGCCCTCGTTCCCTACCTGTGATCCCCCGTACCTGGCCTGCCGTCTCCTCGCTGCTGCTTGCATATGTAAGTCTGGGGTTTAGTGGGATTATGTTTGAGGATGTGGGTTCCTTTAATAATGCTAATGGTACTTCATATTTGAACAGCATATTTTGCTTTTTGGGAGAAAGAGAGGCATCTTACTTTTTTTTTTTTTTTAGTGTTTTATTTATTTTTGAGAGAGGGAGAGACAGTGTGAGCAGGGGATGGTCAGAGAGAGAGGGAGACACAGAATCCGAAGACAGGCTCCAGGTTCTGAGCTAGCTGTCAGCCCAGAGCCCGACGTGGGACTCAAACCCACAAACTGTGAGATCAAACTGTGAGACCGACCCGAGCCGAAGTCGAGCGCTCAACCGATTGAGCCACCCAGGCGCCCCTGCATCTTACCTTTTGAAGAAGTAATTTCACCAAAGCCTTTAACCCTGAGAGATAAGTAAGGGTAAGGGACAGAGATGAGAGAAATTTTAGTCTGTCTCTGGCTGTTGGTGCCTCACATTCCTTTGACTCTTGACTGTTACAGAGTTCTGTGCCCCAGTCTATGTGACAGGTTGGTGCATGTCTTATTTTTGTCTTGTCAGATGTTTTGATTGGAGTCAATAACACTACTTGTGGCTTAACCCAGAAAAATCCCTCAGTGCTGAGGACTTTATTTTGCTTTTCAAAAACAAATTATTTTGCTTCCCAGCTCCTTATCTTAATCCAGTTAAAAAAAAAAAAAAAAGAAAACCAGTTTAGAGGCTGAGGAAAGAGCTTCTCTCTATTGGGGCGGGGGGCGGGAGTCCCAAGGTGTTATCCGTCAGGCCCACAGGACCACTGCTCCCTGCCACTTCCACTCTTCGCAGCCCATTCTAAGCAGCAGGCACCACACCAAAATGGCTTTTTCCCATTGGTGTTTCAGATTTCTTTACACTGACTTTGTAAACAAGCTCTGCTTGTGGCCAGTGACAGGAGGGTGGCTTCTATCCCATATTTGGGTTTCTGAGGACAGAACCCGAGAGATCCCAGTTGATCCCTCTTTATTTTCCTTTTTCTCTCATGAGGTGGTAAAGAGGGATTCTGTGTAGAGTCACTGAAGAGGAAAGAAGATTGCTGTGAATTTACACAGTCTTATAGAGCTAGTGTTTTAGCTGAGAAGTGGCCCACAATTCCCTGTGTTCCTTAGGCACTGTGCTGCCAGAAGCACTTAATTATACTCTGTCCTTTCCATATCTCTGCTTGCAAAAGCTTTGGCAGTATGTGTAGTTTATCCACAGGGTTAAAAATAGACTGAGAGTACCTTGGAGTTAGCAATAAAAGATCGTACCGTACACTGTGCCTCCTGACTTTAAGGAATTTGTTAAAGACAAATGTTAAAGGAAACCACACCACATATAGCCCCAGGAAGAGGGAAAGTGGGTACTCAGGTATATTATATATCTGGTAGGGTTTGGCCAGAGGAACTCTGGCCAGACTGTCTTGTCTAGAAAAAGAATAATTTTCTGGGGTGCCTGGGTGGCTCAATCAGTTAAGCATCTGACCGGCTCAGGTCATAGTCTCACAGTTCCTGGGTTCAAGCCCCGCATCAGGCTCTCTGCTGAGAGAGCCTGCTTCAGGTCCTCTCTCCCTCTCGCCCTCTCTCTGCCCCTTCCCTGCTCTCAGTCTCAAAAATAAACATTAAGAAAAGAAGAAGAATTTTCTGATTATAAAATGTGTTATGGGTGGCTAGGTAGCTCAGTTGGTTAAGTATCTGGCTCTTGATTTTGTCTCAGGTCATGATCTCACAGGCTCGTGAGATTGAGCCCCTCGTCAGGCTTTGCACTGACAGCGTGGAGCCCGCTTGGGGGTTCTCTCTCCTTCTCTCTCTGCCCCTCCCCCTCTCTCAAAATAAACAAACATCAAAAAATAAAATAAAATAAAATAAAATGTATTCATTAAGGAGAAAATTAACTTACCTGCAAATCACCCATAACCTACCACCAAAAGATGAGCACTTTAAATAGTTAAATCATGTCCTCATTTCTTTCTTTTATAGAATTGGTATCATACTTGCATATAACTTTATATTCTGCATTTTAAATTTAGCATACCATTTTTTTTGTTTTGTTTTGTGGAATGTTCTTCAAAAGAAACAGTTTTTAAAGTAGTGTGTCTCCTTTGTTATTATTGTTTAAAGGTAATATGGAGATGTTATAAACCCTTCGAAAATGCAAAAAACTAGAAAAAAGAAAAGAAAAACCACCTATAATTTTAACTCCCAGAGAACTATTGCTTCTATTTGTGTGAAATACCTTCTACTATTTTTTTCCTGTGTTTATCTCATTTTTTACAAGGACTCTTGAGATCATACTCTTTGTGGTATGTATAATACTTTAAAATTTCTAATATTTAGTCCCTTTCATGAGATATTCTTTAAAAACATGGTTTAGGGACACAGAAGTAGTTTCCTGGCAGTATAGTATAGTGGTCAAGATCACAGGCTCCCATGCCAGACTGGGATTGATTCCAGCTTTACCAGCTGTTTTTCCACCTGTTAACCTTGGAGTAGTTAGTTAACTGTTGCCTTGGTCCTCTCATTTGTAAAATGGAAATATCAGTTGTACCTACGGAAAAGATGGTTGTGAGGAGTGAATGAATCAATATGTGTGTAGTACTTCTCTGTGTCTGGCATATAGTAAGTATTCTGTAATATCATTATAAATAATATTGCTGTGGGAGTCTTTGTATATACAGTTTCAGAGTTTCTGCATCTTTTTTTAGGGTAGAATTATACAAGAGAAATACTTGCGTCTAAAGAAATAAACTGTTTTAAGATTCTTCATGTGCTACCCAATTTTCTTCTAGAAGGTTTTGTGAGTTTATGCTCTTACCTAAGCAACTGAGAGTGCCTGTGCATTGGTCTCATGATGGCCTTAGGGTGAATTCCAAGAATAACCAAGTCAAAGGACACTTCTGTATATAATTTTTCATGTACAAAAGATTTCTATTTGCTAAATCTTTTTTATGTTATGATTTTCCCCATTGTTTTTGTGCTTAGGAAGCCCAGCCCCATCCCCAGAACTGCTCTTTTGATTGGAGAATAGACCGCACCTCTTAGAAGTGCAGTCATGGCATCTGTAGCTGCTTTTATTCAAGTGTACTTTTACCGAGATTACTCAGGATCAGAATTCCTTCAAGCCCCTATCCTAGAAGCCCAGGCTTCTCCACAATGCATGCCTGTAGGCAGGAACTTGTCAGAGACGGGCCTAAGTCATAAAACCATGTCTCATCCTAACTGACAAGACTTTGGAGTTCAGCTTGCTCCTCTTGGAACTTAGGGTGTAGAATCAGGCTGATGCATCATCCAACAAAGCTGAAATGTGCTGAAGGGAGTCTCTTTGGGCAGGGGTGGGAGTGAGAATGGCGTGGTCTTAAGAGACAAAAAATTGGAAGAAACCAATTAGATGATAATTAGGGGGGAAAACCCCAAAAGTCTGCACTTGCAACCATGGTGAAATTTAGGTGGGATAGGAGAATTAAGTTAGTCTGAAATTGAGATATGAGAGGGATCCAGGTTGTTGTTTGGGAGACTGTCTACAGAAATTATAACCATGCCAAGCTAGACAATTAAAGTTGCATTCTAGAAGAAAGTACCCAGATAGTCTCCATATAACCACTCCAGGTCAGAGCTGCAAGTGGGTGCCCCATGGGCCAGACTTGACCCACAGATACGTTTGTTTGGCCTAGTGTTGGAAGCGATTTTGAATTGCCAACATTTGAAGATCAGGACTGGACCTTTCTGTTGAAAAATCAAAAGTTCTGGCAACCTTGGACCCACATTCCTTACTGACACAATCAGCTGCCTTTGAGTAGTGGTTGCTGTCTTTTAAAGGAGCACATACTCTTCAGTCTGCTACCACCCTCCACTCCCTCTTGTTTTATACCCAGACATTCTTACCATTGCTCACTTGTATTACCTACTTGGCCCTTAAAGGTGTTAGTGTTTCAGATATGGCTTTCCAGCAGCTCCCTACCCTATTCCCAGGTTACACTGGCAGAGAAATCCTAGCAGCTTTTTTCGAATTTCAGGCTGTCTTAGCTACTTATTATCCTAGAGCACTGGTTCTCAACAGGAGGTGAGTTTGTCCCCCAGGAGGCATTTGGCAAGGTCTGGAGAGATTTTTGGCTGTCACACCTGCTGGGAAGGGGTGCTACTGGCATCTAGTGGGTAGAAGCCAGAGATGGTACTAAGCATCTTATAAAGTACAAGACAGCCTTGTATAATTAAGCCTTATCTAGCCCCAAATGTCAGTAGTGCTGAGGTTGAGAAACTCTGTCCTAAAGGTACATTCTACTCATATCTGTGCTGAGAGCTGGGCCTCTTCTGTGGTGGGTGGGGCCTCAGGCTGCCCTTTGGACTCAGTATGCTTATAGGAGGCTCTTACTCACTTACGGGACTGTAGGGGAAAATGGCAGTTCTTGAGGTCCATAGGTCCCTTCTCTGGCCAGGTGACCAGTAGTATTCTTGGTAACTTAGGTGTCCGGGCGTACTTGATTTGATTGTAGAAAGGTGATGTGTCTATCTTAGGTGTTGTCGGTCTGTTTATCTCTGGGATCCTGCCTGTTGTGGAGGCTCACACATATCATGGGAGATTATTTGCTGTAATAATCTCAGTATAGAAATTGTACAGCATTGACATTGGCATCAAAGCAGAGGCTTGCTCGCACTGAGACTCCATTCACCCCACCCTCCACCTGCCAGGGTTTGTTTGGCAAGGCCCACAGTGAAGAAGAGCAGGAGGAGGCTGGAGCAGGAGCTAGAGGAGATGGGGGAGGGAGCCTGCCAAGGGGGAGGCTGGAGTGAAGAAACACTGTATAATGCCTGAATAACTTTCTCTTGTCTCTTGCTGTCTTGGGCTCGGGCCTGGCCAGGGTTCCGAGAAGGAAGGGTATGCTCCCCTATTTTGGTCAGTGTTGCTTTGGATAGACAACTTTCATGTTCTGAAAGTGACAGGCCACAGAAGGACTGGGTCTTTACCAGTCTGAAAGACCCTGGAGTCTACCCCTGTATGAAGCTTGAATGGTTTGATAATAAGAGTAAATAATGTGTATATCCGTGTCATTAAAAACAAGGAGGGGGAGCCTGAGTGGCTCAGTTGGTTAAGCATCTGACTCTTGATTTTAGCTCAGGTCATGATCTCATGGTTCATGGGCTCAAGCCCTACGTTGGGCTCTGTGCTGACAGCCTGGAGCCTACTTGGGATTCTCTCTCTCTCCCTCTCTCTCTTTGCCCCTTCCAGCTTGTGCATGAGCACATGCACACATTTTTTCTCAGAATAAATAAACTTCAAAGAAACAAACAAACAAACAAACAAGGAGGTTTCTCAAAAAGGCATATACCTGACATATTCATATGCATCCTGAGACGTAGCTCCAGATTCCAGGATTTCCATTTGGAAGGGTGTACCTCTCCCGGACTGTTGTTGAACATTTTTCTCCTAATATATTTGTAGATGGTCTCTCCCCTGCTTTTTTCTTCTTCCGCCTTGTTGCTGCTGTTGTTGAGGATTGCACTCCTTTGTCCTTGAGTGCCCCTTCGTAACACCCAGCTTGTTTGTGGGAGGAATTGGAAGCTTTCCTTCCTCTCCCTGTTACTGTGGGAAAAGGGAGCTGCGACTGTCAGCATAACTGGGACTATAGCTGTGGATTGCCAAATCATCTCCTCACCAGAAGGAGAATATGAGAGGCACAGTTCTGTCGTAGGGCGCGTGTATTATCCAGGATTAATTTCGGTTTCAAACAACTGAAAACCAAAAGCAGCATGGCTCAAATATATTGAAGGTTATTTCTCTCACATATTAAAAGTTTACTTCTCTCACAGCTGTATGGGGCTGGTAGGATGACTTCATAATTTTTTAGGGGGCCAGGTTCCTTCCTTCCACCTTCCTGCTCTCCTGTCTTCAGCACATGACTTCTATCTAGCTGGTGGTCCAAGGTGGCTACTCAGGCTCTAGCTATCAAGCCTGCACTGTAGCTGATAGGGAAAACAAAGAAAGGCATGGGCTGCCCTTGAAAGAGACTTCCTGAGGTCTTAGTTATATGAATGTTTGCTTACACCCCTGGGGCAAGAGCTTAGTTATTTGGCCATACCTGCCTGTGGAGAGGGGCTGGGAAATGTCAGCTTTATTTTGGGCAGCCATGACTCTAGCTAAAAATTCAATTACTGAGGAAATAATGGAAGAACAGATATTAAAAGATAACTAGCAGTTTTTGCCACAGAGAAACTTTAGGGATTTGTTTCTGCTTTGGGGTTGGGTATGGATCTGCTACAAGCCCCTAGAGATTGAAGACCTTCACGTGGACCCCACCCTTATCGGCGCACGCTTTCCAGCCAGGAAATGAGATCTGGAGAAGAGGGAAGGCTTGGGTATTGTAATTGTGGTAGTTGCATCTGAGCGCCTGGCCTCCGGGCCCAGCTTTGTGCTTGAGCCCTGACAGAACCTATGGCGCTAGATAGGGATGAGAACTTGGGGAGGTGTGGAGGGGTGGGATCGGATGGTGAAAATTAGAATCAGGAAAACATTAAGGGGACTTGGATTCTGCATGGTAGACTGTTCTTGGAGCTCCCTGTTCTCTGGCAGGGCTGAGAGGACGGTGAAGCAAGTAAGGCTCCTGGGGCCAGCATTTAAGGATGCACTCCCTCTGGGGGTGCCTGGATGGCTCTGTCGGTTAAGAGTCCAACTCTTGGTTTCAGCTCAGGTCATGATCTTGCAGTTGGTGAGTTTGAGCTCTGCATTGGGCTCCGCGTTGATGATGCAGAGCCTGCTCAGGATTCTCTCTTTTTCTTTCTCTCTGCCCCTCTCCTGCTTATGCTCTTTCCCTCTTTCTCTCTCAAAAATAAATAAACTTAAAAAAAAAAAAAAGGATGCACTCACTGTGAGGTTCTCCAGGTGGCCCTGAAAGTAAGCACCTCCTTGAATTTTGTGCCCCAGGCACCCTCCTCATCTCATTCTACTTCTGGCCTTGCTCCCTGGCTGCACATTGTTTTAGATTAAGTATTTTAATTTTTCCTGAGGAAGAAGCATTTGTGTGTGGCAAACAAGTCAGAGTACAAAGCATTATACAATGGAAGAAGTGTCTCTCCCTCACCAGAGCTTGGTCTTCTTTCCCAGAGGCAACCACTGTGACCAGGCTCTTTTGTATGTTTCCAGCTGTCATTCAGAAAGGGCTCCGAGGGGATTTCCACGAGGAGCTGCAGTCTTTCACTTATTGGCAGGCGTCATTGAATTGCCACTGCGTGCAATATTTACTCCTGTGCTGAGAGGATCAAGCCAGGGGGGAATTTGTAGCACAACGGAGGGAAGAAGAAGGAACAGGAGTGAGAGGGAGTGCCTGTCAGTGGATCTGAGGAGTATGTCTTCTCTTCTCCCCCATCTTGCAGCCACATCTTGGTGCTGTAAGGCACAAGCACGGCGAGCACGGATAGGGCATCGTGAGATAGTCTCTTTCTTCGAGTGTATGTCCATCTTTTTGGCACTCTTTTTGTCCCTCTCTCTGTCTCTCTTGGTCTCTGTCTCTTATCTCTTTCTCTCCTCTGTCTTCTGTGTATTTCTGTATCTTTCTCCGTTAGTGTTTTTCTCACAAGCTGCACACCCTCTCACTTCTGCTGTTTTTCATAGTCCTGCTTCCTTCCGCTGCTTTTTTGTGGTTTTTGTTCCTCTGTTATTACAAGGGCCTTTATGTACCTGTGACTTGCTGTGTCTCCCAACTCTGCTACTGTTAGATAGAGTCCTTCTTGCTACCCCACTCTGTGTTCCTGAGAAAGACAATTGAATAGGCTCAGCTTGAGTGATCAGCTATGATAGGTGAGGCGGAGCAATTCCCAAGAAGGGGCCTGACAAGGTACCTCAAAATATGCTTACTGTCTTGGATAGAGGTCTGTGGATTACTGGTGGCTATTAACTAGGTAATCCTTATGCTAGCTGATCTAGGCTTAACCCCACACGGAGAACTTTGATTAGCAGGGCAGGTCCCTGGGAAGACCTGCCAGCAGCGTGCATTCCTTTGGCCTTCCCTCCCCTTTGACCATCACCTCCCCCCATCCCCCAGAGGACTAACTAGTGAGCACCTGTATCATTTGCCAGAGTACCAAGTGAAAGCTCTTTAAGTGCTATGGAGGCTGTTTAGCCACCATGTTTATTTCCACAGGCTCTAGGCTCTCTTCACATCTGAGTAGAGAAATGTCAACTTTCAGACAATTGCCTCATTCTAGAGAATTGGTGATTAAATGAAAGTCATCACCATCTTTTTTTTTAATGTTTATTTATTTTTGAGAGAGAGAGAGAGAGAGAGCGCGCGAGCGAGCGAGTGTGTGTCAGTGGGGGAGGGGCAGAGAAAGAGAATTTCAAGTATGTTCCACACTGTCAGTGGGGAGCCTGACATGGGGCTTGAACTGACAAACTGCAAGACCATGACCTGAGCCGAAATCAAGAGTAGGATGCTCAACCGACTGAGCCACCCAGGCACTCCAAAAGTCATCACCACCTTTTTTTTTTTTAATGTTTATTTATTTATTTTTGAGAGAGAGAGAGAGAGAGAGCACAAGCAGGGGAGGGGCAAAGAGAGAGAAGGGGGCAGAAAATCTGGAGCAGGCTCCTGGCTCTGAGCTGTCAGCACAGAGCCTGACATGGGGCTCGAACTCATGAACCCTGAGATCATGACCAGAGCTGAAGTTGGGTGCTTAACTGACTGAGCCACTCAGGTGCCCCAAGAGTCATCACCATCTTGATTCCAACCAGAGTTCATCAGTTCCCCTCTTTGCTTAGCAATAAACTTAAGAAAACAATATGCTTTTGTTTCCCCCTAATAGTTTGTGATCTCCTTGGGGATGCACCACGTCCATGCCCAAGGGGGAGACCTTCTTGAGACTGATGTCCTTATGACCATAGCATGAGTTACTAAGCTGTGCTGTGAAATGGGAATGCCATAGGGTTCAGGGAGAGAGAGAGCTCAGTGAGGGGCTGGCTGGCATATTTGGGGACGGTTTTACAGAGGAAGTGGGGACTGAGCTAAACCTTGAAAGTGGGAGTTGTTGGCTGTGGCAGGAGGAGGAAGAAAGGACATTTCTTTTAAATGTATATTTGGCACCAGTAAGAAGAGAGTCTGGCTGAAGGAGAGAGTGCAAAATGAGTAGGAGTAGGTAGAGGCGGCCTGGGGGATGAACCCAAACGATTTTGTAATAATGTATGAGGTTCACATGAAAGTTGTGTTTTTGGAGGCTGAGGGCAGCAGTTAGCAGTGTCACTGTGAGCCTCTTGTATTCTGTTCTTGTGTCCTCCTGGTGGGTCAGAGCAGTCCCTATTTAGCAAGGGTAAGGTGCTGGGACACTCAGCACAGGGCCCAGATATCACTGATGTCCATGAAGAGTGGGAACTTAAAGCCAGCAGTGCAGACAGGAGCCTAGAGAATGCCCAAGCAAGCTCGGTTCTCCATGGGCCTCACTGAGAATCAGAAGGTTTGGATAGAAATGGGGGTGGGTGGATGGGAAGGGGGTCCTTGTAAACTTAGGAATGGTGGTTAGCCTTCTATTGAATAGGAATAGATAAGGTTAGCCTTATCTATAGGAATAGGGACAGCTATATTTTAGGGTTGTGAGAGTTAATCGAGAGGATGCATGTGGAATTGTCAGGTACATAACAGGCTTTGAAAAATATATACTTAACTGCAAAACATTGTCTAATTCCTAGGTGACCTGTCACTTGTATTCAAATTCACCTCATTTATTGATGGACCGCTCTTGTCCCCATTCTCTAATGTGGCCATGGAAGTGTTTTTTGCCTTGGGTGCTTTGGAACCTTGGGAGTCTGAATGGGGAAGAGTGGGTGAAGTCCATTATTCCTGGTCCTGGGGGCAATTTCCAAAAAAATGATTCTGGCTGTCAGAATTAATGAATATGTGTTAATGCATGCCTTTGTGTCTTAACTTGTCAATAGTGATGGACAGATGGTGGATGGCCCTTCATTTGCCTGTTCATGTGGTTTTGACTAGATCATTGGTCCCTTTGGTTTTAGTCAGGGCAGAAGTAATGCTCTTTAAGGAGAGGTTGGGTCACTGTGCCCTCAGCTCAAGCCTGCCAGTGATTTTTATGTTTTTCCTTCTAGGTCTGCTGACATTTGTCAACTGTGCCTATGTCAAGTGGGGCACACGTGTGCAGGACACGTTCACTTATGCCAAAGTCCTAGCGCTCATTGCCATCATTGTTATGGGCCTTGTTAAACTGTGCCAGGGTAAGATGGGCCTGGGCTGGGAAGGAGGGTGAATGACTCTGGGAATTTGCGTGGATTTCCGGAGGAGGACATGAGGAATCTTGGCTTAACTGATCAGCTGGTTCTGTGTATATCCTAGACTGTCAGTGAGAGTAAGACATCTGTTCCTGGGCTTCTTGGACCAGGCTGGCTTGGCCAACTGAACATGGGTCAGTCCCTCCCTCAGGACTGTTTTCCCTTTGTGGAGGCTGGGAACATTGCAAGAAGGCAGCTGAGAGACTAGGTCATGTGTAATTGGGTCATAAATGTAGCTGATGGGGCTAGAGTGAGCCCTGCTAAGGCCCTGTTTTTGGTCTTTGACTGCTAGGCAGCAAGTGGGAAGACTTGGCTCTCCGTGAGAGGAGTGGGAAGGTGTGCGTGGAGGGTAGATGGAGTATAGAAATGAGTGGTTATTTTGGAGTCTTTACTTTTTGCTTTTATTGAGAATATGGTCCCAAAAGCTCTCAGCAAAATATTAAAATAGTATGAAGCACTGGCTTTCCTACATGTTGGCTTTAGAAAGCTTTTCATTTCTCAATCAGAGTAGACTGGCAGGGAGGGTAATAGGCCTCACAGGGTCTCCTGAGCTCTCAGGGAAGTCCTGTGGTGTCTTAGCCACAGATATCTCAATCACTTACTTAACAACCCAGTTCTCTATCATCTGTCTCTGAACTCAGGTGTGTTTACATTTACCAGGGGGAGGGGAGACCCCCTTCTCAGATGTATTGGATGAAACTCTGGCTGGTTTTGGAGTTCAAAAAGCTCTCTTTTTAAGTGCCTTGGGTGATTGTTAGGCAACTGGTCTGGTACCTTGGCATATGTGCCAGGCCAGCCATCTGGATGTCCCTGGAGTCTCAGGAACATCTCAGGTCAAATTGGGTAGCTGAGTTATCGTCCTACCAAGATCTGTGCCTTAGGAAACCACTGCTGTGAATGATGACTGACACCCCTTGGGCATGAAAACCCCGATTTTCACTTCTCTTGCTGCACACCCATCCCTTTTTGACACATTGAAAGAATAGGTCTACTTTTTGTAGGAGGTTACAACAGGCTTCCTTAGAAGTATGGATCTTGTTTAAAAAACCTCCAGTGTGCCCAGATGGTCTTTCTTCTGGGAAACTGGGTGCTGCTCCCTTGGCTTTCAAGTGTTCGGGCTCCAGAGGCCTTCAGGAAGAACGACAGGTGCCTAGGCTGGCTCTCCACTGGTGGAAGTGGCGTAGGGCTGCCCCAGGCGCAGCGAGAGATGAGCAGACGCCGGTTCCCACATAGCCCAGGATTTCCTGCTGCATGCAACCACAGCCCCTGCAAGTAGAGCAACAGCGTTCTCCCCACAAGAATGAGAAAACTGACCACATCGTGCAGTGGTCTTGGCCAAAAGAGAGAGTTCCACAGGAAGGTCTAATTGTTAGTTAAAAATGCGAAACGGTTTTATGTCTAAAAAATAGGAAGAAGAGCTCAGGCCTACTGTGAGGTCAGTTGGAAATTCAGCAGAGCTTTGGAAAAGGTGTTATCACTTCAGAAGGCAGCCAGGAATGCCTTTGTTTTTCTGAGATTGTGTAATTTTGCTAAAGGAATATGAAGTTTCTTGAGGGAGTGGGTGGGGTGAGAAAGTACAGGGAGCTGGTGGTTGTTCTTTTGGTGTTAAATTTGTGTTTTTTTTTTTCTTCCCTCTGCCCGCTTGCTTTTCCCTTCTTTTCTTGCCCCTCTTTTTCCCCCCTCTTTACTTACTCTTTCTTACTGTCTCTCCCTGTTCTTCTCTTCTTATACCTTCCATCTCTCCCCTCCTTCTTCCTCTTCCTTCTCCCTGAACCCCTTCCCCTACCTGCCTTTGCCCCCACAGGACACTCTGAGCACTTTCAGGATGCCTTTGAGGGTTCCTCCTGGGACATGGGAGACCTCTCTCTCGCCCTCTACTCTGCCCTCTTCTCTTACTCAGGTTGGGACACCCTTAATTTTGTAACAGAAGAAATCAAAAACCCAGAAAGGTAACTGTGGGATCACACTCTCACTCCCCAGCTTCGCTGGACCTCCAGCTGATAGTGGGTGCACTTGCCTTCTTCCCTCCCCTCCTTTCTCTTTCTCTCATTCCTTCTTCTTCTCCCTACTCCCTTTTCTCTAGCTCAGAGGAATTAGGGGCTATGCTGGGAATGAGTGAAGGTGGGCCCCTGGCTCCTCACCCTCAGGTTTATGCTGGACGATCCCCAGGGTCCTTGCTCAAGGAGAGGTCCTTCAGTGGGCAGTAGCTGACCCAGCTGGGGCTCAGGTGTTAGAACCTTGTACTTTGGTGCTGACACTGAGGCCTCGGGAGCCAGAAGCTTATTCTGGGCAGCCCGGTCCCCGGAGGACACTGGATCTGTTGGTCCTATTGTGGTGAGGATCAAATACTGATCCCCAGCTATCTTCACAGAGAAGGGTTTCTCTCTCCCCCTCTCCTTCTCCTTGTCCCCCCCGCCCTCTCTGCTTCTCCATAGAAAGGGCATGGGATTCACACCCACCCTAGGCCATATGGGGAAGAGGAGCCTGCCTCAAAGATTAAGAGCCAGGAACTGTGAAACTTCAGAAAAATCCCTGGGTGGACTTTTTGACTCCAAGGAGAGTTGATTCTAGGTAGTCCTGTCTCACTTGTCCTGACAGAAATTTGCCCCTGGCCATTGGGATTTCTATGCCAATTGTGACGCTCATCTACATCCTGACCAATGTGGCCTATTATACAGTGCTGAGCATTTCAGATGTCCTTGACAGTGATGCTGTGGCTGTGGTGAGTACCCATTTGCTCATCATCTTATAATACTGAATGGCTCAATCTCTCTGCAGCCACTCCAGTTCTGCAGGGTGGGATGATGGGTCTAGGTTAGAGGGTGGGTGGGTTGCTCAGTAGTGATGGCGTTTGTCCTGACAGCATAGGTACAGGAGGCTTACAAAACCCTGTCCTGTGCTGAGTGCCTTCTGTACTCTGCCCTCAGACATTTGCAGACCAGACGTTTGGCATGTTCAGCTGGACCATTCCTATTGCCGTTGCCCTGTCCTGCTTTGGGGGCCTCAATGCATCTATCTTTGCTTCATCAAGGTACTGTGTTTCTGCCTTACCAATAACAGACTGCAGTATTCAATCCCCTCAGGCTCTAGGTGAGCCTGTAAGAGCCCTTCTTCCCCTTCTTTCTCTTGGATATACAGGGTGTATGTATGTGTAAGCTAGTGTGCATGCATATGCTTGCCTTTGTGCAAACACTTGTGTGCTTGAAGCTCATGCTTCCATCTGAGATGAGGACAGATTGTTTAGAGGTAGAGGGGAGAAAGGTACCTTGGAGTAGTGACCCTGTCAGGGACTATATACTCTGGGCTCCTTGTGGGTTATGCTGCAGCCCCGGGAGTCATTCCTTTAGAAGATTATTATTGAGCACTTGCTGTGTACCAGGTATTAGGACAGGATGACTCTGCCCCTCATTTCAGACACACTAAGGCTGGCAGGTAGGCTCTGGCTCTCCTCTCTGTGTAGATTTACCTATAGGAGCACTTGTCTTTCCTCTTGTTTCAGAGAAAAGAGCAGTTCTGCTTTTCCAGGCTCACTCTGGATTCTAGTACCACCTTCTTTTTTGGCATTTTGCATCGTCACATGGCCCTTCTCAATTGGTGGGTGTTCACTTGGAGCCAGCTCTGCATTCTTCATCTCTACTCAGTGAAATCACAAAACAGCTTTTCTTATCTACCTTTTTCCTTATGGACACACTTCTTGAGGGAATGGTCTGCATTTTGACTGTCAGTCATTTTTCTAACCATTATACTTTGGCTTCTACTACCTAAAAAATGTTCTTATTAAGTGTACCAGTGACCTCTTTCTTAGCCTGCTTTTAATCCTCCTACTGGACCTCCGAAGCAAGTGATGCTTACCACCCTCTACTTCTGAAACTATTCCTGTGACTCTGTGAGACTCTGATATCTGAGGGGAAGACTTCTTTCCTGATTTCTCTTCTGCTCACCTTATAAACATTGCTGTCCCAGGATTGGGAGTGTAATAGGTATTCAATAGACATTTTCTGCATGAACAGATAAGATGAACTAGTTAAAAAAATAGTTTCATCCTATTTATTTTTCTTACTAGTTTTGACACCCCAGTCCATGTCACACTGGGGCCTCCCTAGGGTAACCAGAATAATAGAGAGATCAAAGTCTTGTAAAACAGTGTGGTGTTATCTTCCCTTACTTCAGCTTGGTGTGGCCAGGATTGCACCAGATGTGACTCTTAACAAGTTACCCCCCACAAAAGACGGTATTTCCTATAGCCTTATTGATTCCCAAGATATCCCAGTTGGCTCTGTCAATCTTCTTTTTTTTTAATTCTTTAAATGTTTATTTCTTTTTGAGAGAGAGGGGCAGAGAGAGAGAGAGAGAGAGAGAGAGAGAGACAGAGCATGAGCAGGGGAGGGGCAGAGAGAGAGGGAGACACAGAATCTGAAGCAGGCTCTAGGCTCCAAGCTGTCAGCACAGAGCGTGATGCAGGGCTCGAACCCACGAACTGTGAGATCACGACCTGAGCTGAAGTCAGACACTTAACCAACAGAGTAGCCCAGGCACCCTTTCTTTTTCTTTTTTCTTTCTTTAGATTATTTATTTTTGAGAGAGAGAGCAAGAGAGCGGCGGGGCGGGGGGGGGGGGGGAGAGAAGGAGAGAGAGAGAGAGAGAGAGAGAGAGAGAGAGAGAGAGAGAGAGAGAGAGAATATCCCTAGCAGGCTCTACACTGTCAGCACAGTGCCCGATATGGGGCTCAATCCCACAAACCTTGAGATTGTGGTTTGAGCTGAAATCAAGAGTCGAACTTAACCGACTGAACCACCTAGGTGCCCCGGCTCTGACAGTCTTCTTAAAATACTTACATGGTAGGTGCCTTTTAACCTCATTCATCTATATTGTGGCATTGACAGGATGGAGGTGGGGGATAGG
This sequence comes from Cryptoprocta ferox, assembly GCA_028646485.1. Taxonomy (NCBI): domain Eukaryota; kingdom Metazoa; phylum Chordata; class Mammalia; order Carnivora; family Eupleridae; genus Cryptoprocta; species Cryptoprocta ferox. The sequence continues at coordinate 39,511,208 of CM053563.1, forward strand.
GGATGCAGAGAGTAAGGGTCTGGACCTGCATTTAAAGGGGACTGCAGTAGTGTCAAGATAATGCACAGTTGTTTCTGTGTCACCTTTTCACTTTTTCTTTATTACCCGTGTAGTTGTCTTTGGCTTTGTACTAGACACCTTTGCTTCACCAGAACATTATCCCCTTCCAGCATCCCCTCTACCATATTTCTTTTCTAACCTAGCACAAATTATTAACCTTGTGTGAGCCAACTCCCAACATGACCAACTCCCTCTGAACTTTCCAGATGCTATCCACAACTCCTGTGGCTCCATCTGGATGGCCCACAAGTATCTCAGTGCACTCCACCTGTGCTTTGTCTCTAGTTGTGGTGTTATGTGCTATCAGTTCTCCTTGCGTGGCCTCTTTATTTTTCCCTTGGTGTCGACCCTCTTGTTCCAGCTCAAACATGTACATGCATGCACACACACATATATACATACACTTACACGTAATGAATCACCAGATTTAATTAAGGTTGTCACATATGTCTTGTTCTCTCCTAAGCCAGGGTGTCTACCCTCATTCAGGCCTCTTCTCTTATGGGACAGTTGTCACAGATTGCTTTCTTGTGTGGCCTTCTCCCTATACCCTAGCCTTTTCCTCCTTTCGTTGGCTTCCATGATGCCACCAGAGTCTCTGGTGTAAAAGTTCTGTCAGGACTTTACTTCAGAGCCACAGCCGACTCTCAGTGTTTGTTCAGACTCCACAGCATGGCCTTGTGTGCAAGTTCTTTCCAGCTGTCTCCTTACACACCTTATCCTGGGACTGCAGGCATTCTAGTACCAGCCTTCAAGGAGGACACCCTCTTGACTCCTCCAAGCTTCTTTTGCCTTTTCCTATGCTGTTTCCCACCCACCCACTCACCTTCTGGCAAACTCCAGCTTTTCTTCCCAGCCCAGATATGGTCATCTCTTGTGAAGTTTTTTGTTCTCCTAGCCCACCCAAGCCTGGTGAGTGCCATGTGCTCCATGATGATGCTGACCACCCTGGTTGATGGTTCATTTCTGTTGCTCTGTTTCTCAATCAGTAGGGCTCTTTGGGGACAGAGAGGAAGCCTGGGTTGTCTCTTTGACCCCCAGGCTTGTCCTGTCCTCTCACATATCAGGAGCTTGGGGAAGATATATAGAGAGCTGGCTGCCCTTCTTTAAATAGCCATTGTAGGGGCGCCTGGGTGGCTCAGTCGGTTAAGCATCCAACTTTGGCTTAGGTCATGATCTCGCGGTTCGTGGGTTCGAGCCCCGCGTCGGGCTCTGTGCTGACAGCTAGCTCAGAGCCTGGAGCCGGTCTTTGGATTCTGTGTCTCCCTCTCTCTGACCCTCCCCTGCTCACGCTGTCTCTCTCTCTCTCTCTCTCTCTCTCAAAAATAAAAAATTATAAATAAATAAATAACATAACATAACATAAAAAAATAAAGACATAAAAAATTTAAAAAATAAAATAAACAGCCATTGTATTAAGTATGAAATTTTTGGGGTGGTAAAGTGGAGGTACCCCTGGTGGAATGGATTGGAGTGCCAGTGAGTGATGGCAGGGTGAGGCATTCATTGGGTGATTGGTGGGTTTTATAGTTGAGGGGCTGGGGGCTGTCCATGGCCAACAGTGAGGTAGGACATGCTGGATAATGTTGAAGGACCCATGGTTGGAGGTTGGAGACATCTGTGGGTAAAGCTAAGGGGTGAGGGTGGGGGTAGCTTGGGTTGGGCATGCATAGAGAACACGTGATGCTCCTGAGACGCTGCCTCCTGCTTTTTTCTAGAGCTCTGAGCCTAGTTTGTCTGAGGAGTATGGCTACGTGGCTAAGTGAAAGGATCATCCTGACACACTTATTGTCCTTCTAGGTTGTTCTTCGTGGGCTCCCGTGAGGGCCACCTCCCGGATGTACTGTCAATGATCCACATTGAGCGTTTTACACCCATCCCTGCTTTATTGTTCAATGTAAGCTCTGCTGGGGGAGTGTGGGCATTGTAGTCCCCCTGCTGACATTATGAGAAGACTAGGTGGAAGGTATACCCGTTTCTTAAGACATTTCCCAAGCCAAGGGCCACCTGGGTGACTCAGTTGGTTAAGATATTTCCCAAGCCTCTCAGTGTTTCTTCTTTTTTCTTAAACATTTTTTTAAAATATAAAAGTAAAACAGGGCACCTGGGTGGCTCAGTTGGTTGAGCATCCAACTTCAGCTCAGGTCATGATCTCACAGTTCGGGAGTTCCGGCCCCACGTTGGGCTCTGTGCTGACAGCTCAGAGCCTGGATCCTGCTTCAGATTCTGTGTCTCCCTCTCTCTCTGCCCCTCCCCTGCTCACACTATGTCTCTCTTTCTCTCACAAAAGTAAATAAACATTTTTAAAAAATTTTAAAAAGTAAAACATAATTATATTAGAGAAGGCAACAGTACAAAAGAATATAAAAATCAATCTGTAAAATTTATCTATCTTTTCTGTCAGCAGTTCTTTTCCTCTTCTTCTTTGCAGCTCCTTTTTTTTTTTAATTTAATTAAAGCATATTTAGAAAAGCCAGGCCAGTTGTACACCAACTATTCATATTATAGACATCATAGATTTCTGTATAGTAGATGGCAGTAAAGTGTTTTATCCTAACAAAATCAGTAAATTATGAAAGTATTCTAACAAATGAAAAAAGACCCAAAGAAGGACTGCCGTTTTCTAATTTGCACTAAGGCATTACATATATAAAGGCCAACAAAGGCCTTGAGAAAGGCCTTACTTCAAGATTTGGAAGACAGTTTATTTATTTTTTGTCATTTAGTTCTTTTCTGGTTTCATTACCTAAGTTTAAATTTGGATTCATCTGGAATTTATATATTAGTGTATGGAGTGAGGGTGAAATTCACTTAATTTTTTCTCAAATGGTTAGCCAGCCATACCAATATCATTTATTGAATATTCCATTTATCCACAGTTTAAAATTCTTCTTGTATAAAAATAATAGCTAATTTTTAGAGTGCTTCATATGTGCCAAGTATAATTAAATACCCCTTAAGTAGTATCATCAGCTCAACTAATCCTCTGCATCAGCACCAACCTTCATTATTATATCTGAATTTCTGAAATCTCTTTTTTAATGTTTATTTATTTCTGAAAGAGAGAGAGAGAGAGAGAGAGAGAGAGAGAGAGAGAAGGCATGGGGCAGGGGCAGAGAGAGAAAGGGACAGAGCATCTGAAGTGGGCTCCCAACTGACAGCAGTGAGCCCCGTGTGGAGCTTGAACTCACAAACTACGAGATCATGATCTGAGCTGAAGTCGGATGCTAAGCGGACTCTGCTACCCAGGTGCCCAGAATTTCTGAAATCTGAAGAGGGACTGAAGATACTTCCATAGTTTTTTCTCCACCCCCTCGAGTTTTCCTGGCAATTACATTTGTATTTCTCTTTATGAATTTTGTTATTTTGTCAAAATAACATAAAATCTTCTCAATATTTTTATTGGGACTGGATTGAATTTATAAATTTAGGAGAGATTTAAAAAAATTTTTTTAATGTTTATTTCATTTTGAGAGAGAGAGAGAACGAGTTGGGGAGGTGCAGAGAGAGGGAGACACAGAATTTGAAGCAGGCTCCAGGCTCTGAGCTGTCAGCACAGAGCCAGATGCAGGGCTCGAACTCATGAGCCGTGAGATCATGACCTGAGTCGAAGTCAGACGCTTAACCGACTGAGCCACCCAGGCCCCCTTTGAATCATCTTTCACCCCACTTTTTCCAATACAGTCCCCCTTTTCTCCCCAGAATGGGTTCTTTTTGTTTTAAATCCTTTGTTGATAATTTAGGTGAAACGATTAAATGGGGAAACTCCATATTCTTGAAGTTTAAGTAAATCTGACCTTGTCCCAGGACTCTAGTCCCTGATTTCTGTCTTCTAGGACTTTTTTGTTCCAGAGGGCAAATTCTGTCTACGTTTCTTATCAGGGGTATAGATCCATTTTGCCTATCTGCATTTCTAAGACCCTGGGACAGTGGGTTCTGGAGGCATTTCCTCCATTTGTATGCCAGGTGGTTGGGACTCAGGAGTAATGGTCTCCAGAGGGCAGTGTTTCATGTTGAGGTTGATGCATCAAAGTAAGGAGGGCCTAACTGTTTGCCATCAGAAAGGGAAAGAGTCTGGCTTGTTATTGAAATGGTTGCAAAAAGAAGGGAGGCATTGTGTGTAGGAAAGACCAACAGAAGAGGGAGAGATGCTACCTTGAAGGTTAATGCAGAGAACTGACCTATCTGATGCCAAGGGGTCACTGAAAAGAACTGGAGCTAAATCAGCAATGAGCGGCAGATCTGGTACTGATTCCTGGGTGGTTGGAGTCTCCTAGGGTGGCCTGTTGGTGACAGTGCCCACTCCTCCTCCTCCTCCCCTCCTCCTCCAGTGTACCATGACACTCATCTACCTCACTGTGGAAGATGTTTTCCTGCTCATCAACTACTTCAGCTTCAGCTACTGGTTCTTCGTGGGCCTGTCTGTTGCTGGACAGCTCTACCTTCGCTGGAAGGAGCCGGAGCGGCTCCGGCCTCTCAAGGTCAGTGACTCTGGACAGACTAAGGGGGTGGGCCATCTCTTCTAGGTGACTTCTCTGTACCCTGTTCCTGCATAGCACTTTAACTCATATCTCATCTCCCTCCATTTCAGCTGAGCCTGTTTTTTCCCATCGTGTTCTGCATATGCTCCTTGTTTCTGGTGATTGTGCCTCTATTCAGTGACACCATCAATTCCCTCATTGGCATTGGGATTGCCCTCTCTGGGGTTCCTATCTACTTTGTGGGTGTTTATCTGCCAGAGTCCCGGAGGCCACTCCTTTTTCGGAATGTCCTGGGTAAGTTTCTTTGCCCATCAGTCACTGCCTCTGTGTGTGTGTGTGTGTGTGTGTGTGTGTACAGATGTGTACAGATGTGTACAGATGTATGCAGAGGTGGGAGTGGTGGCTAAAAGCTTCCCCTATAACTAGTGATGTACTGGAGAGCACGTGACGTCTCTCATTTTGATCATGACATGAGCACTTCAGTTCTAACTTTAGAGTCCTATCTTTGGGTTAAAACACTTCCTCCTAAAAGTACAATCCATGTGGGGAGACGAGGAGTCATGCATCACTTTCTGGTTGGGCATGGGATGGACGTCAGGGAGGCTCATGGGGGTAAGGAGCGGAACCTGGCACAGGATACCCAAGGGACAAATGGGAGGGAGCCATAGATGTGCTTTCATCAACTTTGTGGTATTCATATTGGGATTGTAGCTAATCGTCAGTTTGCTGAATTCTGTTCTCTATTTTCATTTAGCTGCTATCACCAAAGTCACTCAGCAGCTTTGCTTTTGTGTCCTGACTGAGCTTGATGTAGCTGAAGAGAAAAAGTTTGAAAGGAAAGCTGACTAGAGGCCAGAGGTGATGTCCCCTGAGGCCTGGAAGGCCAGCCACAGCTACCAAAGTCCAGATGACAAGACTGCAGGCCCAACTCTCTTGTTCTAAAGGAGCCTGTGGGCCACATTACGTAAGGGGGCTCAGGGCCAATGGTCTGCTCTGGTGGTCAGAGCAGACTCAGGGTCTGAGGGCAGCCTGAAGATGGGAACTGTATAGAAGGTGGTGGTGGGGAGGGCTTGGGGTCAGGGAAATAGTTATTTAGTTTTGTTTCTGGTGAGTAGGTGTAGCTTACCAAACACTTGGCAAGTTGCACTGGGGAAAGAGGGAGTGCTAGGTTAATAGCTGCGGCTGGAGGTTCTGAATTTGATATGTGAGGTTTGAATCAGAAGTCTCTACAACAGGGGCGGCTTTATGGGAAGTTTTCCTCTGAGCAGGTCCGAGCACCTGACTGTAGAGGCCTAAAATGCTACCATTTCTTCCTGTGACTCACAATCTTTCCCTGGAAAGACGGTCGTATTCCATTATTTATTGATATTATTTAATCCAGAACCTCAGTTCTAGCAAAGCATTGGTGTTCATTTGACAGGATGCAATAGGCTGATTGTGTTTAAAAATTCAAAGTACCCCAAACTGAGTCCCTCTGCCCTTAGAGGTGTCTCTCTGTGGTGGTGGATCAGACTTCTGACCACAGATTTTTTTGCTTGGTTTTAGCACATTCTTCTGTTGAGTCTTAGCTGCAAAGGTGAACTTTAAAGATTTTTTTTTACCTCCTGTATCGGTTACACTTTAGTTAGTAGGTCACGGATTACAAGCACCTGGCTCAAATCAGCAAGGACAAATGAACAAATTCATGAGTCAGAGTCTGATAATACTGCTATTGAAGGATAATCTTTTATTTTACTTAAGACCTTAGGTCTTTGTTCTAGATGATAGAAGGTAAATTTCTGGGTTTCTGGTATGAACTTTAAGAGGACATGAACTGTTTTAGAATTCAAGTGGAGTACCTGAATTCTCTCAGCTGTCAATGGCTTAGAGACCATCTAAGACCATCTCTAAGCCACCAAATAGCTTGTTTCTCTCTATTAGGGCCGGTGTGAGGGATGCTGTGCAGACCCACGCAAGCCCACCTTGGTGCTAGAAGTGGTCATTTCCCTTTTCTGAAAACCTCACACCACGCTGCATGCTCCTCTTCCATCCCCAACACTGGGCTTTGTTTACACTCCGAGCTGTCTTGGTGTGGATCATCGGGATAGTGCATTCCTGTCCTGTCTGCCTCCCGTTGCTTGGAGGTTTGGTGGGCCTGCAGTCTCAGGATGAGCTTGGCACTTGTGTGGACTTCTATTTTCTCCCTGTGGAGATCAGTGAAAACTCTGGGGGGAAAACCTGCTTCAACCTCAAATCTGGCTCCTCACCAGACTGCCTGATTGGAAGCAACTAATTCTGGTGCTCAGGCTGCGCTTTAGCATCCAGGTCAGGCCAGAGCAGGTTTGGCCTAATGGATGTTCCTTCCCTCATGGGCAGCCATGGTTGCAGTGGACTGTGCAACTGTCCTGTGATGAGTCCAGACACTGTCATCCTGGGTCCAGAGAAACCTGCTGGTTTGGCTCATCCCCCGCCTGGACTTATCCTTTGGTTTTAGAATTGGTCAATTGTAAAGACAAGAACTATCAGGCAATCTCCCGTTCTGACCATTCTTTTCCACCAAAAGGCCCCAGTCGCAGCCAGGGGAGTGACCTTGGTCATACTTGCTCAATAAAGACAATCAGGGGAGCATGATCACAGCTGTCTTTGGTTCAGGGCATGCATGGATGAGAAAATGAGAGGATATTCTTACTGTCATGGGTTGGGGCAACAGGGAGTCTGTGCAAAGGCTGACTTGCCTAGACTATGTAAACATGACTCCTGTCTGAGCCAAGATGGCACCTTTCCCAGGGATCCTCTGGAGCTAATCATTGAAGTGGTGTGTGCCTGTCTTGAGGATCCCTGACCAAGGTTTTAGCTTTCTACACTGAAGTAAATGGCCAGCTAGTCCCAAGAACTTGCTGTCCCCCATGCTTCTCCTGGGGGAAGCATGGGCCTCACACCCTAAGTGACCCCATACAAACTTAGTGAGCCATGTCATCCCCTTCTCATTACTGGATGATGGCAAAGGCATTCTTCCCCTCTGTGCTGGATACAGACTTTACCCAGAAACCCTTCTGTGGGAGAGAAGCCAGAGACTCCCTGTGGCACTCAAGCTTTGTGGTGGAATTAAATTTCTGCAAAGTCTTTGTTGTTCGTCTCCTTCAGTCCTTCTCCTGGTGTGCTAATCCCTTTTGCAATAGGTACAGTATGTGAGGTTGTCAGCCCTTTAATGTTGGCAGACCTTAATGAGTATAGAAACAGCAGTGAGCACATTATAATGGCACTGAGTAGTTTTTAATCCTCTTTCTATGTCTACAGGAGACATGTAAATTGCTGCCTGTTACTTACAGCACTGAATTGTACCTTTGTGGATAGTTAGGATGGTAAACCAACATTTTGTTGGTTTTCTAGCCACAAGAGTAGAGCCTGTGTACATATGGAATTTAATCATTTTGGCAGGTTTAACATAAATATAGGAACTAATATAGGTAAAGACCTACAGAAGGAACATAAAGTGAAAGAATGGGTGGAGGCAGGTTAGAAAAAGAGAGATACTTAAGAAATTTTAAAAGATGTGGATAGAAGACATCCCTGTGCAATTCATGTTTCCGTGCCACAGGGCAAGAAGGCACATTTTGAATCAAAGGTTCTGTGTATTCTTTTCCTAGGCCTGTACTATCCAGTAAACTATTAGCCACATGTAGCTAATTAAATTAAAAAATACGATTCCTCAGTTGCACTAATCATTTTTTAAGAGCTGAGCCACATATGACTAGTGGCTACTATTACACAGGACAGATATGGAACATAAGTATTGTGCATGAAGTTCTATGGGACAGTGTTCTCTTGGAAGAATAAATGCCAACTCAGATGGTATGGAAAGAAGTTAAGGACAGAGTTTGCTTATCGGTAATAAGCAAGTTCTGGTAATAAAACTGGTCCTGTTAAATCAGTTTTTGCTGAGTGCTGTGAATAGTCAACATTTCTCATTGGAAAGCTAAGTTCAGGATATGCTTTCCTTTTCTTCACTTGCCTAAAGTCCTTAGTGTCTAAGGTCAATCCTCAAACTGTGGTCTCACTAACCCCTCTCTCCCCCATTTTTGGTGGAGGGTGGGGATGGGAGATAGGAAGTACAGTGGGAAAACATGTAAAGCCATTCAGATTTAAAAGGTTTTTGAGGGGGGAGGCGCCTGGATGACTCAGTCGGTTAAGTGTCCAACTTCAGCTCAGGTCATAATCTCACCATTCGTGAGTTCGAGCCCTGCATCAGGCTCTGTACTGACAGCTCGGAGCTGGGAGCCTGCTTCAGATTCTGTGTCTCCCCCTCTCTCTGGCCCTCCTCCACTTACCCTCTGTCTCTCTCTCTCAAAAATGAATAAACATTCAAACAATATTTTTAAAAAAAGGTTTTTGAGGGGTGTCTGGGTGGCTCAGTCCATTGAACGTCCAACTTTTGATTTCGGTACAGATCATGATCCTAGGGTTGTGGGATTGAGCCCGTGTCAGGCTCTGCTCATCGTGAAGCCTGCTTAAGATTCTCTCTCTTCCTCTGCTCCTCCCCCACTCACACTCTCTCTCTAAAAAAAATAAAAAATAAAAGGTTTTCAAGGAATTACTTGCTCACATATTTAGTTTTTATTAAACACAAGAGTATCACATTCATACATACCCGTTCTTTCTGGCACCAGTGCCAAAGGAAGACAGCAGTCTTTACAACCATTATCAGAGTCAGGAAGCAGGGAGGTAGAGACAGCTGTTAACTTCAAACCTCTCAGAGCGCAGGCAGATTCTACCTTCCTCTCTATGGCCAGAACTATCCAGTCTATGCTGCTATAAGGGACCCACTGTAGCCCTTCTAGATTCCATCAAAAGAAAGGCTTTAACTGGAGGCAGCTGGCCTGGTGGTACAGGAGCTAAATCTTAGTGCTGAGGAAACAGGAGCCTCTCCTCCACTTACTGGCCTTAGTGTAAGAGGAGAATGGGAAAATCCCCAGGCCAGGAAGCTTCATTTTTACAGCATTTTTTTTCAGACTATAGGGTCACTTTTGATGGAGGCAAAGGGGCCCTACTCTTACTGAGAAAGATACACTCCTTTAACACAGGTTTTCACTGGTAGGATGGTGCTTTTGGACATGCTTTTTCCTCTATTTGTTATGCTAAGAAACCCAAGGATGTTACTAGGGTGGCTGAAGTTGCAGTCAGAGCTCTCAAGGGCCTGTGATAGAACCTCATAGATCTCCCAGGATCATCAGTCTGAATCCAGGTCATTGGGGCTGTCATAGCCAAACTCCTTCTGCACATCCAAAGGGTATTTGCTCCACATCTGTGGTCTGCTGTTGCCACTTTCCTCTTCACTGAAGCTGCCGTATTCATCAGACCCTAGAATGATAAAAGAAAGGGGCTCTGTTTGAGTTTCTAGGTGACCACGACAACCTATACCATCTCACGAAGGTCTGGTTTTTTGTTCTCTATTCTAAAATACTTGCTCAGTAAAGAGAATTTTGAATTAAGCGGCGGGGGGGGGGGCGCCTGGGTGGCTTAGTCAGTTGAGCGTCCTACTTCAGCTCAGGTCGTGATCTCACGGTTTATGAATTCGAGCCCCTTCAGTTTCTCTGTCCCCTTCCTCTGCACTGCTTGTGCGCTCTCTCGCTCTCGCTCTCTCAAAAATAAACAAAGAAAAAAAGGCAATCCTATTTCTCTACCACCTAAACCAAGTCCCTCAACCTTGGAATATTTTTTCATTTCTCCCGTAAGTATAGGATTTTTTTTTGGTTATAACAGTTGTAGTCATACTGTAAATATAATTTCACATCTGCTCCTTTCAACATATCACAGGCACTTCCCCAAAAGAATATTCCATACTTTAATTGTTCCTCTGTTAACAGAGACCAAGAAGTTCTTTTTGTTGGAACAAAGAACATAATCACTGAAGGAACTTTATCATAGTATCTTTTCTTCCTCTTTCCCTGGGGTACCATGTCTGTGTTGCAGTTTTCTACCTTGTACTTTCCTGACTGAGCAAGAGAAGAAACACTGAACTAGATTGTTTCCCTTAATCCCCACCACTGAGGTTAGTGCAATGTTCTCTTGTTTTCTGGAGCAGGATGAGGCTCAGTGAGGTTGAGTTAATGTCCCCAAGACCTGCAGATAGGCAATGACAGAACCAAGGATTTGAACCCAGGCCTGACTGACATTAAAACCCCGGGAGACCCCCTGAAAACACTGGTCCTTGGGGCTCCTAGAGCTCCAATGGCTTGTGGGTGAGTTGCTGGGAACTCAATGGCAGAGAAGGAAAGCCAGTTAAGATGTGAACTGTGCTCACAACGGTCTCGGATCCCACCAGTCCCTTCCTATCCAACGCTGCCACCCATGTACCTCTGGAATCTTCATCTCCATCACTGTTCTCCTCCTCTGGGTACTCATTGCGCCAGTTACTCTCACTGTTCTCATCATCATCATCTTCATAAATGTCTTCTGGTTGCTGGTCATCATTCACCTGCACGTCTCAACACAGTCATGAGTATAAGTCAAAACCTCTAAGGCTGTAGGCAGGAAGCTATTAGCAGACCAACTTGGAGATCATTTAAGAGCACTGTGTGGAAAAAAAAGGCAGCCTAGGAGCTGCTTTGAGTCTGCTGCACAAGAGGCTAGAGTAACCTTAGGCTACAAGATTGTGACAACAGCCCTATTCCTGAGTCCAGCTCCAGGCATCACAATCCTGGTAAGATAGGATGAACTCCACCAGAAGGGAACACACCAGGCTGGGGAGGAGAGACAGCTCTGAGCAGGTGATGGCAGTGATCTTCAAACTTAAGAAGGACAGCCAGGTGGGAGAGGCATTAAATGGATTATGGGTGATGCTAAAAATGAGAACCAAAACTTGAGTGTGAGTGCCAGGAAGAGGGGCTATGCAATGGTCCAAGGTGGGTGCTTGACTGTGAGACTACGGTTGCAGTGCAGGTATGGAATATATATGCCTCTCAGTATTTTAGAATTTAATGATGTCAGGGGCGCCTGAGTGGCTCAGCTGGTTAAGTGTCCTACTCTTGATATTGGCCCAGGTTGTGATCTCATGGTTGTGAGGTCGAGCCCTACATCGGGCTCTACACTGAGCATGGATCTTTCTTGGGATTCTGTCTCACTCTTCAGAATAAACAAACAACATCAACAAAAAAGAACTGGAATGCCTGGGTGTCTCAGTGAGTATCCAACTTTGGCTCAGTCATGATCTCATAGTGCCTGAGTTCGAGCCCCACATTGTGCTCACTGTTGTCAGTGTGAAGCCTGCTTCGGATCCTCTGTCCCCACCCTGCCAGCCCCTCCCCTGCTGGTGGAAAAAAAGAATAACGATGTCAGGGGCACCTGGGTGGCTTAGTTAGTTAAGCAACTGACTCTTGATTTTGGGTCAGGTCAAGATCTTGTGGTTCATGAGATCAAGCCTCATGGCAGGCTCTGTGCTGACAGTAAGGAGCCTGCTTGTGACTCTCTCTCTGCCCCTCCCCTGCTCGTGTGAGCACGGGCATGCTTTCTCTCTCTCTCTCTCTCTCAAAATAAATAAACTTAAAAAAAAAAAATGATGTCAAGGGGCACCTGGCTGGCTCAATCAGTAGAGCATGTGACTCTTGATATTGGGGTCATGAGTGTGAGCCCCACGATGGGTGTAGAGCTCACTAAAAAAAGTAAAAATAAAGTTAAAATTTTTTAACATTTATTTACTTTTGAAAGAGTGTGAGCAGGGGAGGGGGAGAGGGAAAGGGAGACAGAATCCGAAGCAGGCTCCAGGCTCCGAGCTGTCAGCACAGAGCCCAATGCGGGGCTCGAACCCACAAACTGTGAGATCATGACCTGAGCTGAAGTCGGACACTTAAACCTACTAAGCCACCCAGGAGTCCCAGAATGTTAACTTTCTTAATCCAAGGTTCCCCTGCTTTTAAGATACAATTTAAAAAAAAGTTTTTATTACCATTCATGTTAAGAATTTGGTTTTTTTCTCTTTATTATAAGCCCCCATTATGTTTTTCCCCAAGAATAGATGGTATAAATGATAAAAATGATATTGGAAACCTTGTATAAGATCTATTAAGTTTAAAAATTATCAATGTAGACTGTTCTCCCCAAAATTTTTTTGCACTAAACCCAGGTTCCTAGGAAGCATTTAGAGTAAATGTTTCCATTTAAGCAAGGACAAGAAGAAGTAAGAACAATCTTGAACCTGGTGGACACAAAGCACCCTGACCAGAGAATTGCTTAGGCAACCTCAGGCCCCTCATCCTCATGGGTCTGCTTACCAGTTCCCACTCCTGGCTATAGGGCTGCACAGAGAGGATGTTCTCAATCCATCCTGGAGTGGCCATCTCCAAGTAGTAAATGTCATATACATAGTCATCCTTCTGTTCCTCCTGGTGCCCAATTCTTGGTCCATCCTCAGATACAGCCAACCGCTCACGGATCAACTCTATGGAATTGCAGAGGATCACATCTGGGTCAGAGGTCTGTAAAGAAATCAAGAGATAATACATACATGATCTAAACCATGGATGTTCCAAAGGAGGAATCTAAGATTTGAGTGAAGGAAGCCTCTCTACAGTTGTCTATGTTAGATTCAAGATTCTTGTCCCCATGTCCTACAAGTCTCTTCTTAATTAGCAATGAAATTAAAAAGTTAATTATCTCTAAAAACTTAATGTGTAGTTTTTCTTTTGAGATAGACACTTACAAGGTAGGCTCCTGTCCTTTTGTGCTTGGCCGACAGAAGAGAGCACATGGAAAGATGGGCCTGAGAAGAGGGTGAGCAGAGCTGGCTAGTCTTGTCGCCACGTCGTCTAAGCTCCTTCGGTATGATGCTCTCCCCTTAAGGATCTGCATTTTGTGTGGTCTCCTAGAGGCATGTAAAGGTGATTCCTAGACTCATGACTACCACTCATGACTACCACCACCTGGCTTGCCCACAATGATGTCCCACTTTTTTTTTTTCAATAAGTATTTTTTAAATTTTTAAAAATTTAAAGAGTATTTTAGAGAGTATGTGTGTGGGAGACAGGGGAGGGGCAGAGAGGGAGACAGTGGATCTGAAGTGGGCTCTGCACTGACAGCAGAGAGCCTGATGCGGGGCAAAGTCATGAACTGTGAGATCATGACCTGAGCCAAAGTCAGACACTTAGTTAAGTGTTAAGTGACTGACCCACCCAGGTGCCCCAATGATGTTCCACTTTTAATCACAAACCAGGAGTGAACTCCCCTATGATCCTTCTGCTAGAAAGAATAGCTCAGGATAGATTGCCCCAGAATAGAACTGGCCCAGGGAAGAGGTACTCGAGTGCCACAGGCTGTGTCATCCAGAGTAGCAGAGGTCAATTTGCAAACCCAGGGGGACATACTACAAATGACGTCTCTCAAGGAGTTCATCAGAGGAGGCTGTGTAGCTCAAACTAGATACCATACTGGGAGGAATGGGGTGTGTTGCATAGCTAAGGCAGCTAAAGGGAGACCAGACTTAGAAGATGAAGGGAATTAATTCTTCCTTGCTCCAAAGTCAAAAGGAACTAGAGATGTCAGTTTTTGTGCAGGCCCTTGGCCAACCTCAAAGTTGTTCACAACAAAGTTTTGGCTCTAATTCAGAAGCCCCCCACCCGTAGTCCAGCAAATTATGCAGCCATTAAAATATTTACAAAGACTAGCAAACAGAAAAATGCCATAGAATTTTATACTCTGAAGATAATAAACCGATTTTACTCTAATTACTGTTGTTATGGGGGTTAAATGGGTGATTTTTCCCCTTTGTACTTTCCTGTATTTTTTATTAAAAAAATTTTTTTTAAATGTTCATCTATTTTTCAGAGAGACAGAGAGCACAAGCTGGGAAGGGGGTAGAAAGAGGAGACACAGAATCCGAGGCAGGCTCCAGGCTCTGAGCAGTCAGCACAGAGCCTGCCATGGGTCTCAAACCCACGAACTGCGAGATCATGACCTGAGCTGAATTTGGTGGCTTAACCAACTGAGCCACCCAGGCACCCCTCCTGTATTTTTTCAAAATTTCTATAAGGAACATATATTATTTTTAAAAAAAGATAAATTACTATCTTGCCAGTCTTCATGGTTATCACTTTAATGGTGCAGGCAGTTGTGTATGTCAATTTCTCACAGTTTTTAGCCTACATATACAATGCTGCAATGAACGTGTTGTTTCCTGCATTTGAAAAATGGGGATAAAATACCTCCCTCATAGGGTTTGCATGAGGAATGAAATGAGTTAAATTAAAAGAAAACATAATAAGTACTTAGCATAGTACTTAATGCACAGTAGTTACTTAGTAAACCAATAGTAGCTTTTGTTAGTACCATAGCTGTTTGCTCCTGCTGAATTATTTCCCTAGGATAAATCCTGGGGTTGAAATCATTAGATAAAATGAACTGAACCTTTTCACTTAAAAAAAAAAATGTATATATATATATATATACACACACACACACACACACACACACACACACATACTATACAGAGCAAGAGAACCTTAGGCAGGCTCCATGTTTAGTGCAGGGCCTGACCTGGGCTCTTCGGTTTGATCACATGACCCTGAGACCATGACCTGAGCCAAAATCAAGAAGCGGAAATTCTACCAACTGAGCCACCTGGGTGCCCCAGAACTTTTTCACTTTTTAAGATTTCCTATTAAATAGTACTTTATTTGCTTACAATTTAAATGGGGTCAAATTAATGAGAAATGTGGCAAAAAATGCTGTCATTACTTTTGTTCAGTTTCTTTATGAGTGGATGGCTTAGAATCCCAACAATAAAATAAATTTAAGTAGAAGTGCTTGGGTGGCTCAGTCAGTTGAGTCTCTGACTTCAGGTCATGTCACGGTTCATGGGTTCAAGCCCCACATCAGGCTTTGCTGACAGTGCTAGGAACCTGATTTGGATTCTCTGTCTCCTTTCTCTGCCGCTCCCAGACTTGCACACATGCATATGCACGTACACTTTTGCAAAAATAAAAACATTTAAAAAAAAAATAAAAAAATAAAGTAGTTTTAAAATAGGTCCCAAGCTATTTTTAGGATTGCTGATATGTAAAGCCAGCCATGCTGTTTTCCAAAAGCCTTCCATCAATTTTAAGCACTACATCATGTACGATTTTAATCATAGCTTTTCCAGCAGTGCTACCAACCTTTCCCCTGCTAGTCTAGTAGACATAAAACCCCAAGTCTGCTTTCAGCTTAAATCCATTTTTTAAAAAAATAATTACTATGGGCAAGCATTTTTTTAAACCTGTGATTAATTCTATAGCTGTGTTTTTGAATAGCTGTTTAAAAGACAATCCTGAGGGGTGGTTAAGCACCTGGATTTTGGCTCAGGTCATGATCTCTCGGTTTGTGAGATGGAGCCCCCTATTGGGCTCTATACTGACAGCATGGAGCCTGCTTGGGATTCTCTCTCCCTCTCTCTCTGCCCCTCCCCCACTTGCACTCCCTCTCTCTCAAATTAAACATTAAAAAAATATTTATGGTACATATAAAAAGAGACGAGACATATTTCTTTTCTAATAAATAAGGTAGTGGCCAATTATTACTCATTAGTAGCTCTTTTGAGATAACCTATCAAATCTGCCCTTTTCCCTGTCTTCTTAATGTCAGTGAAGATCATTTTTGTTTCAGGGATGTACTTCTTGGGATTATCTAGATACTCCATCGGTGTCACTTTTCCCCAGGTGTTGCCTTTGTTCTTGTTGGCATCTGTGTAAGAAAATCCAGGGGCCTGACCTATCTTTCACCCAAATGGACCATGGAGATCTGACTCAGTCTTGTGTTTGCCTTGCCTCTTGTTTCAATGGTATGGTACTGGGCACACTTCTGAACAAAAATCTTGCCTTTCTCAACATCGCCCATTTTAAAATTGCTCTTCCTTCACATGGAAAATGAAGGTGTCCACTGGCAAGCCGGATGTCCTGCTCTCTGATGTGCAAACATTTTTGATGTGTTTAGTTTTTATTACATTGTTGGGAAGTCTGTGTTCACATTCATCATCAGTTTATATACTGGTTTTTCTTATAAAATTGAATGAGCTCTTTGATTGATTTGATTCCACCGAACACTGGTTTACTTTAAAATTATTTGACTTGTAACTCATCAATTTCATTTAATTTTGGTAAAAGATGTGGCTATTGTCATCATGCACAAATTGTTATCCAAGTATACTAGCATC
This sequence comes from Cryptoprocta ferox, assembly GCA_028646485.1. NCBI lineage: Eukaryota > Metazoa > Chordata > Mammalia > Carnivora > Eupleridae > Cryptoprocta > Cryptoprocta ferox. Next base: position 39,527,906 of record CM053563.1, read on the forward strand.
ATGATTAAATATTTTTTGCTTGATATATTTGGAATTAAAATTTCAGTTTTTATTTTAAAAAAATTTTTTTTAATGTTTACTTGAGAGAGAGAGAGAGAGTAAGCGAGTGAGCACAAGCAGGATAGGGGCAGAGAGAGAGAGGGTGACACAGAATCTGAAACAGGCTCCAGGCTCTAAGCTGTGAGCACAGAGCCTGACGCAGGGCTTGAACTCACGAACCACAAGATCATGACCTGAGCCGAAGTCAGACACAACCGACTAAGCCACCTAGGTGCCCCAAAATTTCAGTTTTTAAACTTCAAAAACTTTTAAAAGGGGTGAAGAGTGAAGCTGATTAAGTTCTTTTTTAATTTATTTTGAGAGAGAGAGAGAGACAGACAGAGAGACAGAGAGGGACAGTGTGCAAGCAGGGGAGAGGCAGAGAGCAAGAGGGACAGAGGATCTGAAGCAGGCTCTCTGCTGTCAACATGATGTGAGGCTCGAACTCATGAATCATGAGATTATGACCTGAGCCAAAGTCAAAGTCAGAGGCTTAAGCAACTGGGCCACCCAGACACCCCAAGTTTATTTATTTATTTTTTTAATGCTTTTCAATACAGGGCAAACCAGGACAAATACAGGTTTTGGAGTTTTCTATTTCTATAGTCTGAATACATGTAGTAAACTTTATTTTTTGGAACTGAAGTACAAAACAAATTTAGTAAGTCTAAAAATGAAAAGAACACTGGATTAAATGTGAAAAGACTTGCATTCTAGACTTAAATCTGCCTCAAACTTGATTCACTAGGGAAGACTAGTCCTTTAACCTTCCTTTGATGAATTTTTCCATGTTTTATCTTTATGTTGCTCAAAACCCTCCAGTAATTACCCGGCTAAGGGTGAAAGGCAATGTGTCCTTAAAGTACCTTCAGGGTCGGGGCCCGGGTGGCTCAGTCGGTTAAGTGTCTGACTCTTGACACTGGCTCAGGTCCTGATCTAGGGTTCATGGGTTCGAGCTCCATGTAGGGTTCTGTGCTGACAGCTCAGAGCCTGGAGCCTGGTTTGGATTCTGTGTCTCCCTCCCTCTCTCTCAAAAATGAAAAAACATTAAGACAAAATGAAAACAAATGTACCTTCAAGGTCTAACAAGAATCCTTTCCCAAATTCCTTATCATTCTCCCCCAGTTCACTGAGCTCCAGGCACAATGATCTTGAAAACACCAAACTGCCTTTCCCTCACATATCCACAGTGCTTTGCCATTCACCTCCTCCAAGTCCTCATTGAAATGTCATTTTCTGAGACCCTCTCTGAAATGGAACCACTCTTTTCCTGTCCCCCGCCTTTCCCTGTACAGCCCTTATTAAATCCGTTTACTGTTTCTCTCCTCTACCTGAATGTTAAGTCCTCAAAGCCATATCCACAGAACCTAAGAACAATGCCTGACACATAGTGGACACTCAGTAAATACTTGTTGAATGAATAACCTAATCTGTAAAACGAGATTATCTCGGCTGATCATCCATCAGTAAGGCGAAGCCGCGTGCCTTCTCTTGACTGTGTGCTGACTTAATGCCCAGACTCCTGGCACTATCCGCGGAAGCGCAGCGCTCTGTTCCGTGCGGGTACTCACTTTGGGGGAGACTGCGGCGGCGGCGGCGGTCTCTGGGTCTCCTTCCTCGTGAACTAGGTCGAACAGCTGGAAGCTTGCGTCCACGGTGGCTTCTGGGTTTCCCGGCGCGTCTTCGGACTCTAGGCTACCCGACGGAATTCCTGAGGATCGGCGGCTAGAGATCACCCTGTAGCGGCCCTCCTGTCGGATCTCCCGAGCCGAAGCGCGGAGTTCTCGGCGGATACGCTGCTGGCTGCCCCGGGAAGGCCGGAGGGCGGCTCGAACGAGCGCCTGGACTGGCTCCTCCTGGAAGGTGATAGGGAAGAGAAGCTGGCGTAAGTAGGCGGTTCGTCAAGGGATCAGGGATACAACTTCCCCCCCGGCTGCACCGTAAGATCCTTTCAAACACCGGCACCATCCCGCCCAATACCTGGGAGCGCACGGTGGCCACCAACTGGAAGACATTATTCTCCGGCCCGCTCTCCACATCCTCGGGAGGTGTCTTTTGGGCCGCCGACTCGACTGCGCTGCTCCGTAGGCGTTTACAAGAGAGAACAAGGGCTTCGACAGGCTCCGCGCTGCGCTTCCGCTTCACGCGAAGCACTGCAGTCCTGCCGGCCTCCATACCCGCTGTCGCGGAGGACTCTGGGAACCCGTGGGGTACGACGGGAGAGCATTTAAGTTCCGCTTCCGGCCTCGCTCCCGGCATGCTCAGCGGACCCTGAGAGATCCCGCCCCCGTACGCCAGCTTCGGCGTGGTGGAGGTGTCGGCGGAAGTGAACAGAGCTGTACCCGCGGCGGGTGAGGCGCTGGGTAGGTTGGGAAGGTTGGGTTGCAGTTAAGAGTCCTGGGTGCAGCCATCATCCGCCCCTCAGCCCAGCGGCTCGGGCCGACGGACCTGGCGTGGGCGTTCTAGGCTGCCGGGGTATCCGTCTCTTCCGGACTCTCGAGGACCTTTCTAGAGTCCGCATGGGACGGTTTGGAGCACCTGGGCCGGCAGAAGAACTGGAATACCGTTGGGCCCTGACTCTGCCATTCTGTAGGGTGACCTCTACCGGGACTTGGGTTTTAGTACTTGGTGTCTGCCTTCAGCTACAGAAATTCGAACCGCAATCATACGGAGATCCAGCTATCACACCTTTGGCCCACGCTTCTCTGATTCAGGGAACTGCTGATGGGCTCGCTTTTCCCAGTCACTGTGTTCTGAGTAGTTGGAAATCAGTCCATTCACCACACTAGCCAGAAGGGCCCTGTAAAAGCGTACATCTGACGTGAACATTTTTGTGCTTAAGACCCTCGAGTGGTTCCCAGGGCAATAAGAACATGGTCCGAAGCCAGCATGGTCCAGTGTGATTTGCAGTAGCCCACGCTTAATCTATCGTTACTCAGTACTTTTGCTGGAAGTGCTTCAGTTATTCAGGCTTTTGTCGGTTTTGCTTATATACACAGTTCTTTTTCCCCTTAGGGCTTTTTCTTGGAAAAGTAGGGGTAAGGTTTTCAGAAACATAAGAACTACTCTTCTCTCTTATCTTGAAGGTCTCAACTTAAATGCAGTCTTCCTCAGAGAGTCTCTACTACCTTGTTAATTCTCTTTCATATCACCCTGCTTCTTTTCCTTTTTGGCCCTAACATAGTTTGTGATTGTATATTTAGTCTTTCCCTTATTAGAATCTAATCTTTTGGAGGATAAAGATCTCCTTTATTTTGTTTATGGGAGTTCTCCAGTCCCCAACGCAGTGTCTGGCATTGTATAAATTTTACTAGACTTTGAATGAATGAAGCAAATATCTGCTCTGAAATCTGACTGGTAATCCATTTAGGGCTTGGCATGGTGGTTTCCATTCTCGGCTTGTAAACTATCATGTGAGTTCATAAGTCTTGTAGAATGAGGAGGGCATCAAAGGAGCTCCCGAATCTGGAATGTGAGGCCCTTTTGGGAGAGGACAAGTCATAATGGTAAAAGGGATTTATCCATAGAAGATGTGTAGTACTCACTCAAGAGGTTACAAGACATGGTTCTGATCATCAAGCATTTATATAAATTTATATGAAACTTGTAACTTCTCTAAGTTATGAAAAAACTATAGCCCTATTTATAGCTTAAACAACAGCACATACAAAGGGGGAATTCCATAGATTAGAGTTCTGTATTACACTCTTAACCTCTAGATGACTTCAGAATTGATCTCACTTGGCCCACAGGATAAGGGTTTTAGGACTCTGCACAGTATGTACCCCACTGATTGTTTGACATCTTGTTCAGTTTCTTTTTTTTTTTTTAAAAGCTCTTTGACCTTGGCTGCAGCAACTTTTTTTAAAAATGTTTATGTATTTTTGAGAGAGACAGAGTGTGAATAGGGGATGGGCAGAGAGAGAGAAAAGGACACATAATGTGAAGCAGGCTCCAGGCTCTGAGCTGTCAGCACAGAGCCTGATGTGGGGCTCGAACTCAAGAGCGGGGAGATCATGACCTGAGCTGAAGTTGGATGCCAAATTGACTGAGCCCCCCAGGCGCTCCTCCTTTTTTTTTTTTTTTTTAAACATTTATTCATTTTTGAGAGAGACAGAGACAGAATCCGAAGCAGGCTCCAGGCTCTGAGCCGTCAGCACAGAGCCTGATGTGGGACTTGAACCCACGAGTGGTGAGATCATGACCTGAGCCAAAGTCGGAAGCTTAACCAGCTGAGCTACCCAGGCTTCCCTCTTGTTCAGTTTCACTTCAGCTAAACTGGTTTATTAATGGTGCATGACTGTCTGAGCCTTTCTGATCTGGTGAAGTGCCCTCTCCTTCCCATGCTCCTCCAAATCCTAGCCCATCTTTTAAAGCCTTCCCTGAACATTCAGTCAGATATGGTCATTTCTTTCTACTGTGGCATTTTTTGGACACACTTCTCTAAAACACATTACAGATTCTGATAGTTAGAGATACTCTTTAAAAAATAAATTAACATAGGAGAGGTTCACAGCTGATTGCAGCAAAGCTTTTTAACCTGTAGGTTGCACGGGTGCCTGGGTGGCTCAGTTGGTTGAGCGTCCGACTTCAGCTCAGGTCATGGGCTTGCAGATCATGAGCTCGAGCCTCACATCGGGCTTCATGCTAACTAACAGCTCAGAGCCTGGAGCCTGCTTTGGATTCTGTCTCTCTCTCTCTCTCCCCCCTCCCTCTCCACCCCCACTCATGCTCTGCCTCTCTGTCTCTCAAAAATAAATAAATGCTAAAAAATATTTTTTAATCTATGGGTTGCAACTCACAGGTAAATTGTGAAATCAGGGGCACCTGGGTGGTTCATTCGGTTAAGCTCAGGTCCTCATCTCATGGTCGTGAATTCAAGCCCTGCATCAGGCTCTGTGCTGACAGTTCTGTTTGTTTTAGATCCTCTGTCTCCCTCTCTGCCTCTCAAAAATAAATAAATAAACATTGAAAAATGTTTTTCAAAAATAAAAAATAAATAAACATTGGAAAAAATTGTGAAATCAGCTTAATGGATCATAATCAATGAAAAATGAGGGGCGCCTGGGTGACTCAAGTCGGTTGAGCGTCCGACTCTTGATTTCGGCTCAGGTCAGGAGTTTGAGTCCCGCATCAGGCTCTGTGCAGTTACTGCATAGCCTGCTTGGGATCCTTTCTCTCTGCCCGTTTCCCATGCACGTGTTCTCTCTCTGTCTGTCTCAAATAAGTAAACTTAAAAATGAAATACCGTAGAATGTATCAAAGGACTTTGCCCATAGGAAGACTAAATATAAATACTGTTTAGTGAAAGTGTATATGTACACATGTGTGTTGTGTCTTTACATAAAGTATATTTCTTTCTGGTGTTGCCAGAAAGTTTGGGAGCCACTAGATGACACGATGAGTATACTGAGATTTTAGAAGTAGAGTTTCACTGAAGGACACATTGACTACTTTGAACCAGACCACTGACTGCCCAAGTCTTTTCAGAAAAGATGTTTCTCCATCCTCTTTTATAAGAATTAAGTGTTTAGCCTAAATAACTTTGAAGAAAGGCAATAACTCTGGTCAGTAAAATGCCTTAGGGACGTTTAGGGACCTGTGGAGTAGGCATTCTTTCTAAGGTTTGCTGAACACAGAGCAATGTTTAACAAGAAATGAAGGGAGTGTAGAACACTTGAGGTTTTCTGAACGTAGGAGGGAGGGTGCTGGTAAGTGCCCATACCTGCTGAGAGGTGCCTTCAGACTTTGAGCTGTGGTGTTTCTGTCAGAAATAGATCTCTGCAGAAATTGGGCATACAGGATGAATCTGGAGAATTTGAAGGATTTTTTAAGATGAATTTTTAAAAAAATTTATTTAATCTATACCTAATGTGGAGCTTGAGCTCACAACCCCAAGATCAAGAGTTGCACACTCTTCCAGCTGAGCCAGCCATACATCTTTTGATGAAGAATTTTTAAAAATTACTTTTTAAGTCAAATATTCAGTAGGTAAGAAGTAATCATTATTAAAAATGGTAAGTTATAAAGAAGGACACCACCCGGTTTTATTTTTTTTAATGTTTATTTTTAAGAGAGAGAGAGAAAATGAAAGTGGGAGAGGGGCATAGAGAGGGGGACAGAGGATCCAAAGTGGGCTCTTTGCTGAAAGCAGAGAGCCCAATTCGGGGCTTGGGCTTACCTGACCGGAAGTCAGATGCTTAACCGACTGAGCCACCCCCACCTCCACCCCATTTTAGAAGAAACAGTACACTTACTTTGAAGCCCCCTGTATGGCCCTCCTTGATCCCAGCCTTTTCCCTTCCCTCTTATGGGTAACCACTGCCCTCATTCCCTGCTGTGCTTTTTAGCATGATCCCTGAAGAATATTTTGTTGTTTGGCATCATTATAAATTTTATAAAAATGGAATCCTGCATGTATTCTGTGATTTGCTTATTTTTTGGCTCAACATAATATTTTTGGCATTATCCACACTTGCTAATAGCTGTGATATATTTGTTTAGATGAAAGTTTTCCTAGTTTATTTGAATTGCTCTTTGTATTTTTCCTTAAACTAACACATCACTACTCCAGTCTCTTTCTTTCTCCTTTCCGGTTAACCACCTGTTTCCTTTTGCTTTATTTCTCTTATCATCTGCCTTTACCTTGAGGCTACGTCCAGATGCACCTGTGAGGCCCATTTAACCTGAAATCACTAATTGCCAAAGTTTCCAGATAGCTTTATGAATTTGTCTATTACAGTTTTTGATATATGCTGAATGTAAAACCAAATAACTCTTGATGGAAAGATTAAAATACTGATTTTTTTAAGTTATTTATTTCGAGAGAAAAGGAGAGAGAGAGAGAGAGAATGAATGAAATAATGAATGAATGAATCCCAAGCAGGCTCCATGCTGTCAGTGCAGAGCCCCAGCGTAGGGCTTGGGCGCACGAACCATGAGAACATGACCTGTGCTGAAGTCGGACGTTTAACCAACTGAGCCACCCAGGTGCCCCTAAAATACTGATTAACAAATAATTTCAGTGGCTCTGACACTTTTGTCTATTTTATGATTTTTTTTCCTTTTTTTTCCTACATTTTGGGCATTATCATGTGAATAGATTTCTGACGATTAGACCTGTCCACAAGAAGTGAGCTGGCCAGGCTGCTTTTCTGTGCTAAAACTGAGAAGCTGATTGGCACCATGAAAGTCTTCTGCGGGCGGGCCAATCCAACCACTGGATCTGTGGAGTGGCTGGAAGAAGATGAGCACTATGATTACCACCAGGAGATTGCAAGGTAACAAGGGCGTGTTCACCATTGGTTGCAGCTGGGTGGGGCACTTGATCTCAAAACATGGGCCCTAGAATCCCATCCAAATGTGGAATAGGCATACCCAGTGCTTCTGATCAGGGCAGATGTTGGTCGTGAGTAGGTCTGCTTAGCCAGGTAGGTTTGTGTGGGGGTTAGGCAAAGTCATTTCTGTGTAGAGAGTCATATGTCATGTAGCAGCTTTATTGGGGTCTCATAGGATCTGTCTAGTGGAGCAGAGAGGACCCAAGTCAGTAGTACTAGTGATAATTGAAGAGTTTATGAAATTTAATCATTTACTTGTGTCACTGAAATGGGGGCACATTTATCATATGTTTAAATTCTCTTCAACGGAAAATGGGAAAATGCATTCCCTGCCCCCTCCACCCCGACTTTAGAAGGGATATTTAAGACTGTGAGTGAGTTACTGTTTTTTTAGCAGTCATTAAGTGCATACAACATACTAGCACTGGGGTAGACCTAATGAAGAAGATAGGGTTCCCATCCTCAAGGAACATACAGTTTTGTGAAAGAGACAGACACATAAAAAATCATGACACAGTGAAGAAAGGCCACTGGACACGGGCCCAAAAGTTGATGGAAGCAGCAAGAACCAGCTGGGCTGGGGGGTGATACATGAGTGATTTCCCAAAGCTACAAGGAGGGAAGTCGCTTTCTGAGCAACCGGGATCACACGTAACAGTTTGGGGGATTGCTAGCAGTTCGAGGTGTCTGGAATATGGGACAAAAACAGGGCTGTGGTGAGAGAGTGTACCGAAAAGGTAGTCAGGGTCATGTAAAGGGTTGTAGCAAAATGTGAGAAGAGGAGCATGAGGATAAGTCTGGGCTCTGTTGTGTCTTAACTCTGACATTAGCTAAATTCCTTAACTTCCTTGAGCCTCAGTATGATAATCTATGTCTTGATACATGTAATAATGTATATTTTGTTATATAAAGCCTTATTTTAGGTCCTTTTGATGGGTGAGTGAAATACAACGTGTGGTATAGAATAAGGGCTAAAGATACTGCCTTCTTTCAAATGATTTTGGACATCATTTTCTGAGTGATGGAGATGTTAAGACGGGGAGAAAAAAGATTAGGTAGCATTTTGGAACATTTACTGAGAACAGTGGGGAAAGTGGGTTGAAGGGAGTGGAAGCCATTTGGATGGATATTGGAACCCTACAGGTGAGGCAGTGGAGGTGGTGAGATAGCTTTCAGGCAGCTTGAGTTTGATAACTCATTGGTTCAGTGGTGGAAGGAGAGAGAAAATTCGAGAGGCACCCAAGATTTCTGGTTAGGGTGACTAGGTAGATGGAGCTGTGTTCTGTGAGAGGGATGACCACAGGAAGAATGGGTCTTGCTGGATAGGAGAAGGTGATGGAGATTAGATATCTGGGTTTGGACATCCAGGTAGAGATGCCAGTGGGCAGATAAACATGGGTCTGGAGTCAACTTGCAATTGTTAGAATTCAAGATGGAAGAGATTGCAGGCTCTGAGGGAAGGTGTGTGACGAGAAAGGTAGAGGGCTGAAGAAAGAATCTTGGAATAGAGGCAGGAGAACCAGGAGGGAATGGCCAGCAAGTGGAAAGAGGATAGTGTTTCAGGAAGAGGGAGTGTCCAGCAGAGACAGAGATCCTGGATGTTAGTGGTGGAGTGAGTTGGTTGTTCTTAGGCACAGTGATGTGTGTGGAGCGGTGGGGAGAGTGGATGGATGATGAGGCTGTGAAGATGGGGACCAGAAATGCCTCTTGAAAGGTGGGGAAAGACAGAACCAGGTTTCAACTAAGCATTCGTAGGTAGGTTCATATGTAAAAACCATGGCGTGCCATTAAAACAAAAAGTGCTATTCTTCTGGTACAGTGCTCCTTGAAGTTTAGAATATCAACTGCCTGTGTCACAGTTGTGTGGGGAACCAGTTCAAGTGCATATTTCCAGACTCCAGCCCAATTTTCTGTTTGCATGTTATCATGGGAATCTGCATTAAAAATTTTCTTTTAAATTTTTATTTATTAAAAATATTTTAATGTTTATTTAATTTTGAGAGAGAGAGAGATACAGAGCAGAGTGGGGGAGGGGCAGAGAGGGAGGGAGACACAGAATCTGAAGCAGGCTCCAGGTTCTGAGCTGTCAGCGCAGAGCCGGACGTGGGGCTCGAACTCACAAACTGTGGGATCACGACCTGAGCCAAAGTCGTATGCTCAGCTCAACTGACAGCCATCCAGGTGCCTCTACAGTCTGTATTTAAAATAAGCTGTCCTTGGGGCTCCTGGGTGGCTCAGTCGGTTAAGTGTCCGACTTCGCTCAGGTCATGATCTCACAGCTCATGTGTTTGAGCCCCATTTTGGGCTCTGTGCTGACAGCTCAGAGCCTGGAGCTTCAGATTCATCTCCCTTTCGCTCTTCTCTCTGCTCCTCCCCTGCTCGCACTCTGTCTCTCTCTCTAGGAAAAAAAAAAATTAAGCTCTCCATGGATAACTGGCTAGCTCAGTCAGTAGAGTTTGCAGCTCTTGATTTCAGGGTCATGAGTTTAAGCCCCATGTTGGGCATGAAGCCTACTTAAAAAAAAAAAAAAAAAAGTTCTCCGGTGATTTTGACGTTGACCCGAAGCTAGAGATCCTCTGTTTAGAGAGAGCATCTTAGCTCTCACCTACAACTCTTAGAAAGCATCTTTGGGCTGGGCCTGCTGAATTCTAGGGTCTTATCCTGACCCTTCCAGAGATTTTTCAAAATTGTGAATTAATGTGATAGAAAATATGGCTAAGCAGCTCTCCTCCCTTTAAGAGCCTGTAGTTTGGTAAACTCTTAGTTCTCTCTGATGACCTAAGTGAAAGTCCTGGGCATGATACCCCTCACTTATACAGCAGGTATATACTTTTCCTGATTCCTCTCTGCAGTGTTGAATCTGTGATTATCCTAATGTGCAGATGTATGCAAGATTATGTAAAGTATTAGACAAATCGAGTCTGAGTTCTGGAGAGATAAAAAATGTGTGACGTATAACATTATCAGCATGCTGGTGACGGTGACAGGGCTAACTACTGGAGCATTTTTAGATCTGAGGTTCTTTGCTGAAAATAAGTATCTTTCTCTAGGATTTTTTTTTCCCTGCAGGAGTAGAGAATGACAGCTTATAACCTACTAAAATAGTTTTATTTATTTATTTTTTATTTTAAAAAAATGTTTATGTCTTTATTTTGAGAGAGACAGAGAGTGCGTGGGGGAGGGACAGAGAGAGCGGGAGACACAGAATTTTGAAGCAGGCTCCAGGCTCTGAGCTGTCAGCACAGAGCCTGACGTGTGGCTCGAACCCACAGACTGTGAGATCATGACCAGAGTCGAAGTCGGATGCTTAACCGACTGAGCCACCCAGGTACCCCATAACTGTACTAAAATAGTTTTAAATGGGCCGGGGTTAGGGATGAAAAGTACAGTAAAGGGAATGTAGTTAATAACATTGTCATAATATTGTATGGTGACTACATTTACTTAGTGACCATTGAGTATAGAATTGCGAATCACTATGTTGTACACCTGAAACTGATGTAACATTGTCCATTGTAGTTCAGTAATAAATACAAAATAAAATGGACCTTGATATTTGTTCCATCTGACTTAGGAATGCATTTATATATGTGAATGCTTTCATAGATTAATGGATAGCATTAAGAGTAGAGATTTCTGACCTGTCTTTTGTTTCTTTCTAGATCCTCCTATGCTGATATGCTACATGACAAAGACAGAGTGAGTGTAAAAGGAAACCATTATCTTGCTGTGGTGTTTGAAACCTTTAGTTACAAGGTCAAGAATTTCCTCCATAGGCATGATGTTAGTATAATGTACAGAGGCAGTGTGGTGTAATGGTCAGGAACTCAGTCAGGAGGCTGGGTCCTACTTCCAGCTCTGCTGTTCCCCTGAGTGGGACCTTGGAGAAGACATGGGACCTCTGCAGATCTTGTTTATTAGGATTTAAAAAGAGTGGGATATACTAGCTGATCTCCGTGATCTCCTCTAGATACAGATTCTTTAATTACACAGTTGTACCTTGTATAGTCCGTTTGTAATTTTAAAATCAGATCTCTAGAGGCCACTGCAGACTGTTTTGTAAAAGCACATTTAGCTTCCGTTGCACTGTGACATTTCAGCTTTTTTCTTTTTTTCTTTTTGTTTCATCTGAGTTTTCTTTTCCTGTTTGAATTACTGTTCTGGTCTTATGGTGGTTAGCAGTGCAGGCTTTCCTGGTCTACCAGAGTGCTTGACTGGTCATTCTTCTTTGGATGGCTCAGAAATGCAGAAGCTTGAAGGCAAAGGATTCAGAGCCTAGCTTAAGAACCAAGCAGTGCAGGGTAAGAGAGGGATCAGGGCACATGGTCAGGTTGGTCATGAGGCTTTGTTGGTCGTGGTGTCTGCCTCATCCAGGCCTGGTTAACTGCTCAGTATGCATACTTCTTGGCAACATCATGACAGAGCAATCTCTTTCAGCATCATTAGTGTGTAGGCTACAACCAAAAGGGGCTAGGTGCTTCCCTGATTTTTATCAGATAGCTAAGTGCCTTTGCTGAGCTATTGGGGAATTATAGGATGTGGACAAACCTTGTTTCTGGATTTGACTAATTCTAGCTTAGTGGTCTCAGCTTACTGGTTTCTTGAGCTTGTGAGCCTCTCTGATTTTAATATCATCTGCAAAGATGATCCTTTTTGCCTCAGCTTCCAGGGGATTTGGATAAATGGCATTGCCATCCATTCAGCCAGCCAGGCCAGAAAGATGGCACCCTTTTCCTCATCTGAGCACGCAGTCTATGAATCTTTCAACCCTACTGCCTGCTCAGACCTCATTTACTAGTGTTGACCTCTCTTTTCCTTTCCCTACATAGCAGCCCAAGGGGTCTTTCTGAAATGTCAATATATGTTATTCCTCTGCTTAAAACACTCAAAACCCTGTTTAGCACCATCCTCGGTGGCCTCTCACTGTTGTCAAGTTAAAATCCAACCTTGTTGAGGAACGTTCCTAGCTCTTCATTATTTACCTCCCCCCTTTTTCTTTAAAGTTTTTAATGTTTATTTTTATTTTTATTTTTGAGAGAGACCAAGACAGAGTGAGCTGGGGAGGGGCAGAAAGAGAGGGAGGCGCAGAATCTGAAGCAGGCTCCAGGCTCTGAGCTGTCAGCACACAGCCTGATGGGGGCTTAAACCCACGAACTGTGAGAGCACGACCTGAGCCGAAGTCAGACGCTTAACTGACTAAACCAGCCAGGTGCCCCCCTTCACTTCTCTTTTTACATTGAGTCCCATGTTTCCTGGTTCTCCTTTGTTCCTCTGTGGTTCATTCCCTCTTTTTGGTGAAGCACATTCTTCCTCAGTGTCCAATGAGATGGTGCATGGGAGGTGAGAGTTTGAAAACTTTGCTAAACCAAAAACTTTTGTTCTTTCCTTACAATTAAGACTTAAGCTGAATATGGATTCTAATTTGGAAATCCCTTGTCAGAATTTTGACATTATCCATTTTATTATTATTTTTTTAATGTTTATTTTTGAGAAAGTGAGCATGATGAGCAGGGGAGGGGCAGGAGGTGGGGACAGAGGATCTGAAGTAGGCTCTTGTTGACACCAGAGAGCCCGATATGTAACTCAGACTCAACAACCGCGAGATTGTGACCTGAGCCAAAGTTGGACACTTAACCGACTGAGTCACCCAGGTGTTCCTAAAGATTTTAAGTAATTTCTATACCCAACCTGGGGCTTGAACCTGCAACCCCGAGATCAAGAGTCACATGTTCCACCAACTGAGCCAGCCAGGCACCCCCCCATCCATTTTCTTTGAGAATTCAGTGCTATTTTAAGACCTATTACCATTCTTCTTTAAAAAAGTTTTTTATTGTGACAGACCTACAGAAGAATATAAAACATGTATGTACAGTTTAAAAAAGAATAATAAATGTTCATGGACTAATACTCAGCTTGGAAATAGAACATTACAATTAGAATTCCCCTGTGTGCTCCTAGATTGTATTCCTTTCTCTCCCCCTAGAAGTTTCCACTGTCTTGAATTTTATATCAGTCATTCTCTTTTCTTTATAGTTTTACCATCTACTGTATTCAAAAAGTAAATTCTTAGTTTTGCCTGTTTTTGAACTTTATATAATGGAGTCATACTGTGTTTATTCTTTATGACTTGCTTCTTTGCTCACCATTATTTTTGAGATTCATCCGTTTTGCATGATGCTGTGGGTCACGCATTTTCGTGATGTATAGATTACATTGTATAAAAAATCATCACTTACCTGTTCTTCTGTTGGTAGACCTTGGGGTTATTTCTAAATTCTTGCTCTTGTACATAGTTCTGCTGGAATATTCTAGGACCTATACTCTGGTGCACTTTTCTCTAGGTTGATATACCTAGGAATGGAGGTGATGCCCATTTAGTTTGTTCAACTTCATGAGGTAGTATCAAATTCTCTCCCAAAGGATCATGCCACTTTACATTCTCATACTTGTGTATGATAGTTCTTGTTGTTTCACATCCTTGCCAATATTTGGTAGTAACCACTTTACATTCTTGACACTTCGGTAGGTATGAACCAGCCTGTCATTGTGGTTTTAATTTGTATTCCTCTGGGTACTACTGAGTATGAACTCTTTTTGTTTGTTCGTTGGCTTTTCATGTTTCCTCCTTTTTTTTTTTTTTTTTTTTAAAGAGACACAGAGCATAAGCAGGAGAGGAGTAGAGACCAAGGGAAACACAGAATCCACAGCAGGCTCCAGGCTCTGAGTTGTCAGCAATGAGCAGACCTGGGGCTCGAATCCATGAAACATGAGATCATGATCTGAGCCGAAGTTGGGCGCTTAACTTAGTGAGCCACCCAGGCGCCCCTCTTCTTTCCTCTTTTAATACTTAGTTATTTACAAAAGTTCTTTATGTATTTTAGGTACTGATCATCTGTCAGTTACATGTATTGTAGGTGTCTTAGTTTGTGGGTTACTTTTTCATCTGATAAATGCAAGTTATTAAATTTAATGTCAAGATTTGTTTTTTAATCTTTATTGGCTGGTACTTTTTGTCTCTTATTTAAGAAATCTTTCCCTAGGTTTTTGTTTTGAAGTTTATTTATTTATTTTGAGAGCAAAGCAGGGAGGGGCAGAGAGAAGGAGAGACAGAATCCCAAGCAGGCTCTGCACCAACAGTGTACAGCCCAATGTGGGGCTCAGACTGATGAACCATGAGATCATGACCTGAGCTAAGGTCGAGAGTCCCACACTCAACCCAGGTGTTCCCCCTTGCCAAGGTTTCCTCTTAATTATTTTTTTAGTGTTTATTTATTTTTGAGAGAGAGCGCAAGCGCAAGCGTGCATGGGGGAGGGCCAGAGAGAGAGGGAGGCACAGAATCCAAAGCAGGCTCCATCCAGGCTCTGCGTTGTCAGCACAGAGCCTGACACAGGACCCAAACTCATGAGCTGTGAGATCATGACCTGAGCTGAAGTCGGGCGCTCAACCAACTGAGCCACCCACGTGCCCGTCTAAGTTTTTTTTTTTTTTAATGTTTTGTTTATTTTGAGAGAGAGGGAGAGAGCGTGTGCATGTGCGAGGAGGAGGGGCAGAGAGAAAGAGAATCCCAAGCAGGCTCTGAGCTGATAGCACAGAGTCCAATGTGGGCACAGTCTCATGAAATGTGAGATCATAAGCTGAAAATCAAGAGATACCTAACTGAGCCACCCAGGTGCCCCTAAAAATATATTTGCTAAAAGTTGTTCATAATCTTTAGTCTTTATAATATTGGCAGCATATATAGTGATATCATGCTCCCCCCCTCCTTATTCCCAGTTTTTGGTTACTTCTTTTTCTGCCTTTTGTTTTTTGACTTATCAGAGGCTCATCAGTTTTACTAGATCTTTGAAATAACTAATTTTTATAAAAAATTTCTAAAAAATCTCTATATTCCCTAGTTCATTAATTTTTGTTTTATTATTTTTGTTCATCTGCTGATTTAGAGATTATATTGCAGTCCTCTTTCTAATTTTTTGAGGCGGATGCTTACCTTATCTCTTGTCTTTCATAATCTATTTCTTTCCAAATACTGCTATTAGCTATCCCCTGAGTTTTGATATGTAATTTTAAAAAGTTGATTTCTAGATATTTTCTAATTCTTTTGATTTAGTTTTTTACCTGTGAGTTTAGAATTTCTCAATGTTCAAAATTTTCTTTTTCTTTAGTTATATTTTTGTTACTGAGATCTCTGACTTGATTGTGCTCAGGTCAGAGAATATTGCCCTTTCGATACCAGTTCTCTATTAGTTATGGTCTGTTGCATAACAAGTTATCCCAGAATTCAGTGGTTGGAAAGAGTTATTATTATGTCACTATTTCCGTGGATTTGGAATCTGGGCTCAAGCTTAGCTGTGTGCTCTGGCTCTGGGTCCCTCGCAGGCTGTGATCAAGGTGTCAGCCTGTCGGGCAGTCACCTTAAGGCTCAATTGAGGGGAATCTGCTTCCAGGAGTGTGGCCTCTTAATGTTCCTTCCTAACTTGCCAGCTCATTAGTGCATTTTAAAAGATTTGCAAGAGGGCAGAAGGGGAAGGGGGAAACGTAAAGGGGGGTGATGGTCATGATGGAGGTCACTTGTGGGGAAGAGCACTGGGTGTTATATGTAAACCAACCTGACAATAAACTAAAAAAAAAAAAAAAAAAAAAAAGATTTGCAAGTGTTTTCTCTATCATTTGTTGTTTTCAACAGAAGGGTCAGGGTACCTTTGGAGCCAAATTGTTACAGATGGAAAATGTATCTGTGTCAGCTACTAACGAACAGAACTAAAATCAAAGAAATGATTTCCTGAGGAGGGGATTCTTTTTTGAGACAAGGAACCCATGTGAATTAGGGTCTAGTAAGGAAACTCAAAGCCATGTTACTATTTGAACAGAGGGAATTTTACGGGGGGAATTGGTAACATAGATGTGAGAGGCCTGGGAAGCAAATGGGAGCACCAAGGTTACCTAGTGGTAGTAATTGCAGGAAGCAGCTAACTTGCCTAGGGCTGATGACACAGCAGAGTGCGATTCATGAGCCTGGAAGCATGGAGGAGAGGTCCTGTGGAACTGGTGCTCAGCCCTCTGAGAGGGACAGCTGCTTGAGTGCTGGTTCTGTCTCTGAGGCACCCAAGGTGGCTGGTGATGAGAGTACGGAGAGGAGCTGGGAAGGAGTTGGCACCTGGAGCTGGCTGCCACTTCTGGGAGGACCCTGATGAAAGCAGCAACCATTTGGGAAGGAACAAGTTTTCTGCCTCCTCCTACCTGCCAGTCGCCCTGTAGTTCCCGTTATCCATACATAATAGCTGGAAAAGGAGAAGGTTGTTGGCAGAGCCTCAGACCCTCTAAATAGAGTACAGAAAAGTGGGTGTGGAGGGGAGGGACACTCACCAAATAAAGGGCAAGAGGCTGACCCCAGTGCTCTTGGAGTCTCTCAAGGCCTGCTTTACTCAGCTAGCCAGTGCCGTTCCTTGAGAGGCCAGAAAGCCGTGGAGCCATGAGTTACACTGTTGTTGCCAGCCATGACTCCCAAACTTCACAGTATCCTTGCATTTATTTATAGTAACTGGTATGAAGTGACAGCTCTTTCTCCTTTTCTTATAGAATATAAAATATTACCAGGGTATCCGGGCTGCTGTGAGCAGGGTGAAGGACAGAGGACAGAAGGCCTTGGTTCTTGACATTGGCACTGGCACGGGACTCTTGTCAATGATGGCGGTCACAGCAGGGGCTGACTTCTGCTATGCTATTGAGGTGAGCCATACTTCAGACATGTGTCCTGTGTCTTGGTGAAGTCCCTCGTGCACCTTGCCTATCCATTTGTTTCCAAATGTTCATGGAGTGCTCACTCTGTTTCAGGCATAGGGCCAGGTTCTAAGGATATGGAGATGAATCAGACACGTTTCCTTACTCCCGGGGCTCCTTTTCTCCTCTGAAAACAGCAGTTCTCAGCCTTGGCCTGATGACAGAATCACTTAAGTGCTTAAATAGCTTCAGAAAATACTGATGGCTAACTGCCATCCCTGCCTCCCCACCCTACTACCCTGACCCAGTTTTAATTTAATTGTTCTGGGTTGTGGCCTGGGCCTTGGGAGTTTTGACTGTGCACCAAGGTTGAGGCCTGCTAGTTTAAATGTCCCCATAGAGTCTGCTATCTCACTACATTTGTCAGTAGTTGGGCAGTCTGTCATTTCATTCCTTTATTGTAACATTAAACCTACACTGTTTTGTTGATAACGTAAATAATGCATTCCACTATAGGAAATACAGTAAATGTAAAATAAAAATAGTGTGTTAACACAAAGTTAACCATTGTTGAAATTTTGGCATATGTTCTTCCCAGCTTTTGGGAAAGGTTGGCATGTATTTAAACACTTTTTCCTAAAAAATTTGGTTTGTATGGTGATTGAGTTGTGAATAACAAAGTCCCAAAGCAACAGTGGCTTAAACAAGATAGAAGATTTTTCCTTTCTCACATAAAGTCTGGAGACAGCAGTCTGGGATATTCTCTCTCCTCAGACTCCTTCCAGCTCCCCACCCCTCGTTCCCTATAGTGTGACCCTCATGCTTATGGTCTAGAAAGGTGGACAATTTAGGCTAAGGGAATATGTGTTGTATCATCCAGAGTCATGGCAAAGTGTCAGGGTAGAAATCCAGAAAGGTAGATTGTAGCCACACTATGAAGGACCTGAGTGCTACAATAAAGACTTCTAACTCCCAATATCCTGAGTTAGTTGTTCTTAACCTAAAATAAGAATAATGGGCTTCAGGGGCACCTGCGTGGCTCAGTCGGTTAAGTGCCCGACTTCAGCTCAGGTCATGATCTCACCGCTGATGAGTTTGAGCCCCACGTTAGGCTCTGTGCTGACAGCTCAGAGCCTGGAATCTGCTTCAGATTCTGTCTCACTCTCTGTCTCTGTCCCTCCCCCGCTTGCACATTCTCTCTCAAATAAAAGTAAACATTTTTTAAAAATCTAAAAAAAAAAGAATAATGGGCTTCAGGTCTCCACGGAAGTCCTGAGAGAGGGGTGTGTGTGTGTGTGTGTGTGTGTGTGTGTGTGTGTGTATGACTCTGTGCACTTGTCTGAGGACTTCATAAAAAGATGCAGAGTCATTTCTTGGTCTACTGGGTGTCATCAAGATTTTTTTTTTTTGAGAGAAGAGAGAGAGAAAGAGTAAGAATGTGAGCAGGAGAGAGGGAAAGGGAGAGAGAGAATCCCAAGCAGCCTCCACACCCAGTGCAGAGCCTGATGTATAGGGCTTAGTCTTACACACTGTGAGATCATGACCTGACCTAGAATCAAGAGTTGGATGCTTAGTCAACTGAACCACCCAGGCGCCCCCTAACAAAGAAATTTGTTTCAGACTAATGACCTTAGTTAGCCTTAAGTAAATTTTATTATTCTTACTTTACAAATGAAGAAACTAAGACCCAGAGAAGCTAAAGACTTAATCCCACAATTAATAAATAGGAGAGCTAGACCTGGAGACTTGGTCTTTTGATTCCTAATTAAGGTGCTCACTCTACAGAGGTATTTTTGATGGGAGAGGATGTGTAAGTGTGAGATTTCTAGTGTGGGTGTCTGGGGAGCAGTGGTGCTGTTGACTGGTGAAAGGAACTCAAGAAGATACTTATTTTGTATCAAAGATAATGTATTTCACGTAGGATGTGCTAAGTATGAGAGAGACAGGTCTCCGGGCAGGAGCCAATATATGTGTGGACTGCTAATTAAAAATACAGGGTGAGGGGGCACCTGGGTGGCTCAGTCGGTTGAGCGTCTGACTCTTGATTTCAGTTTAGGTGATCTTACAATTCGTGGGTTTGAGCCCCACTTCAGGCTCCTCATTGTTAGTGCATAGCCTGCCTGAGATTCTCCTTCCCTCCCTGTCTCTGTGTCCCTGCCCTGCTTGCATTCTCTCTCTCTCAAAATGAGTAAATAAACTTAAAAAAACAATATATGTATGTATATATATATGTGTATATGCGTATACATATAAGTATATATGTGTATATCTATATATGTATGTTTAAGGTGAGAACATGTTTTCTAGCAGAATTGGTAGGACTGTGCTCTTCGGTTTTTCTATATATTCCCATATCAGTTACCTGGATTTCTAATTTCTCTCTTACTGCTCTGGTCTGTGAGTCTCAGATCATTTCTCTTTGGCTCTTGACATCTTATGGTGGCCTCCCAGCTTTTACTTTAGTGACCACCTTTTGAACCTCTGGACTCAGTTCTGGCTGGACTGCCCTGTGGTTTTCAACTATGCCTGAGCTGTACAATTGGAAAGACAGGTCTAGAATAATGAATAAGAACCTGCTGGTCTCCGGAGATGGATGTCTGAACCTTTAGAGAGTGGCATGTACAGGCGGATTTGCAAACTCATTTGCAGATGTGACAGGTGAAGCTGGCACTGTAGGAGATTGTTAAAGGAGAGAGTAAAATGAGAAGGACAGAGCTGGGGACATGACTGTGTGGGAAGAAGTGTGGCCAGTAAAGTCAAGTTCAGACAGATGCAAAGAGACTCTAGAGGGCAGAGGTGGAAGCCAAGGTTGCATGGGCTTTGTGGGAAAAAGGAAGTGGTCAGCAAGTGTGGATGTTACAGCCCAGCATTGTCATATAGAACTTTCTGTGATGCTGAGTATTTTCTATAGTTGTGCTGGCCACCATAGGGTCCCTAGCCACATATGGCTGCTGAGCTCTTGCAGTGTGACTAGTATGAGGAACTGAATTTTTAAATTTCACTCTGTTTTATCAACTTATATTTAAATGCATGTGGTCACTGTATTAGACAGCACTGATGTAGCAGTTGAGTAGGATGAGGACCGAGAGAAAGCTGTTGGGTTGGTAGCTAGGAGGTGACCTCCTTTAGGTGGTATTTTCAGGGAAATAGGGTTGAGGAGTAAGTAGATGGAATACAAGGAATTACAGACAATGACTATAAACTTCTCTTTTAATATATTTGAGAAGTGACAAATATTTTGGGAAGGTGTATTAGTTACAGTGATTTCTATGGCAAATGCCTTGAGAATAAAGCATGGTCCTGGTTTCCTCACTTATTTTCTTTCTTTGTAAGAGCAAGAAGAACTTTCTCAGGAATCTCTAGCAAACCTCTCCTTGGGTATCATTGGCCAGAATAAGGTTCAATCCTATTTAACTTACCTCAATGACCTGGCCTGAGAGATTTGGTTGCACTTAGACCAGACAGGTGTACCACTGGGAAGGTCAGTCCCCCAAATTGACTGGAGGGGCAGGGGAGTACACAGAATGATGTTGGGAAGTCAACTTCAGGGGCTATTCCAGGAGTATTCTGGGAGAGATCTTGAGGTCTTAGTGGCTGAGGAGGAGACTGTGAATGTCAGAGCCTGAAGGGTCAGCAGAAGAGATGAGTGTTAATGTTGAGAGGCAGGAGGGCTGAGGGGATGATATGAACTTGTGATACTTTGGGGTGGAGGCAAAGTGATGGGTGAGAACTGAGGTCTTGAGGCCCTCAGACTACATCTAAAAACATCAAGCCAGATCCTAGAAATAATTTGAAACAGATTGGAATGATTTTTTTCTAGCTAAGCACATATGTATCCTTTACAGAAGAATATAGCATTTTCCCCTTGATTTTAATAAAAGAAGTATGTGTTCCTGGTAAAAAATATGAAAAATGCAGAAAAGGACTTAGAAAAAATGGAAATCTTGTCCTTGTGACCAGTTACTTTATCATTTTGTTCTATTTCCACTCTGTAGGTGTGGCCGCATGTGCATCTGTATGTCTTATGCACTGTCGTGGTTGGAGCCGTGCAATCTAAATTGGGCAAGCTAGAAAGTAAGAGTTGGAGGGGCTTGTGTTTAGGGCTAAGTGAAGGGTTCAGGAAGACTTCTGGAGAAGGGGGGCTTCGTGCTGTCCTGGAAAGTTGGGTTTGCCTTGGCAGGTGGGGGTAGGGCAGAGAAGACTCAGGCTTCCTTAGTGCACAATGAGGTCAGTGTGGCGGGAGCATCGGTCGTGGGTAGGGGTGGATGAGGAGGGGAATAAGGCTGGGGTAAATAAGGTGGTTCCTATTATGGAGGTCCTCCAATAGCATATAATAGAGGCTATATTATGCCAGCAGCAGGGATTTAGAACAGTTTTGAGCTGACGCCTGTTTACATTTAACAACTAATACGGTAACAGTCTCACTTCCTTCTAGAGAGCACAACACTTGTCCAGCCCCATGCTCCAGGTCTTGGTTTTTGAGGCAGATCCCCTTGCTGCCTTCTTCTAGCCTGACACTGACACCTGCCGTCCTTACTAGGTAGTGCAACCTTCCTGGGAAGCCCTGTCTCCCCAGTGTGCCTGGCATAGAACTTCCGCAAGTTAAACCCAGCGGATGGCCTTCCCTTTGTATTCATTTTCATAACATACATTTGGAGAATAAACTATTTAAGTTACAAAGATGAAGTCTCGCTTATTTAGATCAAATCAGCCCAAGGAATATTTTGCCTGTATCAAACAGTAACAGAGGTACATTTTATATATTCAGGGGGAAACTCTGTAATGGAGACCTCTTTTACTTCAAATCTTAGAAACTGCATCAAGACATATCGTGCTAATCTTGGATGTTAGGATGTTATTTAATTCATTTCTCATTTTTACTTGGGTTTTGGCTCCAATTTCTAGGTTTTCAAGCCTATGGCTGAGGCTGCTGTGAAGATTGTGGAGAAAAATGGCTTCAGTGATAAGATTAAGATTATCAACAAGCATTCCACCGAGGTGACGGTAGGACCAGGTAAGATCAACACATAGTGTTTTGAGGACTTGGGTGGCTCATTCGGTTGAGCGTCTGACTCTTGATTTCTGCTCAGGTCATGATCTCATGGGACTCTGCACTCACAGCATGGAGCCTGCTTAGGATTCTCTCTCTCCCCCTCTCCCGATAGTGTGCTCTCTCTTGTGAGCGCGCTCTCTCTTTTTCTCTCTCTCAAAATAAATAAACTTAAAAAAAAACAACCATATTGTTCTAAAAGCCTTATTCACTCTTGTAGGAGAGAAGAAAAGGTTTATTCTAGTTATCTGGAATAAATGTATTCAGGTTATTGCGGAGAAATGGGGCCTCTCAACATGGTCTGAAGATAAGTACTTTGCTTCTCTACTAGTGAAAACAAATCAGCAGTGAGTAAACCAAAACTAATCACGCTCAACAGTGGTGAGAGAAATGAAACTTCCTGTTGCTTTAAGCAAGTTGAAATTCTTGTGTGACTCAGCTCTCAGAGATTTCAGTTTTATCAGAGGAAGTAAAACTAGGTAGCAGAAAGAGGTTTGCTTAGTGCTGACATCCTGCTCCAGCACCGAACATGAGAGATTTGCCTGTATAACACAGTCTTTCCAGGTTTTCAGAAACTTTTTATAGTCTAGACATTTGAATCAGACTTCTAAAATTTCACATTGCCACTGATACCTGGAGAGACAGTGGAAAGATGTGCAAAAGAAGCTTCTGGGGTGAGGTTATGGATATTACCACAGTTTTTAAAAATGTGTATTTTAGATTGAAACATCTATATCAGGTCAACATTTTTGTCCCATTTAAATTATTTTTTAAAATGGAGAATCTGAAACTTGCACAAAAGAAAGGATTAGTGTCTCCTTTATTTTTGAATCCTACAAAAGAGTGTTCAAATCATCTCATTTTTAAATCACATTATTGAGGTATAATTTACATAAAATGAGTGCATCTGGGGCGCCTGGGTAGTTTAGTAGGTTAAGCGTCCAACTTCAGCTCAGGTCATGATCTTGCGGATCCTGAGTTCAAGCCCCACATCAGGCTCTGTGCTGACAGCTTAGAGCCAGGAACCTGCTTCAGATTCTGTCTCTCCCTCTCTCTCTGCCCCTTCCCAGCACATTCATTCATTCATTCATTCTCTCTCTTTCTCTCTCTCTCTCTCTCTCTTTGAAAAATAAACATTAAAAAAAATTTTTTTTTAATGAGTGCATCTGTCTTAAGTATATAGCTTGATGAGTTTGGACAAATGTAAACAGATTTGTAATCTTTTCCACATTCCAAACTGTAGAATGTCTTTATCATGCACAAAGAGATTCCTCATGATGCTTTATATAGTCTTTCGCCTCCATATCACTGATCCTAGGCACCCACTGATCTGCTTTCTTCAATGTAGATTACATCTCCCCCTTTCTAGAATTTTGGGTAAGTGAAATCACCCATGATTATTCTTCTGTAACTGCTTTCTTTTCTTTAGCATAATGCTTTTGGGTTCCATCTACGTTCTGTGGATAAAGAGTTGCTGAGTAGCACTCTCTGCATGCATACTTTAATCTGTTCATCCCCTCACCTACTGATGGACATGGTAGTTTCTTAGGTCTTTCTGTTTACTGATTTTTTTCTTTTGTGGTGTCTAATCTGCTAAGTACATCTAGTGAACTTTTTATCTCATACTATATTTTTCATACCTAAAGGTTTCCTTTGATTCTTTTTTATGACTTAAATTGATTGTTCTTATTCATGTGATCTTTTAAATAGTTGTCATATCTATATTAGGGGTTTTTTTTAAATTAATTTAGTTTTTTAAGAGGACATTCCTTAAAGTTTATTTTGAGAGAGAAAGAGCACGTGCACATGCATGAACAAGTTGGAGAGGGACAGAGAGGGGGGAGAGAGAATTTCAAGTAGGCTCCACACTGTCAGTGCAGAGCCTGATGCGGAGCTTGATCTCATGAACTGTTAGATCATGACTGAGCCGAAATTTCAGAATCAGATGCTTAACCAACTTAACCACCCAGGTGCCCCTGTATTAGCTGTTTTAACATCCTTGTCTTCTGCTTCCCCTGCCTCAGTCTTCCCTAGGTTTATTCTGTTCACTAATTTTTATTCTGATTCTGGATTACATTTTTTTCTTCATGTCTAATAATTTTTATTTGGATGCTGTGTATGGTGGGAGTTTTTGCATTGCTGAGTGCCAGAGTTTATTGTCTTTCTTTAAAAGCTCTGTCTGGGGTTGCCTGGGTGGCTCAGTCGGTTAAGCGTCCAAATTTGGCTCAGGTCATAATCTCATGGTTTGCGAGTTCGAGCCCCACATCGGACTCTCTGCTGTCAGCACAGAGCCTGCTCCAGATTCCTTGTCTCCCTCTCTCTGCCTCTTCTCTGCTCACTCCCTCTCAAAAAATAAATAAACATAAATTTTTTTTAATTAAAAAAAAAAGGCTTTGGCTGGTATGTAGTTGGGCTACTAGTAGATCAGTTTGATCCTTTCAAAGCTTGTTTTTAAGCTTTGTTGGAGCAGGGTTAGAATAGCTTTATTTTTTTATTTTGTAAAGATTTTTATTTTTAAATCATCTCTACACCCAATGTAGGCATTGAACTCATAGCCCTGAGATCAAGAGCCACATGTTCCACTGACTGAGTCACCTGGTCTCAACAGTAACATTTTGGGTCTGATAATTCTTTGTTGGGAGGAGCTGTCCTGTGTATTGGAGCGTATTTACCCCTGGCTTCTAACCAGTAGAAGCCAGTAGCACCTACTCACCCACTATCATTTGTACCAACCAGAAATGTCTCCAGACATTGCCAAATGTCCTAGGGTTGGGTAGGGGCAAAATTGCTCCCTGTTGAAAACCACTGTTCCTTTTTTTTTTTTTTAAATGTTTATTATTTTTGAGAGAGAGACAGAGCGCAAGTGGGGGAGGGACAGAGAGAGACGGAGACAGAATACGAAGCAGTCCCTAGGCTCTAAGCTGTTTGAGAGCCCAACGCAGGGCTCAAACTCACAGACCGGGAGAACATGATGTGAGCTGAAGTTAAGATTCTTAACCGACTGAGCCACCCAGGCGCCCCTGAAAACCACTGTTTTGAGAATACCTTGGTCACGCTAGCATGACATGGCTTTTTTGGGGTCTCTGCTTAGTGCCTGGTGCTGGCTGATTGGAACTAGAATGTTTCCCAGTCCTCTTTGAGCTCTGGAAGTTATTAGATTTCTAGCTCTATGGTCGTCCATTGCCCGGCTTTCTTTACTCTTCTGTGTGTGTGAATATATTCAACAGAAGGCTTCAGGGGGGCCCTGCAGATTTCGGAAGTCCATTTTCTGTGTCAAATCCTCTCTGGTCTCCCTCCCCCCAACCCCCGCCATGAGCCCCACCCACCTGCGCTCTCTCCACTCCAGTTGCTCTCTCCTTACCTCAGCAAGACTGCTGTATTCTGCCTGACATTGAGCTTTTTTACAGCATCTGGAAACTACCTACTGACAGAAAGCCAGAGCAGTTGCAGGGGTCACTTTGTTTCTCTTCTTAGAGAACAAATTGTGCTTCCTCTTATTCAACATCTGAAAACACTTGTTTCATATATTTTATCTAGTTTCCTAGTTGACTACAGTGGGTGGGTAAGTTTGATCCCAATTACTCCACAGCTGACTTGGGGAGCAGCTTTTGTCCATCTAGTCATGTGGCAAAGACATACAAGGCCCTGGGGTAACAACCCTCCTCAGGCTCCTACTGCACCTTCCTGCATTAGCACTCACATGCTAGATACTGGGCTCTTCAAGAGTATTGAGATTCAGTGGATCATAAAACTTTGCTTATTTGAAGCAAATTGGATAATAAATCATTTTAAGTTACAAAATTGGTTTAAAAATTATTCAGGAAGTAGAATTGGCAGGGCTTGGTGACTAATTAGATGTAAGATGACGGAGGAATCACGCATTCAGCTGAACTTGTTGGGATGAGCACTGGGTGTTGTATGGAAACCAATAAATTATTTTAAAAAAATTCAGCCAATGTTTGCTGGCTGTTAGTGGGTGTTAGACATTGTTCTAGACATTGGGGTAAAATGGCAAGCAGAGCAGACAGGGTCTCTGCCCTCCTGGAGCTGATAAATGACGCTCTGGTTTCAAGGCTGTGTGACCAGTGGTGCCATCCACTGAGGCAGAATCATCAGAGGGAGAAGCAGCTGTGTAGGGGTGGGGTGCAGTTTGCGATAGTATGTTTCCATTCAGGTTGGGCATGATATCAGAGAGATGGGCAGTGCCACTCAGGAGGGCAGTCTCTGTGCCAAGAAACAGATGTTTCTTGTCAGCGTCCTTTCATGGCATACTGCCATTGAGCACAAGCGTACTTCATAGAAAGTGGACAGATTTGGGGTACCTGGGTGGGTCAGTCGGTTGTGTCTGACTCTTAATTTCAGCTCAGGTATGATCTTACAGGTTCCTGGAATGGAGCCCTGCATTGGGCTGTGTGCCGAGAACACAGAGCCTGCTTGGGATCCTCTCTCTCCTTCTCTCTCTGCTTCTCCCTTGCTCTTGAGCATGTGTGCACACACTCTTCTCCCTCTTACAAAATAAATAAACTTTTTAAAATAAAAAGGAAAGTGAAACTGGACAGCTTTTACCTTTGCTATCCTACCACCACCCCTAGAGCATATCTCATTAACCTAGTTTTACAGATTGGGTGACTGGTGGTCAGCACTGAGGGTTCAAGGCTGGAAAGTGGGATCTAGCCCCAGGTCTCCATGACTTCAGGTTCAGGCTCTCTCTATTGCACCCTCCTTTGAGCCTCCTAAATGCTTCCCTTTCCTTGTGTTATCCATGAGACTTGTCGTCTGTGTAGGGAAGATCAGTGGGCTTTTGTCAGCTTAGAATTTGTGTGGCATTAGAAGTGTTTACGGTTAATTCTCTATGATAAATAGCCCCTTCCAAAGTTTATTTTGTCTCTTGGCTCATTAAAAATTGTAATTGTAGAAGTAATATTACATTACATTATAGAGGTTCATGAAATAGATTCGGCAAAAAGATCTTCCCTAATCCTAGTATTCTAAAACAACTATTACTTGAGGGATTGTTTGGTAGCAAGAAACTAATTTAATTAAGGAGGATTTAGTGGAAGGAACTGGGGATTCTGAATCCTGGATCTTGTAGTATCATTGGAATCACACAACCTCTCTTGGTTTGGTCTTCTCTCCCTCTGTGCAGCCTGGAACTATTAGAAGTACCAGCATTCAGGGGCACCGGGGTGACTTATTCAGTTAAGCGTCCTACTCTTGATTTCAGCTCAGGTTGTGATCTTATGGTTCATGGGTTTAATAAGCCCCACGTTGGGCTTCTTGCTGATGGCATGGAGCCTGCTTGGGATTTCTCTCTCCCCCCTCTCCTTGCCTCTCCCCCATTCATGCTCCCTTTGTCTCAAAAATAAATTTAAAAAATTAACTTAAAAAACAGCATTAAGTTTTTGTTTTTCAAGTCATTTTTGTTAATATGCTAATAGTCTAAATGTTGATTTGCATCTCTCCAATTGCTAATAAGAACAATACATTTTTGAGGTGCCTGGGTGGCTCAGTTGGTTAAGCATCTCACTGTTGATCTCAGGGTCAGGAGTTCAGGCCCTGTGTTGGGCTCCACACCGGGCATGGGGCCTACTTTAAAAAAAAAAAAAAAAAAAAAGTAACATTTTCCATATATTTGATTGGTTGATTTTTCTATTTTGAATTGTGTATTTCTATTTTTACCTGGTTTTCTTTTTGGATGTTTATAGCTTTCTTATCAGTTCTGCAATATTAAACATACAGAAAAATTGAAAGAGTGATAGAGTGGACACCTATATTCAGTTAAGCAAGACTTATCAATTGCTGGTATTTTGATGTGTATATGTATGTTGAAATGGGCTTTTTGGTGAGCCATTGGAAAGTTAGTTGCATGACACTACTGAATTCTTCAGTATATGTATATGCTTTCAATTTAGTGATCTGTTAACCTTTCATCTTTCACCCATTTGTTGTAAATATTTTTTCTCATCGGCTGCTTGCTTCTGGCTCTTCCCTCATATTTCTTAGATGGTGACATGCCATGCCGTGCCAATATCCTGATCACAGAGTTGTTTGATACGGAACTGATTGGAGAGGGAGCGCTGCCTTCCTATG
Organism: Cryptoprocta ferox; assembly: GCA_028646485.1. Classification (NCBI taxonomy): domain Eukaryota; kingdom Metazoa; phylum Chordata; class Mammalia; order Carnivora; family Eupleridae; genus Cryptoprocta; species Cryptoprocta ferox. Next base: position 39,556,140 of record CM053563.1, read on the forward strand.
AACATGCACACAGGCATCTCGTGCAGGTGGGGAACCGAGGGCCTCCCTCGAGCATATTGCTGTGATCTCAGCTGGCTCACACAGGTCTCATTGATACAGCATGCTCTGCACAGCCTGAGCCTTCAGTACTTCTCTGTACACCTTAGGGTACCCTTGATTCCTGTAAGACTCTGATTCTCCTTAATTAGGACTTCTCGATCTTTTATCAGGTCTTCGTAGGCTAGAGTCAAAAGACAAGAAACTGTCTTTAAATTCAGTTCAATTCAGCAAACATTCTTCGAATGTCACCTGTGTATAAAATGTTTTAGTATCCAGGGAGAAATATAAGACATCCTTCTTGTTTCTAAGATCCACACTGGTCAGTGACAGTGAGGACTGGATGGGCCAGATGGGGAGTCAGACAGAAGAACACTAACATTTGTTTTCAGACTGGTGGATGTGGTCTGGGGTCAGGAGATGAGGGCATGTATAGAGAGGGTGGAATTTGGAAAGACACTGAGGAGAGGGAGAGGTATCCCAGGTAGAGGACCTACTTGGTAGGTGTGTGAGAACAGCACACTTGAGTAGACTTGTGAGCTAGTGGGGGAGAGGGTGGAAGGCCTTGAATGCCAAGCCATTCCAGGCAAAAGAATTTGGGTAGTGATAATCGTTGACAGTTTTGGGGGAAGGGAGAGGCATGCTGAAAGTGTTTTCTCAGAGATGTTGGTCTTTCTTTTTTTTATGGACATAAACTTCCCCAGAGGCAAAAGCCAGCTGGGGAGGTGTGAGTGTCTGCTTCTTTTCCTGCCACCTGTCCTGTGAGAACCATCCAGGTGAGCCTGCAGCTGTCCCAGTATGGGGCCCTCTTTGGGGATTCTTGGTGTTTCCACAGTGAAGAATGTGGCTCCTTCCAGGACAATCGAGGCCATAGTCTACCTTACTCACATGGTCAGCATGTGATGGTGATTGTTGCACAGATCCCCACACTGTGTGAGATGTCTCATTGTCTCCAAAATGTGAAATCTTTTTCTAGTAATTTTAGCAGTAATTATTTCTGTTTCTCCACATTAAAACCATCAGCTAAAACAAAACAAAACAAAAACCATCAACTAGATGAAATCCCTGAAACAGAGAATAAAGATGTTAGAATTACGTTAGTGTTACCCAACTGGTCTTTCTCTAATTCATCTAATAATTATGAGATGGGGGCAGGTAGTCATCTGCAGTTTCCTTTCTCAATTGACCTTGCAGCCAGGTGTCCATTGTCTGTTTTTTTTTTTTAATAATGTTTGTTTATTATAATGTTTGTTTATTTTGAAAGAGAGAGTGAGCAAGTGGGGGAAGGGACAGAGAGAGAAGAGAATCCCAAACAGGCTCCATGCTGTCAGCACAGAGCCCGATGCAGTGCTCCATCCCACAAACTATGAGATCATGACCTGAGCCAAAACCAAGAATCAGACGCCTAACTGACTGAGCCACCCAGGTGCCCCTCCGTTGTCTGTTCTAATCACTTTCCCCATCTGCCCACCCTGTTTCTGAGCTTGAAAGAGTTATGGCTTTACACAAAGGCTTCCATTGCCTTGTCCCTCTTCCTGCTTGTTGAGAGTCATGGAACTAGAATGCTGGCATGTCTGACAGATAGTCCATGTGGTGATGAATGACCCAGTGATTGATCTGAGAAGGTAAATTTATCAAGTGCTTTCATTTTACTGGCCTCCTTCTCAAGTACCAGGAATATGAAGGTATACTCCCAGACAGGCTATCACAGTACAGTTGGAGTTACGCTCAGATGGTCAGTGGGATGAGATCCTGCCCACTCTGGTAGGGGAAGATGGGGAGCATCAAGGACGATGAAGCTTGACCTGAGTCGGTCTTGAAGAGTAATCAAGTGTTGGCCTGGCAGATGGGGGTGTTTTCAGTGGGAGGAGGTCAGCATGCACAAAGATGTGAAGAAGAGCTGGTACCGTGCGAGTTGTTGGCATTATGGGGGTAGTATGAGAGGCAGGGCTACACTGAGATTGGCCACTGTGCTCCAGAAGGTAGTGCGGTACCACAGGAGGGGTTTGACATTGGATTCATGCAGGCAAGCAGATGGAGAGCGGTTGGGGTGTAAGATCAGAGGTAGGAAGACTGATTAAAGGTGGTTGGGGTCATCCAAGCCCTGAGACGGAGGTAGGCCTCACCTGAGACCAGGGAAATGGGCCTGAAGAGGTACACTTGGGGAGGAGCAAGGTGGTTAAGGACTTGGTAATTACTTAGATGTGGAGACTTTGAGGATGATGCCAAGGTTTGGGGCGTGGGTGACTGGATTGGATGGTGGTGTTCCCTACTGAATGGGAGAATGGGAGGAGGACCAAACCTGGGAAGGAGGGGGAGAGGTGAAGGTGATTTGTTTGGTTTAGACAGAGTTTGAGCTGAGGGTCAGCCAAATGGAGTGGACCAGAAGGTCTTTGGATATGTGGTATTTAGTAAATGAAGATGGACCGACTGAGCTCCCAGGGGAGAGTATGTGGAGGGAGAGAAGGGTGGGCCAGACCAGGTCTGGAGTTCTCTCTGAAGGACGAACAGGGAAAGCTCAGCCTTCTGAAGGAGATAGACGGGGAGAACAGTACTTCTCATCAGGGGCCATGCTTGGAGACATTTTTGGTGTCACAACTGAGATGGGTATGCTGTTGGCCTTCTTGTGGATAGAGGCCAAGGATGTTGGTAAACATAGTATGATGCACAAAACAGCCCCTACAGCAAAGGATCATCTGGTCCAAGAGGTCACTAGTACTGAGGTAGAGAAACCCCGTGCCTTTCATTTCCCTCTAGTAGTAGCTGTGTCTTCTTCATGGCTAGGCCCCTGGTGCCTGGTGCATAGAGGCTGTTGGATGAAAGAATGAGGTAGGAGGGAAACTGGATGAGGAATTGCAGCCAAAATAGAACAAGAAGAGTAATTGGCAGTGACGAGTGAGGCCAGGAGGTTAGGTCATCTGAGAGTGAACACTTGTCCATTGGGCTGTGCAATAAGAAGATTCTGGCTTCTGGGTGAGAACTGTACCTAAGAGAAGCTCTGAGCCCAGTGCCAGAATTACTGCTTCGCAGGAAGACTTAGGCTCTTTCTTCAGAGTTGGTGTGGGAGTTAATCAGCATGATAACAATTAAGGGTTATTTTTGAAGTATTTAAAAGTGTCATGTAGCTAGGAACTTACCTGACATAAATCATTTTAGGCATAACATGTATTCTTTTTGAAATCTGGTTCCTTTTTTTCCTTTCCCAAGGATATTAGGCCAAAAACGGTTCACTGTTCTGATAGTGTTAAGGTGTTAGATGCTGCTAAACTGACCTGATATCAAGGAACAAACCTCCCTCTCTCCCTTTCTCAATCTTTCTTTCTCTCTCTCTCTCTCTCTCTCTCTCTCTCTCAGAGAGAGCACGGGAGAGGGGCAAGCTGCGGGGAGAGGGAGAGAGAGAAAGAAAATCCTAAGCACACTCCATACTCAGTACGTAGCCCCACATGGGGCTTGATTCCAAGATCCTGCGATTATGATCTGAGCTGAAATCAAGAGTCTCAGGCTCAACTGACTGGGCCTGAGCCACTTAGGCATACTTGGAACAAATCTCTTTTGATCATTGAGAATTACTGTGGGTTTATTTTCTAATAATATACTGGTTTGCTTTTTTTTTCTTTCTTTTTAACATAAACTTAGGAAAAGTGTGAGGCAGTGCCTCACAGAGCAACTGTGTATGCGCAACTGGTGGAGTCCAGGAGGATGTGGTCGTGGAATAAGCTCTTTCCCGTCCGAGTGCATACCAGCTGTGGAGAGCAGGTCATCGTGCCTCCCTTGGAACTGGAGAGGTGCCCTGGTGCACCCTCTGTCTGTGACATTCAGCTGAACCAGGTGTCATCCTCTGACTTCACTGTCCTCAGTGATGTGCTGCCTATGTTCAGGTACCAAGGAGCCAGCCCAGCTGACGGTGCTTTAAGATATTTGGTGGAATTGGAGTCTTTAGAAGTTCTTTATGAGTGAGAAGGAAACCTAGCTGAAGTCACCTGCCTCTGAAGGCAGGAGTGCATTGCAAACAAGTCTCATTCTTGGTGATGTCACCATAAAAGCTTAAAAATGGAGTGTGTGGGCTTAAAATATGCTTAAGTTCTTGCATATTCTTCCACAGTGTGGACTTTAGCAAGCAAGTGAGTAGCTCAGCAGCCTGCCACAGCCGGCAGTTTGAACCTCTGGCATCTGGCAGAGCTCAGGTGGTACTCTCCTGGTGGGACATTGAAATGGACCCTGAGGGGAAGATCAAGTGCAGCATGGCCCCCTTCTGGGCACACTCAGACCCAGAGGAGCTCCAGGTAAGAGGCAGTAGCTAAGCATGTTTTCATGTAAATCAGGAAACTTGTCCACTTCTGGTTGTGGGAAAGTAGTATGTTGAATCTTAGATTCACAAGAATTTAGAGACAGAAAGGACTGTGTCAGAATCAGTGTCAGAGAAGAGTTAAAAAAAAAAATCCCAAAAAGGCAAGGCTACCTATCATGAGGTATAAAATAGATCTCTCAGCCGAATTCAGGCACCGACAGACAGAGGGGGCCAAGGGAGCTTTGGTGTGCTGGCTCTCCCAAGTCCTAGCACAGCTCCTCTCAGCTAGCACCCCTAGCACCCCTTGCCCCCGAGTAACCCCAGCGGGCCTCAGATCAGCTTGGAATGGAAGACTACAGTCTGTCTACAGACTTATTTTCTGCGTGGCCTCAAAATCTAGCTTTTCTAAAAAAAACAACTACCTTTTCTAGCTCAATAGAAAGTGGGTGGAGGACGTGAACTACAGAAAAGGAAATGCAGAGTACTATTTAACATGTGAAAAGCTGTTCAGCCTCGTAAGAGCAGTGCACATGTAAACTGCAGTGAGACATGATTTTCCACCTGTTAGTAATAAAGTTCAGAAAATTTGGTGCCGCGCTGTGGGGAGAGCTGTGGAGAAGCAGGCCAGTGAGCATCAGATCTTTCATGGAGCACAAGGAGGCCTAATCTGTCACCATGGGTGGGACACCATGTCCACACATTTAGGCTCTTGGATAGATTGGCATATGTGTATAATGACGTGTGTGCCAGGATACTCACAAGAGCCCTGATATAATAGAAAAGACTGGAACAACCTGGAAGTAGGGGACTGCATCTGTACTGATGCTGAGAGAGGCAGCTCTCTTAGCACTGATGGAGAACAATCTCTAGGATGATCATTAAGCGAAACAAATAGAGGTGAACAATGTGTGCTAAGGCAATGTTGGTATCATTAGAAATAAGATGTATGTGTTTATGAGTGTGTATGTGTGGTGGGCGTGTTTAAGAATATATTTGGAAGAATTCACATAAATTGGTAAAAATGGTTGCTTCTGAGAAGGGGGCTAGAGGTTAGGGGTGAAAAGTAAACTTTTTACTCCACGACCCTTTTATATCTTTTGAATTTTCTCTCAAGTGCACTTGTTGTCCACCCCTTAGACACACACTCAAAGGGAAAAAAAGTGGGAAAGGTGCTTCAGGGCCAAGGAATCAAACCTTCCTTTTCTGCCTGGGAGGCCCTGGGGCACCATCCTCTCTGTGTTCTGTCGTCCTGTTACCACTTGCTGGGCACTGGATTTATCTTGCTTGCTAACCTGCTGGTTCTAGGTGTACATAGATTGACTTCCAAGGATGACCTTAGCTGCTCCCCTGCTCTCTGAGTTACTGCTACAGCCAAAGGGTCATGACTGCTGCAAGATTGCAGTCCCCCCCCCCCACCCTGCCCCCAGGCCTTTGAGGTCCCCCTTCTTCCTTCTGCCTTCCAGTTGTCTGGTCCTGGGCATGTGTGACTCCAAGCAGTGTGTATGAACCTTCCTCTGCATATCCTGGTCCTCTGCAGGCTCAGGGTATACTTGGGGGTGGGAGGAGGCTTTGGGTCAGAATTCTCCCACAGAATTGACACTGGGCTGCTTTCTTTTCCTGCCGGGAGTGTGAGGGATACAAAATTAGCATAAGAATATAAATATTAATGATTCCATTTGCATATCTTCAAAGTGCTACTATGTGTATTTTCTCCTTGAATCCCTGTGGAAGAAGACTTGCTGGGTAACCACATACTGCCCAAACTGAGACTGAGACCCAACCCAGTGAATGATTGGAGCAGGGCGTTCTGTCTAGGCAGCTATAGTAGATGCTTGTCACCTGGACTCCTGACTTTGTGTCCTTCCTGGTCTGACTTTGTGTCCTTCCTTTACCAGTGTTTTGTACCAGTTTGTGTCCTTCTTTACCAGTGGTAGCTTATGGACTGTTAGAAATTTGAAGAGCTGCTTGCTAATGGATTTCTCTCTTGACTTCACTAAACTGCTCTTGGTCTGGAATATATTCATTCCGTCTCACCTTAGTGAGCTCTGTCGAAGCAGACCTTTATTATTTTTTTTAATGTTTATTTTTTTATTTTTGAGAGAAAGAGCATGTGCAGGGTAGGGGCAGAGAGAAAGACACAGAATCCAGAGCAGGCTCCAGCCTCTGGGCTGTCAGCACAGAGCTCAATGCGGGGCTCAAACCCACAGACCATGAGATTATTACCTGAGCTGAAGTCGGACACTTACCTATTGAGCCGCCCAGGCGCCCCATGTCAGCAGACCTTTAGCGTGAGACCCTGGGAGGCTGGTGAGTAAGAAGGACGTGATGATGATCAGGGAGCATTGTGGGAGCCCTGGAGGGGTTAGGGAAGGCTTCTTTTGTCTTTGGGTCAATTTGCATAGTAAGGAATGAACAACAGGTTTTGGAGAATCTGTTTTTTCCTCTTTGTTAGTCTTTCCGTACTCTACAGTGTGTCTAGTTACATTGTCATTTTCTAGCTTTTATGTTCAAATAGACATCTTAGATACATGGGGATGTCATTCACCTGACTTTTAGTTAGATTCAAGTCTGGGTAGGGCGGAATGCTTTCCTGAGAAGTAGGGCTGGTATCAGCTTCATTTGCATCTGCCCAGCCGTGATATTGGAGTCTCCCAGGGGCTAAGTTTTTCTTAGTTCCTGATGATGACAGAGAATGAGTGAGTACAGGCTTGTCTCATCAGAGTTGAGCCAGGCATCTACTTTTTAGGACACTGCTTTCTTTTTAAAAAAGAAGCTTAAAGATTATGAGAATAATAAACCTCTTTGTGTAAAACAAAAATGAATCCAAAGTCACCCGGGGTCCTGTCACTGCAAAGAACTCCCTTTGATCTCTTTCCATATGCACAGATTTTGTCAGTACTGACTTCTGTTTTCATGCTGCACTAGTCTTCATAGTTACCATTTTCAGTGTCTGTGAATATTCTGAATAAGGATTTGTAGATCCATATCTGAGCTGCTGGACATTTGGGTTGGTTCCAGTTTTTCCTAGTATAAATCTCTAATAAGGGTGTTCATGAGAATATAGCTTTTTTTCCTTTTTTGTTTGGATTTTCTTAGCATAGAATCCTGTATGCGGGGTTTGTAGTGTCAGAAAGGATCAACACAGCTTATTAAGTTGACTCTGGATCATCATAAACCACATTTCACAATTTAGAGTATGCCAGGTCTTTAAAAACTATTTAATTCAAAAGAATAAACAGAACAAAACCTTTCCATACTATTGCCCCAACATTTTATTTTGAAAAATTCTACATCCACAGAAGAAATGAAAATAAACATTGATATACCCTTTACTTAAATTTAACAGTTGTTTACATTTGCCATGTTTGCTTTCTCTCCCCCTTCTGTCTCTGCCTCCCTTCTTTGTGTGTGTGCACACATGTGAGGTGGAGGCATGCGCGTGCATACATACACACCCACAGGACACAGGCAGGAGTCCCCTCTCCTGAACCCCCCTTGAAGACTGCCCTCCTGGGCTGTATCCTTAGGGACAGCAAGCCTTTAGGACATTAACCTCTCTGGCTTGAGAATCTTCTTCTTTAACTCTTTGGCAAGAGTAGTCATCTGTAGTCTACAGCATGGTCTCCCTGCAAGCTGATTTTTGGCTTAGATTTTGGCTCCTGGATTAGAAACGTTGCTCCTTTTGCAACTTGGGGACAGCTGAAACCTCTGTTCCCTGTTTCAGTGGCGGGACCACTGGATGCAGTGTGTGTACTTCCTGCCACAAGAAGAGCCTGTTGTCCAAGGCTCAAGCCTCCACCTGGTAGCACACCATGATGACTACTGTGTATGGTACCACCTCCAGAGGACCAGGTATGCCCTGAGTCTTGGGGTGGGGGGAGCACTGGGCCTGTGACACTGTGCACCTGTGTAAGTTCGGCTTATAAACCGTGTAGAAGCACAAGTGGGCATGCTTGCATCTGAACAGAATAAAATAAGAGTAAGAGTTTGTGACTAGATGTGTTAGTGCCCTTTGGCATGTACTGAGACTGCCCTGGTTTTAGGGCCCTTATTTGGGAGAGACATGAAAGGGAAGTCTCGAATTGAGGGACCCTCCAACCTCTAATTCCCACTTGAAAGCCAGTTCCTAGACTCATGCCCTATAGCAGATGTGGGTGTGCCCACCATGGCTTGTCTCAGGTTTACTAGGGCAGGTCCCTGTGCCATGCCTTCATGTTTATCGGTGTCTAGCAGGTTATGCTCATCATGTGCGTCTGTTTATTTCCTGGCCTAGCCCTGAAAAGAACGGGAGAGTCTATCTAGCACGCCCCGTGTGTGACTGCCAAGCTCACCTGCTCTGGAACCGGCCTCGGTTTGGAGAGATCAATGATCAGGACAGAACTGATCAATACATCCAGGCCCTGAGGACGGTAAGTGTCCAGACCCTTAGGTGGTTATAGTCAAGAAGGAGTTTGTCGCATGGGCCTCAGGTCATTGCTTGCTTATAATTTGCTGGTTTTGATTTCTGCGCTACCTGGTTTTTGAGTGGTTTTTGGGTGGGCACTCAGATAGTAGCCCGGGAGCATGTTACTGGACTTTCTGAGGGCTTGTTCTCTGCTGTCTTGTGAGACCCTCTGCCTCGGAGCCTGCCTTTGCCCCTCTGGACACTTTGCCTTTGTGGTCACTAGCAGTTCCTATAGGTAATCACAGTGGATTCAGCCACCCATTCTTCCTTTCATCTGCTGCCTTCTTTCTAAAATTTTCTAAAATGTATGTCTGGTTATGTAACTCTCCTGCCTGAAACCTTTGGTCCCTGCTGCATGTAGCAGGAGTCTCAGCTCAGGACTACACAGAGGGTTTGGAGGAGTGTCTTTTGGACCTCTTGGAGTTGTATGCAGAAATATGTGTGCACATATGCACATGCATGCATTTTTGCAGGAGGAAAGATCCCAGCTGTCTAAAGTTTCTTTCAAAGGGTCATTCAAAGGGATGTATGACCTATAAAGGATGTATGACCTTTGGCAAGTCACTCAAAGGCCCACAGCTATCTGTGCTGTGACCAGAGACGGAAGAGGCTTGTCATAAACTGGGGGATGGCCTCCAACAAGTGGGGCAGGTCTTCAGCTGGGCCTTCTAAGACAGCTTGAGGAGAGTCTCTCTTGACAGTGAGGTCTGGGTAGGGAGAGGTGGGTGAGGTGGGTGCATTTGGAGGGTGGGGGCTGCTTACTGCCTACAAGGCAAGCACGGCTACGCGGCCACAAGGTCCAGCTGGGTGTTGAGGGAGTAGAATCAGATTGAATGATCACAGAGTGAGTTAGTGGGGCTAGAAGAAGGGAAATGTTTTTGTCATTTTGCCGACAAGAATTTCTTGACATACAATAAGAAAACATGTGTTGAGGTTGTTATTTTCCTGCAGGTGCTGAAGCCAGACAGTGTCTGCCTGTGTGTCAGTGATGGCAGTCTGCTCTCCTTGCTGGCCCATCACCTTGGGGCAGAGCAGGTACAGGACACCATTCTGCCAGCTTCCTGCAGGCAGCTCTTGAGTTTGAATATTATGTGATCTGGGTACACAGTTTTGTGACTAAAGGTCTTTGCAGGTGCAGCAGACATATGTGTGGGGGCTTTGGGGTTTATTGCCTCTGTGTGCAGGCAGGAGTCAGGCTGCAGCTATTCCCATATAGCTGTAGCTCCAGTGTCTCAGTGCACCTTGCTAGGGTCAGTGCAGAAAGTGGGTGCTGTCTCAGCGGGTAGTGAGCACAGGTAGACTTGGTTAGGTGGTACCTTCTACCTTGGAATTATCTTGTTGGTTTTTAACCTTTTTTTTTTTTTTTTAACCTTTATTTAGAGGGAAAGAGAGAGAAAGAAGAGGGGAGGGGCAGAGGATCAAAAGTGGGCTCTGCACTGACAGCAGAGAGCCTGATGTGGGGCTTGAATTCACAGATCACAAGATCATAGAGAGAGAGAACACAAACAAATGGGGGAAGGGCAGAGAGGGGGAGACAGAAAATCCCTAGCAGGCTCTGTGCTCAGCCCAGACCCCGATGCAGGGCTCAAACTCACAACCATGAGATCATGACCTGGGCTGAAATCAAGAGTCAGACACTTAACCAAATGAGCCGCCCAGGCACCCCCTAATCTTTAATTTCTTTGTCAAGTGAACCTCTAACTAATAGCATCGTACTCTCTTTAGGTATTCACAGTAGAGAGCTCAGCAGCTTCTCATAGACTGATGAAAAAAGTAAGTGATTACTGTGACTAAACTAATGGGGTGGGGAGGCAGGTCAGGGGCCTGGCTTCCGGAGTCTGGGATTGATTGCTCTGATGCTGCGTCAGGAGTAAGGGAGCTGGTGAGACTTCCCACCTTGAGAGCTGGTGTGGAAGTCTTCTGGGGCTGTCACTGTGGCAGCAAACATTTAGATTCTGTTTTTTATGGCTTTTCTCCTCACTTCACATAAAACTAAACTAAAATCTTTGCAACGATACAACTGAATTTATGATTTGTTTTTGGGACCCAGTGCCCAGGGAGTCACACTCACAAGCTGACCTGACTGATTGGTTCCATGTTGGTACTTCTCTGCTTGGTCAGCAATTGGTTTTGATTTCCTCTCTGAAGGAAACTACCAATAAACTATAAGCCTATTGCTAAGTCCTGCTGATATGTCTGCAAGAGAAATTTCTTTTGCTGTTACAACATTTTGCTTGGGGCACAGGATGCCCCTGGGGGAGAGGATTTTCACAAAGCAGATAAAAGTGGTGCTTAGAACAGTTTGGCCAGAAAACTGCAAACATACAAAACAATTTTGAGGTGTTTTTTCTGGACAAAAACAATACTTTCTTTTTTTTTCCTCTCATAAGATTTTCAAGGCTAACCACTTGGAAGATAAAATTAATATAATAGAGAAACGGCCTGAATTGTTAACATCTGCAGACTTGGAGGGTAAAAAGGTGAGTGGCAAGAGCTCTGCATTTGCATGGACAGCACAGCACCAAGATGGCCTGAGTCCCCCTTCTCTGGGCCCTACAGTGGGTCCCAGACCTAACTCAGCCCCTGTGAGGAGGTGGCAAGGCATTGCAGAGCTGCCTGGTCTGCAAATATATGTGCTCCTCTGAACTCTGTCCAATCTCTTCTCCTTCTGAGTAAGGACAGAATGGCTCTGTTGGAATGAATAGCCGCCTGTTGTGGCCTCTCTGCCTTCCCCCTTCGCAGCCGTCCAACTCCCGTTCACTCCCATTATTTCGGTTCACCTTTCACCATTCTACTTACTTCCTGCCATCTCGGCAGTTGATCTTCTGTCTCCCACAGTTGATCTTCTCACAACCCCTCCACCCACATCCCGTGTGCCTCTGAAACTACTTCCACTCCTTAGTAACCTGAGATGTAAACACAGCCTTCTCCTACTTTCCCTCTCACTGGCCCCCTGGGCCCTCATGACCCAGGGGCCTCTCCCTTCTTAACACATTTCTTTTTAGGTTCATAAGAGACTGCTTTTTCCAGGTTTTTCTCTTATTTTTCTAGCTGCTTTTCCTGAGCTTTTCATGGGTTTCTCTTCTTCAATTCATCCGTCCATAGCAATGTTCTGATTTCTCCAGGTCTGTTTTCTCCACTCCCTCTGTGTCTTCCTTCTCTCTGGATGATCACGTCCTTTCCTGCAAGGGGATCTTTGGCCACCAAAGCTGGGTCTGCAAATCTCTCATGTCCGGGTGCCAACTGGACAGCTTTCCTTGCGTATCCTGCAGGCCCTTCAAGCTGGAATTCATCTTTCTTCACCAGCTTTTTAACAGCGTTACTGAGATGTAATTGACATACCATAAAATTAACCCATTTCAAGTGTATAATGATTTTTAGTAAATTTTTAGAGATGTACAACTATCACACATTCTAGTTTTGGAGCATTTCTATCACCCAGCCCCTAGCCCCAGGCAAGCACTGATCTGGTTTCTTTGTATCAATTTGTCTTTTCTGGGCATTTCATATAAATAGAATAGAACAATATATGGTTTTTAGTGTTGGGCTTCTTTCACTAGTCACACCTTTGAGGTTCATCTGTGTTGTAGAATGTGCCAGTATTTTATTCCTTTTTAATCCTGAATAATATGCCATATCACATTTTGTTTATCCATTTACCTGTTGGTGGATATTTGGATTGTTTCTTCTTCTTTTTCTTCTTCTGCTTTTTTTAAATGTTTGTTTATTTTTGAGAGAGAGGGGGAGTGTGAGCTGGGGAGGGGCAGAGAGAGGGAGACAAAGGATCCAAAGCGGGCTCTGCAAAGCTCGATGTGGGGCTCAGACTCACAAACCGCGAGATCATGACCTAAGCTGAAGTCGGACGGTTAACCTTTTTGGCTGTTAGAATAATACTGCTGTGAGCATTGATAGATGTCTTTGTGAGTATATCTGTTTTCAGTTCTCTCAGATGCCTAGGCTTAGAATTGCTGGGTTATGTCAGATTTTTGTTGAACTTTTTAAGATACTGCTAAACTGTCCAGAGCAGCCATACCATTTTACATCCCTATTACATATGAAGGTTCCAGTTTCTCTGTATCTTTACAAACACTTGGTATTGTCTGTTTTTTTAATTACATTCATTTTGGTGGGTGTGTAGTAATATCTCATAGTTTTAATTTGTATTTGCCTAGTAACCACTGATGTTGAAAACCTTTCCTGTGCCCATTAGTTGCTCCATTTCTAGCTTGCTGAAATCACTCTTCTTTTGCCCGTTTCCCCCCATGCCTTTTTTTAAGAAGAGTTTTTTTGATACATAATTCACATACCATACAGTTCACCCACTTAAAGTGTGAAATTCCATGATTTACTATATTCATAAAGTTATACAATCATCACCACAGTCAATTTTAGAACACTTTTATCACCTAAAATGAAACCCATGCCCATTAGCAGTCAACTTCCCATCTGCTCCCAGTCCTCCCAGCCTCTGGGGAACCAACAGTCTACTTATTGTTTATGAATTTGCCAGTTCTGGACATAAAAATGGAATCATGGGATATGTGTGGTCTGTTTGTGACTGGCTTCTTTCAAGGTTCATCCACGTTGTAGCATAAATCAGTGCTACATTTCTTTTTACTGTTAAATAACGTTTCATTTCATGGATAGGCCACATTTTGTTTATCTGTTCATCAGTAGTGGACACTTGGTGTTTCTGCTTTTTGGTTGCTATGAATGATGCTGCCATGAACACTCAGTACAAGTTGCACGTTTTTCCCCCGCATAGATGAGGATTAAAAAGTTATTCCAGTTCTGGGGAGCCTGGGTGACTGAGTCGGTCAAGCGTCTGACTTTGGCTCAGGTCACGATCTCATGGTGTGTGAGTTCAAGCCCCACACTGGACTCTGTGCTGACAGCTAGGAACCTGGAACCTGCTTTGGATTCTGTGTCTCCCTCTCTCTCTGCCTCTCCCCAGCTTGCTCTCTGTCTCTCATAAATAAGTGTTAAAAGAGTTACTCCACTTCTATAAGCCACTGATAATGGTCCACTGGCTAGACTCTAGGTGACTAGAGTGGTGAATAGAAGGGATGAGAGCACGCATTCTTGCCTTGTTCTGATGTTGCAGGGCAGGGAGTACTCAGGACCAACTCTTTTCTGTCTTTGGTGTTTCCTTCTCCATCCCCTTTACCTCAGCCGGACAACCAGATGGCATACCAGAATGGCCCCTCCCTTGATGTCCATCTGCTTGGGCCCAGCCCTGGGTACCCTGTGTCCTCTGCATCTGTTGTGTCTCCCAGTCCTTCCTTCTGTACACTCCCTGCTTCTTGCCTGGACCACTGCAGCACTCACCCAAGTCCCTGTGGGTGGTGTTTCCATATGCTTCACGGTCATCAGAGGGCTCTTTCTAAAACATTCCTTCTCATTTTAAACCCCTGATTAAAGCTTTTAGAGATCCCCTCTTACCATCAGGAAGGAATCCATCCTCCCTGACCTGTCATTAGCTGCCTTTGGGCAACCTGTCTCCTTTCCACCTTTCTGGCCTCACCCTTTACCGTCCTCCCCTGCATACTCATGAGACAGGCTCTTGATGGGCCTTGCTCTCACACCCATGCTTTTATCCCTGTGTCCCTCTGCTAGAATCCCCAGTCCTTTGCTTTTCCTATTCATACATTTGTTCATTTACTCAGCAAACATACTGACCATCTGCTCTTGGCCTCGCACTTTGCAAAGTGCTGGCGATACTGTGCTGCCATGTCCCCACTTCTGTGGTGCTCAGAACCTAGTGAGGAAGACTACTAGAGGAACACTGCTAACAGTTTGTCATGATAAGCTTTGAGTGGGGATCTACCCAGAGGATGCCATTCAGGAAGATGTCATCTATACTGGCCCTTCCCTTGATGCCCATCTCTTTTAAAGGCCCAGCCCTGGGGTCCCTCCACATGTCCCTTCCTTACCTCTGTCAAACCACACTGTACAAGGATAGCCCCAGCCCTGTCTATTCGCTCTTCTACTCTGTACTTCTGAGGACAGGCTCATGTCTGCTGCTCGTCTTTGTGTCTTCAGGGCAGGTGCAAACCTGGCATGCTTGTTGGTTGACTGAGTGAGGGAATGAATACCCTTTTATTTCCATATTTTCCATGAACCTTGTGACCTGTCCTTCACTCTTTAGCTGAATCATTCTGACATCTTGACCCTCCTTCTCGCTCTAATTGCCAGATCTCTCTCCTCCTGGGTGAACCATTCTTCACAACCAGCCTGCTGCCCTGGCACAACCTGTACTTCTGGTATGTGCGGACTGCCGTGGACCAGCATCTGGGGCCTGGTGCTGTGGTGATGCCCCAGACTGCCTCGCTGCACGCTGTGGTCGTGGAGTTCAGGGTAGGCCCCCAGAAGTTGTTGCAGAAGGGGCAGGGGGTGGGGGTCCTTGTTTTCTTGCAGAGACTTTGGATGCAGGTAGAGCAGTGTGAGTCTTGATGATATGGGCCTCTGCTTTTCTGTATCAGCACACTGCAGGGCTGAACGGAGGAGGCTTGCCTTTGCAGAAATGCGGTAATTTGGCATGTGAAATGGAAATGGCTGTGTGTTGTCATTTTACAATTATCCCTTATCAGAATAATTAAAAAAAAACATAAATGAAGAGTTCCAGAAGACATGCTGTGCAGCTCACTTTGTTCTTACTAAGAGCTGACGCTCCAGTTGTTAAAAGCATTTTGAGATGGAAAGTCAGCTTCTTTATGCAAGAAAAAATTGAAAAGCTTCATTTTAATTTTCTCATCAAAGCAGAACCAGTCACAAAGTCGTTTTGGGAAAGGCGTTTCTTCTTAAAAGGATTTTGAAATGCTTTCAACCTGAGAAGTAGAGTGAACCTCATTTGATAGTTCTTTGATAAGAACAGCTTTACCCATTGGTAGCTTAGTGGCCCCATCACTGATTTTCTGGGCATTTCTTGTGTGTTGTTTATTTACATGGTGAGATTTTCATAGGAGTTCTGGCTTTCATGGCCCAGGAGGGAATGTGGGAATGACGCTCATTCCCAGGCATATATCCAGGAAACGGGACACAAAATTGGCTAGCCTGAGTGCACTTCTGGTCCCGGTCCCCTCCCTCCCAACGTCCTCACATTCTGTTTATAGGCACAGAGCCTTAGGAACTGGTTTACAGATTTCTTCCCAAAGAAACCCCATCCCGGTGGCTTTGGTTGATTGTTCCCTGTAGGAGAGGACTTGGTCATGTGACACTTTGCAGATTTCAGTGACCTTCCAGGATCCTTGGTATCTCTGAGCCCTTTCAACCATGGGGTCTCTTCCAAGTGTGTGGAAACAGCAAGGGGTGCCTCAGGTTTAGGGCTGCTGTCCCCCCCCCCCCGCCTGACCTCACTGATCCTTCTTACACTTGTCACCACACTTTCATGTCTCTGGGTGGCTGTGGATGTCTGTGTGACGTCCACCCCCAACTGGGTGTCAACAAGGGCTGTGCCTTCCTCACAGGACCTATGGCGGATCCGGAGTCCCTGTGGTGACTGCGAAGGCTTTGATGTGCACATCATGGATGACATGATTAAGGTAGGTGGGGCACAGTTCCTCCTGTAGTGTCCCACCCCCTACTCCATGTGCACAGCTTCCTACCCCTCCCACTTGGCCTTCCTTTACGCAGTGCAGGTGAACCTGTTGATCCTGAGTCTGGCCCCATATGTACCCCAGCCATCACCCCTGTCACCCCTGCCACTTGGCCTGTGCCCTGCACCCTCTCACTCCTTGGCTTTGTACATTCTTCTTTGCACCAACTCTTGTGTGACCTTCAGGCAGCAGCTCAGAGATCACCTGTGGGTCAACTTTCCTGCCCAATCCCATTCTCAGCCGGATGCTGGTGTCCCCAGGCACTGTGATTCCTTGTCTCCCTCTAGACTGGGAGCCTCATGTAGGAGTGATCTGATAGCTGTAGTGCTCAGTAAAGGTCACTGAATGGGCAAGTGTCCAAGCGCCAGATGTTTTTGCCAGTGTTGACATTTGGTCCTCAGAGTAGCTCATGAGACAGGCAGTGTCATCCCATTTTAAAAAGAAGATGAGGCTCAGGTGAAGTAACTGGCTGAAAAGATACTTGTACATGGCAGCTGGGAATGGAGAAGGCAGCTGGTTTGATCCAGGTACGTGTGGTCTTTCTGTGAGAACCCACTGCCGCATCTGACTGTGGCAGTTACCCTGAGGGACCTGGGCCAAGGAGGTGAAGGACAACTGACGGAGACCTTGGAGACTAGACATGAGCCCCTTATCCCCTAGGCCATTGGCTTTGTCTCTGTCTCTGCACACTGCCACCTCCCCTTCCCTTCTCAGCGTGCCCTGGACTTCAGGGAGAGCAAGGAGGCTGAACCCCACCCGCTGTGGGAGTACCCATGCCGCCGTCTGTCCGAGCCCCAGCAGATCCTGACCTTTGATTTTCGGCAGCCAGTACCCCCATACCCGGTCCGTGCTGAGGGCTCCATTGAGCTGAGGAGGTAAAAACAGGTCCCAGGGTGCAGCAAGTTGGGGAAGGGAGTGGTGGGCCCTGGTTTCTGTCTAGTTACTGCCTGGGTGACTAAGCACTTACTTCAGCCACTTTCATGTGGGTGGGATGGCTTCCTTTTCTGGGCCTTATCCTTCCTGGTCCAAAGTGGCCCTGAGTGTATAGTGAGTCCCCACAGCCTCTGGGTGTGTACAGGTGGAGAGGGAGAGCCAGAGCGGGCTTTGTACATCCCCCCCACATCTGCAGCTCCCTTTGAGCTAAGTGTCATGATGGATCACAGCTATAGAGAAAAGTGATTTTGTTGCTATGGTTACCCATTGGGCCATTTTCTTGAACCCTGCTGGGAATTAAAGCAGGTTAGGAATTGGTAAGGGCTACTCATTGTGAGGCACAGTTGGGCCATCCAGCTTCAGCTCCCTTCCCGGGGAGGAGCTGCTGCTTCCCTGGGGAAAAACCCCTTTCCCATGGTTCATCTAAGTGGTTGGCCAGGTTGCAGGGAGCAGGTGGGGCTCTGGGTTGTGATTCTTGCTCAGCATTTTACCAAGTGGCCTTTAGTCAGGTGGAGTGTTAGCAGCCTCCTGATTGGGCAGGAAGGAAATATCAGAGGTTTCTGGAAAGCAGTGAGGAGCCGTGGCTGTGCCTGCTCATCTCTTGTGTGGCTATTTCTATGTGGCCCCATATCCCCGCCCCCAGTCCTGGGAGGAGCCATGGGACCGTCCTGTGGATGGAATACCACCTGACCCCGGACAGCACCATCAGCACTGGCCTTCTGAAGTCTGCAGAAGACAAGGTAGGGCTGTGCACATGAGTCCCACAGCAGGCCCGCCCTGAGACTTGGTTACGGGTTAGCCGGATTGTAACTCCTCAGTGGTCCCGGGTCACCTGGTCCTGACCAGCTTCTCACTGCAAGTTGCCTGGGCTGGAGGCTGGCCAGGAGGGGGCTTGGGTGCCAGGAGCCCTTACTGTCTTCTTGCTGCTTTCTACAGGGGGACTGTTGCTGGAACCCCCACTGCAAGCAGGCCGTGTACTTCTTCACCACGGCGGACCCCAGAGCGCCGCTGGGCAGCCATCAGACTGTCAGTTACACTGTGGAGTTCCACCCCCACACTGGAGACATCACCATGGATTTCTCACTCTCAGACACCCCGGATGATGGGCACTGACCCTCACCTGTTGAGAAATAAAGTGGCCTAAGGGCTCTGGGCTCTGAGTGGCGTGGCTTTCTGGGAAAGAAGGTGAAGGTGCTTCTCTTTTCAGGGCCCAGCTTGGCCTCCGGGCTCAGAGCCCTCTTCCCTTTTTGTTTTTGCTCTGCCAGTTCCTTGTTTTGGGTGTGGTGGGCGGCATAAGCTGCTGACTGAATTTGGAGCCTGGAGGAGCCAGAGAGCCCCCTGCCATGGTTCTGAAATGCTCAGAAAGCTCTAGTGTGGCATGTCCCTCTGCCATCCTGGGAGCTGGCTGGGCTGGGCAGGTTGTGTGCTGCTCTCAGCTGTGCAGTGCTGCAGTGGGTGTGCAGCCCCTGTGCGAGCCACTGGCCTGTACTAGGGAAACTCTAGGTCCCTCTTGCCTGATTCGGCCCAGGAGGGGCTTCTGGGGTGGAGATGCTGACTTGTGGCTTGGTCCTGGGCCTGAAACACCCTGGCAGGGCCATCGTTTTCATGTGTTGGGTAATGTTACCAAGGCATATCCATAAGCATCTGCCGTTGGTGTTGCAGCATTAGCAGGTACCCAGGACCGGACACCTGGTTTCAGGCCGCTGTTCCAAGGACAGGGAAGAGGCTGTCTCACAGCAGTTACTGGGATGCAGACCAGGAAACCAGCCATCAGGAGGGGGAGCCAGGAGGTAAAGTCTTTTCCTGTGTGCCCCCATTCCACCTTGGAAGTCTGGGGCAGGTGGGTGCCGTGCAGCCACCCCACCCCAGCCTGGGCCTTATTTTGCTAGGGAAGGCTGTAGAGTCCTGAGAAGGCCCCAGCCTTCTCCCCACACTCAAGATGTCCTTCACGGTTTACTCCCACTTCCAGAGGGAGCAGGGAGACAGTAGGAACCCAGGTGGCCCAGTTGTCTGGCAGTTCAGGGAAGACTTGGCCTATTCCCATCCTGTTGGAGAGGCGGCAGGAAAGGTGGGCCCCCCACAGCCTGGCCCCAGCTTGTTCAAATAAGGGAACACCAGCCTTGAGCCTCACAGTTTTATTTTATCCTTGTTATCCATCTTTCTGTTCAGCACCAGTAAAGGGGAAAAACACCTCTCTTTTCAAAATATTTTATCAGGTGTAAAGATTGTTTTTCTTCTAGGGAAGAATCGTCTGGATATATATTTGATGATAATTTTACCAAAACCTTAGGTGTGCTTACCATATAAAACCCTTAATGTCCCATGAGGGTACAATACAGAAAAAAATACAGAAATTAAAAAATTGTGTTTTTTTTAAAACAGTATTTCTAAATCTCAGCAAGTTAATACAGTAGTTAAAAAGCATCAAGGTTAATATTCATACTTAAAACTCAAGGTGGTTTGGACAAATGGAAATTACCGTTTCCTTCTAAAGCTGACCCCTGCCTCCTGGCTTCTCTGGAGGAGGTGGGCCTGGGGCGGGCATAGGGGCCTCGGTTGGGGATTTGAGTGACCCCTGTGTCCACCCCTCCTAGGCCTAGATGCCACAGAATCTGAGATTCTGGTAGTGTTTTCTTTTTTAAAAATCAGAATGGAAAAGTCTGGCTTGTGCATGGCCCTAGGAGTCCACAGCCTTAATGAAACATGTGGTTGGGCAGTGGGCGGCTTCGATGCTGAAGCTGCGCCAGAGGGAAGTATGAGGGGAGCTGGGGCACAGGCTGGTCCGGCTCCAGATACCAGGGCCAGGCTGGGCAGAGGCGACCTTGTTAGGACAGGAGATGACCAAGGTACAGGGAGGTATGACTTGCCTAAGGCCGCCCTGTGAGTAGGGAGAGAAGCATGTACCCCTGTGCTGTGGCTCCTGTTAGAGCTTCCCTGGGAGGGAGGTGGCTCCTCAGAGGGATACAGGCTGGGCTGGAGTTCTCTGCTTCAGGAGCCCTGGCCTCTGTCCCTGCTGCTCTTCTGGACACACGGCCGACTCGAAGCCTGGGGCCTTGGCTCAGTCCCAGCCATCCAGGCATCGAGTGTGTTCAGTTGGGCCCCACCTATGTAAGCAGATTCCTGCCTGCTCCTGGGAGTAGGGGCCCCATTTGGCTTAGCCAAGGCCCTGAAGGCCAGGCCCTTAGAGAGGCATAGCAGAGAGCCCAGGTGGGGTTGTGCCTTCAGTGGTGAGCAGCCCCTCCTGGCTCTGGACTCAGGGTTGGGCTGGGGGCTTGGCCAGTGAATGCTCCTGGCAATGAAGCCCTCAGCCCACTGCCCCAGACAAACCAGCATCCCCATGTGTATGGTTCTCCGGAGTGTCCTCCCCCAGCACAGGGCCTGCCTCAGGCTGGCTGCTTGGCCCCATCTTGGTCCCTCTTGCAGCTCAAGTGAGTGACAAGGCACAGCGTCAGCGTGCCGGCATCAGGAGGCTTCTGACAGAAGGGTCCTGGTGCACTCCCCAGCCTTGATAGGCAAAGCTGGCCCTGAGCCAGGTGGGCACGAGTTCAGGGCACTTCAAGGAGGGGAGACCAGTGGGGGGGTTGTCAAGAACAGTCCAAGTTGGAGGGTCCTTGCATGGGAAAACAGCCACAACCCTCCCTTGCATGACTGGGGAGCATCCCCGGGCATGTTTAAAAAGGCAGGTGGGCAGAGGCAGAGCTGCCGTGGAGTGGGGAGCTGCGGACCTCACCTGCAGGCTCTGCCATGCCCTGCCCGGGTGCCCAGGGCCGGCCCTGGTCACATGGTGGCAGAGTGGGCATCTACGAGCCTGGCTGTCAACCAGTACCACTCCATGCCCCAGGCAAGCGGTGGTCTCTGGCCTTCACCCGAAGCCTACACACTGCTGATGGTGAAGGGACATGCCGTTCTGCACCTTGGCTTCTGGTCCCTTCATCCAGGGCCCCGGGTCACTTTTAAGGATGGGGTTGAGAGGACAGAGCTGCAGCCCCACCCAGAGGCAGGCAGACCGTTCCTGAGCTCAGCCAGGGGAAGATTGGTCCCAAACCAGAGAGGTGTCCAGAAGGAAAATGGGAAAGGCAGAAAGAAAGGGATGTGTTGGTTTTGACGGAAAAGAAGCTATAAATCTATCATTTGGAAAACTTGAAGCCGCCTGACCCCTTTATGTCATGAGTTCCCCTTCTTCCTATAAGAAAGCAATGCTCTCTCCTCAGATTCCCTTTGCCCACTTTGAAGCCTCTCAGGGGAGCTTCTGGGGCCCTGATTGGCTGGGAGAGGGGAGCCCGAGCAGCATTCTCCCTCACGGTCTGCAGACCCTCTGAAGTGAAGGGATGTATTCTTAACTTTTTCTGTTGTTCTTTTTAAAGTGTAATCGCCCTTGAATGCAAGACCCTGGGAAGAGCCCAGGCTTGCTGGTAACTGGACACGGCCCTCACGGTCCCTGCTTATTAGCCGTCTGGGCTGGAGGTGGGAGCTGGTGGCCCTGTGCCCAGGAATGCTTCTTTGGCTGGTTCTGATTGTGTTTGGAGTTTGGCCTTGGGTGAGGCCCGAGTTAGGGGTCTGTGTGGCTACGGTGTGGCATGTGACATGCGGGCAGCGTGCATGCGAGGGTGCAGGCATGCGAGACAACATGGCAGCAGACAAAAATAATGAACCCTGGACGAAGCTTGAGAAGAGATACAAAGAGTACAGAAACCCGGTTCTCATACTAACCCCCGGGTTACAAACTAGATTGTGCTGTAGATTTGTAGAAAATCACGTTTTGAAAGAATGGCACTGTTGGGCAGCTGCGGCTCCCAAGGCCGGCCTGACCCCTCTGTCCACCGTGAGTGCCCAGAGGTGCAGGGCAGTGCTGGTTCCAGCTCACCTGGGACTAACCAAGGCTCTGCCTGGGTCCCTGCCCTTTCCCCCAGCACCACCGGTGCTTGCTGGAGGGGACATGGCCAGAGAGGTGCTGCGGCTCAAAGGGTTGGCAGAGGCCCCACTGCTCTGAATGACGTGGCTGGTCTATGCCTCTTCCTCCCCCGCAGACACCATTAGCCGCATGGCCACTGGGAGATGATCGGTCAGGCCAGACAGCTGGGTGATAAAACTGAATTCTTCCACCTCCTGTTGGGAAGAAGCAGTCCTATTAGATACAGAGGGCATTCTACAGAGGAGGGGCCTGGAGGGCAGGGGTGGGGCTGCTGGGTGGAGGCTGGGGCTGGGGTTGGCCAGGATCTTCCTGGAGGCAGAGGGGTGGGAGCATCCCATGGGCCCCAAGGACTCTGGGACTGACAGATCTTGTTTTCAGAGTTCAGTGATGCTGAGGGGTGCAGGGCACAGGATCCCCTATCTACAGGCGTGGCCTGGCCCACCCCAGACTCACAGCCTTCCAGTCTGGGCACAGCCCCTCCTCTGCATACAGCATGTAGTCGATGCGCCTGCCGTTGCCCTTCAGCAGGTCCTTGCGTCCCTTCTGGCCTGCCCCAGGGCTCTTGCTGGTCGGGAAGGCCAGGTACTCCCTGCGGCCTTCCTCGGTCTCCAAGACCCTGCTCAACAGACAGGAAGGACAGGAAGCAAGGTGAGGCCCTGCCCCATTCTCCAGACCCCAGATCCTGAGTGTGGAGCCACATTCTAGTCCCTAAGTGAGAGAGAAGCAGGTCAGACCAAACCCTATGTTTAAGATCTCTTTTCCCTGTGGACCCAGAAAGGGGGCTAGGGTGGAGGGACACTCAGTCTGAGCCAGTGAGTTCCTGACTGAGCCATGCCACTCCAGACTCTGTCCCTGTCCACCTTGGGCTTGGCTGTGGCTGAAGTTTGGACATAACACCTCCCAGAGCCTGGGATGCTGAGTTGGGGACAGAAGTGCTCACCCCCTCTGCAGACAGGGCTTTGCTTAGAGCCAGTAGGGGGGCTGTTTTGGGAAAGGGTCTTTGCAGTGAACCTCAGGGACCCTTCTCTCCTGAAGTCTTCAGATCCCACACCCCACCCCACCCGTGACAGTTGTCTCAGGTGTGCAGAGGTGGTGGAGCCAGGAGAGCACCCAGGCCCTATACTGGGCCTGGACTCTTCTGTCAGTCTCTCTCTGAGCAGCTGTGCCACCAAACCCCTGAGGTTTCCTCTGACACAAGGATGAGTGCTGTGGGCCCTGGGACACTTTGGGGACCAGGAATGCCAAGAAAGGAACAATTTTGGGCGCACCTGGCTGGTTCAGTAGGAAAAGCATGGTGACTCTTGATCTCGAAGTCATAAGTTCCATCCCCACGTTGGGTGTAGAGATTAAATTTAAAAAAAGGAACAATGTGGGATGTGGCTGCCGTGCCATTTCTTAAAGGAAGGAAACTGATGTGGGTACTTAAATGTGGGTCAGAGTTCTCTACAGGATGTGCAAGGGACTCAGATTGGGTGTTGACACCCTGAATCCAGGCCTTTTGACTTCCTGTCTGCAGTTCCCTTCCTGCCAGGTTTCCTCTGGAGCCTGAGCACTGGTTGGGAACAGCCTTCATGGGAGACTTGCAGAGGCCGATGGACACTGGACAAATGGAAGAGGCGCCTGGATAGGCACAGCCAGCACACATGGGTTTCTACAAGGCCTTTGTCAGCCCTGAGATAAATACACTAATGACATGCAGAACATAACTACATCTCAGAAATATAATCCATTACTGTCCTTTGCCTTTGGTAATTAATTCCGGCATCAATGATCTAAGAGTTACTGATAGTCATTTTTTAATCATCTCATAAAAAGATAATTTTCTCGGCATAGGATGATGTTTCAAATTTAGTCTATAATCTAATTAATTGGCTTAAATTAGCTGTAAGGAGCCATTGCCATGGCTCTGTGCAGTCTCGGGCTGTGAGTTACAAATTGGTTCTGCTGCTGGCCTCTCAAATGGGCCCTTTATGGAATTCTCATCAGGTTCAAGTATGAAGTTTGGCTGGGATGGAACTGTCTCTGCTTTGAAAATGACTAGTGTTAGCTCTGCTCATGTTTTTATTTGCCTGATTGGTGGCTACCAGGTGCCAGGCTCCCTGCAACGGATGCCTCCCCATGGCTCTTCTGCAGGGGTCTCGGCAGCCCTTGGCCTCACCTTGAGAGATTTTCTGGTCCCTCTTCCTGTGCCTCAAGGCAGGCTATGGCTCAGGGCTGGCCAAGCTCTTGTAAAATGAGCCCGGACTCTGGTGCCGATGTAGTAAGTGCCACCTCTAGACCCTCCTCCTGGTTGAAGGCTTCTCAGTCAGGCCAGCCCCTGGGGCATGAAGGTGGCCTCGTCTCCACCCAACCCCAGCTTAAGTCCCTGAGGCCCTCACAGGCTTCCTTCCCATGGAACTGTGTTCTCTAGTCTGCCCTGCACAGCTCATCTCTTCACACCAGAGTCAGGGCTCAGTGCTCATCCCAGCCCTGGGATCCACCCACCCCTGCACGTCTGTGGTAGCATGGGTGCTGGCTGCTTACTTTTGTAGGTTGTCAGGGGTACACACGTCCTCATCATAGAGGTTGTCTATGTCCAGCATGGTACCTTAGGAACAAGGAGACAAGCGTGGTCACTGTGGGCAGGGCCCAGCCAGCCTCCAGAGGCATGGGTGAGGGCTTCTGCCCCTGCCCCTTGCAGAGTGATCTTAGAGACAGGTCCTTAAGTCTCTCTGGGAAGCCTGTGGGGGGCCCAGCCTTGGTTCAGTGTCAGATTTCAGCAGGGTGGGTTCAGGCCTTGCAGTGCCCCTCCCCTGCCCCATTCCCCCTCGGGGCTCCCAACCCTGCCTCCAACCCCAGCTCACCTATGGCCCACGACTTCTCCTCTCCGGGTCCCAGGCGGCAGGGGTCCTTGTAGTGTGTAAACAGGGAGTGCTGCTGCTCCAGTTTGTCGTCTGTGCACAGAGGGAGAGAAGGGAATGCTGTGGGGCTCAGGGTGTCTGTTCTGGAGGGCTGCCTGCCTTTGGTTCTAGTCAGTTCCTCAGGTAACTACCTCTGGGTAGGGTCTTTGGTCCTAGATGAGGCTGTGGTTGATTTGTCACTGGTCTTCTGTGTCTCGAGAATGCCCACCCCCCCCCCCAGGGGAGGGGGGGAGAGTGATCTGGAGGCCTTCCCAGATCTGGTGGCAAACCCTGTGGGGGCTGGCTCATGCTGACCTGGCAGGGACCCCTGCCCTTCACAGACCTGGGTGCCCAGGTTGAGTGAAGAGTGACCATAAAAGGCTTAGAGAGGGCTTAGAGAGGGAGGTAATCTGCCCTGGATTCCAGTTTGTCTTGCCAACTCATGGAGCCAGAGGGCCTTTCTGAGACCCCTTAGGAGGAAGGACAGGCACCAGTGGGGCCTGACTGGGTGGGACTCTCTCTGACAGCCTCTTCCTGTGTGTACTACATCCCTACCCTGACTCAGGAGGATCCCAGGAGCACCTAGCGTTTGGAGCTGGTATCAGGCATGTGTCTTTGAGGGGACCACAGGGCTACCATTGAGGGGCTGTGTGTTCCATGGTAGGCACTGGTCTCCCCACCCACTCTGGAGTTGCCATCATTGCCAAGGGTTGCTTTCCCGGTCATGAACAGATAGAAGCAGCTACCACCAAGTGAGGGCACCACCCTGTGCTCCAGGTAGGACCTTTAGGTCTCCAGCCTTCACTGAGGGCTAAGCCTCAGCTCACAGACCCCGTGTCACTCACTCATCTATAGTTTCTCCTGGAGCTGGGGCTGGGGCTGGCGTGGAAGGAGCCCAGGAGCCAGTGGGCAGATGTGGGGGAGAGTTCCTCACATCAGGTCCTTGGGCCAAGGGAAGCTGAGAGCTGCATAAACTCCCAGGAGGTCCCTGGGATCAGTGTGATCACCAGATTAGTTATTTAAGTCAATTATTTAAAAGTTTACCCATGATGAATTTTTAGTCTTTTAGCCTAATGGGTAAAGACATAATTGCCAGGGTTCAAATCCCAGTTCAACCACTTCCTAGCTGTGTGACCTGGGACTAGTTAGCCTATCTGGGTCTCAGCTTCCTCTTCCACACCCTGTAGATAAATACTGTGCTTACTCTTAGGGTCATTACGAGATTTAAATGAAACAGCCGGCCCACAAACAGCTGTTAGAATCGTGCCTGGTACAAAGCAGAAGAGTAACAACTTAGTGGGTAGTGTTCACTAGCTAGCCCACAGTCTGAGTTTCAGAGGTCCCAAGCCTTCTCCATCAGAGGTTCATTTTTAGGGCATCTCTTTGTCTCCAGCAAGGAGGCCTCTGAGCTTTCTAGGCAGAGCGTGGGCTCTTCTCATTTTAGGATTTCTAGGGGGCACAGAAATCATAGTCTTGCTAATATCCCACCCACACACTCACAGGGAGCAGGAAGTTCTTCAAGCTGCGGAACCCAATCCTTTCCAGTGACTGGAGCCCATGCCCTCCCCAGTAGCCCACCCGGTTGGGGAGGACTACCACCTCACCCGAGGAGCAGTTGTCAAAGTTAAAATCTCCGCAGACGACATCAAACGCCACCAGCTCCTCGGGGTTGGCTGTGCTGGACGAGGAGGTAGATTTTCGGAAATCAGCCAGCCAGTCCTGAAGCAGGTCCAGCTGCTCACACCGGATGGCACTGTCCTCTGTGGGGCAGAACCATAGAGACCAGATGGCGGAGCTGCAGTTAGACCCCAGCCAGGCCCAGCACCAATCCCAGCCTGCGGGGAGGTGGGGGGCAGATTGCCCACCCCCTAGAAAGCACGGCTACCAGACCCTACCTGGCAGAGCATGCAGGTGTGTGCAGGAGATGTACCCGACGATTCTTTGGTCCTGAGGTGTGCTTCCCACCTGCACCTGTTGGGGGGGGAGGCGAGGTGTTGATGATGAAGCCTACGAGTCATGACTGCTCTCAGTACAAGCCCATTCTGTCAGCTCCTGGCTAGACCTGGGCCCAGATAGGAATAGCGCATGTCATGCTTTAGGAGCTTCTTGTCTAGGGCGGGTGGCAGATGCATAAAGAAATACCAGCCTATGGCATGGTGAGTGCCACTAGCAGTTCATGCAAGGCTTTACAGGAAGAAAAATGCAGAAATCACTGCTGATTTCCTCCCTAAACCCCTGCCATCTCCTGGTGACCAGAGTGTCCACATGGATGACCCTCATGTGCCAGCCCCTCATTTCCTTGTCTACTCCTGCTGGTGGTTCTTTCCTCCTAGTCACAGTCTAGATCTGATCCCACAGTCCTGGAGCTCACCCCTCCAAAGTCCAAGCTGGTCTCGCCTCTGGGATGCAGACTAGCAGGCAGAGCCTCCCACCCATCCCTTCAGTGTGAGCAGACCCTGCCCTCCACTCTCTCCCCAGTCTCTCTCTGCCCCTATGGCTTCATGAGAAGCCACTTTATCTGCTTTTTGGCAGTGGTTTCTGATGGTCCCCTGATCGGGATAACAAGTGTGGGCTGTGTCTCTATGACACCTGTGACATGGGCATGCCCCAAGGCCCCCATCCAGAGCCCAGCACTCCCACCTTCACAGCAGCCTCGCCAGGTCTTCATGCTGCGCTCTCCCCAGACCTCAGTCTTTGCCTCCTGCTCACCTCCTTCACTGGAGATAGAGTTCCCAAGGGGTGGAGTGGGGCCAGAGGGTCCTCCTCAACTCCCTGCCCAAGTACAGATGTCCCTGGTGGGCTTTCTCCACAGGCTGGTGTAATGACATCACAGACAACCCGAAATAGCCTCCAGTGGTAATCACATTGTATCAACAAGCCTGAGCCCTTGTCAGGGCTGTGGCTGTGGAGGTAAGGAAGGGGGGCTGTCCACCCAGCTGCTCTCCCAGGCTCTCCATCCATGGCAAGTGGCTAGAGGTTGCAATAGGAGGTTACCCCCTCCCCCACCAGGCATGCTCCCTTGGGTCATTTGTGGGCGCCTTTCACCAGAGGCCTCTCGGTTCCCCCTCTTTCTCTCTGGGCTTTCCTCCCACCTGAGCCTCAGCTGTCTTCCCCAAACTTCTTTAATCCATTCCAGAATGGGTTTTGCATGAAGATGAGATCTTGGACCCTGGGAACTCTCCAAGGAAGGTGACTATAGAGGCCAGTCTTGGCTGTGAGGCGTACATCTGCCTGAACATGACTTTGCCCATCCTCCAGTGGCTTGGACTCACCACTGCCACATCACACGCCCTCCACTCAGAGAACCTGGGGAGGCTTCCATCTTTCTTTTTGCTGCCAAAGTCAGGTTGGCATTATTTTCCTCCATATGGGTTTTCACATCATTAAGCATCCTTAGCTTCCTACAGCTCTTCATCTCCTTTCCCAGCCTGGATGGATGCACATCTCTCCTTTCCCAGCTCTCAGGAGGATGACATCTGGTTACTTGATAATGGGCTGTACAACCTGGATTTGGGGCTGTTTATAAACTCCTATGTCCACCATTCACTTCTTACCCATATTTCAGACCCAAACCTCAGCCTTTCAGTACCACCACCCCTGGAATGTCCTGGGAAATCACCCAGCATTGATGCACTGTGTTGCAAAAACACAACACAGTTTAAAACCACAGTGCCTCAAAAGACCACACGATGGCGCTCTTGTCCCCTGTGTTCCCTGGGCAGTGGGTCTGTTCCCCCTCAATAATAGTAATACGCTGTGAGCACTAGTGGTTAGTGCTTCCTGGACACTGCCCTGCTAGGGCCTTAACAATAGTTATGAAGGTTAAACTAAAATTATACCAGAATTGGCTTGAGGTCTCGAAGACTCCGTCAGCTGAGGCAAGTTCTTGTCATGTTTGCTGCCCGCGCCCAGCTCTTCACCCTACTCTCCGCTGCTTTCTCAACTCCTGGTGACTTGGCAGGCTTTTCACCCATTTGATGTCAACCCCTCACTTGCTCTGCGCTTGGTGTCACCTGCCTGTGCTGAGACATGAGCAGGGACAGGGGAGGCCCTCGCCTGAGGATAGTGGCCCGGAGGGAGGGAAGACACAGCGTGAGGCCATGACCGTCCCTCCCTCAGTCCCTTCCAGCCCCTCCCACTCTCCATCAGCCCCGTGCGCTGCCAGCAGCCACTTTACTACGTGCTTGGATTGAAGGATTCGGTCGCAAATCCTGGGGAGTTGCAGAGGCTTGTGTTTCTCTTGCAAAAACAATCACATGGAGAGGTTGTGTCTTTTAGTCCTGGTGGACAAAGACCGTCAATAGAGAAGGCGCCCAGAATCAGGCTCTCCCAGAAGGGGGGGCAACAGCGATTCTAGTCCCTTTTCAGGGTGTGAGAGCAGCAGACAAGCACCCTTTCCTCATGCATAGCCTTGCCACAGAGTAAATGGGTGGTGACGGAGGGAGGGGGATACAGATAGAGGGAGCACTCGCTTCCACCTGCGGCCACGGCACAGCTGCTCTCTTTCTAGCCCCTGGCCTCCTGAAACCTCATTTGTTTCATTCCTCCAGGCTGGAGAAACAGGCCTGCTCTCACCAACAAACGAGCTGGGTCTGCCGTGTATGGGGCTCAACCGGCCCACTTTCATTTCTGTCTCACTAGAGAGACAGCAAGACAGCTGGGGACAAAGGCTGAGGAGCCTGTGGAGGGAAATATGGCTTGTGCAGGCTGTGCTGAGGAAAGCGCCACACAGGTGGTGCCTGTCCAGGGCAGGACCAGGACAAGAGGAGGCCTCTGGGGGTGTCGGGTGCCGGAGCAGAGCCCAGGGCAGGTGGAGGGGCCCTGCTACAGGATGGGTTTTTCCCCGAGGCAGCAGGAAGTAGGCACCAGGAGTCAGACCTGGGACAGGAGGAGGTTGGTGTTGGAAGGGGAAGGAGAAGCAGAGGAATGATGGCCTGGGCCTTGGTAGTGCAGTGGGGGATGTGGGGTGGACCCAGACGTATTTAGAAAGTGAAATTAGGAGGCTGGATAGGCTCAGGGCACAGGGAGGAGTCAAGGCGGGGATGGTGGAACCTGGCCGGTGGATATGGGCGATGATAAGTGAAAGGGACTGTGTCCAGGGGGCAGCTGGACACAGAGGTGGGTGCTCTGGGGAGAGATCTGGGCTGGGACAATCCTGAGAAACCTCAGCAAATGTGGAAATGGAGTCTGTGGAGTGACTTCCCAGGGGCAAGTGAGTAGGGTTGGGCATGGTGTCCACTTAGAAATGAAGAGGTCTAGCCAAGTGGGGTCACTCTGCTGTGGGGGCTGCCAACCCTCAGTCCAGGCTGAGAGCTGGGAGGAAGGCAGCAGGCCCTGCCAGGTGCTGCCAGATCTGTGAGGTGGGAGAGAAGTTGCATACT
Source organism: Cryptoprocta ferox (assembly GCA_028646485.1). Taxonomy (NCBI): domain Eukaryota; kingdom Metazoa; phylum Chordata; class Mammalia; order Carnivora; family Eupleridae; genus Cryptoprocta; species Cryptoprocta ferox. Next base: position 39,586,608 of record CM053563.1, read on the forward strand.
GGGTTTTATTGGAATATCTTGATTTTTCAGTGCTGGCCAACACAGGAAACTTTTTAATGGTGTGGACCAAATCAAACATACCTGCAGACCAGTTTTAGGCTAAGGAGTGGAGGGAGCAGTTAAAGGCTGGGCAGGTGACCAAGAGTCTGGAAAGAACTGCCAGAGAGGTAAGAAGAAAGCCCGTAGCAGAGGGACTGCCCTATGGAGACTGTTGTGACCATGGTGGGCATGGTGGTCGGGGTGGCAAGACCAAGGAGGGAGATAAGGGTGTGTGGGCTGGGTGGCAGCACCAAGGGCAGCACCTAACCTCTGAACCATCTGTGTCTGTGGTAGGGGAGTGGGAGGAAGAAGGTGGGCTCTCCCCCTGAGCTTGACAACATATCCCCTCCTTCCACAAGAAGTCACTCGGCTGCTGAGACCAAAATATATCCAAGGAACAGAACACTGATGAACCACATGCCAAAATGGGGAGGTAAGAGGAGTTCATTCGATTTCCTCTGTGAATGGAGAGTCAAGGACCTACATCTCTGGGCCTGAAGAGTCACACAAGAACCACTGAGCCCCCTGGAGTGGGGTCTGGGTCCTGTGCTATATCAATTGGCCGAATGTTTCTCCTGAAAAATCTGGAACACCAAGAGTGGCTTCTGCATAGGAACACAAAGTCAACACTCAGAGCGTGTCAGGCTCAGTAGAAGATAACGGGTAATGACCAAATTACCATGGTCTAAAAACTCCTTCAATTGCATCCAAATTAGCAGAAATAATTATGATTCACTTTAATTAGTGACTATGGAAGCGAAGCCTTGGGCTGGTGGGCAGGGTGCCTGGCATGGCAGCTGCCATGACAGCCAGGAGGGAGGGGGCACTGGGCCAGCGAGGCTGCAGGCCTAAGTGAGTAGGCATTTGCCCCTTAATGGAAAGGGGCCCCTGCCTCCCCCTCTTCCCTTTATCACTGCCATCACTGCCATCTCCCTTCACCACCAGCACCACAAGAACCCTCAGACCTCAAGCTCACTCCCCACCGTATGACTGGGCCCTAGGTTGCCCCCACTTTACAGATGGGGAGAGGATTCAGAGATTGAGGAACTTGCCCAAGAGGACCCAGCCAGGTCTTTTTGTGCCTGGACCCTCGGCCCTTGTCCCTGCATCCTCATTCCCCTTGTCCCTGAGCTGGGCGCCTGCCTGTTCAGCTCCACGAAAAGCCTCACCTACCCCCAGCCCTCCAGGAGGACCCCCTGGCTGCAGCCCACCTTCCCCGGTGGCTCTGTGATGGGCTGATGTGTGGCCACTCTGCACAGCCACAGCCTCCTACCTTGAGAAACAGCGCTCCTTTCGAGGCCAGGCCATCGGAGCCGCGCCCGTTGGGGTAACAGTGATAGGCCACGTCCATGATGGGGTAGCGGCTGGCAAAGAAGAGGCCGCTGTTGAGACACTTGAAGCTGCAGCATCCTTGGCAGCCATAGACCCCGACATCGTACAGAATGTACTCGAAGTAGCCGTGCAGCTGGGCTTTCAACTTGGAGGCTGCCCGCTTGTCAAACACCTCCTGCAGGCAAAGGAAGTCCAGGTTGGCAGGGAAGAAAGCAGAGACCTCGTGGTCAAAGGCCTCGTCTGGGTGGCGCCTCTTGCGCGCGGCCGCCTTCTTCACCCCGGGGGCCTTGTAGGGGAGCTTGCTGTTGGAGCCTGGCTCCCCACTGCTGCCGTCCCGCACCTTCACCAGGGACTCCCTGGAGGCCGAGGGGCTGCCCAGGCTCCCCGAGTCCCCATCCTGCTGACTGTGGTTGGGCGTCTGGCCCCGTGGGCCCCCACCGGCCCCGTTCCTGGCCTGGCCCCCAGGGGCGGAGTCATCAGCTTCAGGGGGCCGGCCCCCCTCCTCGCCTCCTATGCGCACAATGCAGGCGTCCTCAAGGCTACCGCCTTCGGCCGGGTCCCCAGAAGCCGGGCCATTGGCAGCCTCATCACTGGGGTGATGCCCGCTGTCACCCTTGTATTCCACAGAGGCCGTCCTCTTAATGCTCCCAGGGATGGCCCGGGCCACACCGTCGCTGCCCTGCGGTGACACCAGACTGCTGAAGCTGGCTGCACTGATGGAGGTGTTGGTGGGCGAATCGATGTAGATTTTGATCTGGGGCCGACTGGCCCCATTGCGGATTCTCTGCCCGATCTCTTTGGCTCGTACTTGGGTGTTAAAAACATTGTTGAGCCTGGCCAGCGAGTCAGGGAGGAGACAGAGGTTGGCAGTGGCGAAGCAGAAGCTTTTGCCAGGGCCTGTACCCTTCCATTCACTGAGCAGGGCCGCCCCACCAGCTGGGCCCTTGTCCTCCAGCCGGGAGTAGATGTAGGGTCGGCGGGCAGACTGCAGTGGGGACCAGAGGAGGAACCCAACAAAGGCGAAGGGCAGCGAGGCGACCAGGAGGGCCAGGTAGATGGGCGCGAAAAGCACGGTGCAAAGCAGCTGGAGGTAGCACGGGTCATCTGCCCGCTGGCGCTTCTGGCAGGCGATGGGTATGAAGGAGGCCACGAGCCGGTCCAGCAGCCAGTAGCATGGGAAGATGAGGGCCCAGGACACGGCGTGCAGGGCGGACAGACAGCTATTGGGAAAGGGGGTCGTGTACAAAACCATCGCAGCTCACTGGGCGCCGCAGCCGGCCCTACTACATGGTGTCCGTGGCAGCCCGGGCACTTTCCTGGGAGGGGTGGGTGAGTGGGAGGCGGGGGTCTGTTGGAGGAGGGGTCACCTCCTGGTGAGATGGGTCTCTGAGTGGTCAGTGGCGAGTGTTGGCCAGCCGGTCATGGTTCACCTCAGTGGGCCATGCTGGGCCACCAAGGCTTGCTGGAGAACCTGTGAGACAGAAAGGAAGGGGGCTTTTATTCATCTTTAGGGAAGCAAGTCGGAAGCTGGGGCCACTGTCTCCCTTCACCCTGTCCCTGCTTCCTCCAACATGAGCAGGAACATTCTGTTTGCCTGTGTGTGTTTGGTTTTCTTGGAGCAAACAGTTTGGTGACATGACCAGCTCTAGCTGACCATCTTGATCTTGTAACTGCTTAAAAACTGACCCAGGTTTTTGGAGGGGCCCAGTTTTGTGGGCATTTGCGAGGCAGGCTGGGGATCCCAGAAGATGGCTGGGCCTGACACTGGCCTGAGCAGCCAGAGGCCTGTCAAGAGCCAGGGGTGTGCTTAGAATGAGTGAGGGGTGACCCTGATTCAGAGGAGCCTCAAACACATCCACTTGTCATTGAGTGTCCTTCAGGTCCAAAGAGAGAGAGAACAAATGGCAGAGAAAAGGGGCCAGAGAATCCTAGGGCAGAAGTCATTGTGGCTGGCAGACCCCTGAGAGGAGGGCCATCCTCACACCTATGCTCTCACTGGGCCCCCACCTACAGCATCAGGCAGGCCACTCTTGCGCTCCCATCCCTGGTGACCCCCAGCAGAAATCCCTCCCCAACCAGGACCCAGGCACTGCTTGGCCTAACCAACTTCTAGAATGATGCAGCCCCAGGGCCCAGCTGAGGACCACAGTTGCAGAAATGAATCCATCCCAGGTCCCTCTCCCAGCCAGTGCATGAGCCTCAGACCAGGCCCTAGGGTCTTGCCTAGGAGAGACCGCTAGGTGCAGTTATCATGTGGAATGTAGAATCAGTGAAGACCAGAATCTGGAGTGTTTGCCCGGCCTCCAAAGGCCCACAGGTGATCATTCTGTGGTGAAGCTGGTATAACAGAGTCTTTATTACCAGCTCTGTCAAGGGAGTTCATTTCCCGCTCACTGTCTCACCGACCCAGTCCAGCTTCTGCCCTGGCACCAGAGGGTCTGTGCCCCCCACATTCCATCCATCCTGGCCTCACAACCTGTCTTCCAGCTGCCTCCCTGGTCACCCCAGCCAGTACCTGGTGTCATCTGGGTCCTGTCCTCCCCTCAGTCCCCACACCCCTCACCCTGCCCCAAGCTCTCCTGGAGCCCCTCTGCTGGTCCATGACTGCATCACAGCTCCACCCACTTTCTTGGCCTCCTATCCATCAGGCCATGGTGGCTGCGGGGACTCGTCTGATCTGACCATCCCTCAGATACCTCAAACTTTCTGATGGTTTGATGTTTGAGCCTCACTTGACCCTTATTGGGCATCTTGTCTCCTAGCCAGGCCTCTGTGTCTGCAGCCCCATCTCCCACTCGGTGGAATGTGGCTTACTGTCCATGCCCTGCCCCTCACCTGGCTCACCCCCTTTCTTCTAAGACCCAGCTCAGAAATCACCTCTTCAGAGAGGTCCTTTTGCCCCCTCTTGCCAGGTAGCTTAAGTATGTCCACTGGGGGCTCCTGTCCCCCTCATCCATGGCCTGGTCTCTGCATTTCTAGGTCATAAATGCTCATGGGACACAGCCACCTCCCCAGCAGACTGGAAGCTTCCTGAAAGAGGGGGCTGCCTTGAGGGTGTGGTGGGTCCTGGAGCTGCACCAGCAGGAAGCTCAGGAAATGGGTGGGTGAATGGAGGCCAGTCTGCTCTGCCTCCAGGCCTGAGGTGCAGGGTGGAGGGGATGCTGAGTTTCTGCCGTGTACCTGTCACCCCAGTGTGCTCCTGTACCTGCGTCTCCAGGGCTGAGTTAGTGGGGACGAGGTGCTTGTCCCAGACCAGAGCTAACCTAAGCTGGTGTCTGTGTCTGGTTCTGGAGAATACATTTCACGAGGATTTTACTTTCTTCAGGGGAAATCGTTTTTAAGGAAACGCCAGAAGGTTACAGTTTGGAGAAGCAGGTGTGTCTAACTCACACCACAGCTGTCTGGCCAGGAGCCATGAGAAACAGCTCCTTTGCAGACAGCTCTGTGCTGCAACTCGGTTTAATCTGGGAAAAGCATGCCCTCCACCTGTAGGCATTGGGATCTTGAGGCTTTGTCTTGTGCTGTAGTCGCAAGGTCTCTCACGTGCAGGCAATGAAGTTCACTGTCAAGGATGTGTCCCTCTCCCCTTCTCCTTGGGGCAGGGGTTGGGAAAACTGTTTCAGAGAGGATCAGAGGAGACCCTGACCAGACAGTGGCCTTCACCACTTGCTCCAAACCCAGCCCGAGCCCTGGTCTCCAAAGGCTAGGCTCTGTGTATGGGTGTCCTAACCCTGATGGCCTTTACTTTGCGGTCTGCTGATTCAGAGGTCCTGTGAACTTATGCCAGACTCCTGGGCTGAGACCCTGAGACCACTTTTATGACAGTGGCTAAAATTGGAGGATTTGTGGCAGGCCTGCTGACCCTCTGTGCACATAGTCTTTAACTCCCAGGAGAGTTGGAGAGTTGTGTCACCTCTGTGGCCCAGAGCTTGTGGCTCAGTACTTAGACTGGTGGCTGTCCAGAGTTCTCCCATGCCTGCCATCTGACAGACTCACTTGTTCTTTCTTTAAAATCTCAAAGATTTCATCTGAATTTAACCCGAAGCCGGGCGTCAGCCCACTGGGTCCCTCTAAGCTGGTGGGCCTGGTTGCCTTCGGCACAGTGCGCAGGCACACAGCAGGGTATGGAGCGGCCAGCTTCAGACTGGCTGGAGTGAAAGCTGTAGGGGAGGCCAAAGAGCTGCCTGCACCCCCTGGACCTAGAGGAGGTGGCAGGTCCTGTCCCTGCAGGTGGGGAGGGTAGACTGGGGTCTCCCAAGCCTCCCAGCAGCTACTGCGTTTGGCACCAAGGTGCTGAGGGTAGGGGTCTAGGCCGGATTGCTGGGGACACTCAGCTGCCACCCCCAAATGCATGGAGCTGGCCCACTCCCAGGCCTCCTTAGCTCTGTTCTTCTCTGTGGCCCAAGGTCACCAGCCCGGCTGACACCATCCTCACCTGAGCACCTACCTACCCTACCCCGTCACTGTCCCCCTGTCCTCCATCTCAGGCCACAATGTGCACAGTGATTGAAGGAGCTTCCTAAACAATCTGACTAGATCCTCCCTTTGGTGGTCCTGTTGTCTTGGAGGAGAAAGTCCAATCTCCCAGTCTCTGTCTAGGGGCCCTCTGTACTCCTGATCCTCTTTCCTTACCCAGCCCCACCCTGGAAGGGTCTCTAGTACCTCAGAGGTAGATGCAGCCCCGCTTTGTCAAAGGGTTCCTAAGAGAAATTCCCAACCCTTCTGTTCTCCCATGTGGCCCATCCCTAACACCGGCCGGGCAGGATAGGGATCTGCCACCAGCTGTGACCACACTACTAGCGGGGCCCGGCCCCCTCTCCAGCTGCCCTTTGTCCACCTCACTTCTGTTGTAGCCCCAGAAACCCTTCTGGGCAAGTTCCCTCCCAGCCCTACCTGCAGCGGCAGTGAACGGCCAGGCCTGATCTTTCTGCCTCCCATGGGCTGGTCCCACGAATGTTGTTGGTCTCCATTCAGGCATCAGTGGGTTTGAGGTGGCTGGCAGCCCAGGGGGCCACCGTGGTGTTCCTCTAAGATGTGGCAGATCCGAGCATCCTAGCTCTTCACGGCCACCGGGTCCCCCGTCCAGGGCCCCTCCCCTGCCTCCTGTCCCTCAGTGCCCCAGACAGAAGGAGCCCCCAGGTGCTGCCCAGCCCCCCACTCCTGCATGCAGTCCCTGCATCCATGCACAGAAGCTGCTGAAACAGTTGACACAAAAGGAATTGCCATGGATGGAGCCGGTTTCTAAAGCTGTGTGGTTAATTATTTTGTCTCTGTGAAATGAAAGGAGGGCAAACAAACAACAACACATTAATTAGTCTGATCTATGCTTTCCCCATAAAAGAGGGGAGTGGAAGTTAAATGCCAGAGGCTGGGAACTTCTCAGCCCTAGAAGCCTCCAAGGGTGTGGGTGCTGAGGGGGGTGTGCAGGCCGCCCAGCCTGCATCCCTGGGGCCTTTGTCTTGCCTGCACCCCCTGGCGGGGCAGGACCTTGTGGGTGGCCCAGGCCAGGCTCAGTCTCCCGGTAAGAAACGCCTTCCTCCCCTCTGTGCTCCAGTTCTCCACTTCCCTGTCCCAGAGCTGGCATCTTTGCCAAGCACAGTCCACCATGGGCATCTCTGATCAGGGTGACAGGTCCCTCAAAGGCCACATGCACTGAACTATAGCCACTCAACTCCATACGCTGGATTGCTCTTTTAGGTTCCTATTTTAAAGCAACAATCACTCCTGGGTTTCTCCCCTTTTTAAGTCCTGGTGTGTGGGTTCCAGGGTTGCTCAGGATGCCCCCTCCCCCCACTCCAATACCATGGTCTCCAGAGCTGGGCTTGAGCCCCAGATTCCCTCAGTTCCTCGTGGTCACTCCTGAGCCCTGGGGTCACTGTGGGGGGCTACCCGGTGCCCCATGGGAGGGCTCTTGAGAATCAACCTCTGTCCTAAAAGTGGAGGAGATCTCAGACTTGCCCCCTTACTCTCTCCCAGCTGCCCTGCTCAACACTCAGCTTGGGTTCGAGAGTCAGGCTCACTGAGCCTGGGCATGGGGGTAGCAATACCTGCCTTCCAGGGCTAATCATGAGGATTAATCCTTCCCTACCTTCCCTCCTCTTCGTTGTAGGACCTCCCTGACCAGGTCAGAAGGGAGCCGCCTCTCCTGAAGCTGGCTCCTCTGTGTTTTGGATGCTCACTTTGACCTGTGGATTCAGTGGATTTTGAAGACAGTACAAGCTGGTTCTGTGTGCTGTGCTGGTGGCAGCCTGAGCCCCCCCCCCCCCCCCCACTGACCCTCTGATCCTCTGATCCTCTAGGCTCCCGAGTGACCTAGATGCTTTCAGATCCTCAGAGACTCATCTTCACTGTTTAGGCTAGAGCTGTTGGCCTTCACGCACGTGCTCCTCTCCCTACAGTGAGGACTGGACAGGGCCTGACTGTGACAAGGAGACGGGGCTGCAAAGCCAGGGCAGACAGAGGGAGCAGAGAGGTTTGTGGGCTGATCCAGCCAGGAGGGGAAGTTGTCCGGGAAGATTTGGAGTCCAGATGGGAGAGGAAGAGGTGGTCATTCCTGGGCAGGCACAGGACATCGACAGAGAGAAGCTCTACATCAGGGTTGCTCCTGTGGATTACTGGTATCTGTGGTGACCTGACCTGCGGCCGCCACCACACAGGAAGGGGAGTCTTGGACTGCTCAGAGGCCTGAGCTAAGCCAAAACTGCTCCCCCATATGCCTCCCTGAGGACTTGGGGACCAGCTGATCTGCTATCCCTTGAGGGGAGGGCATCGGCAGGAATAGGACCTGGCCGGGCCTGCCCTGTTTGGTGTTGAAGATTGGAGGGAGGTCCCCAACAGCCACCCGGGGTAAGCTGCAATGGGCAGGACCTCTGCTACAGGTTACCAGTGGTACTGGCACCAAGGCAGCCACCCCACTTCCCACCTTCCTGAGAAATGGACCCAGTGGGCACTCTGGTACACAAGACCGGCTGCACTGGGTCTCGGAGAGTCCCAGGTGAATGCCGACTTTGGATTTGCATTTTTCCTGCAGCAGGAAAGTAAGCAAGCCAGACCAGTCCTGCTGGCCAAGGCCAGCCCTGGCTGCTTCAAGGAAGCCTGAACTGTCTTGAGGGATCTCTGAGCTTTGGAGAACTTTTGGGGAAGTTGATGAGGGTCGGGAGTTGCCCCAGGTTGGAGGTAGGATAGGACCTGTCCCTCCTTCATATAGCCTTTCGCTCTGGTCCTTGGGCCTGCTGAGCCCTCTTTTCCCAGCAGCTGGGCTGGGAATCCTGGGGCAGAGGGACCTCCTCCCATCCTCTCTGTCCACAGGCTCATGTCTAAACAGGCATTGGGCCAAGCCCTAGGTTTCTGCAGGAAAGACCGAGAGGATCACTCCAATCCAATTACCCGAATGTGCTTGCTTCTGCTGGCGGCGCCAAAATCGGGCCGGCCCATTTCTGCCTGGATGCCAGCCACACAGGGGTTGGCATAGCAACGTGAGCTCTGAGCTGCTGAAACTTGGAGTCAACTCATCATTGGGAGGATAGAAACACTGAAGAGGACACCTTTCAAAGTGATGGGGGTCAGATAAATCCAGGCTAATCCCTGAAAGCCACAGAAATGGGGTCTGGGATCTGGCATGAACATGTGTGCCATAGCAGTGACTCCCAGTGACATGGGTGTGCTAGGTAAATGCCCAGTCACCCTTCTAGATCCAGTACCTGCCCCCTTCTTTCTGAAGCTCTCCCTCTCTGTCCTACATGACCCCAGCTGGCCCTTTAGCCAGGCACATGCCGGTTTGCACATCGGGCCCTCACCAGCAGCCTGGGAGCACCTGATGGAGCCTCTGGCACCGGCACACACCCAAGTCCAAGCCTGCTCCCCCCTCTGGCTGTTGTACGCCTGCTTTTGTCTGCCCCACTGCAATCCAAGGGGAGGGCAGTGAGCCACACTAAGTCAACTGGCACCACAGCCCCCTGATCCTAAGGTGAACGGACATACGACCCAAGCTCTCATGGGTGCTCTTACTGGACCTCTCAGGAAAGAGGCCTGCATTTTCTCTGAGGTGGAGGCACTAACAGCCCGAAGCTTCTGGAGCCTTCCTTGAGAACAAATCTAATTCAAAGGAAAACAGACCTTAGGACTGGAAGTGGAGTCCTGGTGACACTTTGAGCTCCAGTTTCCCTGAGCCTGAAGACAACACCACCCCAGATTTCCTAATGAGTGAGTTAGCAAATTACCGTTTTCTTTGCTCTAGTCAAAGTTGTGTTTCTGTCATTTGCCATCAAAGGGCGTATCTAATATATATCAGTGACCTGATCTTTCTAAAAGTCGATTCTTAATCAGTTTGTCTCCTGGGCAAACTTTTGTGGCACCTCGTGGCCTGCCCAGTGGGCAAAGGTGGGGGATTTTCTCCTGAGTTCTGGAAGGTCCTGAGGGACCCGGTGCCTGGGGTTTGTGCCGCTATGGTTTGAGCATCCCTCAGGAGACAGCAGTGCAGATGTTACAAGCACAAACTTGGGTGTCAGACCACTGACTCTGAGCTGTGGTCTCGGCATCTGTTAGGCATCCATAATAACATAATAACACTAGCTCAGGGTAGTTGGAAATGATGCCTGAACACTTAGCACAGCACCTGCCACATCTCTAGTAATAGTTTTGTTACTGTTACTACTATTAATTTCCTTGCTACAAAGGCCCTCAAGATACAGCCCGAGCTCTCAGAGTTTCCTGCTTGTGTGGTTGGCTGCTTGACAAGAAGGTGTCCTGCTATCCCAAACACCGCGTGAAGATGGTGCAGGGGGTGTGGGGGCCTCCATCTCCTGGCAGGACAGCCTGGTGGGGGCTGCCTGTGCAAGCCCAAGTCACAGGCTTCTGCGGAAACCAGGTGCAGGCAAAGGGGCCATAAAATTTTCAAAAAGACACTTTCCATGGGAGCTATTAATGCACCATGTGGTTTCTGAGAATAGGAACAGGCTGCAAGCAGCTCTGTGGCACCCCTTCAATCAGCCAGCCTCGGCATTTCCGTGTTGGAGCTCGGAAAGCCCAGATGAAGCTGATTCTTGCGTGACTGGAAAGCAAATCTCAAGCCACGTTAGATGTATATGTGCCAGGAGTGCCCAAATCCATCTAATATTTAAAATAGCAATATTTCTCCATTCAGGACCTTGTGCTACAGTGCCACGGGGCAGCTGCCCTGAGACCATGTGCTTCATCACGGAACAGAGCTAAGTTTGAAGATCTGGCCACCCTACCCTCTACTGCCTGCCATTCCAGAATCACCTATTGGTGACCAGAAGGGGGGCCATTAAGGAGAAGGCTGGGTGGCGGTTGGCACCTAAGTCCACACCTGAGCCCAGGGCATGGGGAAGCTGGTGAGCGCTTCCCCCACGATGAAAGTCAGGTCTGAGATCACTCTGTTCCAGGGTCTTCTCCATATGGGCATTGACAGGGCAACTCCAAGGCAGGACTGGAGCAGGCAGTTGTGACTACCAAAGAGGAGGCTTCAACGTCCTTAAGTGAGGCCCAAATCAGGAGGCCACGTGCCAACAGCTGAACATCTAGATGGGCACAGGGCTCCTACCTCAAGCGGCCTGAGCTGGTCCTCACAGGCAGACATTAGCAGGGGGTGCTGGAACTGAGGTCACATTATCTGCCTCAGGTGAGCTCTGGGGTGTCTGCTGTGTGACCAGCCGAGTGCCAGCCCTACCTCCACCCTCAGGAGAGACCCTTCTGAGGGATGGAGACCAGGAGGAATCACACTTTTCTCAGGCTCTGCTATTGAGGCTGCTGTCCCAGCAAAGTCCCTGCTTCTCTGACATGAGGGCTGATGTTAATGGTTCATGAGCTGAACAAGGCTTGGAACATCCTTTGCCTAAGAAGAAATGACAACATACTTTCTGTGGGAGTAGAACTTTAAATACAAGTCCACACAAATGGTAGGATTTATGCAGACCCAGTGTTCAGCTGCATTTCAAGTACAGTATTTGCTCCTGGAATGGATTGGCCGGCCGAGTGGTGTGTAGGCATTTCAAGGCACCAGAGAACACAGATGAAGACAACAAACCTTCCTAAAACAGAACAGACTTGCTAAAATTCTTCTGAAGGGAATCATTTCACATTCAGCCTAAAGTTTTCTGTGCAAAGAACATTTAACAAACTGAGTCCTAGAGGAGAATTTATGCAGAGATTAAAAAGCAAATCAGTGTGAATGAGTAAATAAAATCAGGCATCAGCATCTCACCAAGCCTCCCTGCAGTCCCGGGCAGCTGGGCTTTCTGAACAGAGGCTGGGCCTCAAGTACCACTGAGCACTCAGGCCCTCGTCCTGGGCCCTCGCATCCAGTACCGCTGGAGCCCCTTGCTCTGAGAGAACGGGCAAGAACTCCCTCCCCCTGAGAGAGGAAACCCCACTCAGGCTAAACCAAAGACTGCTTGCCTCAGAAGGCCTCTGACCTGCCTGTGGGGTTTCAGCACCCACCCCAGAATGTGTAACTGGGAGGGGATTGGGGGCTGCTAGAGTTAGGCTTCCCCCAGGAATGAGATGTTGAGCTTCATTTGCATAAGACTGTGAATTAGTCACTTGTCCCCAGCAAAGGCCAGGGGAGAAGAGATAATGGGGATTTATAGCCCCCCAAGCTCCCTCTAATTGCTGCCACCAAACTTGCCTTCCAAGTGTCTTCTGAGGCCCTGGGTTCCAACTAACGCCTGCCCCTCCAGTGGCGGTAGCCTTTCGACACTGTTCTTGGCTATTGAATCCTGCACTTGTGAAAAGGGAAACGGGAACCCTTGGGTCTGGCCAAGGAGGCTTCATGTCCCCAGTCTGCTGGTATAGACATGCTAGTGTAGACAGTGACATGTCTCCATTCAGGAATGACTACTTCAAAGATAAGCACACTTTATCTTTGTGAAGATCTGAGTAGACGTAGTTTCCCTTTTTGTCTCTCCCCCTGCCTCCAAGTCTGGGATAGGACTCCGGCCTTACTTCCTCTGGCCCAGGGTAGGGGTGGGGGAGGATGGGGGGGTGGAGCCTGCTTTCTGGGCATTGAGGCTGGATTGCACTTCCTGGTCCCCTTGTGGTTGGGTGGAATAACGTGACCAGCTCTGTCTGACCAATAAGCTGTGAATTCTCTCCCTTTGGCACCTCTACCTGCAGTGTTGAAGGTGGTGGTTGCTCCATCAGCCTGGGTCCCAAGGTGAGGACACACGGAGCAGGGCCCCAGCTAACCCACATGTAGTATGAGCGAGAAGAAAAACTTAGATTATAAGCCACAGCATAACCCATCCCAACCTGACCAATAGAGGAAGGCTTCTGGATTTGTTTAATCAATCCATTTACCTAAAACAAGGCCTTACTGATCAACAGCCCTCAGTTTCCCGGGTATATAACTATACCTACTCTCCAGACCTGACTGTCTTCAAGAAAGATCTTTAAATGGCAATAATGATATTCCTCTGCCCTAAATCCAGGCCTGGTAGGGAGCTCACTCCTTCCCTTCCCCTCAGTGTGTGTACTGAATAGTCCATTCCTGCCTGCTCAGGACCATGAGGCATCAGGGGAGCTGAGCCATAATCTAATTTTTAGTGGAAACCATTGCTGCTCAGAGAAGAGACCACTGCTAGTGATATAAGGAGCAAAGTAAATCCACGGACACTGGGAAGTAAATCCACTGGGAACTTCTGCCAGGGATCATGTACAGGTTGGTTCCAGGGGCCAAGCAAGGCCTACAGGGGACAGCCAGGAGGGAAGGTCAAGAGTCCACTGAAGTGGTGCAGATGGAGACGGATACAGCAGCCTAAGCTTGCTGGTTGGGGGTCAGACACTGCCAGGTTGTGCTGGCTGAGGGGTGCGTCCTGGGGCTGGCGGGGGAGGGGGAGAGCTTGGAGGTTGGGGGAGCTTGAAATCCAGCTCTGATGAGTCAGATGCAGCACTGTGACTGCTCAGGGGATTTCACAGCAAGATCCCGGGAATTTCCGGGGGCAGAGCCTTTGCTTTCTAGGTGTATATATTTTAATGTGGGGGTGTCCTTCTCAAGGGCAAGGAGACAGGAAGGTGGTGGGTGGTGGGTGGAGCAAGCAGTGAGCAAGGGAGGGAGACCAAGTAGAGTCCAAGAGATGTGCGAAATAGGAATGTGGGAGGCAGAGCCACTCAGATATTCCAGCCTGCTGGGCCACGCCCTGACCACAATGACCCACCAGGTCCCAGGAGGCTTCGAGGAGACACCAGGGAGGAGGATCCAACACATTTACTGACCATTTATCCTGAGTTGAGCTTGTTTAACTTAAATGCTTAGAATGTCTGAGTGGTTTCTCGCTGACACCACACAGATCGGGCTAGCCTGGAGCAAGTCTTCTGCTCAGAGCAGGGAGGGCCGAGACTCGCTAGCCAGGCCTGTGCCCTGCACTCTGGGAGAGCTGAGTGACTCTCTGGATGGCTGAGGGTCTTGGTAGCCCCCTACTTGAAGCTCCTTGCACTACCTTCACCGCTAGACAGAAGGTAGACAGGGTGTCTCACCAGGATTTCTGGTAAAGTTCTGGAGAGAAAATTGCCAGAACAGAGGTCCGCACCAATGAGAAAACAGTCTATGCAATTTCAACCTGATTTTGCTTTTAAAAATAGGCCCAGTGGGAGGCTTAAGCCACTTGATCCTCATCTGTCCTTCAGCTCCCTGGTCCTGGGGCCACCATCCTTCTCGTTCCCTTCCTGTCTCTGGGACTGCTTCTCAGAGCCCTTTGTTGTCTCCTCCTCCCCTGCCCACCCTGAGGAGCTAGACCTCTCTCTATTTTCTCCTCTCTTGGTTGATCCTTCAGGGTCATCTGTTGCCAGGTGTCTCTCCTGATAGACGACCTCTTCCTCCACTGCCCCACCACCAGCCCTGTCTCCTGAATAGTCTGGGCATCCTCCATACCATGCCTCTTCCCACCAGACCACGGGTTCTACCTCCCTGACCCCTCATAGCCATTCCCCGGGTTATGTCCAGGTCAGTCCCTGCCCCCTCCCACCTGTCTTCCTGCAGCTGGCCTCCCTCCTCTGGTCCACATGGCAGCTACAGGGATTCTTTAAAACTACACAACAGACCACAACTCTTCAGTGGCTGCTGCTGACCCCAGGAAGATGCCCAAGCACCTGGCAGGGAAGGGCAGGCCAGACCCAGCATCCTGATCGCTCTGCATCGCCTCCTATTTCTGAAGTCCCAGAGGCCTGCTCAGTTCCCCACCACACCCTTCTAGGCCTCCGTGCCGTTGCTGGAGCAGTTCCCTGGTAGCCCCCATCTGTGTCCTGGGATGAGTCCTCAGGAGGGGTCTCGGGGTTGGAAAGTCACAATGATGTTCTGTTTACCAAGCCCCAGCCAGTCCCACTCTACGGCCAGAGGACCTTTGACCTGGCTGGAACAGGTCATTTTTCTCCTGACAGTTGGCGGTTTCTGTGCATTTATTTATTGCACACATTTGCAGTCTTGCACACCAGAAGGGTGACCAGCCCCTCACATCTTCAGATTTACCAAGCTAGAAAGAGAACTTGAGCAATGTTGGCAAATGCCATTCCTCAAGGCAAAAGGAGGAAGGGTCATCACCGGCCCTATGGATTGTCTCTGTAGACCAGGGACTCTGCTCTTGTGACGGACACTAGCAGCCTGGGAGCTGTTCAGCCCCCCTGCCCCTCCTCTCCTTCCAGTAGCAGAGAATGCAGGTTTTGTTTTCTAACTCTGAGGACTGTATCCCCCTGCAAGCACTCAATATTTTATCCCATCACCTGACTATAGCTGTGCTGGGCATATAGTAGGCAGATAATAGGAACCCCTGATGACTGACAAGTGTCAGCTCCCCACCCTCTGCCCAAATTGCTTTCCATCAGTTGTTTGACAGTACTTGTTTCATAGCATCCTTACCAGCTCTGGGTTTTAAGCAATTAAAGCATTTTCCAATAGTTTAGTGGGTAATGATACCTGGTTACGTTTCCCAAGATATTTAACTTGTATTCCTTCATTTTTGTGAAGAGCTACCTCAATTATTTTCCCTGTGTATCAAAGGAATTTGTATTTTCTAGATAGATTTGGGTGTGTGAGACACCCCCTCCACTGGCATTGTACTCCACAAGAGGGAGTTCTGGACAGGACCAGACTCCCAGCCCCCTGATGGCTTACTCCACAGCTGTGTTTTCAAACTTTTAAACCAAGCAGCAGAACCTTTTCTTAAACAATCTCACCCAGCACCTCTTTATATAAAACAATAATTAGCCTAGAGGGAAGTCCTGGAGAGGCAACTCCCACCCCCTCCAGAAGCCCCTATTTTACCTGAGGAGGAGCTGCTGGGACCCTCTTGATCTTCGTCTGAAGAGGGGGCGCCACTGCAGTCAGGACCTGAAAGGAGATGAGCGGTTCACAGAGGTGTCCGGAACTCAACCGACAGCCACACAGCAACCCAGAACAGGTGAGCCAGGTACAAAGACCAAGGGCCCCACCTGCGCCAGAGGCAGCGCCACACCCTCCACGTCGCCAAGGAGAGGGTGTGGACCCGGCTGCCCTTGCATACAAAGTACAGCCAGAGGGGGTGGGGGCGGAGGTTTCTGAGACAAATGTGCACAGGCCTGGAGGTCGGAGGGTTGACAGGTCGGGAGGACTCTGCCTGAGGGACGGTAAGGATGAGACCTCCAGGTGGACAGCTGGACCTGGGCCGGGCCGCAGAGGATGTGCGGGGGTCGGGGGCGGGGAGAGGCGAATTCAGAGCTCCAGCCTCACAGCCTGGGTTTGATCTGATAGGCTAAGCTAGAACAATCGGAGATTTCCCCAGGAGCTCGCAGTAATCTCAGCCTCGCAAAGATATGCAGCGGTGGGAGAGAGCTGAACCCTGGAGGTAGAAGATGGAGAGTGGCCACTGGGGTCGGGTGGAGGAAGCCGCGTGGAGAGAAAGAGGAGGCTTTCACAGCAGATAAGGGTGAAGGTAGGCTGGCATAGGGGACGCTCAGCAGAGACACTTCGTGACCTCAACAAGGTCTACTTAGGAGATGGTTGGGAGGGCACTTGTATGAAGGGAGGCCTTGGACAAGATGCCACCGATTCCCTGTATCTCCTGCTGGCTTAGTCTGAGCATCAGCAGCTCCAGACACTCGGGCCCCAGTGGAGGTTGGTAGGCTGGGTCTCGCTCTCTGGTCCCGCCCCACCCTTCTAACCCCGCCCCTGGCCTTGGGTTGACCCGCTCTCGGCACTCTGGCCCCGCCCCCTCCTCGTAGGCCCCCACACACCGCTAGGACCGCGCCGCCTGGCTTGAGGCGCTATTCTGACTCTTTAGCCCTGACTTCCAGTCCCAAGTCTAGTCCTCTACTTTCCATCCACATTCTTGGTTCCCGGCCCGGCCTCCTGGACCCGGCCCTGGAAGTTCAACCTCCACCCCGCCGGGCTCCGTGTGCAGCCCTCCTTTGCCCTCCACCTTCTCCGGCGAGTTTGGCTGCCGGCACCAAAGCCCTCTCCACCACATCTAGAGGCAACCGTTACTCCCCAGCGCTCTCTGGACCAGCTCCCATCCTTTCTATACACTTAGTTTGCAAATCACCCAAACTGTATTTCAGAAGAATCTGAAATTTAAGTCCCAGTCCCTCTGCCCACAAGCCAAAGATGTTGCAGAAGGGCTGGAAGGAGTGTTTCTTCACTCGGCAAACAACTGGCTCTCTCCTGCCTAGGAATCCATATAGAGAAGCTCCAGGGAGACCTGGGTTCTAGTCCTGGGTCTGCCATCCTGTCTGAGCCTCAGCTGCCCCCTTCTCGGTAACTCCAGGGCGGGGTCACTCCAGGGTCCTGGGCAGCTATAACCAGGACCAAAGGAGCATGAGATGTGGCCAGATTAGGGTGGGAAGAAGGAAGCCATAGACCCTGGGACCTGTCTTCCCCTAGGGGCCCTTTTCCCCACGTGGACACCCTAGCTTGTTTCCTCCGAGTTAACCACCTTGCAGGCATCCCTCCCCACCCGTAGCCTGGGGAGTCCAGCCTGCCGGGAGGTCAGAGGGTGGCCTCCAGGGCAGGTCTTGTCCCCCTGTATCTGGGAGGTCTGCCTCTTCACCCTCCATGGGCTGATGACCTGCATGCACCTCTGTCCACCCTCTTCCTGGGCTGACCTGACCTTAGGCCACAGGCTGGCAAGCATCTAGAAGTGGACATGAGGGAGGCAGGCCTCTCCTGAGCCATTGCAGCCTATGTAACTCTCAGCTCTCACCATGCTCAGGTGGGGAGGAGCTCACTCCTCATCTCTCAAGAAGTTTCTCAAGGAGGCCCTTTGTCCCCAGACGTTCTTCAAACTGTCCCCCTCCAGCTACACAACCTCTCTCCCCCACCAAACTCCTCTAAAACATTCTCTGCATGGTTTTTCAAAATAGAATTAACTGACAGGAACTATTTAGGGAGGGGTTCCCAAGGGGAAATGGAATCTCTACAACCTTGATATTACAGGACCTTTTTTACCTCAAAAGAAAAGAAAAACATGTCAGATCATTGATATTCTCAGCCAGACCTTGTTTTGAAATATGCTCTCCTCTGTCCTTTCACAACCTACAGACTTTCACCCTCTTTGAAAATAAGATCACATCAAGTCAGGGATTCGAAATGGGAAAAATTCAATCAGAGCCTCCCTCGGGCCAACTACACATCTCAATACACGCGTAGGCCAGCAGAATCGGCTCCCGCTACAACCCAGCTCAGCAGCATCATTCAAAACGCACCGGTAGGAAATGGTGAAACAGAAGGACCTTTCATCCCCGAGTGAGCGAGGCCTGCAGGGCTGCTCTCCTAGCTCCGGAAGCTGGCGGTGCCTGGGCCGAGTAGAGAGTAGAGTCGGGGCCTCTTGTTTAAATAGGCAATGGGAGTGGGGCAGGGAGGGCCTGGGAGGCGGGCATGGAAAGTGGGCTGTTTACCTAGCACAGCGAGGCAGTGTCTGGGGATCCAGCAGTGGTCCTAAGCACGCGCCTGCCTGCTTGTCCACTGGGAGCCTCTAGCCCACAGGCCCCTAGACCGCAGACAAGCACCTGGGGTGACCTCCGATGGACGTGCAGCTCCAAGTGAGACCATGGCCTTGGATGCTTGGTCCTGGTTCCTGGATGCCTCTACCTCTCCTGAGACAGCCAGTCAGCAGAACCAGCTGTGGAGCTGGTGGACCTGCTCCCCAGACCAGGAAGTAGTGGCCTCCTCAGGCAGGGCATCTCTCCAAGCCTCAGTTTCTACTTTCTTTCTACAATTTCTACTTTCCCTCTGACTTTAAAGTTCCAGAAATAATGTGTGCAAAGGGCCTGATACCTTAGGAGGTTGATTTATTTATCCGCATAGTAAAGCTGGGGCCAAGTATCTTTGATGAGGTTTAAACCCAGAGATGTTTGGAAACATTCTCAAAGTCACACAGCCCTCTAGCTGAGTGTTAGGGTCAGCCTGGGACTAGGCTGGGTTGGTGGAAGCCCCTTGGGGTGAGGGTGAGAAGTAGCTGCTGAACTTTGGTGAAGGAGTTACCCCTAAACCTCCCAACACCACGGCAAGAGGAGAGGCATGGCTGGACAGGCATACTCAGATGGCCTGTCTGTGCACTGGGTTGAGACTTTATTGGCCAGGTGCAGAAGTGCCCCAGAGTCACTGCTAGGAATGGCCTGTGAGAGGGGCTGCTCTCCACCAAATTCATATATTACAGCCCTAACCTCCAAGGTGGCTGTATTGGAGAGGAGGCCCCCAAGGAAGTGATTAAAGTTTAAATGAGGTCGTAAGGGTGAGACCACAATCCAATCGGATTAGTCTCCTTATAAAAAAAGACATCTGAGAGCTCGCAAGGCCTTACCCATGCATTGAGGAAAGGCCATGTGAAGACTGCAAAGCCACAAGTAGAGATCTCATCAGAGTCCCAATCAGCCAGAACCTTGATCTTGGGTTTCTAGCCTCCAGAATTGTAAGAAAATACACTTCTGTTGTTTAAACCCCCTAGTCTGGGGTGCCAGGGTGGCTCAGTCCGTTGTGTCTGACTTCGGCTCAGGTCAGGATCTCACAGCTTGTGAGTTTGAGCCCCGTGTCAGGCTCTGTGCTGACAGCTCAGAGCCGGGAGCCTCCTTCCAATTCTGTGTCTCCCTCTCTCTCTCTTTGCCCCTCTCCTGCTCACTGTCTCTCTCTCAAAAATAAACATAAAATAAATAAATAACTGCCCTAGTCTGATATTTTGTTACTGCAGCCCCAGCAGACTAACACTAGTAGATGGGATTGAGCATGGTGAGCATGGCAGAGAACCACGGATGAATTCAGAGGCTTCCAGTTCAGCCAACTGTATGGGTGCTGAATTTGCTCACGAGCCAGGGGTGGGGTGGGTAAAGTCAGGGTTGTGGTGTTGAGGGACATGTGCGTGGATGTGTCCAGGTGGCAGTGGGATATTCTGACCCAGAACTCAGCAGACAGGTCTGGACTGGAGCAGGTTCAGGGAATTATTAGAGTGTAGGTTAAATCTTAGGAGTGGCTGGATTTTGTCAGATCACTTATTCTTTCTTTTTCAACTGGTCCATTCTAATTCCAAGGAGTATTAGATCAGCTTTTCTCTTTCATATTTTTGTAAAAAGTCAACCATTCCTTCTCTTTTTTATTGTATAATTGTGCACAAATTCTGCCCAATTTTTAAATGAGTCTGTTTTCTTCTACTTACCCAGAGTGAATCTTACTTAAGAGCATAACTGACATGTGGTTAGGGTACTCATGTGTGGTTCAAAGTACACATTTCTTCCTGAGATTCATATTGTCTTCATTATTTGTGATATCAGTTCTTTGGTTGTTCTTATCCAATTGCAAAAGAACGTATCTCCCTTCAGCCTGCCAGATCATTTATCATTCCACATTGTAACTAGCAAATGCTGATTTCTTTCTCTCAGAGTTATACTTGAAAGGCACGGTGTGTGTTCTTTATTTCTAGGCTGAGCTGTTTTTTCATCTCTGGAAACTTTTCTTGTATTATTTCTTTTCTGAGGTTTCCCTCATCGTGTACCTCATCCTGCTTATCTTTTTTTCAACTTCTGTAGTAGGGCTGTGACACCATTTCCCATTCCCAGGCAGGTTATGTGTACCTCTGATTGTTGTCATTGTCTGCATTTCTGGTTTGATGTCTTGCTTTGTCATCAATATCACTACTTTCTCCGCTCTATTGTTTCAGTTATCCCAATTACTACTTCTAGAAATATTTCAATTCTTTTATGGTTTCCACCATGGAGTTACAGCACTCCCCCACCCCGCCTTTTTTTTTTTTTTTTTTTTTT
>CM053563.1:39607311-39791223 GCA_028646485.1 Cryptoprocta ferox
CCATCATTTAAAAAACAAATTCATGGACGTTTATTGAGGGCCTACTGTACGCAGACACTGCTGTTCTGCATTTAGCACTTGTGGGGCCTGCTGAGCTTCTAGGTTTGGTGCAGCAAAATTCTGCAGTTAGAGTTGCTTTGAGGGAGGTTCTGGTTAAGGACTATTTATTCCATCTTGTTCCAAAAAAGATTTAAGATGACTTAAACTTTGTTCTATGTACAATATAATGAGACTTTTTTTTTTTTTAAGCAGTGAGGGAATTAGAGCTAAGGGAAAATAAAGGTAGAAAAGACATGCAGCAGCCAAGCAGAGATACAGAGATAGCATGCAGGAGGTGAGAGTCTCTTTATTCTGATGGTGGCCTCAGTGGGCACAGAGGGGGCATGTCTTATAACTATGGCTTCTCCTTTTGATTTCTGTTGGTGGTGCTGAAATGGTCCTTTGTTTTCAGTGCTTCCTTGAAAGGCTGCAGCACAGAGGAGGCCCCTGTGGTATGACTCACTCTGTAAGACCCCTAGTTGGGAAACACTTACTTAAAATTTTTTTCCCAATAGGGAAGGAATTGAAAAGAAACAGAGGCAAGATACACATGTAACAGTGTGGGCTGGCTGCATGTAAACAGTGGGTCAGCCACCTCCTGCTCATCTTTCAAAGGTTGGTATTGATGAGCAACTAATCAGCTGTGTATTTCCTATACCCTGAATCCGTTAGTTTCCCTATTTTGGGGTGAAAAGTGTAACCTGGGAGTGGAAGACTTCTTGGGGTCTCTCTGTTCCCACAGAACTCCAGAGTGGCCTCATTTCACACCTCTCAGGAAACAGTTTTCCAAGTGACAGATTGATTGGTGTATGGGTGGTTACCAAAAAAGAATCTATTTTATTAGCTGTTTGTCTTGCAAAGTGAAATCGCTTTGTAAAACTTTATCAAAATGTCATCGTCCTGGGGTTTCAGAATGTGTGCTCTGGCTTGGAGGGAAGATCTACAGATCCTGGTGAAGAGCTGCTGGGTCAGGGTCTTACTTGAGCCCTTGGGTGATGAGCCCTGGTGTGCCACCAGCCTGAGCTCTCTCAGGTGGCGTGGAGGGCACAAGGGGCAGCTGGGCACCAAAGGGCTGTTACCAAATCTCATCCTGATGCCTGAAATGGCTTTTTTAATATAAATATACCAAGGGAAAATAAAAATCTAGACATTCATACACATGAGAGACCATGTACAGATAACTTTGCTTTTCATGTTGAGAAGGAAATAGAAAACATTCCACTTACAAATTTTTTTTAGATTAGAAAGAAGGAACTATATTAAACAATTAAAAAGTATTTGATTTTCTATTGGTAGCAGTTAAAGAAGAGAGAAAGATAGAGGGAGACTAAAAGCAGTGGAGGGAAGGCCGAGGGTGGAGTTCCGTCCCCTGGAAGCTTCAGCAGGCCCAGCCCTGTCCACCATGCTCCTGTCCAAGCTGGGACCTCTACCATGAACTGCTGAGTTTTCTCTGCTCCTCCATGCTGTCCAGCACCTCCATATCTCCCTCTGCTCACAGAATGAATCCATCTACATGGCCTGGTTTGGGGGTCCTTGGTGATGGGGCCCAGCCTTCCTCAGACTCACTTCTGCCTTTCCTTCCCTCCCACTGATTTGTTCTCACAGCCCCAACCTCTAGCTTTCATCTTTCTGGGAACATACCATGCTCTTTCACGCCTCCGTGCCTTTGCACATGCTGTCCCCAGTGTCCAGAACACCCTCTCCGGTTGGTCCACCTGGCACCAGCCCCCATTCCTCAATCGCACACCCAGGCATGGACTCGTAGCCTAGAACCCCCTGAGCACTGAGCATAGAGACCAGTCCCTGAAACGCACTCAGGGAACCTTGGTTGGATTAATGCAGTGGTTTCTAGCCAGACCAGCATGTCAATTACCCAAAGGTTCGAATCCCTCTGTGTGTACCAGGTAGCACAGCAGGAGCTATGAGAAAAATTCCCAGTTGTTTAAACTAGTGCATCACTTAGGCTGCCTTGGGTAAAGGGAGATTCTGGAATCACACAGCTAGTGTGGCAGAACCTAGATTCTGTGGTTAAGACTTATCTGTGGCCCCATCCTGGCCAGAGATTTGACCCCCACAGGGCTCCCTTATGCTCAGAAGGTACCCACAGACCGGGAAGGAACCCCCTAGGAATCTGGGAAGGCTGGTAGCCTCTTCCCTCTTTGCCACCACCCTCCTGTGTCCCAGAGAGATATGAGGTGGAGGGTGCCACTGTTTGTCCTTAACACCTGAGTGTGAATCGGTCCATGGATTGTTGTCTTGAATGTCTGTCTGGGCAGAAAGCTGGGTGGCTGGGAAGGTGTAAGCCAGCAGCAGCCAGGCAGAGATATTGTCGGGGGGCATCTCTGGGGGTCAGGGGGCACCCTGGTTGAGCCCCATCATCTCTCACTGAGTCCTTCAGCCTTGCCTCCACCATTCGTTCTCCACACAGAAGCCAGAGTCCTCTTTCTCCTTGCAAACCCCAGCACGCTCCCAGCTGAAAACACCCCCAGGATAAAACCCACGGCCCGGGCCCACCATCCTCTCCTGTGTCACTGCTCTCTAATCTCATCCTCCCTGCTCATGCCTCCAGAGCCCTCCTGTTTCCTCCTGTGGTCCCTGGTTCTTTCAAGGCAGGTCCTTGCTCACACTGACCCCTCACGCTGGAACCCCCACTTGCCTGGCCGGCTGCTCCCCTTCGGGCCTGAGCTGGTGTGTCCCCTTCTCAGGGAAGCCTTCCCAGTGTCCCCACACTTACTATTAGGGACTCCCATAGGGAGAGCCCATTGCTCCCATCCCTGCCTCTGAAGAGGCTGAGACCAGGGTCACATATCAAACAGTCCTGGCCACCAGTATTCAGACAAGGCTGTGGGGAAGGACAACTGCGGGGAGGAATATGCCCCAGATGTGGCCCCCCACAGGAGGTGCTGAATCTGGTTCTGGGAAGTTAGGGACCTCATAGGAGGAGGGGGACTGTCCAAGAGGCAGGCAGGTGCATGGACCGTGCCTGAGCTGTGGCCACATGATCCCCGTGCTGCAGCCACAGCTGTGGATGAGGGCAGGCAGAGGACAAAGGGGGTCAAGGGTGGAACCATGAGACCCATCCCATTTCTGTCTTGGTGAAGAAAGAGGACCCAAAATGAGCACTTGGGAGAAGGCAGAAGAACGCAAAAAAGATGGCTAAAATATAGCCCTGTGTTTTTTTATTTAGTTCTCAGATAATCTTATGTTTTTTCATTTTCACTTAGAAGAGCTGGAAAAGGAGGGCTCTATGTGGCAGTCCCTGGATGAGAAAACCATGTGTCAAACTGTTGCCGAATCCCTCGCTCTATTTTTACCTTCCTGACACTACCTCTTTGAGCCCTGAGGAGGGATCCTGGCCTGACGTGGCTCCGGCTGGCATCTCCAAGGCAGGTGTGGCCAGCCCTCCCTTCATTCTCCAGAAACCACCAAAGAGCCAGCTATTCACTTCTCTTGAGCAGAAATAAATGCATTAGATAAATGTTCTCAGGCAAATTTAAGGGATGTGAACAACAAATTACTCCATAAAGTACTTTTGTTTCCTTTCCTTAGTTCAAAGTTTGGGTTTTTTGTGGTTGTTGTTCTTCACACGAGTACATTAAAGTTGGACAGTAATTAATGTTCTTAAAATAGAACATCCATATTCCCAAGTTTAGAAAGAAAAACCATCTAGGAACGAAGGAATGTGGACATATGTGACGTGCCATTCCATTAGCCACGGAATCTTTTATGAGCCTCAGTGGGGAGCGCCTGTCAGGTGGGATTTGTGGCAGGACACACCACGACAGACCACGTCTGCGGTTGATTTTCATTCCACTCCCGTCTCCAGTTCAAGGAAGCCTTTGACATCTGTGGCCAGGAACTCTCGGGGTTCACCAACCTCTAATTACATTTCTTTTTAAAAATATTGATGAACAGTCCCTCTGTTGATTGAGTCATTTTGAAACACTGAGGCTGTAGCGGTTGGCTCTGCACAAGGCCTCCTCAGGCCGCCAAGCCTCTCCCGGCACCTTGAGGTTCTGGGACGCTCTTTCAAACACTGAGGGAAGAAAATGGTCCCTCTGGGTGGGGGAGGGTGAAGTCACTTCAGGATTCAGAATCAGGCCTGTCCAGGCTGCAGATGCAGGTTTAGGCAGGGGTGGGGGGTGGGGGCACATTCCTACTCCCACTGCCCCCCAGCCTGATGCCCCACTTGCAGATCTGGTCACCCTGTCCCTGACATGTCTGCTGCCCGGGATGGAGGACAGTGGGGCTGGAGGGGATCACTTCTAGTCCCATACGGTCCTGAAGAGCTAAGAGCCATCCAGCCCATCTTGGAAACACCCACACAGAAGGCCCCTGCAGGCCCAGGCTGCCCCAGAGGCAGCTGACTGCCATGTGTGGTTGGGTGGGGGTCCCCATGCTCTGGGAGGACTTGGTGCCCAAGTAGCTGGTTCTTGCCCACACTACCAGCTTGTCATTGCCTGTCCTCATTGACGGAGGACTCCCCCAGCAGCCAGCTATTGATAGGACTTCTGTAATGACCTTGTCTAGAGAAGAGCATCTCATTACAAATGGAGTAGGTCAGAGATGTCCACGATACCCTGAAGCTCCTGAGTGTGTGGGGCTCCTGACATCATCATGCCTCTCCACCCTACGGCACAGCAGAGCGGCTCCTGTTGTTGCCATTGTACAGGTGTGGTATCTGAAGCCCCAAGGGATGAAGCGTGCTGCCCAGGATCCCAGTGGAGGAGGTAGAATTTGAACCCAGCTCCATCTGACTCTGAAGCCAGAGCTCTTCTCAATCTACCCTGTCACAGAGCCTCCCGCCCTTGACAAGTGGCCTTTGGAAGGGGCCACCCTCAAGTACATGCACCGTGGCCCTGGGTAAGTGCCAAGAACTCTGTGGTGGTACCAGCGGCTATGGTGCTTCTTGTCAAGTCCTGCCCAGCTCTGCTGGGGTCCCCTCTTAGTTGGGGGCCCTTGTTGACATGACCCATTTGGACTGCAATTTTATGAGGTAATTATGGATCAGTTTGGTGACCATCAGGCCCTTCTGCTCCATTCTAGGAAATGGACCTAACTCTGTTACAGGGTAAATCAGATATAATCAGCTCCTAATTCAATATGGTGGCTCTAAGTAACATTTATCAAGATACAGAAGCTGGTCCCGTGAGTTAGCCAACAGTGGTGGTTGGATTAGACTCAGGCAAGAACCCATTTGCTGACAGTTTTAAAAAATTAAGTGGAAGAGACAAACTTTTCCAGTATTGTATGTTATTAGATACATTCATGCGTTCCAGACACAGACAAGGGCATCTTTCAGACTGGCCACCTACCTGCACACGTCAGCCTCATCCCGCCTTGGCTTGTCCTTCAAATCCGGACACAAGTGCCTGGATACCTGGAACACTTTCTTATTCAAAAGCCAACCTGGGTGATCAGATGGTGGGCAGGGCTGATTGTTCCTGCCCCTTCTGTGCCTGAGGATCCTAAACCTCTTAGCTACAGAGCTTAAATATATGGTAGACTTCCTGCTCTGAGTGGGATAGAATCTCTCTTTTGATTGATGGTTTGGAAGTCACAGTAGGCCAAATAATAGTGATTGTGATTGGATCTGTTCCTTTTTGTTTGTTTGTTGAGGGGGGGAGGGGAGAGGGGCATTGAGAGAGAATCTTAAGCAGGCTCCACGCTCAGACATGGGTTTCAAGCCCATGGCCCTGGGATCATGACCTGAGCCAAAATCAATAGTCGGATGCTCAACTGACTGAGCCACCCAGATGCCCCGGATCTGTTATTTTTGCATTGGATGGAACTTTATGTCCCCACTTCCTTCCCACCTGCCAGCCAAGTTGACCAACAGCAATCCCAGGACCACGCCAGACGCTTTTTTGCAAACTTACGGAGGCAGTGTCACTAAGAGCCAACAATGTTCCATAGACTCCCACCCCAGCCTCCCTTAGCTGTATGGGCCTGCCTTCCAGAACTCCGTGTAAACTTCGGCACCCCTTCACCCACACTAGGGCTGGCTAGTGACTTTTCATCCACCAAGTCCCCCCTTTGGATTCTTGCTCCCCCATCTCCTCTCACAGTTGTTAAGGTCTAACTCCTATAATAAATTCCTTATTCCACCACACTTAGAGTGATTCTGCCTCCTTGATGGAACCCTGAGTGATAAAGCACCCCACCTCTTCAGATAGGCCTCATTTCTCTCTTCTGTAAAATGGGGACGGTGTGAGGCATGCTGGTTCCAGGAAGGGGGCTGAGTCCAGGTGGCAGGACTGAGCCTGGGACTGATGCTGGTATATGCATTTGTCATAGCCTGCAAACAAGCTTCAGGCCAGCAACATGACTCGGTTGGGCTTTTCATCTTGGTACCAGCTGTAGGAGCCCCTCCCCACCGCCCCCGAGCAGGGCCCTATGAGGTCAGTGGACATGTTTATACTGGTGGCAGAAGATGTGGGGTGTCCCTCCAATAGTCTGACTGGTTGTGTAGCGCTGTGGGTGCCCTGAGGGAGTGTTTAAGGCAATGACTGGTCAGAGCCTGATCGGACACTGGTGTCTTAGGAATGCAACCCTAAATTGGAACATCATTCCCCTGGGAAGCCAGTGTGTGCTCAGTTAGGAGGCTTCCAAGAAGCTGCTGATAAGAGCGAGAATGGTTCTTTGGACAGAGACGCGCTCTGCTGACTTGCTAGTGAGGAGACTTTGCTCCTCTGATGACAAGCTAGTCCTGCCCCTCAAGGCTGGAGGGTGGATTTGTAGATGCTGTCTCAGGGTGGTGTGCACACAGCGCCTTGATGCCTCTGGCCCCAGGTCTCTGCTCCCACTATAACACCTGCCACCAATGTCCATGTGGCCCACTCCTTCACTGTATTCAGGTCCCGGCTCCGATCCACCCCCTCAGAATAGTCTGTGTCACCCTTTGCAAACTAACACCCCCTCCCATCACCCTCTCTGCCCTTACCCTCCTCCATTTTTCTTTCCAAAATTTCACTACTTAACACATGATGCATTTCCACATTGTCTTTCTTCCTCCCCTGGGAGGTGAAGCTTCATGAAGGCAGTGCTTACGTCTGTTTTGTCCACGGCACCCAGAACAGCACCTGGCTCATAGTAGACACCACCGCAAATTTGCTGCAGGTCAGAACTGATCTCACCTCCACCTATGTCTTCATTTGTGCTCGGAAGCGCCAAAGACAGCTCCCCCCGCCCCAGCCTGGAGGAAGGCTGCTTCTTGGTGTCAGGAAGGCTGGTTTGATCAGTTAAGTACCAAACATGAATGCTCAACACCAGGGCTTTAGTCTTTTCTTCTGACCATTTCTCTTGATATTAGGATCTGGAACCATTTTGGAAGTGGATTTGGTGTGATTAAATTCTTTCCTAACCTAATCCTTTATGGAAAACAAAAGTTTTAAATGGAGTGAATTAGAATGGGTTTGCTGATGTCTCATCACTTGCAAAATAATTCACCCCTGGCTCATTTTAAAACCCACAGCCAGGCATCACGCCCTGAAGAATATTCCACTGAATCTTTCTGTAACAGGAGAGAAGGCTCCCATCTTACAGAGGGCCTCTGATTAGAAGAGTTACATGGGAGTCAGAGGGGCCGAGGCTGAGAGCCGCAGGAAAGGCCATGCACTTTCTTTTCCAGGGAGCACCAGCCCTTCCTGGTAGGGCTGCGGCATCGCTGATATGGCGGGTAGCATGATAACCCCCGGCCTGGTTTCTCTGTTTTCTCTTGGGATCCTCATGACCAAGTTTGGAAAACACAACGGTGGGTGTACAGGGACTGGTACACAAAGAGGGCCTGGCAAGGGACTTTCAGTTGCAGGACTGTAGGGTCAAGTCGGGGTCTCTCATGGAGGAGGAGGGAGTCACCTGTCTCCCTGGCCCACCTGCCATTGAGGCACTAGCTCCTGGAGGCTGTTGTGTTTGCAGCTTAGCCCAGTACAGAACCTGGGGGAGTCATGACAGCAAGAGACAATGTTTCCAAGAACATAACATAGAAAAGAAAGCTGTCCACCCAAACCGGAAACAAAAAGGGGCTGGTACTTGATGAGGCCACTCTATTGACCTGGAACCTTGTGGGAGGCCCTGTTCTTGGCTAGAAGTGGGGAAGCTGTGTTTCCTCCCAGTAGCTCCAGTCACATGGGTGCAGATTTACCAGGCTCTGTGGGCCAAGCTGGGGTAGAACGTGGCTCCTACCCAAATGTTTGGTAACTTAGAAAGTAGGATTTCCCTCTTCTGCTGATTTGATTTTAAACTTTGGGGATTTATCATTTGTTTAATCTCTAGCTTTTGGGTGCAGACAGCAAGGTTTCTTCCCCCAAGACAGGTGTCATAATGAGGGTTTGGGGTCACAGGCTTGGGGTCACAGCTGCCCTGCATCTTCGGTCTTGCTGGCCTGGCTGGCACGGTTTCCACACCTCTGCCGGCTGCCTGGCCAGGCTTCATGAAAGGAGATGCACGGGACGCCTGGGTGGCTCGGTCGGTTAAGTGTCTGACTTCAGCTCAGGTCATGATCTCACGGTCCGTGGGTTCGAGCCCCGCGTCGGGCTCTGTGCTGACAGCTCAGAGTCTAGAGCCTGCTTTGGATTCTGTGTCTCCTTCTCTCGCTCTCTCTCTGCCCCTCCCACACTTGTGCTCTGTCTCTTTCTCTCTCTCAAAAATAAATAAACATTAAAAAAATTTAAAAAGACGATGCACAGAATCATTCTGTCTGGGAGGCCTTATGGTCCTCCCCCATCACGAACCCAGCTATGCTCAGATAAACATGGTGGCTTGGGGTAAAGCATGTGGCTTGAGAGGCCTTTTCCTCTTTCAGAAACACCGATAAACATGGCGCCGGCCCTGGAGCATGCCGGTTCAGCCACAGGATGGCGTAGCACAGGCACAGCCGCTGGTGGTTAAACCCTCACTTCACTCCCCGCTTCTCACTGGGGGCAGCTTGGAGGCTGATGTGGGCACATGCCCCTCTCCCAGCTGGGCGTTACTTGAGAGTGAAAATCCAGAGACATCCCTCTGCTCTCAAGCCAAGACTCAACAACTAACCCAGGAGGAGCAGGTTCTTCATGCCGGACGCAGTGCCTCATAGCATATCTCACTCAATCCTCAACCCAGTCCAAGTTTGGGAAGCCCTCGGAGGTCACAGCTTTTGCCCTTGGTCATCAGCAAAGCTGGGATTTGAAGCCCCAGGGTTGTGTCACTAGAGCCAATGCCCTTAGCTAGCCTGTCATTCTTCCCATGGGGCTCGTTTGATGATTCATTTCTTATTCTATACCAGAGACAATGAGGCGGAAACCAGAAGAAAGGGGGGCTATTATGATATCGCTATTTGCCGTTTACCTAAATTAGACAATAAATCACAGCTACTTGAAAAATATACATGTCAACCTCCTGAATGTCTGGTTATCACTTAGTGCCATTTGATGGTATACGGTATAATTAACACTTTCTTATAGATAATACGCTATTTCTGTGAAATGGATAAGTGAATGAGAAAGGGAATTTAACCTGGCCCTCCTCTTCCTTGGGGACAGGGCAACAGACCTGTGGTTGTGGGTGGCTGGAGTACTTGGGCTGGTGGATGGGCAAGCATTCCCCGCCCCCTCCAGGCCAGCACGGTGCACTGGGAGGGGGAAAGCCTGTCACCTAAGTAGCAGCGGGCCCAGCTGAGTGGTGCTGCTGAGCCCCGAATAACTCCGTGCCCATTCATCAGCCTCAGCATAATTGGGCATCTGCCACTGGCATCTCCAGATGTTTGCCTTGATCAGACGTTGATGCGGTTCAGTGTTTTCACTGAGAGCCTCATAAAAAGCTCTAGCTGGTTGGGGACGCTTATTGTTCATCTTATTTGAGTTCCTTATCATGTGCAAAATGTTCCAGGCACCATTAGGAGACACAAAAGACTCAGAAAACACAGTTTCAGGGGGCGGAAGCTCACCCTAGCGTGGAGGAGACACGGCCACTGAAATTTACAAACATTTGCTGAACACAATCAGCTGGTAGGAATGAAAGTCGCTCACAGCAGCACATCAGGGCAGGGGTGGGGGGGTGGAGGAGACAGAGGATTTAATGCTCGCCTGAGGGAATCTTCTAAAATCAGATGGGTGTCCCAGGCTGTTTGTTCATTAATGTGGTCTTCAAATTACTTCTCAGCAAAATTGGAGTGTGGGGGCCCGACTTGGGGCAGAAGCTCGATCAGGAGATTAAAGGGGACACGGATCTTGCTTGAGGTAAAATGTTTGAGGTGTAGATCCAGGCACATTATAATTATTGCTTAACCATAAACGTATCTTAGCAAGATACATTGATTTGCACATAGGTTGCTAAGGGCTTTTAAGGGAAAACATACCATAGGCAATGAAAACTGTCCCCATCAATTTACCAAATTCATGCCTGAGACAGCATCATGGCAGCAAGGAGAACCCTGCTCATAGGCATAAATTAAGCCCATCTTCCTTGGCAAAGGATAATTTAAATGATCAATAACCTCTTTTGCTAGAATGCTTTGAGAGTGTTCCTTTTTAAAAATTGACTTAATTTATTCTCTCCTCTTATCAAAAAAGGATTTGTAGAGATTTATAACAAAAGATACGACAGTGAGGTTATTAAAATAGAAATGGGAAATTACAACACAGTCAGAAAAGAGAATACAAGTTTTCTAACTACAATAGCTAACCTGACTTTTGTGACCAACCTCTAAATTTAGCTCTGAGCTTCCTGGAATCCAAGGTGAGAAGGGAAACACAATCAATTACATAGTTCAACTACTAAAACGGACAAACTACGTCAATTCTTTTTTTTTAATTTTATTTATTTATTTATTTTTTATAGTTTATTGTCAAGTTGGTTTCCATGTAACACCCAGTGCTCTTCCCCATAAGTGCCCTCCACCATGACCATCACCCCCCAAACTACGTCAATTCTTGACTGTAAATTCGTGAATTTATAAAAAAGAGAGGCAGAGGAAACTTTGGGGAACATGGGGGATATTTTTTAAATATTGAGAGAGGAAGAGATGGATTTTCAAATTTTTTTGTGAGAGGCAAAGCTTGGGCAACAATGATAGACATGGCCCACTAAGACCTGAGTGAACCTGGATAGCTCAGATTCGACCAGTTCAGTGCTGAATGAATCACTTCGGACCAGGACCCAAGCATTTAGCCTGTCTGGCCCGTCCTCAGGAAGAGGCTGTGTTCCTTTTCTCTGCTCTGCCTAGACAGTGCCTGGTACGTTTTGTCCATAAAGAACTCAAACATGGCTCTGTCTCCCCTGGGTTGAGAACTGCAAGCTGGCAAGGACACAGTCCCCGCACCCCCTGCGTATCTGCCTGCTACTAGTAGCCACTCAGTGTTGGAGGATGATAGCTCAGAAGCTAAAAATGGGGAAAGTATTCATAAAACAACAAACACCATTCGCAATGTAGTGGGGGCATTTTTTGGCAACTCTCAGTGACAACAATGGAATCTTCCAGTTTTCAGCTCTCACTGTGGAGAGCTTCTGGATGGACCTGCCCAGAGGGAGATGGGCAGTTATGAAGCATTAGAGGAATTGGTACAGCTGTGATGTGGGGCCTCATTTTAGAAGGATCTGCCTTGGACCCTGTGATGGGGCGCTCACCGAAGGGCTCCGCTTAGGCAGACTCGTGTCAGGACTCCCAAGGGCCCGGGAGGGACGTGGCGGGGGCGGGATCTCACGAACACTGCTGACCTGTCTCTAGCAGTCCTCCCAGCTGGCTTTAGGGTGGGATTCCAGAAGGCACTGCATTTTACAGTTGGTTTGCAGCTGCCTTTCATCCTCAATTACTCAGTGCAGATTCCTGTGCTGCTCTAAAGACCCTTTGTGTTTCACCATTTTCTTTGAAAAATCCCTGGAGGGCTCATTTTGGTCCCAGCAGGGAATGCCTTTCCTGAGAAATGAAGTCCTGGGCTCAGGCAGGCAGTCTCTGGAGGCCCCAGAGGTCTGATTTGCTGGCAGAGGGGGAGGGTGCGGTGCAGGGAGGGAGGAGGGCCATGGCCTGGACGTCAGGCCCCCAGGAGGAGGAATGTATCTGCAAGCTTGCCAGCTTGCCAGACATTGCTTGTGGCAAAGGCAGAGTGTTTGGGTCCCTGTGTCTGTGCCGGGGGCTTGGCGTCTGAGCGGGGCGCTGCCTCAGGGCACAGCAACAGACCTCCCGCTGAGCTGGGAGGCTTTGGGTAAATCAGGTTTCCCCTCCCGGGGGCCTCGGTTTTCTTCATCTCTTAAGTGGGGATGTGAATAGTATGTCAGTCACGCCAGATCTAGGTGTCCTGTCCCAGTGCCTGGCTCAGAGCTCGATCTTGGTGTGGTGGTGATTACAGTGCTTGTTATCAGTTCCTGGAGCTTGAAGGAACCAGGGGCTCTCACCCCTAAGTCTCATGTCCTTAATATTGGTAAGTTCCACCCAAGGGAGAGGAAGCTGAGCTTAGTACCTGCTCAGGCGAACCTCATGGCCTCCCTGACCCTATGTGGGAAGTAGGACATCCAGTCCCGCCTGTCCCGAGTGCTGTGGGAATCAAGCTCTGTGAAGACCCTGCAGAGGCAGTACCCTGCCTCTGACTCTATCTCTTGAGGACTCAGGACAGCACTCAGAAGACCCACAGCTCAGGGGCACCTGGGTGGCTCAGTCGGCTTCGGCTCACTGTTTGTGGGTTCGAGCCGAGCCCTGTGGGCTTCTTGTGCTCTCCTTTCTCTCTTCTCCCCCACTCATGATTTCTCTCTCTCAAAATAAATAAATAAAACTTAAAAAAAAGAAGAAGAAGACCCACAGCTCAGTGGCCGGCACACACAAATGCCCAGCAAGTGCTGGCGGTGGCAATATAAACTGGTTACTCCATGAGGATTGTATAGGAAGCACAGGGCAGGGGCGGGGGTGGGGAGCTATGCTCCTCAGGAAGCGGGGAGAGCCAAGGGCTGGTCCTTGTTGTCTACAGACCTGGGATGGCCCCACTGACCTGAACACTGTTGGTGTTGTCAATTCAGATGCCATTGTGAGTTCCGGGCACAAATGACCATGAATTCCCCTCCCCGTCTCAACGCTGCCACCCCCAGCCTCAGAGGTAGGACTGTCCTATATTTTTACACACTAAATTTGGCAGCTCTAAGTGAAGGAGTTAAGAATAAACAGTGCATAAGTGACTGGATTTAAATCAGCCTGACATCAGACACCTAAGACTCATAGAAAGCCGTGAGGGCAGGGACATTCCGACTACGAATCCTCACTTTGCCGCAGAGGTCAACGGAGAGTCATTTTATCTGTTTCTCGGCCATGAATGGATGTACTGGAATCTTGGGTGTTTTGTTTTTTTAGCTCAAAAATTTACCCAGACATAGAGAAGGACTTATAACATAAACCAAATGAAGGGTCCAACACTCTTGTTACACGTAGTGTAGGTAAAATAACGAGTGATAGAGAGAGGCCCCGACCCTATCATCCACAGAGAGAACTGAGGCAGAGTGAAGACCGCTGAGGGCAGGAACACGGCACCCAAAATGTCAGGTCAGGAACTGCCCAGACTTTTCAGCAGATTCTAGAAAGTTCTGTCTAAGTGAGGAATCAGTTGGGAATCACTGACTGCCACTGTGACATCACTGTTCAGCATGAAGGTGTGAAGTTTGAGAAGCCAGCAGAATGAGACCATGTGGCTGTACTGCTCTGAGGCCAGGATGCGCTTGTGGGCATGGAGGAGGGCAGTGTCCACGCAGGGCAGGCCTGCATGTGGCCTCTCAGGTGGTCAGATCCCCAGGGAGGGCCAGCCCAGTCCCCTTCTTCCCAGGCCCATGCCTGTCCTCCTGCCTGGACCACCTTAGCCCGGTGATCAGAGGTGGGCACAAACTCCTTGGGCACCTGGTATTTGGACACTGCTGCCAGGTTGGAGTGGGGAACTCCAGTTATGGGGGTCACACTGCCTGGCCAGATAGGGGCTCAGAGCTGGGGCTGAACCCCTCCCCGCTCCCTTGCCTAAGTGACCACTATGGTTCAGGCTGGAGGCCTAGGCTTGTGGGACCCAGACCAACCCTTTTCTTGATTCTCTGCTTGGAGCTGCTCCTCACTCCCCAGCAGGCATGAGTGGAGTGGTGGGGAGCAAGGGGTGAGAATGGGGGAAGGGGGGAGTGGGGAAGGGATGGAGGCCCAACTGAGGCTGGGCTGCACACAGAATTGAGGTTGGGTGGGTGGAAATGATGACAGATAATAAGCCAAGAAAATAGGGCCCATGCCCAGCAATGGAAGAACATGCAGTCAACACATACTGCATCCTTGTAAAGGTAGCTGGGCCACTAAAGCAAGTCTCATCCTTTATCTTGGGTTTTGACTCTGTGAAATGGAGTTCCTGATGCTCTCCCAGAGGGAAGTGACTGTGAGGCCCTGGGATCCTGTGCAGTGGGGCAGCCATCAAGAAGTGCTGAGGAGTTGGGGGCTAGGAACGGGAATTCAGGAGTCTGGATCATCAAGTTTGGAGATGGGGTGGCTGGGAGGCCAGTGTGCCTTGGGCAGAAATGAGGGTGTGGGGGAAGGAAGGTGTTTGGGGACACAGTGAGTTTGAGAAGGTGGCAGGCAGCTGGGGATGTGGGCCTGGACCAGGGGGAGCCACAGAGGCAGATGATAGGTCAGAGTCATTTGTATCAGAAAATTTGTGAGGAGCCAAGGGGCATTTGCTGAGAAGAGAAGCCAAAGACAGGCTGTGGGGAGGGCTGGCATCTAGAACCAGAAGGAGGAGAGGAGGTAGAAGGATGCTGGGAAAATGCAATGCACGGAGGCTAGGGAGGCAGTGGCGGTCGCTGGGCAGAGCTGTGCAAGATGAGACTGGGGGAGAGCGGCACACCTTCCTGGGAAAGCAACACGGAAGAGAGGACACAAAGTACAGATTACAAGGAATGGGTGGATGACGAGGACGTGGATGATTTTACTGACTGTCAAGTCACCTCCCCAGCAGCCTGCTAGGAACCATGCGTGCCTGCTGGCCCAGTGCCCGGTGCCGAGATACACTGCCATTCCTGGCTGCCAGACACCGTGAGCGGTGGGCGGAGCCCACAGCCAGGATGACAGCCCCCAGGTCTCACAAGAGATCAAACCACTTAATGCCAAATATATATAAAAGGTCAAGATCAGGAAATGCGACAGATTTCCAGCCACGTCTACCTCCCAAAACGTAGCTGTGAATCCAGAAGCAAATCGAAAACATTTCTGAACAGTCAAAATGGTTGCCCCAGTGCCTCCAATGCTAGCATCCTTTGCTTTGTAAGGAGACACCCTGAAGCCCTCACTCAGAGACAATCTGCTTTTATTCGTGTATTTATGTATTGATTATTAAAATTTTTAAGTTTATTTATTGATTTTGAGAGAGCGAGAGAGAGAGAAAGTGCATGTGTGAGTGCGAGCAGGGGAGGGGCAGAGAGAGAATCCCAAGCAGGCTCTGCGTGCTGCCAGCACAAAGCCTGATGTGGGGCTTAAACTCAGGAACCACAAGATTATGACCTGAGCTGAAACAAAGAGTCAGACATTTAACCGACTGAGCCACTCAGGCACCCTTCATTTATTTATTTTTTAAAGATTTTATTTTTGGGGCTCCTGAGTGGTTCAGTCGGTTAAGCATCAGATTTGGCTCAGGTCATGAACTCACAGTTTCTGAGTTTGAGCCCTGTGTTGGGCTCTGTGCTGGCAGTGCAGAGCCTACTTGGGATTCTCGTTCTCTCCTTTCTCTCTGCCCCTCCCCTACTCATGCTTTCTCTCTCTCAAAATAAATAAATTAACTAAAAAAAAAAAGATTTTATTTTTAAGTAATCTCTACATCCAGCATGGGGCTTGAACTCACAACCCTGAGATCAAGGGTCACATATTCTTCCAACTGAGCCAGCCAGAGGACCCCATCCTGCTTTTCTTTAACACACAGTTCTGATAAACACTGTTACCTGGTTTCAACTAAAAAAAAAATCAAAATCAAGACAAAAGGTACAATGTAAGTGGCCCAGAAAATCTCAGCTGTGTGAGATCATTGGGATGAGGGATTAGCCTGGACAGGCTCCCAGGTCCCACTCAAGGCTGATAGTCTGTGATTCTCATATTTTTGTGAAGAGGATCCCCAAGTTAGGGAGACATTGTGAAATAATGTTCCATTTCCATTGATAAGAAGGCAGTGTGTGGTATGTGCCAGGAAGTTGTTCTTTAAAAAGTGTTGGCTATTGAAGAGGAAATGGAGCCACATTTATTGAGCACCTACTGTGTACTCGCCAACTTACCTCTGTTAACTTCCTAACAATCCTACAGGTAACTATGATCTTTACCATTTTATGGAAAAGAAAGTAGACTTAAACAGCTGAAGCGATTTGTCCCAGATTACACTGCCTTCAAATGTTTTTCTCCTATCACCCTCCACTTCCCCCCAGTGCTTGTGTGGATCATGGGCTCTCTGACAACAGGCAGGCAGACTGGGCCTGAGCTCAGGGGCTGCCCTCGAGGGAGGTGGTGATGCTCTCTGTCCAGTCAGCTCACTGTGGGGCCCAGTGTTCCTGGCCTGGCCTCCATAGCTTTGGCTACTCTGGGGGGTGGGGATGGGGGACCAGCCCTGCTCCTGCCTCTGATTTCAGGACAAAGCTCCCCTCTTCCTGCGGGTAGAGCATGAGCAGTGAAGTCCTTGTAGCTGGCAGATAAACACACAGCCATGAGAGCCCTGTCACGAGCAGTAGTCTTGTGAACCCCATCCTCCAGGGGAAATTAGTCCTGAAGGACTTTGATGGTGACAGGCCCTGTTTTTCATTCTCTAATCATTCAGAAAAATACATCCATTTCAGTTTATTCAAAACAGTGGAAAATCATTGAGGTTTTTCCTGTGTAAAGGTCAAACTATAAAAAGATAAGTGGACTCAGAGAAATCCAGGCTAGTCATGAAAACGTGGCAGTGTATGAAAATGGATCCAAAAAAGGATTTAATCCTCCTTTGGAAACAGCTCATAATAATCCCCCCACCCTACTCTCCACTCTCTGTGTTAAATTCCTGTTTTTAGGCTGAAGGACATGACGTAAGTGACTTTCAATGTGTAGGACATGGACCACACAGACCGGCGTCCTGGGTCAGAGTCCCTGACCAGCAGGTACTTGCCACGTGTGGGATCTGAAGCATGAACCCTCACCTCCCAGGGCCTCAGTTCCCTCACCTGCAAAATGGGAAAGATTCCCCCATTTCCATGCTTTCCTAGAAGTCTAATATGCTGCCTTGGAAGGTCCAGGCCGGTGGACAGTGAGAACCTTCTACCATCCTGTCTATGGTTTCCACCTGAGAGGACAGATGAGGCCTGGCTTGGCCTGCTGCCAATGGAGACCCAGAGGAGGGTGCTCCCGGACCCCAGTCTGGAGACAGATCCTGTGATTGCCTCCTTTTCTGCCTCGGCCACTGGACATCCCCAGACTCTAGCAGGGCTCTGCCACACATGCACTTGGGTGACCTGTGAAGTCCTTGCGGCTGGAAAATAAACAAGTATCTGCGAGATCCCTATCCTGAGGACATTTTAAAGGGGCACTTGGTAATTCAACTGTTTTTGTGAAGCTGAGCCAGCGACCAGAGAATGATAAAGTGTTTTGAAAACACAGCCTGGACAGGAAAATCCTCATTCTCCTCTTTACCAATTAAGAACTTTGAGAAGATCTTTGAGTGTCTTTGGGAAGATAAGGAACAGCTGTGTTCCCTCTTCGTCATTAAATCAGGGCTCCATCTCTACTGCGCTAGCTGTGCTCGGCCCTGCCTGTGGGGGTGGACCCGGCCTGCTCTCTCCCACATTAGCCCACCCACTGGTGGAGAGAAGAGGGGATCGGGGAGATGGAGTCAGGTTTCCTGGTGGCAGTCCCTGGGCCTGGGAGGACTCCAAGCCCCACAAATGGGAGCTGGCTTTTGTTTCTGGATTTGTGTCCAAGTAGAACAGAAGGAACGCATGAGCAAAAACCTGTAGGGGAAGTACCGGCTCTTGGGTCTGGCCAGCAGGGGCGTGGCAGGAGACGGAGGAGGCTGGCAGCAGCCAGATCCTGCGGACATCAGATCCAGTAAGTGACAGGTCTCATTTGTGTTCTACAAAGGTCACGCGGCTGCTGTGGGGAGGGTACGGGGTGGGGGGGCTCAGAGGCAGGGGGCCAGGTAGGGGGTTGCCTTGGCCACCCAGGGACGAGGTGGCTGGGATACAGGAGATGTATCTGGGGGACTGACTGGTGGGACATGGAGGGCGGGGAAGAGGTGGTCCTGGGAGGAGGTCTCTCCAGCCTGTGGCCTGGGCCCTTGAGTGGATGGTGATGCCTCAATATGAGATGAGATGGGGGCGGGGAGGCGTGGATTTGGGCATCTATGAGGAAGCAGAGTCGGGCAGGTAGCTACTGAGCTGCCTGAGGGACGTCCAAGTGGACCTGTCCACTGGAGCATAGGACATAAAAGTGCATAGTTAGGGAGAGAGTCGAGCCAGAGATAGAAAGGTGGATGAGGCCAGCACACAGGTAGCCAATAGCTGAAGCCAAAGAGTGGACAAGATCCCACAGGGCGAGAGACCCAAAGGGGGACAGGAAGAGAAGTCCCGGGAACCACTGACATTCAAGTTTAAGGAAACAGATCGTGGAGAAGGCTAAGAAGTGGTCAGAGAGATTTCTGGGAGAGCATGGAGTCAGGGGGATCCCGAGAGACCGCAGTGGTGCGGGTGGCAGCGAGGGTTGCTTTCGAAGTTGGGCTCTAGGCTGCGTTAGCCTGTGCAGGACTGAGCGGGATCTCGCCTGGTCAGCAGTGCTGAGGTTCTGCTGTGATTTCAGCCAGCTCGGCAGCTTTGTAGATGGGTTGTTTTCCTGGATGGAAGGTTCAAAGCGGGCTTTCTTGGGGGTTTCCAAGAGATCTGTCTGCGGAAACTTTATCCCACATCTTAAGGACTTTTTAATATGGGTAATGTGAAAAGCATAACTATGGCTGCTGTGTTTATATTCTTTTAATCTTGACATGAAGAAATATTTATAGCAGACACTTGTTTTAAATGGCAACAAGAGGTTCTATTTTACTATCCTTTATACTCTACACATGAAGAGCCTACTTTGAAAAGATCTACAAATTACCTATACAAATCTTGGAGAGCCTACCTCTTCAGCTTTTTTTTCTTTTGTAGGTCACAAGAGACCTTAGACCATTAGGGATTTAATGTGACACCTTCTGCTTTGCAGTGTCAAAGAGAAAGGGCAGTTTTTGGCTCAGATACAGCAATTGTGCCTCCAAATGTGTCCAACGGCCTGATTTAGTGTTAAAGCTCCAAAATAATTGATTATCCATTAGGGCAGATATTTAAAGAGTTCATCGCATCAGATTCAAACCGACAACATCTGCGCTACCAGGGCAGCGAGGTGAGGCCAGGCAGAACCGAATGGAGTCTGGATGTGGCCGCAGATCCTGCCGTCCACAGGGCTCCGAGACCAGGTCTCCATTAAGAAGAGTGACAGGTTGCTGTCCTGACTGTGCTTGATGATCAGGCCTGTGCCAGCTGCTTCCTGCTGGGCCCACGGCAGGGAGGACTCCTCACTGTGACTGAAAACTCTCATGGGGCTGCTCTATGCCTCACCCTCCACCTCCTCACGGTCCCCTGCCAGCCTCCCCCCATCTGTCCCTCCCTCGGCCTCAGACCCCAGCTGTCCCAGGCCTACGCTCCTTGATCCATGTTTCCCTCCACAAGCCCTTGCAGCGCCCCCAGGAAGCTTTGCTCCTGGTTCCTCCTGACCCTCTAATCTAGCACGTCCCTGACAAACCACACAAAGTCTGGGTCTAAGGCCCCACTGCTGTTTTCTCCTGACCCTGGCAGGTTTCCTCTTAACGGCACCACCCAACTTGCCCCTCGTTCTGCCTCCTCCTCTTATGCTTAGCAAACAGTTTACCTTGGCAGGTTCACCAGGAAGCAGTAATGATGCCAAAGCCAGGCGCTCGATGGACCTTTTATTTCTGAAGTTGTGTGTGTGTAGGTAGGT
This sequence comes from Cryptoprocta ferox, assembly GCA_028646485.1. Taxonomy (NCBI): domain Eukaryota; kingdom Metazoa; phylum Chordata; class Mammalia; order Carnivora; family Eupleridae; genus Cryptoprocta; species Cryptoprocta ferox. The sequence goes on from CM053563.1 coordinate 39,627,320, forward strand.
GTGCCTTAGGTGGGTGTTTAAGTTTCTAGGTGCAAGTTACTGCTGCCCATGGAAATAGGAGCACCCTTTGAGACTCCAGCCCTGTCTACCGGTGTCAGAGCACAGCTGGTGCTATACTCCAAGGCCATCATGGCTGGTCCTAGCACCTGCCTTGTCCAAACCCAGGTAGGAGACTGGCTCCTTGGAGGACACCTCAGCCCCACAAGAGTGCTGTGGCTGGAAAGCTCCCTACGGATTGCTCAGGTTCTCAGTCATAAACACTGCACCCAAAGGCTCTTTGTGGTGGCTGCTGTGGTTTCTGCCTAGACCCCGTCCTCAGGACTGGTACATCTACCCCCTGGGTGCTCTCACAGCTGCATCCCTCCCTGGGAATAGCCCTCAGCCAAGGGGAGCTGCCTCACTCAGGTTTAAGGCCCCTCCTGGAGGCTGGCCTGTGCTCAATGACTGGTTGATGGAGAGGGGGCACTGAGACCGGGCCCTTTGGGGTCCATTTGGGATATGTGTGAGGGGCCATCTCAGCTCCTTTGTTCCTTGTAGAAATGCCTAAGTTGCAACCACAGTCTGGGTCACTTTCTCTATCTGCTCCATCCTGACTTCTTCATTTCTTTGCATTCACCATTAAATCTGCACACAACAGTCTAAGACAGCTGCCATGGCTTAGCTGAGAGAGAGATAGAGGGGGGGGGAGGGAGAGAGAGAGGCTGGGCCCACCCGTGGACGCCAGACCCGTGGACGCCCGTGCCGCCTCCAGCACCACCTGGGCTGCTGAGATGCCTTGATTGTTGTACTGTTACACACCTTTGGTACACTCAAGCATCCCTAAGAGGTAACTTGGGAGGCATTTATTTGTTTTTGGACTTGGACTTAGGAAAAATGGTGTTTCTTGGGCCTTTGGTCTGCGTTTGGTCTGTGTTTATGCTACCGACACCAGTAACTGGGGAAGAGGTTGGGCTTTCTTTGCTTTGGCTGCTAGGAATCTTGAAGCCTGGTGTAAGGGTCACGTGTTACAAGACACCTGCTGCCTTCTGAGTTCCCTAAAATCGTCTTTCTCATTATTGTTCTTTGTGCTGGTTTACTATGTCACACAGCTCCCTCCCAGCTGCCTCAAAGTGTTTGGGATGAGGTGGGCTAAAAATGAGTAAACACATCCAGACAGCTGTAGGGGTGTGTTGTCAGAGAGACCCAGCTGCCGGTTACCAGCTCTGGGACATCTGCTAAGTTATACCTTCTCTAAACCATAGTTTTTTCAGCCAGGGAGTGGGTCCGATGCCTGCATCACAGAATTATTTTGGAGATACCTACAGTAAGCACGTGGCTGATACATACCAAATGCTCAAATGGTAGACATTAATAACAATTTTTTAATAAAACCACATTGCTCTCACGAACATTCATTCCTGGCACATGCTGGCTGTAAACCAAGACACATTTTTGGCCTGTTGGGTTTTACTTTCTTATGGGAGAAAGATTCCCACCCAGGTACCCACAGCTCACAGCAGACTATGTGGACCAGGGGAAGGGCCAGTGGAAATGTTTACTGATTGTTAATCCAAGTAGGTGGATACACAATTAAAATGCCGGGACAGGGGCACCTGCGTGGCTCAGTTGGTTAAGCGTCCAACTTGGGCTCAAGGCGTAATCTCACAGTTTGTGAGTTTGTAAGGCTCTGTGCTGACAGCTCAGAGCCTGGAGTCTGCTTCAGATTCTGTGTCTCCCTCCCTCTCTGCCCCTACTCCACTCATGTTCTCTCTCTCTCTCTCTCTCTCACAAGTAAGTAAACATTAAAAAATAAATTAAAAAAATTAAAATGCCCATGACATAAATGACCGCATATTTGGCTGGAGAAAAACTAAAACAAAAACTCTTTATGTAAACTGAAACTTCAGAAAATGGAAAAAAAAAAAGGTTGTAGATGAGAGATTGGAGATGAGTAATTTAACCAAGACGATGTAAATCTAGGCCTTTGGATACTTTAAATATACCCATCTGATATAAAAAGAATTGCACTAAATTTTTTAAAGCTGAGATCTTTCCTAGGGTGAGAGACTCACTTTCCTGATAGGGCCACGTTCCCCAAAAGGCAAGTGGGGACGGCAAAGAATAACATCCTTGTCAGCACCACATCCTCCTCCAGGCAGCTTCAGAGGTTTTTATGCATCTCAGTGGACACTAGCACCCCGTTTGCTACAGGTAACTTTGCAAACCAGTGTAGAACCCATGTTGGAACAAAAGCCCATTTCAAAGGGGAGGTGGCTTGGAAAAGCCTTTTGTCCATTTCTTTAATTTTTTTAAACGTTTATTCATTTTTGAGAGAGAGAGAGAGAGAGAGAGAAAGAGAGAATGGGGGAGGGGCAGAGAGAGAGGTTAGACCCAGAACTCGAAGCAAACTCCAGGCGCCACACTGTCATTAGAGCCTGATGCGGGGCTCAAACCCACGAACTGTGAGATCATGACCTGAGCTGAGGTCGGACGTTAACCAACTGAGCCACCCAGGTGCCCCTCTTTTGTGTATTTCTAAAGTCAGCCTGCCCCTGGCTCTTTCCCTACATAAATGCTGCCTGGGCTTGAACTTTAGTTCTTGTTCAAAGGTGGGTATAAAACTGGGGTTCTTGTCTTTCTTGGGGATGAAGAGTCTGGAGGAGGGAATCATCCCTGAGCCAGCTCTAGAACTGGCCTCCAGGGTGCATCCTCTTTGGGGGGAGGGGGTAGCGTGAGGGCAGGATGAAGAGAGGGTGGCATGAAGGCAAAGCTGGGCCCAGAGCAGGCCCTGGTATGGTGTGTAGGAGTGGGGCTCAGGAAAGGGGGGGGGAGGAGCAAACAAGTGAAGGGATGTTAGGGGGCAGAGCAAGTGTCTGGCTGGGCTGTTTAGTCCTGGAGAGGAGAGGGATCCTAGGCCACACACTTGGGCAGGTCTGGGAGGGACCAGGTGGGCCTTAGAAGAAGCTGCCTCAGAGCTGCTGTGGCCACTCATGAGGCAAGGAGAGAGGCTCAGAGGTGATGGTTTTTGAGCCGTTTGCAGGGATTTGCTGAAATCCTAGGACACAGACTAGGCACATTAATCAGCCTTGGGACTTTGGTGAGGCCTCAGGAGCCTTCCTCTGAGGGATGAGCCAGTGTAAGAGGGACAGTCAGTGCCTGGGGGACCAAAGACCTCCTGCTCAATCACCTACAGGCAGCCCCTTGTCTGTCATACGTGGGGACAATGTCCCCCTTAACGCATAACCTGAAGGAGGTGGGAGGCTGCAGTTTTCAGTCTCTCTCAACATCTATTGATTATTCTCCCTAAAAATCTGTAACCTCCACATTTCCTTGCATCTCCAGAGTTTTGATGAATGAGAAAACCCACGTACTTCACCTCTATCTCCATAACAATGTTTATTCCCTTCCTATGGCAGACAGAGGATCAAAGAAGATCCGAGACTCCCCCTTGCCCGACAGCACAAAAGCCTCAGGGTCCAGTTTCCAAGCACAGGCTGGTACATTTACCCCAAGTGATGATGATGATGATGATGATGATGGTAATGGCAATCATAAGGAAGCACACAGTCTTGTTGCTAAAATAAGTATAATGACAATACTGATAAAGGCAGTGTCTGAGATGGAGGAGAGAACAGACTCTGGAGCCAGACTGCCTGGGCCCATATCCTGGCTCCATTTTTCACTAGCTATAGGAAACTGGAGGTCACTCAACTTTTTTGTGCTGCTTCTTCTCCCTTGTCTGTAATAGCTAATGGCTATTTAGGAGTAGCTAATTAGGAGAATGCCGGATATGCAGTAATCTTACTATTCTTACTATTGATCTCATTACCGTAGGCCTTTTCATGGGCTATGTCATGTGACTCTCAAAATCCTATAAGGGAGAGGGTATGATTATTATTATCCCACAGTGCAGATGAGGAAACTAAGGCTCAGAGAAGTCGAGGGACTTGCTCAAAGACACCATCCTGATACAGAGTCCATATGCTCCTCCACCTGGCTCACCTTGGCAAGGCTGAACAGTCTGGGCACCGAGGATTAGAAAAGATGCATTACCATTCCCTGACAGTCCTCCCATTATCTCTGCTCAGCGGTGGGAGTTTTATCACCTCTACTTAATGGACAGAGATAACAGCCAGGTGAGTTAAGTGGTTCCCACACAGGCCTGCCTCCTCCAGCTAAGCTGCTTTTGAGCCAGCTGATCAGGACCTGCTCTTCAAAATCACAATTTAACCGCTCGGCTGCGTCCATTGTTCTATGCATGGAGGCAGCTCTCCACAGGCCACCCCACTTGGCGCCGTGGCAGTGATTAATAAGGATATTCTGCGTGCGTGTGCGGCCTCTCGGCTGAGGCCTCGGAGCACTTTGCAAGCATTAATTAAGCTTCCTGGTGGTGGCTCAGGTAGGTGGGGGCCCTGAATCCACTTCACATGTCTTTAGCTGATGCAGACAGAGACCAAATCATTCCCCCAGCAAGCCATGGCCTTTAGCTCTGCCAGTCCCAGTGGGCATTTCCCGTCCCTGGAGTTTGGCCAAAATCATTTGCAGAGAAAAGATTTCCTCGCTTGTCCCTCCAGATTTCAAAATAATTGGCCCTCAGAAGACATTTCCCATTTGAATTGGGCCAACAACTCTGTGATTGGGCCATGCCTAGTGCCCACCTATTGGTCCACCTAGGCTAACTAGGAGCTAGTGTAGTTCAGTCTGCACCTGTCGGCATATCAGAGCCTATTGCACCTGGACACCGGGACTTTGGGTCAGGCCTGTTCCTGCCATACCATCTGCACTGTGCCCTCACCCTCCCAGCCCCTATCACTTATTTGCTTCACTCCCATCCCCAGTTCTGCCCTCACACATCTGCCACCTGCTTCCTGTGGTTCTGACATTCTGGAGCTTGTTGGGAGGTGAGAAGAGACCGCATAACTGAGAGTAAAGAGCTTGGACTTCCCCCCCAGGGATGAGGGGGAACCATAGAAGGGAAGACATGGTCAGATTTGTGTTTTGCTATTAAAATTCAGGGAGAGGTGTATGTGGGGTGAGGGATGGGGAGGCCAGAGGCTTTGGAGTCCTTGACTATGGCAATGCGCCATAGGGGAGTATGGATGGAGCTCCACTTGGACATGGCAGTGGGGTGGAGAGAAGGTGCATTTGGAAAGATTAACAGGGCTTGGTGACTACCTGGAGGTAAGGATGAGGGAGAGGGAGAGGGAGGAAGCCGAGATGAAGCTCCTGGCCATTAGATCCACTCCACTGGACATTTGTGCCCTCTGTGTCTGGCACTGGGCTTAGTAAAATTGTGACCTACTGGCAATGTTAGTGCAAACCAGCTGCCCCAGAGAAGCATGTCAGGTAGAACAACTAATCCCGAACTCTACTTCCTTGACTATTATCTTCTAGGCACCATCCTTCCTAGTGTGGCCAGGGAGTGAGGCCTCACACTCAGAGCTCAGCCTCCATTCCTGAGCCATGGACACTCCAGGGCACCACTGAGCTTGACCCACACAAGAATCTGGGGGTGGGCCTTTGTTCCCCGCTTTGCTGATGAAACCAAGGCTCTGGGGTTAAATGACCTGCCAGTGGTTGGCTGAATAGTGGCCCCTGGAAAAAGCCCACACACACCGTAATCCCTAAAACCTGTGGGAAAAGGAACTCTGCGGATGTGATTAAGTGAAGGGCTCTGAACTGGGGAGATCATCGTGGAGTATTCAGGTGGGCCGGTGTAATCACAGCTGTTGTTATAAGAGGGAGGCAAGAAAGCCTGAGATGGAAGAGGGGGATGGTAGTAGAAGCAGAGGTGCTTAGCCTTGAAGGTGGAGGAAGGCACCATGAGCCAAGGAATGCAGCCAACCCCTGAAGCTTAGAAAAAGCGAGGAAATGGATTCTCCCCTAGAGCTTCCAGAGGAACAGCCAATCTGCTGACGCTCTGATTTTAGCCCAGTGAAATTGATCTTGGACTTCCGATGTACAAAACTGTAAGGTAATACACTTAAATAATTGTAAGATAATCCTCAGCATCACAACTATAACCAAACTTCTCTGTAGGAGGTGCAGTTTATTCTGGGCAAAGGAAAAGATTTATTTCGATTCTGCAGAGGCCCTCACAGTTTCAGAATCAATCTCTTTCCTTGCCCCAAACTGGGGAAGCCATAGACCATGGGCCTGGTCCTCATCTGAGCCGTGATCAGGGTTAGGTGCTGGGGCAACACAGAGGGATGAGACTCCTGAAAGAGGACGGAAGGGGGTGGAGGCAGAGGCTAGGAAAGAGGTCAGAGGAGGAAAACCCTGCACTTTGCTGTTCTCACTAAGTGTGAGACCCACTGGCTGGCTTCGAGAGGTCTAGGCTGAGGGGACAACCAGAGGTGTGGTGCTAGGCCTCCTGCTGAGGGTTTCTGGGGTAGTTTGCCGTTGCTAAGGAGCTGGGGAGGAGGGGAGGGAGCTTTCTCCTAAGCCACAGATCTGAGTGATTGCAAACTGCTTCCTGTGCAGTCTCCTCAGCTTGACCTCCTGGGAACAGAGGGTGAATTTCTGCCTCTTCTGGGCGCTTCTGCCACTGACCAGGTAGGTGGGGCTGGGAGAGGCCGGCTGCAGTGGCTCCTCATTACAGTGAGGCAGTTAAAGTTAGGACATCTGAGATCCCCTTTCAGCTGAAAATGTCAAATTCTCCTTGATAAGTAACAGTTTCTCTAACCATTGTACAAATATACGGTCCTGCCCTGGTTTATAGGATTTTAGTTACGATTCACACAGTCCTCAGGGAGACTTGTTCATGGATCTTCACAACGACCTCTGAGGCAGATACTGATATCATCCCATTTTGCAGTTGAGGAAACGGAGGCTCAGAGAGATGACCTGTCAAGTTGGTTGTCAGCCAGGATTTTGACCCAGCTTTTCTGGCTTCCTCCTAGCCTTCCTCTGACACAGAAAGGAGCTCAAAAATCATCCTGTTCACTGCTATTCTGTGACCTTACTCTGTGAGGCTGAAGGCTTTTCCTGGCATTTCACAGGGAGTTACCAGCAAACTCAGTTGGGTCTTTTTTTCTGGGGTCTTTGCCCTGCACCCCAGACATCTCCTTCAGGTCTGGACAAGAGGCCTTACCTTTTTGTCCATTATCCACCCTATTGTTCACCCACTAACCAGTATTTCCTAAGTATGGTGCTCTTCCAGGCTCTGTGGGCAGCTCTGAGCATGGAAGAACAGACTGACACAGGTAGAGCAAGTCCTGGAGACTGATGTGTGTGGTTCTGGGGGTGCCGCAGGAGCCTTTGGGGTGACGCCATCCAGCAGAGCCATGCTGGGCAAGCAAGAGTCTAGATGTCTCAGTAGGGTGTGGGCAGCCCACACTGAGGCTAGATATGGCCCACAGTGAGTGGGTAAGAAGAGGTCAAGGTGACCAAGGACTCAGGCTGGGGAGGTCCCCTGCTCAGCCAGGCCCTCCTTGCACAAAGCCAAGGGAGTTGGTTCTGCCTTTGCTGGGTGTTGCCTTCCCCATGAGTCCTTCTCTTTGCTTCATAATGGGAAACAACTGCTAAGCCCTTCAGGTTTCCAGCTATGGGTTTGGAGATGCGGGGTCCGCACATTCCAAAGCATTGCAAAGTGGGTCTCAGGGACTGGGGGTGACTACAGCCTTTCCTATCCTGGCCACTGGGACAACTGTCTTTTCTGATTCCTCTCTTTGGCCATAAGTATTGCCATGTCTACACTATTAGAATCCCTCTGTGTACATGACTGAACATAATTGTCCTACAGACGATATCTCGGGGCTTTGAATCCTGTGGCCTCACCCAGGGCATCAACTTTGTTCTTCTGCCTGCTTCACTCACCCCTCCACATGGTGCCATTGGGGTTTGGAGGGGGCGTCAAGCATCTCCAGAGACCCTAGTGACTCCTGGGTATTCTCTGTAGAGCATGGACGCAGTGTCCAGGAGCATGTGGCATCATGGAAGTCAAGTTGGACGTGACTCCACTGTGATGTGGGTAAAGTGATTTCACTCCTAAGCCCCCAGTTTTCCCATCTGTAAAATGGAGGTACTCACAGAAGCCACATCATAAGGTGGTTGAGATGACATTAAAAAGCCATGCAGAATGTTTCAGCACTGTGCAGGGCACCAGAATGCTCAATCGATGCTGTGGTGTTCTCCTGCAAAGCTGTGGGGCTCTGATGACTCTACTATAAACCAGAAGTTTCTCAAGGGAATAGTCCCTAATAAAAAGATGTGGAAACCTCATAGGAAGCCATGGAAGAGAGGCTTGGTTCTCAGCTGGTGGGAGGGTGCCTGTCATGGCACCTATTCCCACTCATCATCAGACAGTGGGGCTTACAAGGGCCAGAACCAGAACCTCTGGCTTTGGACCTTTGATTGTCAATTCTTCTCACTTGGAACAAAAAGTAGATGTCATGGATGTCCCTGGAGGAGCCCTGCACTCAAGGCTGGAATTGATGATGGAGGACCTCTTCTACCCAAAAGAACTAGGCTGCTTGGGGTAGAAGTAGCATTGGCAGGATCCCTGTATGCCAAGAAGGTCTCCTCCAGCCATAGGCTAGAAGATTCCATATAAAGAGTCAGTGGCTGGGTTTGCCCCAGGGGAAATCGAAGGGCCCAGCTTCCTCATCTCTCCAAGAAGAATCTTTGGTTCCTAAAGCATACGGTATGAGTGGAAGGCAAATTCCACTGGATGCCATGGAGACCAGGGCTTTGCTCACTGCTGGAGCAGATCTGGGATGGGAAGAAAGAAAGACAGAGGCAGAAAGATGGAGCCCCATGGGAAACATCAAATCCTAAGCTCTTCAGATTGTTGTTAGAGCTGCAAGAAGATGAAGATGGGTGAACCTAGAGACTGGAGGTTGGTAGACACTTCGTGTGTGGCTGAGAGGGAGATGTGCATGACCCAGAAAGGACAGCACCTGAGTCTGCCAGTCCCCCTTCTTGTTCTGTGCTACAGGGAAGCCAATCACACATGGTTCCCTGAGTTGATGACATGCTCTTAGCACAGAGCCTGGCATGTGAAGAGTGCTCAGAGAGACGCTGAATGAGTTGGACCAAAAAGGGAACAGGGACCCCTGATATTGACCATGGGCCAGATTTTCCTTAAGGAAAACAAACTTCAGAGAATAGAACAAGGGTGAAAATAAAGTGGAGGTTCTATTTTAGACTATATTATCTATTGCACTAATAATAATCCTGTCCCAGTTTTGAAATCTGCATAGCATAGTTCTAAATAGGATCTTTATATGATCAGCCATCCAGTCAACATGTTTGCTGAGCGTCTACTCAGGTTTCATGCAGAACCAGGTCCCCTGGGTGCCAGACCCAGGTGCACCCACAAGGAAATGAATGTTGATTCAATAACCTCATTTGATCTTTGACAACCCCATTCATTATGCCATTATGGGGACGGGGGGCTGGAAGAAGAAGAAACAAAGAGTGGTGAGCTGGCTGGCCAAGGTCGTACTAATAACCAGTTCGTGACTGTACCAAGCAGTTCCTCTGGGTCTCTCGATGGTGACCTCAAACTGTAGCAGCTCCCCACTACAGTTTGGTTCGTATAGAAGTGACTCATTGATGGGGGTTTCCAGTGGTGGCTACTGAATATCCAAGAGAGACACGCTTCAGAAAACTGTGAAACAATGAAAAGCTCTTAACAATTGATTTAAAATCAATTTGGCAATGTAATTGCACCAAAAATAGAAATACCCCCAAGAGGCCAAGGGACCAATCTACACTCCTCATTGCTATTTCTGTCCCTGCACTCATTCTCCAGTCCTGAGCATGTGAGTGCATTTAATCTCTCATGCAGACCTAGGCCTCAACTCTGTGCTGTATGATGTTTTATCAAAAACAAGAAAAATAACTATGTTTATGGACTACTTCTCTGCCAGGCACTTTACATTTGCTCCTTGAATCCTGTTATCATTGTACTTAGGTTGATAGGATTATTCCTATTTTACAGATGAGGCTGGAGCATTCTAGGGATACTCAGCTCCTGGGTTTCGATCAGAGATTTAAACTCAGGTCTGTCTGGGGTACCATGGCTCAGTCGGTTAAGCATCCAACTCAGGTCACGATCTCACGGTTTGTGAGTTCGAGCCTCGCATCAGGCTCTGTGCTGACAGCTCAGAGCCTGGAGCCTGCTTCAGGTTCTGTGTCTCCCTCTCTCTCTGCCCCTCCCCCATTCATGCTCTGTTTCTCTCTGTCTCAAAAATAAATAAATACAAAAAAAAAAAAAAAACCTCAGGTCTGTCTGATTTAAACAAAGATGGTCTTCCTATGTCTCTCTGGTCATCAAACTTGTAGATGACATGAAAGAGCCTAGAAAAACAGTAAATGCTTTCAGTGAAGGAATCAGGACCCTGAAATAGCTGGCAGCACTGTTCAATAGAACTTTTTGCAATGATGGAAACATTCCGTATCTGTGCTATCCAATATGGTAGCCAGGAACCACACATGACTATAGAGAATTTGAAATGTGGCTAGTGTGACTGAAAAACCACATTTTAAATTTTATTTAACTCAATTAGCCACTTGTGGCTGGTGGCTACTCTACTGGACCATACCATATCTAGCACTAAGGGCAGAAACCAATAGGATGACTCTGGGTCATGTGTGTATAGGATGTGTGTAACTCTTGCCTTTTAAGTCATAGGAACAGGATAGGGAATTGAAAATAACTGAGGGACGCTGAAACACTGTGCACTTGAGCTTCAGTGGGTGAGGTCTCTGCAGTCACCTCTAAATGTGGGAGCTGAGACATTAAATCAGAGAACGGAGGGAGGGAGTGGGCACGGCAGAGGGGAGAGATGGGGCTTGGAAAGTGGAGGCAGTTACAAGATGGGTTCACCTGAGGACCCAGTCCCTTGTTCCCTGTGCTCAAGCCCCAGCAATGCAAAGGAAAGAAATCTTCAGAGAAAGGAGTGGGGCTGAATGTCAGTTAAGAGGCCTGCCCCAAAGGAAAGCACTTGCCAATCCTTCTGCAGGATGCCCTGGACTTCCTGTGAGCTTGTGGCCACTTTTGTCTGCTTCCTACTTGTTGTTTGCTTTGGAGCATCCAAGCAGCCTATGCCTCATCCTGGGAGCAGAGAAATAAACATCGCTGTGGAGACAAAATCACTTGACTCCACTCACAGTGGCTAACGGCCCATGATTTTCCAGCCTGAAGGCCCTTTTGCTTCTGTGAGCATTGCCTGAGAAGATTTGGCCATGGAAAAAGACATTAGGAAGCTGAGGGCAATAAACTGTGATCAGAAAGACTGAGGACAAATCCCTGACGGGGGCATTGGAAGCCACAGTTCGAATAGGACAGCTGCACAGGCTGCCTCAAACAGCTACTCTCTCTCTCTGGTTTGCAAATGGAAAGCACTCTTCAGCTCACTCGCACCCTATTCTGAAAATCTGGGGAAGCAGGCACAGTAGCAGAAGAACCTGGAAAACTTGCTCCAGAGGGGATTTCTTGCCTTGGGCTTTCAAAGGACAGGGTGGGTTTACTCTCCCGTCCTCATACTGTCTTGAGTCTGGACTTCAAAGGGCAGAAGGTCGATAGCAGAACTGGTAACAGGGAGAAAAGGGCCTTTCCAGGAAGTCATGCTGTGAAATAGGATATCTAATCCCTTCTCTGTTCTGATTATGGAAGAGGAAAGGGTAAGTTTGGGAGGTTTGCAAGAGGCACTCCCTGTGGTCACCACATCATAGAGCCCTCCACCCACACGTGGGCCTGTACTTGGGGCAGGAGGGGTCAGCCTTGGTCCCTGCCTGGTGGAGAAAGGCAGACATGGACACAGATAGCGACACTGTGGTATGTGTAGAGAGCCCAGAGGAGGCCATGATCCATCAGATTCTTGATTCTGGGAACTACTGTATATCAAAAGTCCCAGCACACAGTGGTGGCTGTGGCTGAAGCAGGCCAATTTGGCTGAGCCAGGGAAGACTCTTAGTGGTATAACCAAACCTGGCTGCCCTGTGGGAGATGACCCCACTCTCAAGGCTGCCCATTAGGTGAAGCAGACATGGGTGAAGGTCTAGGTCATTGCAGGGCTATGAATCTGGAGTTGGTCCTGGCCCACCAGGTACTCTGAGACATGGTACATGGAAACGCTAAGGCAGAATTACTGATGATCTGGATTCAAATGTGGGCAAAGTCAAAGCCTATCTTCTTTCCTGTTAGATACAGTGGGCTCAGTCCAGGCAATCTGCCTGCCAGATCCTGTACTCAAAATAAGGCTCATTGTAATCAGGGCTTTCAGAGCCAGACACCAGTCAGAGCTATACAAGGGTTGGTGAGTGCTCTGTGTTCGAGCAGTGTTGTTCTGAAAAAGTCAGGAGGCCTCTGTGTCCAGTGACCAAGGACTTTTGCCTGGCAACATTGGTGTAGGGCTGGATTTCCTGAGGGATCTGGGTTGGTTGGGGGATACTGGGCCTCAAGATACTACATTGATTCTAGGAGGAGGCTGGTTTCTACTCTAGCAAGAGCTTGGGGTACATGTGATGGGCACCACAGGCCCTTCTTCCCCTGGCTTGTAGTGTAACACAATCAGTTATAGACCAGTTGGGGAGGAGTGGGGTTGTTTAGCCCAGGGCTGACACTGGGCTGGCTGGCCTAGTGATCCTTGTCCACAGCGAGTCTCTATGAGTCTTTTTGGCTATACCATTCCTGTTCTTTTCCAAATGAAAGACTTGAGGACTAAGGCAAAGAAACTGTTCTCTGGGATCAAGCAGTGGGCCCTGTCTTAGGAGAAGGGAGTCATGTCCAGATCTGCAGCAAGGAAAGGAACCTAAGGCAGGGTCAGACTTCCCTTGTGAGTGTAAAGGAGGTGACCCTCAAGGTCAGGTTTGACTTGACATGGGCAGAAGCTGCCTAGCTACCCCACCACCCCCCCGCCAACCTGTCTCCCTCTCCCTTTTCTGGTTCTTCCCAGGAATGCCTGGTAACATTTTCCGGAAACACATAGGTCTCAGCAGAGCCCACCATGGGACGCTCCATGAGTATTTGGTACAGATGCTTTCTACTGCCTCCCCAGTCATGCTTTTTATCAACTGCAATGCCAGGGCCACGGGCTGTGATTCTGTGGCAAGAATCAATTTCATAGATGTCAATAAACTACGAAGAGGATTAATTCAGACTCTGAGGCTGAGCATGGCAGCTATTTTGGGTCAAGTCCACATTTTGTTCCTGAATGGACTCTGGCTTCCGTATCCTTTCCTCTGTCCAGCTCCTCAGCCTTCATTTTGAGTTCAACACACTGAGTTTGGCCATGTGCCTATGAGGAAGCCCTGGAGTAATTTCCAATCCTGGGGGCCTTTCACTGCCATCTCCTGCTGTTCATTGTAAAAACCAAGCAACATAGAAGAGAATTTGGAAACTTATCAGGCAGAATCCCGCCCCTCCCATAGCAACAAATTCTCTACAGCTTTCCCCTTCCGTCTGGGTCCATGTGTGTGATGGCTGCACAAGGACACTCGCTTTATGGTCTATTTATTCAGTTAATGTTAACTGTGTCTCTGTGTGGCCTTTGAATCTTTCAGTCCATCATTTCCAGTGGCTGCAAAATGTCATAGTCGTGTCAAGTGGATAGATAGACATGCATTATTTAATCATTTGCCTTCTGTGCACATTTTTGCTAGAAGCCAGGTCACCTGACCTGATTTTGGCTCATAATGCACATTTGCTAGTCCCAGTGCAGGGAGGCACAAAAGTGGGGCCAGAATTCAGATGCATTTATTTATGAAACATTTATTAACTGTCACTAAAGGCAAGGAAGTATACCAGGGAGAGGATGTGGTTTGGGGGGAGTAAGAAAATGTGGTTCTGGATACCCAATTGCTTGAGAGTCTGGGGCCAGAAGACAGGCCTCTGGGTCTCACAGGACGAGAGGGGGATTTTAGGGCTTGTAAGCTCCAGGGAAGTTATGATGTGCCTGGGTCTGAGAAACTAGGTTCTCAAATAGTTGGGACTTGTCTTTTAGACATTGGTACATTCCCGTTTATTTGTCACTGATGGTACGGTAATAAAGTTTGGGACTAATTTACCTAAAAAAGCAAATAAGCAAAGATTCTAGGAGCTTTTCCTATGATCGCTTCAATTTTAGTCATGTGCCTTTGGATGTTTCCTGAGTGGGAGGAGAAAGGCTGTGGAAGTAAAGCTGTATGGGCTGGGAATTGTGGGAAATCCAGGAATTTTCCCCAGAATGATTCGCATCTGTTAAGTGCAGTGGCGGGGGCACAGAGGCTAAAACCCGCTGCTTGATAGAAGTGTAAGTGCTGTTTTTACTGAGCTCCTGCTGCAGGCAGACACGGTACTAGGCACGTTGTGTAGGGAAACAGGATTTTCTTTACAACAGTATTTTAAGGTAGGTATGATTCTCTTCACTTCTAAAAGAGGAGCTTGCAAATTAGAAAAGTGAAGTGACTTGTGAGAGGCGACTTAGCAATATCTCTTCTCTAGAGCCAGGTAGCTGCATAGTACTTCATGAAACCCTGTTTCTAAAGAGTGGTCTCATGCATGTTTGCCTTTCAAAACCAAACGGTAACTGGATAGCAACCCAGACCTAGGAATGCAAGAGAAATTATATGTAATAATTTTAGAAACTCTGTTAAAGTAATTTACTTCCCATCGAGAGTATGTACTTAGAGCTGAGATTGATAAGAATGTATGTTTAGGGTTAGTAGTTAAGTTTATTTTTATCATTTTCAAAAGAAACTGTACCTTAAAATTAACATACCACATCAGTGGGCTAAAAAACTGATCTCATCCTTGCTCTTTTTGCTGGTTGATTACAGACTTTAGGGTATTTACAGACTTTCTGTTCTGCCCTGAAAAGTTAGGAGGCCAGACCAGAAACTACTGCCCAGCAAATCACGGGGGTCGAGCGGGTCTATCTGCTGAACCAGTGGCTGGATGCGTGTGGTGGGCAGAAGAGAATTTGAGGGATCTCACACGAGTGTTCCAAGGGCCAGGGCAGTCTAGGCCTGGTTTTTAAATTTGATTTTGTCATTTTTCTTGATTACTGCCACAATCCTAGTACATTGTCCTGTATATCAGAGGTGTGAGTGCTGTTTTCAAGTGGCATAGAGAGAACTATGCCCACAGTGATGATTTATCTAATTTTTCATGGAAACCTTCTTTGACCTCTGACTATGGATGCCTACATGTTCTCACCACTACGCCTTGGGGCATCCCTGCTTCACATTCAATCCCTGTGCCCCATCATCACGTGCTCAGAGGGGCTTCACTGTCGGTTTCCTCTGCAGGCATGTCCACTGTGCCTACCTCATATCTGTGGGTTGACCTGGAAACCCACACCCTGGAAACTCTGTGATGAATCTAGATATAGAGATGCATTCATGAGTTCTTGGCATACAGAGGGGAGCTATGTCCCTTTATAAGAGTAGGTGAGCACCAGGGGCACGGGAGGAGGGGAAAAGCAAGGAGACCAAGGTCTGTCTTGGGGGAAACCACAGGTAAGCTGTCACTGGAGGATAGAAGCGTTGCAAAGGCTCAGTAGAAGAGGTGGGAGTGGAGTTGGGAAAACACAGGTGCCCCCAGGGTTTTGAGGAGGGAGAGACCTTGTGGGTCTAGAAAGGCTGAGAAGCCCAGGCTGTGTGGGGCCCGCTGGGATTCCTGCTTGCAGTTCTTGTTAAATTTTACACAAGTCTTAAAAATCATAAATCCTATGCCATGGGAATGAGTCTAAAACTATCTTTTTTTTCCAGTTCACTTTTTCAAACTCATAGAATATTATATGATTATTAAAGAACATTTGGAAGAGAAAGTGGAAAGAAATTTTAAATACCTAAATTTGAACTTTTCTAAACACACAAAATGTTAACATTTTGGTCTATTTTCTTTCAGTGGCTTTTCAGTGGTTTCTCAGTGGCTATGGGTTTTTAAAATTGTGATTATAATTATACTGTATATATAAATCTGTACTCAATTTAACATTTATATCCCAAGTACCAATCTATGATGGTCTTTTAAAACATGGCAAACGTCATTCAGACTGGTACAAAGTTCAGCACCCACTTTTTAATTCAATCTTCTTCAGAATATTACTTGTTTTTGTTTTTATACATGTTTTGGCTACTAGACATCAGGTTCTGAGAGTATTATGTAAATTAATGGCCACAACTGTCTTCATCTTGTATTTCCAATGGCAATGGGTTTTGCCTCAAGTGTCCTGATGCTAAAATACTTAGTGTACAAATGTTCAGAACAGTTATATTTTCACAATCGCTCCTATGAATATAAAATTGCCCTTTTTATCCTGCTTGATGCCACTTATTGCCGTAAATTGTGCTTTGTCTGACATAGGCACTCCTGCTTTTTCTTTTGTTTGCATTTACCTGGTATAGCTTTGCCTACCCTGGCATTGTTTTGTTTGTTTGTTTGTTTGTTTGTTTGTTTTTTGGGGGGGTGAGTCTCTTGTATTTTTATCTGGAAGCCTTTGTCTTGTAACAAGGGAATGTTAAATACTTACATTTATTGTCCTAACCATTTTGGGTAGCCTCCTGTCATCTTGTTTTATGTTTTCTGCATTTCCTTTCTTTTCTGACTTTTGAGCCATAGCTGATGATTTCTTTTTATCTTCTGCAGTGATTTGGAAGGGAGACATCTTGTTTCTCACTCCACTGATCTGCATTCTATTGCCTCCAATGAATGTTTTGATTTGTCTCTGTGTTCGGTTTCTAAGCAGCTCTGCTTATCTCAGCCTGGCCTCTTCTCATCTCCTTTGGTGGAGGCGACATCCTTTGAGGAGTGGTTTTAAAGGCCCTCTGTTGATTTTTCTTTGTTTGCTCACTCTGGGAAGGGAGTCCCGCATAGCTGCCCAGTGGTGCTTCCTGCAAGATGAAGAGACCATCCAGGCCCCAGTGGGGGTAGGGGGGAGGTGTGGGGGTGTGGGGAGCGGTGTCTGGTGACAGTGAGGGGGCAAGGCAGGAAGTGTCCTCACCACAGCCTGTGGAAACCCCAGGAAGAGGTGCCCGCTGGCCCTCAGTGGAGAAAAGCAGCCTGCACAGACCTGGTCCCAGTTGGCAGTGATGAGCTCTCTGTAGAGAGAGGGGCCCAGGGCTGAAGGACCAGGGGGAGAGTGGGGAGGCCTGAGCTGGCTGGATCTTGGCCTAGAGAGGTGGTTCAGAGCCTGTCAGTCTTCTGCATGAAATTTCCTGGGCGCATGAATTATTTGAAAATATGTTTTTTAAGACTTGTAAAAGGAATTTCAGTGAGGGCTTTTTCAGTGCCTCCATTTGTCTACTCTCTTAACCAGGTATTGCTGTAATGTATATTAAAATTCTCTCTATGGAGCAATTAAAACTTTAAATTACTTGCTTAAATTAAACACTCTGATATTTCTAAAATTTATGCAAGATAGCTGATCCTCTGTATTCCCAACACAGAGGTGCCAGTTCTGGGAAGGGCACTGTCACACCCCAGAGAAGGGTAGGTTGGGTCCCCAGGAAGGGCAAGGTGGGACTGGCTGGGGAGGACAGCCTGCCATGGCGAAGAAGGTCTCCAGAGGGAGACACAGGCCAAGTAAAGCTTTCCTTTTCTTTCTTTTTTCTCCAGCTTTATTGAGATCTTATTGACATATAACATGTTATACTGACATATAACATGATGATTTGGTATGCAAGTATATTGAGAAATGGTTACCACAGAGCCTTGTCTTCTGAAGGGCCTGTAGGCAGGGTTGGGGCTGGTCTGCCAGCAGCGACCCTCCCCTGACCAGACCAAGGCTTTCCAAAGAGGGGTCTCGGACCTGCTGGTAAGAAAGGAGCAGGGCAGCACATGCAGTGGTAGAGTTTTGAGGGGGCCGGCTTGGCTTCTGGGATTCGTGGTGAAGCCAAATAGTGACTTAGGAGAGCTAGACCATTTGTGTTGGACATCAAAAGCCCTCACAAATGGCAAGTTCCTCTATGACGAGCATCTCAGCTGATCCTCTGGAATCCCTTGGAATATTTCAGCCAGAATTAAGAGGGTTCAGACAGGGGCGCCTGGGTGGCTCAGTCAGTTAAAGCATCCAACTTCGGCTCAGGTCATGATCTCACGGTTTGTGGGTTTGAGCCCCATGTCGGGCTCTGTGCTGACAGCTCGAAGCCTGGAGCCTGTTTTGAATTCTATGTTTCTCTCTCTCTGCCCCTCCCCCACTTGCTCTCTCTCTCTCTCTCTCTCTCTCTCTCAAAAATAAATAAACATTAAAAAAAATTTTTTAAGAGGGTCCAGACAAGCAGGTTCTAAGGAGGCCTTGAGACTGGGACAAGTCCAGGCCTTGGCCAACAAAATCAAGGTCATCCCTCTAATCTCCATGTTGTTCCAGGCCCACATGGTCAGGATGGCCACTACCAAGTCCTCGGGGTACCAGATGAGGAAACTGAGGTCCAGAGATGTAGATGATACATCCAAAGTCACTCAACAGGCCAATCCCAACTCCTTTCAGTGTCTCAATATTTCAACCTATTTCTTTTTTCCCTTTTATGTGTGTTGGTGTAAACTCTCTGACTTAGGTGTTAACATCTGGGCCATGTAAGAGTGTGTGTGTGTGTGTGTGTGTGTGTGTGTGTTACTCCCCTCCAGACCCCATCAGAATTGGTCATTCCTTCTTTGTCCCTTTGGCACTCTCTGCTCATCCCCTCATTGTACCACTTACTTTGCTGCACTACAATGATCTATCTGTGTTTGTCCTCCTTGTAGGAGGCAGTACCTAATGGTGGGGACTTTGTGCAGCTCTTTGTATACAGTAGACACACGTGAATTTCATTAAGTGAATGTTGATGACTTTATAATCCCAGTGACTATACGTAGGTTACAGTGGTTTGGTCTAATTGTGCAATCCTTTTTTGATCAGTTAATTTAAAATTATGTTCATCTGAAGGTTAACAACTGGAAAGCTATTTTGCTTAGCATGCCATGCCTATGGGAGGCATGGCTACTTGGACTGACTGCTTCATGGTGCGCCTTGTGGCAGCATGCTCTAAATGCAGGCAAATCGTCTCAAGAGCTGGTCTTTCAAATGAAGATGTAAAAGGAAAAACATTTTCAATGAGTGTACCCAACACATTTCTGCAATATTCCAGCCTCTGCCTCCTTCACTTTCATGCTTCTATCTGAGATTCCACGGCTGGACCTGTTCAGATGTGATGTGAGATAAGGCTGGCAGTAGAAGTTCCGATCTGGCTCACCTGTCAGGCTACATTATTCCGGAGGTGTGAGGAAGCACCTAGAAGGTAACATGAGGTAACCACGTTCATTTGCACATTTCTTACAGTGTATTCCTTGTTCTATTTTGGCACTGACTAACCTGCAATGGACAGGCACCGTGTTTCATTTACTTACATCTCTCCATGCTTGGCCACAGGGCTTAGCAGACAGTAGTGTTAAATGGGTGAGCAAGCTGTGAACACGTATTGAGCACCTACTGTGTGCTAGGCCCTGAGCTGGGGGCTGATTACAGGAACATCTAAGAATTGACCCTTAGGGTTAGAATGATCAGGTAAAAGGGACCTGGCTGGTAAAATTACTCTGCAGTAACATCAGCTGTAGTTTGTGATGCCCAACCATTCTAAACATCTATACCTTTATTACTAGGATTTTGATTTCCCAGTTTGATTTTATCCTTCAGAAGTCACCATTCCACCCTGTTGCTTTCAGTGTCTGACACACATTAATCATTACTGGGGTCAATGGCCAGAGGAGTCCTTGACATTCTATTACCAAGTGTTTGTCATTTCTCATTAGTGATAAGTTAAAAAATCTCTAGGGACTTATTCCTGGATATTTTGTCAAAATCTCTGTGGCTTTGCCAACCAGTTTATTTATCCTTCCAGAACTGTGGAGGGCATCTGGAACCCTAGCATGACTTTCTAGAGAAAACATAGTGCAGCACCATGATGTCTTTCATCTTCTATCATCTTGCACATCAAAACTCCTCCTTTACTCATCAAGGGACTCTCTCAAAGCTGTCAAAGTTCCCTCCCCATTGCCTCACATCCTTCACAGAATTGCAGGTGCCTCTTGGAAGAAGTGCCCCATCTGTGCCCCTTTCCCTTCCTGCCTTTGTTTTCCATTGTTATTAGGAGTGTAGCCATGGAGAGAAATCTGTGGTCAGCAGTGACTGCAGCCATTAGAAAAGACAGATTTTTCTTCTAACTCCCCCGCCCCCCTGCCGAAGGAGAATGGGGTTTGGTTTCTGGTCCCTGCAGTTTGCAGAGAAATAAACACAATGAATTCAAGATGGCAAATTCAAAAAAATCTCCTTTTGTGAAACAGCTCTCTGTACTGGAGGGGGCCACTGGCTGACAGGTGCTGCATGGGATTTGCAATGACCCTGACTCAGGCCCTCATGGTTGCCACTCAGGAGTGTCACTGGGAAATCATGGACCAAACGATGACACTGCCTGCTTCCTGGAGCACAGAGAAAAGGACTGAGTCCCGTGGGCAAGTCTTCTGCCTCCTCCCCCATAGAAAAAAGTCCTCCTAAGCTTTTTGCCTCGGTTTGAGCACTGCAGCTGTGCTTGGCATCTGTGTTTCCTGACAGCCCATGCTGCTTGCCACTTGATACAGGCAGCAATGCTGGTAGCAGACCTCCCACCCATCTCTTGCCTAGGGCTTTTGTGAAGACCAGATGAAAGAAAAGGTTATGCACACTGGATAGTGAAGAGCACTAGTAGGAATGCTGGGCTGTGGTGCTGTCTGGCCACACTCTCCACAAACTTTGGCTTTGGGCATACTTGGTGAATCTGGTCCGCACTGCATGCCCAAATTCAGCGAGATGCCTCAAACTGGTGCTTTCAGATTTCATATCCCTTCTTTTGCCTGTGAACCTTTTTGGTTTTCTAACACTTGTTAGCCTGATATCCAAAGCTTTTCAAACTCTTCTTTCTAAACATCTGTTTCCTACTGAAAACCTCGTCTCCATTTCAGGGTTCCCAGAACACATCATTGGCATTCCCAGCCCTGTTCATTGCATCACAGCTTTTTCCTATTTTCCAGCTGTACCATACTCACCCCTCAGAGCCTCTCCATAGTGTACCCACTCCTGAAGACCAAGCAGAAGACCTCTATACAAGCTGATCAACAAATCATTTTGCCCTCTTTCAAATAAGTTATTGGGTTCCTGGTGACCTTGAACCAGGGAGGCAATGATCACAGTGGTTAAGAGAACGTTTTGCAGTCAAATTGCTTGGATTGGGGTGCTGGTCCCACTCCTTACTGCTTCTGTGACCTTGGGTAAGTTACTTGAAGTACATGAACATTGCTTTCCTCAGCCATAAAATAGGGATAATAATGGTAGCTCTTTTATGCACATAAAGTGCTAAGCACAATGCCTGATGCACTGTAAGCACTCCATAAAGGAAGGCTAGTATTACCCTAAGATTTTTCATATATGTTGTCATGTAATAGCCATAACAGCCCAGGAAAAGTAGGTTTTATTGCTCCAGATGGGAAAAATGAGGCTCAGAAAGGTTAAAGCACTTGCTCAAGGCCACACATTGGTGGTGAAGCTGAGATTCAGATTCAGGTCTGGCTGGCTGGGATCCATAGTTTTAGCCAACTGCCATAGCCAAGGCACCATTGTCAGGCCACTTGTGTTTACTTCAGCCTTTTTTCCTTGGTTCACTCTGCACATGGGCATCTCTCTTCTCCCCAGTCAGACCCTGGGCTCTTCCAGAGCAAGGTTTTTTTTTTAAAGGCACGATTCAGCATTTATTGAGCGAACAAGTGTGAATGGATGGGAAAAATGGATTTCAAGATCGGACCCTATCCCAGGAGAATTTAGTAATGATACTTAGGTCCCTGGAAGTCATGGATCTCTCAACAGAATCAGGGGTGAGCCTGCCTCCAGGCTCTTCCCCACCTCAATCCACCCACCACACTTTATTTTCTAGGTTTATTTTGAGGGGGAAGGGGACAGTGAGAGAGAGAGAGAGAGAGAGAGAATGAGAGAGCGCTCATGTGAGTGTGAGTAGGGGAGAGGGGCAGAGAGAAAGGGAGAAAGAATCTCAAACAGGCTCCATGCTGAGCTCAATCCCACATGGGGCTCAATCCCACGACTGTGAGAGAATGACCTGTGCCAAAATCAAGAGTCAGATGCTTAACTGACTGAGCCACTCAGGAACCGCACCCACCACACTTTGATCCCAAACATCTGACCGTGTTGCTCTCCTGACAAAATACTTCTAGAGATCCTCACACTTGCTGTGTGACTAGTCAGTATTTTCTCTAGAGTCTTACATGCATTGTTAACATAAGTCTTCACTAAGCTTAACCTATATTCTTTGGTCCAGAAATCAAACTTTTGGAAGAGAAATAGATATTCAAGGATAGCAGCAATGTGCTCCCTCAGAGCTGTGCAGTGAATGGACCCATGACCTGCTCTAAGAGCCAGGAGAACATGATTCTTCTGGGGCTATGGTTTCTAGATTTATGTCCCATTTATTTTTAAAGCAAAGCTGCATGTAAAGTGCTCTAAACACTAAGGTCAGAATGTCAGAACTTCAGGATAAATAGGATGGAGAACAATGCCCATTTTGCTTCTTGCTTTATCATCCCAGGAAAGAAACCTCATGTGTGTTAATGGGACAGAGAGAACATGAAAGGCTGTGTAATGTGCCCAAAGTTACTGAGAACCTACATTTTGGTGTAAACACAATCAGATGAAACTGTCCTTTCAACCTCCTTCAGGGACCAAGCAAAGATGCAGAATGCAGCAGTGAAACTGTAGAAAAGAGTGAAAATATAATATCAACAGCACATGTTTTTATATGTCTAGAAAGAAATTCCATAAA
This sequence comes from Cryptoprocta ferox, assembly GCA_028646485.1. Taxonomy (NCBI): domain Eukaryota; kingdom Metazoa; phylum Chordata; class Mammalia; order Carnivora; family Eupleridae; genus Cryptoprocta; species Cryptoprocta ferox. Next base: position 39,650,066 of record CM053563.1, read on the forward strand.
TTAAACATATAAACATAAAAAAAAGAAATAGTAGAAAAGACCATGGAGATTCCGAATGGAAAATTCTCTATTAAACAACCACAAGTTCTCTATTAAAGAACATCTGACATTTCATATCATCAAAGCTACCATCTTTTGAGCACCTACTATGTACGAGAGGTTTTATTTGCATTATCTAATTTAGTCTTTACCACAGCCTGCAAGAGTGGTGGTACTATCTCCATTTTACAGAGGAGATTGACAGTGCCTTGATCAAGGTCAGTGGGTGGCAGAATGGCTTTGACCTCACATATGTCTGACTTCTGTCCAGAATCTTTCTCCTAGAGCATAAGGCTTACGTTTTTCTGAGGAATCTTGGAATCCTAGAGACTTAGAACTCTTAGGTCCTCTGTTATCAGTACACTTTAATCATTCTCTTCCTCAACTCATTAGCAGAGGTCAAGATCTGTGCATAATGCAGTTATCTAATTTGTTTATCCATTGTGTGTTTATATAAATGGTTTGAAATCTTTCCTCAGTTTCATTATCTGTCAGATATTGGGGTCTCATCAAGGTAGTTCATGAGCTTGTACTTAGCATGTATTTTTCAATCATCTTTTGAGGGACAGTAAATCTTTTCCTTTATGTATTTGAAAATTGTCTGCTTGTTCTCCTTCCTGTTGCCCCTGTCTTGTAAGATTCTAGAAGTCTCCTCTGATAATAACAATAGCTAATATTGACTATTCACTATGTATCACCACTGTTCTAAGTGATTTGACTCCACCAAGGAGGTAGGTTCTGTTATCATCATCATTTTACAGTTGAGGAAATGGGAGCATAGAGATGAATCAACTTGTCCGAGGTCACACAGCCTAAGTGGTAGAGCTAGTATTCTTCTCAGCCTGACTGACTATAAAACTTACTTTGCTAAATGCCTTAATTTGTGAAGAACATTTTCTCCTAAATGGAAGCACTCTAGAACAGTGTTATGCAGTAGAAATGAGTTATAAATGCAAGACACATATATAATTATAAATTTTCTAGTAGACACATTAATAGAAACAAATGAAATTAATTTTAATATATTTTATTTAACCCAATATATCCAAAATATTTCAACCTATCATGGTAACATTATTGAGCTATTTTATATATTTTTCATACTAATTTTTCAAAATCTGGTGCTTCAATTTGGACTAGCCACATTTCAAGTGCTCAATAGCCTGTGGCTACTATATTGGACAACATGGATATAAATGGGCATTCTTCTTTTCCCATTTAATCTATCACTTGTTTCTATTTCAACTTAAATTTTGCAGTAGGATTAGATCTAAAAAGTCTTTGTTAATGGAAACATGCCCTTTGGATAATTTGGTGAACAGAGCAGCAGTTTGGTACAGTGGAGAGAAGAAACATTAGGAATTAATAAAACCTGAGTTATAATGCCCCTCCTTGTCATTAACTGGGGCTGTGTGTGGCCAGTGGCAACACTTAATTTCCCTCAACCTCTTTCCTCATGTTAAAAAAGAGATGGATTATGATTATTAAGGTTCTTTCCATTTCTAAAAACTGTTAAAAATTTTAATGTTTATTTGAGAGAGAGAGAGAGAGAGAGAGAATGAGCAGGGGAAGGGCAGGGAGAGAGGGACACACAGAATCTGAAGCAGACTCCAGGCTCTGAGCTGTCAGTACAGAGCCTGATGTGGGGCTCAAATCCACAAACCATGAAATCATGACCTGAGCTGAAGGCAGATGCTGAACAGACTGAGCCACCCAGTGCCCCTCTAAAAACTCTTTCTGCTTACAGCACGCTTCTCAGTGTTTCAGAATCTGTTTCCACTTTCCACTTAAGATTTCTATATGATAGAGCTTATCCCAAGTTGGATAAGTGAACTTGGTTCACTATGCCAAGCTCTGTGCCTGGCACATTGCAGGTATAGGAAATATTTGTTGAATGAATTAAAGTCCTGTTCTTTGAGTGACCCTTGAGTTTCCCACTTTTTTGAGAGAATAACTATAGCAGCCTTAGCAGTTAATTACAATTTTATTTCCTTTCTCATACTGGCATAAAATCTTGACAATCTAAGCTTACTGAAGGGTTATAGCCAGAATTAAAAACCATTTCCTGATCCTGTTAGCAAAGGAGACAGTGCTCAGCTGTAGGCATGGCTTCCTAGAGACCCCCACAAATGGCTTCCCTCTTAATACATGCTGTTCTGATGCTGAGGAGAGTTAATTAATGACTCTAAATAAGAAAACAATCAAATCTGTCTGCAGTCATATGAGTCAGAGCAGACCCAGATGGGGAGTCGGGTCCTTGGCCTCCAAGTGCATTCGGGAAAAGCAATAGCACATTGGCTCCATGCATCAGAGTCCTGCAAAGCCCGAACCTAGAAGGGGAAGGAATTATTCAAAATGGATTGGAGACCTAGCCTGATGCGAGGCATTTTCTTAAAAAGTGAGGCCCTCTTTCTATGCATTGGGCAAACTGAGGTTGAGAGAGGAGAAAAAGCAAATCTATTGCTCTCTATTCTCTTCAGACACCTAAACTAACAGCTACTTAATGGGGAGTTCTCAGGCCCAGGTCCCTTGTGTGTGTGGCAAGATTGGGGCAGTTGGCACTGCCACCCTGGGAGGACCAGAGGATATGTGGGCTGAAGCATATCACACCCCAAACCTACCAACCTTCAGGAGTTGTGCAGCCACATATGAAGGCAGAACAGTGGTTATAATGACATGAGGGCAGGAATGTGATGCTTCCCTGAGATTAGCTGAGGCTCACAAGAATTAAAACTTTTATTTTGGTGTTAAAGACTTTGCTGTAAGAATCTGAGAGTGGGAATAGGGAGAAGGAGCCTCTTAACAATATCCAAGTGTCCTCAGCATTGGAACAGGACACTAGCAAATAAAGATAAGCCCTATTTCTTTGGCTCTACATGTATTCTGTGAAATAATAACAGCCTCCTCATTCCCCCCACCCCCATTCTTGCAGATTATGAAAAATACATTTTGCTGCCATCCAAGCTTGGCTTCTTGTGAAATTGTTCCACTCTGGAAAGAAAACCCTGGGACACTGGCCATCAGGGTCACTGTACTCCCTTTTCTCCTTCTTTACCTGTAAGCAAGTACAGGCAACAAGCTTTTTGTCAGGATAATATGTAAAGTATTGTGGTAATATCCTTGATACATTTGAAAGGACTTTTTATGGCTTATGTCTGAGTCTTTGCTGGTCCCCAATCCATTCCTCTAAAATTTGGTTAGAATCTCATATAGGACAGTCCAAAACTTCAATTTTGCTTCTACAGTAGCAGTTGGAAAAAATAATAGTAAGAGGAGGCTCTGGAGTTTAAGAGAGCCAGTTTGGAATCTAAACTCTATTCCTTGTGATCTGTGTAATCATGGGCAAGCCCCTTTCCTCCCAAAGCTTCATTTCCTCATCTTGAAAGTGGAAACACCACCACCACCTACCTCATAGGACTGTGAAGATTAAATACATTCTCACATGTGAAAAGCCTGACTCAGAATGTTGTTTCTTATTATTAGCTTGTAATTCTTTAAAGAGGGTTTGCCAGTGGGTTCGTTTGAAGTGATGCAATAAAAGCCTCTACACCTCTGTTTCCTCCTATTTCTTTCTGTGATGAGCTTTGGGGAAATCCTCACAGAAGCCATGGTCCTCAGAGCTTGCTTCTACTCACTGCTATAAATCCTGCCTTCCTACCAGTAGTGTTGAGGCCAGAGCTCCAGAACCATGGACAGCTCCACTCCTTCATGGCTGCTGGCAGACTGAGGGAACAGGAGGGATTTGGTGGATTTTTCCCAGAAAGGCTGTATTTGTGCTTGGATTTAGGAATCCAAAGGGCTTCATTCTCACTCACAGCATGCATGCTATTTGCTAGCATCCTCAGATTCTTCAATACGACCAGCTCTCCTGGAAAAAACCTGAGGAGCCTCTCCTCCTCAGGAACCTGTTAACTACACCCATAAGATTTACTAACTTTTCAGTTCCTTTCCTACTCTCCTGTGAACTCCAATGATTTTTTTTTTTGAGCCCAAGAACAGAAACACCACCCACATCTTCCCATATCTGCTGATATTTAATTTGTTTGGCTTTTGTACAAGGATTAAACATTCTTGATTAACTTCAAGCAAAAGTAGTAATGTATGAGGATGAAGAAAGGTTTTAAAAGACAAAGAGATTCATGTATGAATTAAAAGAAACATAAAATAATGTTATTGCCTGTAGGTGATGTTAAGCGCCACTCTCTAATCAGAATAAGCAGGTGGTTCAATTTATGAGATAATTTAGCTTTTCACTCTCTAATGCAGAACACAACATACATATGCAGTCACCTTCTGAACAGGCAAGGAAGAGATTAAGTCCTATTTTTACTTTATGATACTGAGTCATGTAGTTCAATGCAAATCACATGGATGCCAAAGTAAGAACAATACTAGGTATTTAAATACCTCCTTCCCTTTGAGGAGTTCTAAAGATTTTGTGGCTGTGTGAAATCTCTTCAGAGCAATTCCAGGAGAAAAGACACATGTCACCAGGTAAGCATTTAAGACAGAGCATATTTCATCCATTTCCCCTACTCCTGTTAGATATAGAAGAGCCAGTGTTTGCCAGTTCTTTGCACTTAGTAGTAGGCTTTTGATTTCTGCATTTCTGGGCCACATTTTCAACAAATAAAAGAGGGCTTATCTTTCAAAATATGTTATTGGTGGGGCTTCTGGGTGGCTCAGTTGGTTAAGTATCCAACTTTGGCTTGGTCATGATCTCATGGCTCGTGGGTTCAAGCCCCAAGTCAGGCTCTATGCTAACAGCCCGAAGCCTGAAACCTGCTTCCGATTCTCTGCCTCCCTCCCCCACTGACACTGTCTCTCTCTCTCTCTCAAAAATAAACATTAGAAAAAAAATTTTTTAAAAAGAAAATATGTTATTGGCTAATACTGAGGAAGAGAGGAGGAAAAAGTGGAATAAGAAGGGGGTGTGGGAATCATAGTAGGAGAGGAAGAGATAAGATGCCTAAAACTCCCTGAGCTTGATAAGCATTTCCCTTGCATTTTCCTCATAAACGGATTCGATGTCCACCCCCAAATGGATGGAAACTTGGACAAAGGCCTTTTGGCCCTCTTTAAATACTTCTGTAAGGGCAAGGACAGTGGAAATTCCACTGCTTGAATTAGTTTGAAGGAGCCTCCATTAAGAACATCAGCTTAGGACTCCAAAGGCTGACAGGGAGCCCCATATAGAAGGGTTTGTGATTTTTACCTAACAGTGCCTGCAACCACCCGAACCTCCACACTCTCTAGGAGAGTGTTAGTTGCAAATTTACTACTTTTCCCGGTAGAGGTCGCTGTGGATACTGGCAGTGGATACTTGAGACTGGACCAGGCAGGGCTGTGCTGGATAGGTGGCTCCACTGCCTGGTAACTGCTCTTTCTGTGGTTGCACTCAAAACAGCCTAGCCCCTCATCCTATGGAAAGGGGGTCTCTGGTGGATATTGTCCCAAAGCCACACAACACCTTAGCTGTAAAGTACTATGATATTGAGGTCACTTGCTGGGAATGGGCAGGTCTGGGAGGGCTGTCCTCATCCTCTAGGGGTGTCTACTCATAATGGTATCTTTGTGCCACATTCACACCTCTCTGTAAGTATACCTAGTATTGCTGAGAGGTCACCTGCCACTGACTAGCAACCCGGACCTATGGCCCTTACACGCATGGAGGCCAAGTTGACAAAATTTGCCTTGCCACAAAATCTTACACCCCAAAATAATAAGGAACTGTGCTGATGAGCCCCTCAAGCCCCACTTGGAAGCCCACATGGAGAGGTGGGGTGGAATTCTGCACCTCAGGGCAACCCTTTACAGCAGGATAAGATTTCTGAGGGATGGGAAGGGCAGGGCAATGGTGAAGATGTTAGGGTCTTATCTGAGACCCCAGAAAGGCTGAAGAGGGCTCCACAGGCTTGTGAGGTCCTATCTTCTAGGCCACACCCAAGCATGCAGGCTAGGCCCAAGGCAGCCTGAAGCTACCTTCACCCTGAGGGCACCCACTAGAAGCCCAAATTATTACTGTGGCTTTAGAGAGGAAGAGGCTACCACCCTGTCCACACCCCCAACATCTAAGGTCCCCAGCCACTGGTTCCTCCTCCCACAGGCACACACATGAACACGGGAACACACACTGGCACGTTCACCCAGTCATACACGTTAACATTCACACTCTGACCCACATCATCACCCATGCAAACACACGGTGACACATACAAACACACTCGAACCCGGGAATCAAACTTGACCCAACATGGTTGATGGAGCCTAGGGAGATTCCAGTCAGGGTGCCTCTCCAGACCCTGGCCCACCTATGTCTCCTGAATCCTGGGACCCTACCCTCCAGGCGGAGCCCCCTGCCTGTCCGCGCGCGTCCTCGTGGCCACAGATCTTGAATGTCCCCCAGAAGGGATCCTGATTACCGCCGCATACACTGCATCCTGGGGGTGCCCGGCCAGCGTATGGGGTGGTGTGCGGGAAAGAAGGGTGCGGGGCACAGTACCGAGCCAGGGCGCAGCCGCCTCCTCCCTCGAGATTTTCCATCCCAGCTCGCGCAGGCCTAAGAGGAGCGAGCGCGCTTTGTCTCCCGCCCGGCTCCCGGCGAGATTCCGCGGAAGCTTTCCGCGCCGCGCCCGGAGCTCCCCCCCTCCCTTAGCCGCGCCCCCCGCCCAGCGGGTGGCGCAGGCCCGCCAGTGCAGAGACCGCCGCTTTGTCCTAACCAGGATGCCTGGGCCGAGCGCAGAAGCCCCGCTCCTGAAGCTGCCGCCGCGCGCCCTGGAAGCAGGTTTCGATAGCCAGATCTGGGGCGCGCCCCGCGTGGAGTCGAGCACCCCCAAAGGTCTGGAGGCTCAGGGGGCGTCTGCCTGGAGCTTCGTAGTGCTAGAGAGGGGACCCGCCCCGTCCCGCCCCGCACGTGCCCATCAGCGTCTGGCTCCCTGCCGCGGTGCAGGAGCCGGGTCGCCGGGCTGGGCGGGACCAAGCGGGACAGGGAGGGTCTTCCCGACTTGGGCCCCTGACCTGGATCCAGGTAAAGAGGGCCTGGGAGGTAAGGCTCAGGTAGGGGGAGGTCGGGTGGATTCCCTCTACCCTTCTTACTTTCCCCCACCGCACATCCACACCCAGGCCACTCAGACCTTAGGTGCGGGGCCCCGAGAATGGAGAACCCCGAGAATCCGTCAGTGCATTCCTGTGCCGGTGACTTCAAGCAGTGTGGGGAGGGGTCTCCCCGGCCTCAGTTCCTCACGTCCCAATCCCCTCCCCCAATAACCGGGGCGGGTCCAAGTGGGAGGGGGAAGAGTCCCGTCTCCATCCCCATCCCGTTTCTCCTCTTCACAAAAACCTAGGCTTCGGGAGAGAGGTGGGCACGGAAAGGATCTTCCTGACATCGCAAACACCCCTCCTCAGTAAGCCCAGACCCCCTTTGTAACCTCAAGCAGTACAGGTGTTATGGGGAAGGGTCCCCCCGGCTCTGAACCTTTCATCCCATAACACTCTCTCCCATCCTCAATAATCCAAGCAGCCTCCTTTTCAGACACAGGGATGGGGGAAGGCTCCAAGCTCTCCAACGCCCCCTCAGTACAGATGGGGGGAGTTCCCCCAGCCTTTGCCCCTTATACTCGAGAATCCCCTCCACCATAAAACAAAAACTAACGCAAGCTGCTCCGACTTCAGGCGCCAGGCCACAGAGAGGCCCGCAAGGAGTCAGTCAGCAGCTCTCCGGGACAGATGGTCTTGAGGGCGGTGAGGAGAGGTCCCATCAACTCCCTAGGCCCCCTCACCTCAGTTCATTCCCTCCCCAATAAAACAAAAGAGAATTCAGCAGCACCGACCTCAAAGAGGAGGGAAGGCTGTCAGCGCTCGACAGCGCAACCAGCTCCTCTGGGCTCCTCACTGCTCCGGCTTTCCCGCGGTGACTCTCGCCGTGACGGCGGCGGCGGTGGCGGCGGCGGAGACCGCGGCTCTCGCGTCGGGAGCCTCCCTCGGACTCAGCACCTGGAGCGGCGAACAGCTCCGCGCCTCATTCCGCTGACTCCGCCTCCCCTGTGCGGCCGTAGCCAATGGCGATTCTGGCCCCGCCCAGTAGGCCGCCCATTGGGGGCGCCCTCTCCACTCTTTTCCGCCCAGCCCTCCGGTTGCTCTAGCTCTTCGTCAAGACCGCAGCCCCTAGAGACTGCCGGAGTTTTTGTATCGCCTTCTGGAACTTGTAGTCCTTTAAGGACGCGAAGGGGGCTTATGCCGCGGGCAGGTTACCTGGGGTGGACTGCATTTCCCAGGGTGCATGAAGAAACCGAGGCGCTGAGGAGGGCGGGAGGACTGTTTCCATAGCAAAGGCGGCTGGTTGGGAATGGCTGACGGAGAAATGGGGCAGGCCGCGGGACCCTCGGATTGTGCGTGACTTCGGGCAGCCTCTTGGGAGGCCGTTTCGATTTTTTTTTTTTTTTTTTTTGGTCCTCGGTACCTTCCACGGGACTCTGGGCCTCAGTTTTCCTACCTGCGAAGAAGGGTGTGGAGCCGTCCCCCTGCCCACAGTTCGCGGTGATGGGGCAAACCGAGGTCGAGCCGCTCTGGTTTGCCCAGCAAAGGTGAGAGGACGGAGGAGACCTGTGGCTTGAGAGTATGGCGTTCTGAACTTTATCCCCCCCCCTTTTTTTTTTTTTGGTCTCGATCTTATAGAGGAGCGCTTTACTTTGGTCACATCCCTTGAGCTGTCAAGGCTTTCTCACCGAGTCTTCCCATCCAGGATTCTGGTCTCCTTACGCCACCCCTGATACCTCAACATTTACCCCAGAGTAGCTAGAGGGCGCTGCTCCTGCTTCCCATTACCTATGGAATTAAGCCCACACTCCTCTCAACATTGCTCTAAAGGCCCTTCTAAATCTGGTCTCCGCCTTGTTCTTGCAACACTCTGAACTTCTTTGGTAGCTGGGAAGTCTTAAACACCCGTTTTCTCTAACTCTGGTGGTTCTCTCCACCCTTGTACTCAGCTAACCCCTCACACTCTTCAAACCCCAGCCTAGATGTTGCCCCATCCTTGAAGCCTTCCTAGATGTCCGGCTCCATATTGGGTATTCCACCTTGCATATGAGCAGCACCCTATACTTCCCCTATTCTATTTGCGTGTTTATGTATCCATCTTCCACATGATAAGATCCACAGAACAGGGGCCATATCTATATTATTCATACTTATAGTCCGGTGCTTATGGTGTCTGACACATAGTAGGTACTCTGAGATATTTGTTGAATTGAAAATGAATATTAATTGAATTTAACTCACACCTCCATGCTCTTAATTGCCTAAGGTTGTGCATTTCCCATTGCTGAAAACATTCAATTTTCAGGGGCTGCCACCCCCATGAGGAGATGTGTATGTCATTCATACAATGGATTGGAATTTTGCCTGAGGGCATTGAGAGCCCTTACAATCCTATGACACTAGGGATTGATAGATTCATGCTGATCATTACTTGGAAGTCTTGTCAATTCTTCCCTGAATGTCATCAGTTCTTCATGTTCCTCTATTTCTAGCTGTTTGCCCGTCTTTCTGTGCCTAAATTCCCTTCCTCCCACTCCCTTTCTGGGAAAGATCTTCTGCCCCTGTCAGTTGTGAAGCAATGACAGTCTGAGATCCCTGCCCTTTCAGTCTCTGCTCAGTATTATAGGGCCCTGGTGGTGATGTCCTACCTTGCTAGTTAGGATTTTTTTTTTCCTGAATCTTTTCCCACACAGGGCTCTGGTGTTGGCCAGATGGTCCAATTAATCCCACACATGCTTCATATGTCACCCCACCAGACTTTTGGGTGTATTTCAGCTAAAGCATTCTTGGGAGAATGCCTTAATATATGGGTATAATTAATGCATGGCCAAAGAAATAACTAGGGGGACTGTTACCTTGAACCTGTTTCAAACCAAAAAGACAAATCCTGAGAAAAAGCAACCCTGTCATCCTTGAGTTGATGAGATCCAGGGAGGGAAGAGTAGGATGGGGGAATGAGTAAAACAGATTGCATTTGGGGAAGAACTAACAGGACCTCTAAGAGGCATGGCAGAGGGACTTTGATCCAGGCCAAACCATGAAGGAAGGCCACTGGAGCTAGATAAACAGATGGGGCCTCATTACTGAACATGAGAAAACTATAAGAAGGAGGACAAAATGGGATTTGTCCTGACACAGAGTGCCTAGTTCTGTGGATGCCGTGAGAGGAGAGGTTTTTGGAAAAGTAGGTGGGGGAAGACTAGGCCACAGGGTGAACTTCAACAGAGCGTTGGCAGAGTATAATCAGAAGGTTAGCAAAGAAGCTGCCTAGAGCCACAGCTGAAACTCTGGAGGTCAGTATAGCACTTAAGTAGTAGTGCTAGTTTTTAGAAAATCATTGCAAATAGTGAAAAGCCAGGGTTCCCTGATTCTCCCAGAAAGCAGGTACTAAAATAGCATCATCCACCCAGCCAAGTAGAGTCAGAAAACCTGGATTCTAATTCTGACTTTGCCTCTGATTCAGTGTGTGACCCTGGGCTGGACCTGTTTCTTCAGTTGTAAAATAGTATTTATTGGTGTTAGGGAGCAGCTAATAAGGTAAAGGTGGGAGGATTCAAACTTGCACAGACTACATTATCAGATCTGCAGTTTGCTTATTTGACAATGTTGTAATAGATAAATGAGACGCCTTATGTAAAGCACTTCACAAATATTAAGCACTTAATAAATGTTCTTGATCTTGGATTATGAGAAATTGGTTTGACTGTGAATAAACAGGCAGGAGGTAATGTCCTGGGAAATCTGGGTTCAAATTTCCATTTTCTCTCTTACTAGATGTATGATTTTGGTCAGGTATATGCTCAATATATTTGTTTTGCCATTTTTAGGGGTGGCTTTAGAGAATAGAAGCCTAAGAGAATGGAATTCTAGGCTTCTTCCTACTTGGAAGCTAGGGTTACAAAGGATTTTAGGGGAACATTGAGCTTGCCTCCTACTGTGTTAAAGGGGAAAAAAGGGTCTCAGTGAAGTTCCATAGGTCTGCTGACTAAGTATTGTGGGAATTAACCAGAATGCTGAATCTCAGATATAGGGTTGGATTAACCAGGACTGGGTTTTGAAGAGCCTAGTATACTAGGCTAAGGAATATAACTTTATTGTAAAGATGATGAAGATTTTTAGGGAGACATGTATTCCGAAAAGGTCTGGGACCTGTGTGGAGAATGGCCAGGAGAAGATGAGGCTGGTATGTAGGTCAGAAGCTGCTGTAGTGATCCAGCACAGCATCTATGAAGATAGAAAAGAGGGGGTGGATCTGAGATGTGTTAGAGAGGTAAATATTCAAAGGACTTTGTGAGTGATGAGCTGAGAGCCTAGAGGAGAATGGTGAGTTAAGGATGATACCTAGATGTCTGCCTTGGGAAACTTGGTGGACAGATGGTGTTACTTTCCTCCAAGGCGAGGAGTAGTAAAGGAGCAGGCAGGTTTGAAAATGAGTCGGAGACATCCAGGTGAAATGTCCAGTAGGTGATTTGGAGCTTGGCTTGGGGAAATGCCTTAATATTTGGGACTTCATGTCCAAAGAAAAAATAACCAGAGGGACTATTACCCTAAAACTAATTCAAACCAAGAAGACAGATCCTGAGAGCCTGTCATACCTGAGAGATCTCATCTGGAAAAAAGAGTCTTAAGTTAACAAATTATGAGCATATACATCATAATCAAAGCCATGGGAATGGATAAAAATCCTTCACCAGAGAGAGTCAAAGAGAAAACCAAAATCCTTTGGGAAATACCAATGTAGATAACTCTTGGCAGTGGTTTTGAAGAGGAGGAGGGAGAAAACAAGAAGTGATGTAGAGTTGAGAGACAATTTTGTTTTAAGTTGAGAGAGATTAGGGCATTTAAAAATGCTGATGGGGAAAAGCCAGTAGAGGAACAGTTGAGGATAAAGGAAAGAGAAGGGTGGAAGGATGGAGTGAGGTCAGCAAGATGGTGGAAAGTGGTAAAGTTCAGAGTCAGCCTCAGGCAGGAGGAGGGCCCACTTTTCATTTAAGATGGGAGGGTAAAAAGGAAGGAGGACTTGGAGATGCAAGTAGGTTGGTAGGTCAGTAGGTAGGTAACTGGTTGCGAGATGGGCTCAGTAAATGGAGGCAGTTCATACCCAATGGCCATTCTTATGTGATGTCAGAGGCAAGGATATCTGCTCAGCGTGAGGGAATTGGATAGAATGGAAAGCTTGCAAAAAGCTTGAAACATTCAAGATGGCTGCTGTGGAAAAGAGGATGGAAAGCCAATAGCAACCCACACGCACCACAGGGCATTAGTGAGGACTTGATGTGGTAGGAGGCCATGGGTTTGTGGGGCACTAATTTGTAGTGTTCAAGGCTTTCTTCAGCATCGTATCAACCCTGAGATAAGCATGGTGAAGGCTATTGGTGAGGCTGTTCCAGGGCTGGGCTTTGCTGGACAAAGGACACCAGAAAGCAAGGAAGTTGGAGATGTTGACAAGAGATAGAAGTGCTGGTCCATCAAGAGGAAAGAGGTGAAGCCAGGATGGAGTGGACAGATGAGAGGGGTGGAGTAGTCAGTGTAGTAAGAAGATAGATGTGATGGGTAGGAGGGAAGAGCAGGGAGGGCAGATCAGATCTTCTACCTGATCAGAGGTAGAAGAACTCTGGTCAGGGGCAATGGCAGGGTGACTGGAGTGGACAGAGAAGGTCATGGGAAGGCATTGAAACACAATTTTGTAGGTCATTGGCAGGTCTTTCAGAAAGATGGCTGCTTTGATGGAGAGAGGAATCCTGGTAGCCCTGTGTCAAATTATATAGTAAGTGAGAAGTTAACAGATGGTAAAAAGGAGGAGTAGGGTGCAGAGACCTCTGACACGAGTGTCACAGAAATCAAGATGTTGGAGAGCTAAGAAGAAACCCTCTTACTCTCATAAGAGCCATGACTTTCTTGTACATTTTCATAGAAGTATTATCTCAACATGATCAGTTTTATACATACCTAAAAGGCGGGATGTCTAGGAATAAACTTAATGAAACTGAAAAACAATTCTAGATTTCATGGTGAAGTTGTATCAACCAAGTTCAATGTAGTGATTCCTGCAGTTTATATTTTGGTATAGTTTGTAGATTTAAGTATGTGCATATCAACTAGAAAATGTGTTTTAAGAATTTTGCAAATTTCATTTCTTAGCAACGATTTGTTTTCTCAGTTTAGAACATAAATTAGAGAACTTGTGTTGATTTTTTTTCAAATGTAGCGTTTAGAGCTTAATTCATGCTTTTGAAATGCCATGAATTTGAAATGCAGCCATTTTCCTTTCTGCATCCTTGAAAAGGATTACAAGGATCTTATTAGTTTTTCAGATAATCTTGCCAGCACATACAGACTTTCCACAAGGGCCTTCTATCAGTAATGTTGGGCTGTGAGTGATGCTGTAGGAGTGCTGTATGTGAGCTATGTAAGACAAGTCAAATAAGCAGCCAACTTTAAATATTCCCAACAGGGGCATCTCAGTGGCTTAATTGGTTAAGCGTCTGACTTTAGCTCAGGTCATGATCCTGCAGTTCGTGGGTTTGAGCCCCACATCGGTCTCTGTGCTGACAGCTCAGAGCCTGGAGCCTGCTTCAGATTCTGTGTCTCCCCCTCTCTCTAACCTTCCCCTGCTTGCATTCTTCCTCTCTCTCTCTCTCTCTCTCTCAGAAATAAATAAACATTAAAAAAAATATTTTCCCAACAGCAGCTCAGTTTACAATTATGGGACTTGATATAGAATATGAAATGTACATCTAAATGTTAATTGAGAAAAATGATTTTTTTATAGTTTTTAAAGAAAAAATGATAAAATCACCTCATTGCTGTGAGCAATCTTTGTCTTAAAAAACCCAATGTTATTTAAAGATATTTTTGTATGGTTAATATGTCTTTGTAATCTTGGAGTAGTTCTGCTATGCCAGGCCCTGGGAACAGTGGGTGCTCAGAAAGTATTTTGTAAATCAGTTCATGAATGTTATGATAATCTGTTCATTGTTTAAAATACTTCCTTTTATCTTAAACTCTCATAAAGTATTCTTGTAAAAAGAATGATTCTTTTTAAACATAAGTCAAATCATGTCACACCTCTGCTCAGATTCTTCCAGTGGCTTCTTTGTCTCATTGAAAGCAAACATACTCTGACTCCTGTAGCATCTCTGCCTTGTCCCCTAGTACCCTGTGTTTCAGCATATTGACCTCCTTGCTGTTCCTTGAGTGCACCAAGTACCCTTTGGCCGCAGGGCCCTTGCACTTGCTATTCCCTTTGCTTGGAAGCTCCTTTCCTAAATATTCTCATGGACATCCATATAGAATGGCAGCCTTTCCTTTCCTAGCGCTCTCTGTCCCCCATTTGGCCTTTTTTTCCCTTTTTCCAATAGCATTTATCATCATCTGACATATTATATATTCTCTTATCCATTTATTTCCTGTCTCTCTCCCACTCTCACACCTGCAGTAACCCACTAGCATAAACTATCCATTAGGGTAGAGACTGTCTGTTTTTTTTCCTGTTTGTTTGTTTTTTACTGCTGTATTCACAGCATGTGGCACAGCATCTGATACACAATAGGTACTCAGTAAGACATGTTGAATAAATAAGAATGACACATCATTGCTAGTATGTGACCCAAACATCTTATTTAAAAAATTTTTCCACATTACAGTCTACATGTAGGACATGTGTATATATAATCTTTCATATTCTGGAAATCATAGTTTAGATATACTTTTGAGTTCTGCTTTTTTTTAACATAACATGTAATAAGCATTTTCTCTTGCTAAGATTGAATTCATTTGTTCAGTTGTTCATTCACTCATTCATTCAACAAATATTTAATGAACTATTTCTTTTTTTAATTATTTATTTATTTATTTTTATTTTTGAGAGACAGAGAGAGACAGCACGAGCAGGGGAGGGTCAGAGAGAGAGGGACACACAGAATCTGAAGCAGGCTCCAGGCTCTGAGCTAGCTGTCAGCACAGAGCGCGACGTGGGGCTTGAACCCACGAACAATGAGATCATGACCTGAGCCAAAGCCGGACGCTTAACCGACTCAGCCACCCAGGAGCCCCTTAATGAACTATTTCTGTGTATCAGACAGAGCTGGATCTATCATAGTAAACAGGATGCAGGACTTGCCCTCAAGAAACAAAGATTCTTTATAAACACCATCTGTAATGATTGCCTAATATTCTATCAAAACTATACTATATTTAATCTCTTCCGTATTTAAGGCTTACTGTTTGTCATTAATAATGATGTAATGAATACTTCCAAGTCAATAGCAATTATCCTTTAACTTGTTCCTTAAGGTAAATTCCCAAGTGAACAGTTACTGAGTTGAAGGATTAAAAATAATTTTGGTGTTTTGATACTACTTGCCATGGTGATTTCCAAAAAAGCGGTACCCACGTTACCCAGTCACCAGCACAAATTCCAGTTTTATCCCAGCCTCTTCAGCATTAGACATTTCTTGTTGTTTTGGCTGATGTAAAGTATAAAATGATTCTTCTTGGTATTTTTGCATATAATTGATGTCTAGTAAAAGTGCCCATTTTTTGTTTTTTTTTTTTCTTTTCTTTTTTGTCATTGGTTAATTCACTAGGTCCCCAGGAGGCTCTTGGAGGGCCATTGCCCTAACTTGTCCGTCATGCCTGCCCTTTTAACACACATCGGAGGCTTATAGCATTTTAGAGTTGGAAGGGAGTGCATTCATCATCTAGTTCAACTGAAATTTCTAGTAGATGGCTCTGTAGCCTCTGTTTGCATATCCCTGGCAGTAGAGACTTCACAACCTCATGGGGATGTCTGTCTCGTCTTTGCCAGGTTCTACAAGCATTGAGGTGGCAGCTCATCCCTGTGGTTCCCATGTGGCCCCAGTTCTGCCCTGTGAAGCAGCAGAGCCCACGTACCAGATGTTACAGAACCTCTTTACCTTGGCTGCCCCTCTCTGCAAGTATGTGGCCAGACTAGAATGTTCAACCCCGGGTAAGTCTGGCAGGCCTAGAGCCCAAGACGCTGTCCTGCCCGTAAGTCTGCAGTGGTATGTCAGCCACCTCTTCAGCTGGGTTCATATGAAGTTTAAGATTAGATGAGATTCCAAGACCTTCTTTAAGTGACCTGTAGCCAGGTCACTCACTTCTGCAGTTCATCTTTTAAACCTGAAAATAAAACTTTGCTTTTCTCCCTATTTTATATGAATACATCGGTAGAAAAGCTGCCCTGGTGATACTTACCTGGCAGGGGAGAGAAGCTGCCCTGGTCACACTCTAAAATGGGGATAGTAAGGGGCACCTGGGTGACTCAGTCGGTTGAGCATCCAACTTCGGTTCAGGTCATGATCTCGCAGTTCATGGGTTCTGTGCTGGGCTCTGTGCTGACAGCTCAGAGCCTGCAGCCTGCTTCAGATTCAGGGTCTCCCTCTCTCTCTGCCCCTCCCACCCTCTCAAAAATAAATAAACATTAAAAAATAAAAAAATAAAACGGGGATAATAGGAGTCATTCTGACAACTTCATGTGTTAGTGTGATGATTGAGTACCATGCAAAGTTGAACATTTGTCATTCATTTTGGTTGCCTAGCAACTGAGCTTCCTTCCTATGCTTGAAGAATCCTATGCCTCATGAGGTGGAGCCATCTTCCTTTACAGCTAGGGCGTGGGCATCAGCCTGAGGCTCAGGCTCCTGCAGTCACACAGGCCCCTTCCGCATGCTACACCTCACCGATTTTTAATTGGAAGCCAGTGACAGCAAAGGAGCAGGATCTGCTTTTTAGTGATTTGATGGGTACCACATCAGTTTCAGTGATCGCAGTTTTCTGGGCAGCATCCAGTATGAGGGTGTCCGTGGTGTAGGGGGGAGGGATGGTATCCTGCCGTTCCAGACTCAGTGGTCACAGTGATGTGTTCTTAGACCACTGTTGAGTTGGGGGTTAGGGCATTGTTTCTGACTGTGTGCTTCCAAGCCTGATTTTCTACCTTCTTGGAAATTTTGTGAGCTACTCACTATCTTTTAACGTATGTCCTTTGCTATGCACATTAGCCAAAATTAGTTACTTTTGCTTACAACTACAAATTCTAACCAGGACCTACAGGGTATGAAGAGTGTATTGAAAAGTGCTAAGCACCACACACATGCAAGATATTATTGTTGGGGATTTTGATTCTTAAGTAGTGGGTGTGAGGGGAGTGGGGGAGATAGACCTGAACTCTGCTGAGAGTTCAGACAGGTCTAGGCATGCCTGGAAAGCTGGCCAGTGGGAGGGTATGATGGCAGGAACTTGTGTGCTGGACCCTGGCTCAACAGTTAAAGGCTGCCCACTGACCCTAAGGCAGTTGGTATGGGGACGGCAGCTGCCAGGGGTCCTGCTGGGCACACCTAAGTAGCTGGGCTGCTTGCTATCTCCTGCCCTTGGACTATTACCAACAGCCAGGGCCGGGAGGTGGGGCTGGGCTGTAAAGCAAGTCTCTCGGGGCTGGACAGCTGCCCTTGGAGTGTCGTCACTGGGGTGGAAGAAGAATCCTGTCTGGATGTCTGTCCTCATACCCCCAAATCACAAGAGGGATTATGAGTGGGTTGGTGTTCTGTCCTATGCTGCCTTTCATCCCACTGAGCTCTAAGTTGGCTTTCCAGCCCAGCCTGGCTCTGCCCAAAGTCCTGCCTTGTAGGCTGCCATCTGCGTCTATCAGTTCTGGTGTCCCAGAGTGGGGCTCAGGCTGGCATTGCTGCTCTGTTCAGTTATAGGCTCTTGGCAGCTTTGTGACGTTGAGGATAACCTCCCTGGGGACTTTCGGTCTTGAGCCCCAGAGGACATTCAAATCAGCCCTGTTGGGTGTGTGGTTGGGTGGTGGTGCTCCTGCCTTAGGGCATTCCCTGATCAGTCAGAGGTCATGTACTGGGCCCAGATCATGGTCATATCCGAAATGTGGTAGCATTAAGCATCGTTCAGAGGCATCCTCGTAGGGAGTTGTAGGTTCTATCCCTGCTATAGCCACGGATTTTGTGATGTTCACATCACAACTACCGATTTTAATCCTTTTGCCAAATATGAATGTATATAATATTATTTTGATATCAAAACAAATCAAATAAAATCCACCATAAAAACAACATAGAGTAGGGGCGCCTGGGTGGTTCATTCGGTTAAGCATCAGATTTCCGCTCAGGTCATGATCTCATGGTTCATGAGTTTGAGCCCTGCGTCGGGTGAGCTTGCACCTTGCATCAGGTGAGCTCGAGCCCTGCATTGGGTGAGCTCTGCTTCTCTCGCTTTCTCTTATTAATCTTCACCATAATCCCATGAACTAGGTACTATTTTATTCTTTTTTAAAGATTTTATTTTTAAGTAATCTCTACACCCAATGTGGGGCTCAAACTTATAACCCTGAAAAAAAGAGTTGCATGCTCTACTGACAGAGCCAGCCAGGTGCCCAGAACTAGGTACCACTTTAATTCCCATTTTACAGACAAGGAAACTGAGGACTATAGAAGTTACAGGACTAACCCAAGGTCACACAGCCAGTAAGTGGGAGAGCTGAGCCAGCCATCCACTGTCAGAGCCTGAGAACTGCCCTTCCCTCAGCCCATTCCACTATGGAACATCTTTGGCTATTGAATTGTTTTCTCTCACATGGAGCTAAAAATCTGCTTCTTACTAAGTTAGTACCGTTTCTATTTCTGCTTTCTGCTTATGCCAGTAGCCCACCATGGCAGCCCCTCGTATCCCAACTTTTAGCTCAGTTCTCTATGTCATACCTGGAGGCCCTTCAGCTTCTTCTTCTGCGAACATCTGAATCATTTTATATCCGCTAAATCCTAAGGCAATCACTGTAGGAAGGTTATGGCTGGGTAGCTGACCAGTTTTCTAGTTATTTTGACTCCAAAGGTACTGGCATGCAGTCTGTCCCACTCTTCTTATGGCAAGAAACAGTAAACCTAGCCACACTTAGGAAAGACTTGGTAGGGGGATCCCGGGTGGCTCAGTTGGTTGAGTGCTTGACTGGCTCAGGTTGTGATCTCGTGGTTCATTAGTTTGAGCCCAGCACTGGGCTCTGCGCTGGCAGCGTGGAGCCTGTGTAGGATTCTTTCTCTCTCCCTCTCTCTCTGCCCCTCCCCTGCTCATGCTCCTTTCTCTCTCAAAATAAATAAACTTTTAAAACTCTTTCATTTGTTCTTGTAAACCTAAGCATAAACCAGAAATTGGTTCAGTTTAGTAAAGAGCAATATGCAGGAATTACTGGATTTCTTTTTTTTTTCTTTCCCCCTATTCTTTTTTTTAAATTTATTTAAATCCAAGTTAGTTAACATCTAGTGTAATAATGCTTCAGGAGAATTTAGTGATCCATCACTTACATACAACACCCAGTGCTCATCCCAAGTGCCTTCAGGAATTACTGGATTTTTAGTATCTTATCTTTTGGAAAAACATTCTGTGACTTTCTGCTTTGAATGTTGAGCTTAAATTCAGAATGTAAAATCATTAAGAAAGAGCTAAGCGAGCTGGTTCTTACATTTTTCTTATTGTTTCTACACAAATATTACATGCTCATTGTTAAAAATAAAAAAATATGGGTAAGCAAAATGATGAATATAGAAACCACTTCTAGTCCTATCACTCAGAGGTAATCACTGTCAACATTTCTCTGTTTCTACCAAATACTGAAATTAGTTAACATGGTGAATGATTCAGGGAAGGAGTTACATTTTCTGATGAGAAAGTAAACATAGGAGACCTGGTTTCCAGCCCAGGTCAACTTGTGCTAAGAACAGCAACAGATGTGAATCCACAGGTAACAAATAGATAGGGTCACCCCAGTTCACATCCCAGAATCTGACCTTGGAAGGTGACCCAAGAAGTAGCAGAAGGCTAGAAGGGGAGGGAGTAAGGAAAACAATTTTGACCTGGCTGAATATCCTAGATGTGACAAATTTCACAAAGTTTTCCAAGAATTGGGAGTGTCTTTTCATGAGAATTGAGGATAATTTTGGAAGAATCTGCCCCGGCATGACTTGCAAGTTGGAAAGACAGACTGTGTAAGCAAGGCTCTGGGCGATGGTGAGGGCAGTGAGCATGAGGATTCACTGTGTAATTGTCTGGTTTGTCTTCTGGGCCAGTTTTCTTCTACCCTGATTTCCTAGGGAGGGGCCATGCCACTTATGGTTCATATATTACAGCAGGAAAAGGTGGAGATCGGTGTGAATCAGACCTGAGGTCATGTCCTTGGGCATCTTAGTATCTTCAGGCTGCCCTGTATGGGATCCCTGGGAAGTCTGGGGCATGGGCCTAATGACTTAGGTTTTTCTTTAAAATTTAATACAAAGTTTGCATTCTCCTCCATAATATTTGTCTTAGTGTTAAAATCATATTTTAAAAATCTTTAAATGAAGTTGGTATTCCGGGGTGTTAGGTATATTTACATTTTGTGTAAATGTTGGTTGAATGAATGAATGTTGTTCACCTCAATATCCAGGGTGCTCCAGGTCATGGCAAGTCTGAAAAGGCATGATGGGACCACTGGGCTGGGAGGTCAAGAAATTAATACTTAACTGAGCATCACCTATATGCCACATAAGTTTCTAGGTGTTTTATCTACATAGTCTGTTTAATCCTCAGGACCTTACAAGAATCCCTATTTTATAGGCAAGTAACTGAGAATCAGAGAAATTAGATAACTTTCTCAAGGTCTGGAATGGGGCAGGACCAAGTTGAAAATCCTGGTCTGTATGGGCTTCTCCTCTCTCCATACACCATGTGGCCACCTGAGGCCAGTTTACCCATCAATTTCTTAGAGACTTCATGGGAAATGTGGCCCACTGCTATGTCCTGGGGGCATGAAGGAAACTTCCCATATTCTGTCTTCCTTTACTGAAGGCTGAAATAGCAGGGGTCACAGGACTTGACTGTGGGCAGAAGGCGGCACTACTTCTGGGGTCTGGAGCACATCCCTTTATTCCTGAACAGGCCAAGTGGGAGTACACCGGGATGCCCCATGAGAAAAAGGGCTCACTTGCTCTGTTATTTTAGGATAACAGCCATTCAGGGTGGTTGTTGGCATTTTTAGCTGGTTTAATCTTTTGAACTTTGTTCCTACTTTGTTATGGCTCAGGTTCAAGTTTCACTGGCTCCACTCAGCCATGAGTTGAGTGTCCCTGGTTAAGGGACCCATACCATTGCTTCGTGGAATGCTCCAAAAGCATAAATTACAAGGTTCCAGATTATTCACAGATGTCCAGGGGTGGTTGTTAACATGATTATTCAGTGAGGGCACTATGGTCCCGTAAGCAGATGTGGCCATTTCACCTTCCAGGGGGAGCCCATAGTGTCTTTCTTCTCCTTAGGTTAAGCTCACAGCACCCTCTACTCTTTCTTCCAAAACTCCTTCCCTAGGGCACAGGGCAGGCAGGTATGTGTCAGGTAGATAGGGCACTTGAGTCCTGGAGAGCTGGATTCCTTATAGGTGGTTGAAAAAAGTAAATACAACATGAAACCACTGTATACAGGTTAGAGAAGGAGCTAGAAGACATACTCTTCTACCTATCTGTAGTTTAAAACTTTTCTGTCATGGGATGCCTGGGGTGGCTCAGTCGTTTATGCTTCCGACTTCAGCTCAGGTCATGATCTCACAGTTCATGGGTTCAAGCCCTGCGTCCGGCTCTGTGCTGACAGCTTGGAGCCTGGAGGCTGCTTCAGATTCTGTGTCTCCCTTTCTCTCTGCCTCTCCCTCTCTGTCTCTCAAAAATAAATAAACATTAAAAAAAAAGAATTTAAAACTTTTCTGTCATGAACATGAGTTATTTTTCTCTTAAGAAAAAAGAGAAATTCTTTCTCTCCCTCTCTCTCTGCCCCTCTCCTGTGCACACACTCCTCTCTCTCTCTCTCTCTCAAAATAAATAAACCTTAGAAAAAGGAGCTATAGGGCGCCTGGGTGGTTCAGTCATTAAGCATCTGACTTCGACTCAGATCATGATCTTATGGTTCATGAGTTCGAGTCTCACATGAGTTGAGCTTGAGCTCCACTTCGGGTGAGCTCATGCTCCACTTTGGGTGAACATCAGCCCCACTTTGGGTGAGGCCTGCTTCTCTCTCTCTTCCTCTCTCTCTCTCTCTCTCTCCCTTTCATGGGATTCTCTCCCTCTCTCTCTCTGCTCCTTGCCCTCTCTCTCTTAAGAAAGAAAGAAAGAAAGAAAGGAAAGAAAGAAAAGAAAGAAAAGAAAGAAAAATATATCACTGATAAGGAAGGGAGTCATATCAATTCAATAAAATATTCAAACATTTAAAAAATATATAAACAAATCCTATTGTTGGCTATTTAAGTAATTCTGACTTTTATAAGTATAAAACAGTGCAGAGCAGGAGTAACTGGCTGAAAATAGTTAAAATTATAAAGCACAAAAGGTAGACTCCATTTCTAAATTCTGAAAAATGGATAAAATTGCTGAAAGATGTTTAAGAGGGTGTTAAAATTGCTGCAGTGTTCAGCACCATGGTTTCTAGTCAAAAAGCAAGGACTTAATCATTTTCATCCCACTTTTCCAATAATAGTTCATCAAGTTGACCAAATAACTTCATTTTAGAAACTTGTAAACTTATCTTTTTAAGTACCTTCGACACCAGTCATCTGCACAGGGGTGGGAGGTACAGATAAGAATCTCATCCCATTGTTACCTCTGAGTTTGTGTGTGGACATAACGCCAAGAGATGTGGGCAGGCAAGGTCATGTGTCCATAGAAGCCCTTGACCCTGATTGGTGATCCAGAAGCAAGGTGGGGTGTGGGCTGCTACTTCAATGTTGAAAACATCTACTCCAGTCATTTGAATGGCTTTTCTATTTACTATCTTTTAAGTTACAACAGACTATTATCTCTTCTATAAAAGAAAACTGGAGGGGTGCCTGGCTGGCTCAGTTGGTAGAGCATGCAACTCTTGATCTTGGGGCTGTGAGTTCGAGTTGGGTGTAGAGATTACTTAAAAATAAAATCTTAAAAAAAAGAAAAGAAAAGAAAAGAAAACTAGAAAAGTCTCTATTGTCTGGCAACTGCAGCTGTTCCCAGAGCTGCTGTCATCTGCCCAGCACTCTCCGTGGCCTTAACCCTGTGTCCAGCTGTACCCACTTTGCCTGCCCTAACCTGGAATAATCCAGCCTCCCATCTTGTCTGCAGGGCTTCAGAGCTGTTGAGCTCTACTGGGACAAAAGAAAATTAGTACCACACAGAGATGTGGTTTCCAACTCAGACAGCTCTTTGCCAGTCCTTTTATTCACACCTAGCCAGACACTCATCCCATTCCCAATGGTGGCTTGTTTCCTGCTTGTCCAGCTCTCCTCAAATTGTCCACCCCACTGCTGTCTTTATCGCCAATGCCCTGGGAGAGTGAAGCATATCAGGTTCTCGAATCCTCTTTTTTGTTTCTAAAAGGATCCACATGGCATTTCTAAGATGAATCCTCCTAGGCACCCCCCCACCCTTGACTCTTCCAGGATCCAGTACAATAAATTACCCTCTTTCTCTGATCTTCTAATCCTTCCTTTGTGTCTGTTTCCTTTCCTCTACCTGCACACATAAATAATTCTTTCCTAATCTAGGCAGGTTCCCTGACCTTCACTTTCTCTTCCCTGGCAGCTCCCATCCTTTATAAACAAACTTTTTGAAAGTAGCCCACATACTGTGCCTCCATTTCCTCAGTTTCTTTTATTCCCCACCAAGTGTAGGTTCTATCCCCATCATTCTACCAAAACTGCCCTTGCTAAGGTCACTAGCAGCTTCTTTTTTTTTTTTAATGTTTTAAATGTTTATTTATTTTTGACAGAGAGAGGCAGACTGCAAGCAGAGGAGGGGCAGAGAGAGAGGGAGAGATGGGATCAGAAGCAGGCTCCAGGCTCTGAGCTGTCAGCACCTAGCCCAACGTGGGGCTTGAACCCATGAACCATGAGATCATGACCTGAGCCAAAGTCTGACACTTAACCAACTGAGCCACTAAGGCGCCCCCACCAGCAGTTTCTTAATTGTCAAATTATTAAAGGAAATCTTCACCAGAACCAATCTACCTCTGATATGTGATCGGTTTCTATAACTACCCCCGCCTTTTAAGTGTTTATTTATTTTGAAAGAGAGAGAGAGTGAGCGGGGAAGGGGGAGGAGAGAGAGAGAGAGAGAGAGAGAGAGAGAGAGAGAGAGAAAGAGAGGGAGGCAGGGAGAGAGAGAAACCATGTTGTTAGCACAGAGCCCAAAGCAGGGTTTGATCCCACCAGCTGTGAGATCATGACCTGAGCCAAAATCAAGAGTCAGGCACTTAATGGAGCCACTGAGGCACCTCCATAACTCCCCCTTAAATATCTTGTGGTTTCTTCGGCATTTCTTGTCCCCTGATGCTTTCGACTGCCTCTGACCTCTCTTCATCTAACCAATCCTTCAATACTCGTGATATTCTGTCCTTGACCCAGCTTCTCAGCCTTTCTACCTTGGCTTCCTTCCATGAGCTTTTTAGTGACAAGGGGTTTGGGCTGTGGCCAGTGGCTGCCCAGCAGAGTTCTGTAGAGCTATCAGTCTCTTTGATTTCTAACATACCACATAGCCTTGACACAGAGGAGTAAATTCCTCATAATGGAAATTTGCCATTGGACCTTTGGTGGGTTCGATGAGGTAGGTCTTTCTAAGTATCTGATATTCAACCATAGGAGGCCATCCCCTTCTCTGCTCAAGGACTCAGCCAACATGGGGGACATAAGAGCTGTCACTCTTGAAGGCTGTATGCCCACAGGGCTGCTTCATGTTATAGTTCAGACTCTTCTATGTTGACACATGTAGCTCTAATTCATTCATCTTCATTGCTCTATGTTATTCCACCATGTGGATGTGCTACTATATCTATTCTCCTGATGAACATTAAGACTATTCCTAGCTTTTTATATTTCCCACAATGCTCTGTAACACTCTCATATGGGTCCCCTGTACATATGTGCAGATTTTTTCTAGTGTATGTGCATCTTGGATTTTACTAGTGAATGGGATGCAAAATTGCTTCCCAAAGGTTGTACCAGTGTGCATTCCAGTGTACCTATATGGCTTGCATAATAGTCCCTAACATTTTAAACCAAAGATAAAGGTGAAAGCTCCAGCTTGACTTTTCCTTGCTTTCAGGCAGCTCCCTGCTGCTAGAACATTCCACATGATTATGTGGGTACCACACCAGAACCCGGTGTCTGCTTTCCAACTTTGCCTGGGCCATCAATGCTGTTGGGCTGTCTTCTTGCTTAAGCCCTGCTGGGAGAAGTTCCCATGCTCCACGCTGAAGGTATTTCCAGCTTTTCCAGGGTTGGAACTTTCTCTTATGAGTGCCTGTTGCCATAGCTAGCTTCATAATTTGTAGGAAGTGGGGCCCCTTGCTCAAAAAGCAGGAATTATCTTTTTATTCTTTTCTTCTCCTCCCCCTCCTTCTTCTCTTGACCTGTAGTGGTATTTTAATTTTTTTAATTTTTTTAAAGTTTATTTGTTTATTTTGAGAGAGAGAGAGATTGAATGAGCACAAGAGAGGGGAAGAGAGAGAGGGAGGGGGAGAGAGAGAGAGAATCCCAAGCAGGGTCCACACTGTCAGTGAGGAGCCTGATGAGGGGCTCAAACCCACAAACTGTGAGATTATGACCTGAGCCAAAATCAAGAGTCAGATGCCCAACCAACTGAGCCACCCAGTCGCCCCACGTCGTGGTGTTTTTAATTCATTGTTTAATGTTGCACTTCCTCAGGCACAAGGATTACTCACAGTTCCATGTGTAGACCCTCACAGTGCAGAGGCCCCTGCCCTGTGATGCGGCACATACACCCAACCATGAACCTCCCTACCAGGGCTGGTGTGGCCACTGAGTGAGGACAGTGGGCAGACAGCAGAGAACCTGTCCCAGGGAGCATGGCCTCAGGGGAATCAAGGTGCCCCACCCTTGGTGCATGTTCTGTTGTCCCATTGGACTTTGTTTACAAAACATGAAGTCAAAAATAAAATTAAGGACTTCGAGGTTGCCACTACAGAGCATTAAATCCTGAGTGCAGAGCTCAGCACAACTGCACTGTCACTTATCCATGAAGCCAGCCCTACGTGCCACACCCCTCAGACCCAGTTGCCAAGATCTGCTTGCCTGCCATATGCTGGATTAGTTGGAGAACCCACTGTGATTGTGTGGAGTTTTATTGGCACAGGCATCATGGTTTTTGCAAAAGATCCCCAAATTGTCAAATTTGTGTCTGTTCAGAGGTTGCATTCTTCCTTTTGTTCCCAATGGCTTCAGCCACTTAACCTAATTTTTCTTTTGGTTTTCCTTGTTTTAATAATGTAACAGTATTTTTATTCACTAAGGTTAAGGCTTCAAGTACCAAAATAATGTTTAAAATTATTTGGGGGTAACTGGTTGGTTCATTTGGTTAAGCATTCAACTCTTGATTTTGGCTGAGGTCGTCATCTCACGGTTAATGGGATTGAGCCCCACATCAGGCTCTGTGCTGGCAGTATGGAGCCTGCTTGGTATTCTTTCCCTCTCTCTCTGCCTACCCCCACCTCAAAAGAAATAAAGAAACTTAAAAAAATTTAAGAATCTAGTTGATGGAAAAGCATGGAAACTCCCTTTAGAGACTAAGCCAGCTATAGCTCTATTTGGCTAATATCTTGTGTGGCTCTTTGTCTAATCTTGTGAAATACAAAGTCAACATGATAATCACCAGTAAAAGTAAGGCAATTTTGACTAACACAAGTATACTCCACCAGAAATAATAATAAAGCATGATAAGAATAGTATAAGAGCTAGTTTTGAAATGTTTCTAAACAAATTTGTTTTTAAAATTGTAAGACTTTTCTCAACAAATATTGAGAATAAATATTAATTTCATAGTCTGTTCAATATGAGTAGAAGTCACTCTCAAAGTGAGCTAAAATTGGATTTGGGTCAGAATAGAAATTTTGAAGAGTTATTTGGGTGGGGCGCCTGGGTGGTTCAGTCGGTTAAGCATCGAACTGACTCTTGATCTCGGCTCAGGACATGATCTCACAGTTCATGAGTTTGAGTCCCGTGTCAGTCTCTGTGCTGACAGCTCGGAATCTGCTTAGGATTTGGGACTCTGTCTCTTCTTGTCTTTGCCCCTCCCCTGCTTGTTTGTTCTCTCTCCCTTTCTCTCTCTCTCTCTCTCTCTCTCTCTCTCTCTCTCTCAATAAAAAATTAAATTTAAAAAAAGTTATTTGGGCTAACAGTTTTTTGCTATTCCTATCCACTGAAATTTTCCAAAATGCTGGGGTCTATATAGCTACCAGTAGAGTTTGCTAAAAAATTAAAAAATTAAAAAATAAAATAAAGGAAGCAACTGGGAGCACCCACATTTTTATTTATTCATAATGTAGCCACACATTTTTACAGTCATTTATTAACTGATTCACCCAGAGCCTGGGGTCAGATTCTTATTTTGTCTTACGATGAACTGAGAGCAGCAGAGCCGCTGCTCGCCCTGCCTGAGAGAAGGTGGCTGTGAGGTTAGAAGAAAAACAAGGAGGGAAGTTACATTTCTGTGACCCTTGTTTAACATATCTCCTTATTTAATCTTCACAACCGACCCACTTGCAGGTGGGGAAACTGAGGCACAGAGCGGGGCAGTCACTTGGTCAAGGCCCCAGTATGGAGAAGCCATGGAGGCTGTCAGTTCAAACTACTGTGTCCCTCAAGAACAGCAGGGAGTCTGGTGGTGCTGAGCCCTGTGGTCTGGGGGCAGAAACAGTGTTCTCTGAGTCTGGTTCTCCTTTCTCTGTTCTCTTTCCAGCTAGCTGTCCTTGGTCACTTAGGGCCACATGGCTAGAATTGGCTGCTTCCAGAGGAAGGCCTCCCAGGGCTCTGTGCTGTCTGAGCCTTCCACAGGCCACAGAGGTTTAGAGGAAGTTCACTTCCTCTGGTGGGGGAAGGTGAATGGCTCAGACAGCCTTTATGCAGAGCTTAGCCTATGCAGAGAAGCCACGCTCAGTGGGCAGGATTGCCCCATGTAGCCTGACACAGGGCAGAGGGCTTTTATAGATCCGGAACCGAGGCCAGGAGAGAAGTGATCTGCCCAGGATCCTCCAGTAAATTGGCAGAGCCTGGCTCGGTGCTGGCCTGCTCTCTGTCTTTACCTTGGTTAGCGTGTGCCATGCAGCTGCAGGTGGTTGTAGATGGCCCTTGTAGGAATGGTGGGTGTTGGCATCACATTGTTCTTCTCATTTATTAGGAGCCTTGGAGCCACATTCTCCTTGGGAGTTGATGACATGTTTCTGAAACCAAATTAACTCTTTGATATTTGAGATCCTGGGATCTGGAATTGTTATATGTGTCTCACGTCTTATCCCAACTCTGCTCCAGATTTTGGGTGACGAACAGATGGGAGCAGTTAATCTGAAATTCCTCAGGGCAGGATTTACTAACTGTATCTTTGTGGCCTGCAAAAAGTGAGAAAACCTTCTGAAGTGATATGCCCACAGTGTGCCATGCCCTGGGGAGAATGTAGCTCCGGCTGCAAGGTGAGTGAGCTAGCACTCTCTTCAGAGCACCCAACAGGCTGCTTCTTTACCCCAAGTGTGGAGCTGTCTTCATCACTGTGGCTCTTCTTCCTCCTGGCCTGTCCCATCTATCTACTTTGCTTTGCCTGACCTTTAGGGGCCAGCAGTATCTCTGAGATATCTTGGGACAAGAGCACAGTAAGCCCAGATGAGAAAAATGCCCAATTTGATAGTCGTACGCCCAGCTGAGTTCCCCGCGGTCTCTCAGATTCCTGGTCTTAAGCCCCACTTAGTGACTCTCAATGCCTCTCAGCTCACCTCCTGGGGTCTCCAGAAGTCTTCCTAGATTTAGTCATGAGTGCCCCCCAACCCTATTTCTTGAATCTTGAGGTGGACCTGCCTCCAGCCCATGCCTGCCCAGGTGTCCTTGGCCCCTCCTCATCTAGCTCCTGAGTGACCCCTAATTTCTTAACAAAAATCCCTGTACTTTGTTTTATCCCCTAGAGCCACACTATGCTTGATCTTTCTTGACCAACTCCCATCAACCAGAGTCAGGGAAAACCCTGTGGGGCACAAACAGCTACTCTGATAGTTTGGCAGGTGGGTGTGGGTGGGGATCAGAGCTGCCGTCAGATAGGAGTCATAATAGCAGGAGGATGATGAGAGCAGCTGAACATGGGGCTATCCAGGAGTCAGGCCATAGAAGTCCAAGTCTAATGTGTAGTCCACAAGGCAAGCTCAAACTGGGCACAGTTGACACAGCCAAGAAGGCCAAAGTCTAGGGAAGGGGGATGGGAGGCAAGTGGTGAGTGAAAAGCAGAGCCTAGAGGCCAGCTGCAGCAACTAAGGGCTTCTGACTTTCATGCATCTCAGCAGAAAAGGTGTAGGAGATGTAGCCATGATCTACAGTCCCAACTGTTGTGTGCTGCTGGTATTGTTAGGCCCACCTTCTGAACTTCTCTGCTCACTTGTGTACTCCTCACTATTTCCCTGAAAGCCCAGCCTTTGCTCCCAGCCTACGCTGTGGACCTCTGGCCCAAGGCTAGTACAGGAGCTGCCCTGCTAAGGTCAAGAGCAGTGCATCAAGCCTTCGGGAGAAGCCCTGGTGGGACCCCTCACTCTCTTTAGACTCTCTTGGTACTCAGCCAGCCTTGGCCACTTGTTAAACCCAACCAGGATTCACACACACACACACACACACACACACACTCACACATATACTCCCCACACACATCTGTTTGCATTTGGCTGAGGTGTTGGCTGCTTCTTCCTGTATCTGGCCTTGCCCTATCCTGTCCTGAGTTCTTTCTCCCTTCACTAAGGGATGGAGTTTTGAAGTTCAACCTGGCCTGCTTTTGGCATCCAACCTGGTCAGCCCTGTTCTTGCTTTATGACCTCTGAGGGCTAATGCTATAGGGCTGAGGCTATGAGAACCACGAGGGCAGGGGCCTCATCCGTCTGGATGAGGCTGAATCCCCAGTATCAGCACATAGTAAGTGCCCAGTAAATATTTGAACAGGGGTCTGAGTTCCTAATCAGGTCAGGGCCCTGATGCCCCCTCCAGCCTGTGCTGTATAGATGTACATCTGTGTGTGATACACGTTAAAGACGAGGCATTGGGATACCGAGATAGATAGCAGAGCCCTGTGTCCTTCTGCACATGACTGCAATTGGCTTTAGTGCCCTCTTGTTCACACCTGTATTTCTCTGAATGCCAGCAGGGACCCAAGCTCTCCTAGGAAGACTGTATTTTGTTATAACACAAGTGGGAAGCACGCTGTGCCAGTGTGAGCCCTGTGCAAGTGCTTGATCAGGAGAGAGGCCTTCCAGTTTTGCCTTGCCTATTGGGACCACCATTCTGGGTACATGATTTCAATTAAAATTCATCGGAAGATTTCCTGGTTACCTGGCCAGGTGGTGAGTTGTTAGCTGGTGTCTCCTGGGTGAGAGATCTAGAAAGCAAGCTTTCCCCATCATTTGGGTGGCTGAGCTCAGTCAGGAATGTGTGAGAGGATGAGGAGTGCTCCCAAGTTCTGAGCCTACAGAGACAGTGAGCTGAGGGGAGCACATGGATGTGGACCTGAGCTGGAGAATAGAGCAAGGCCTGTGGCATCCATGAACATCAGTGGGGCATTGATAGTGAACTAGAGAGAAAGAGTAGACTGTACGCCTTGCACAGCCCCTTGTCCCTGCAGCCTGGCCCTTCTCACAATCAAGGTGAACTTCCTGAGGAAATGGAGCCACATTAGAACCCAGGGGGGAGAAGACGACTGTCACTAGAAGAGTCACCCTGCTTCTCTGGCATGCCTGAAAAACCACATGCAGGCAGTTTCTGCAAACCAGATCATTTTGTGGATGCCTGTGAGAGAGTGTGTGATTTAAAGGAATACTCAGAACACCTGTCCCTCAGGTGTCTGATTCCTTTGTCACTGTAATGTTGTGATATAATAAGAAATAGATATTTGGTCTTTGTCACTGGTTCCTAGCACAGAGCTTCTCAAATCCTTGTAGCTTCCTGAGTGATAGAGGTGAGAGGGGTATTTTTTGTTATTCATATAAGCCCCTTGCAACCATATCTGAATTTATGCTGATAAGATGGTTCTTGGGTGGTGGGGGTTGGTTTCCAGAGGAACCAGCAAGTGATCAGAGCCTTGGAACATTCAGTCTCCGCCCTGCACCCTCCCCCATCTCGGGGGAGGAGAAAGAGGCTGGGGATTGACTTAAACACCAACAACCAATGATTTAATCAATTTGTGCCTTTGCAAAGGAGCCTCCATAAAATCTTTGAATGAAGGGGGGTTCAGAGAGCTTCTGGGTTGATAAACACACTGAGTGCTAGGAGAGTGGTGCACCCAGAGAGGGCCTGGGAGCTCCGTACCCCTTCCCCATACCTTGCTCTATGCATCTCTTCCATTTGGCGTTTCCCAAGTTGTAGACTTTATAATACACTGGAAACGGTGAAGTATTTCCCTGAGTTCTGTGAGCAATGTAGCAAATTATTGAACCTGAAAAAGGGCTCATGGGAACCCTTGATTTACAGCCAAGTTGGACAGAGGTGTGGGTTACATGGGTACCCACTACTTTCATTTGGCATCTGAAGTGTGTGCAATCTTGTGAGACTGAGCCCTTCACCTGCCGGGTCTGCACTAACTGGTTAGTTAGTGTCAGAATTGCCTAATGTGAAAGGAACACCCACAATGGTATTAGAAGTATTGTGAGTAGAGGAAACAGTTTTTCCTTTAGTCATGTGAATAGTAACCCCAACACGTAAGTCCATTTTATGGTTGGATTTTTCTTTTTAGAAACATTTTTTTAATGTTTATTTATTTTTGAGAGAGGGAGAGAGAGAGAGAGAGAATGAGCAGGGAAGGGGCAGAGAGAGGGGGACACAGAATCCAAAGCAGGCTCCAGGCTCTGAGCTGTCAGCACAGAGCCCAACATGGGCTCAAACCCACGGACCACAAGATCATGACCTGAGCCGAAGTTGGACGCTTAACCGACTGAGCAACCCAGGTGCCCCTGGTTGGATATTTCTGAATCCAGCTTTCTTTCAGTGAGGCTAATGCTATCAAGGAAAACACACAGAGGTTGAGGGCAGGTCACACATGCTGGCAGGACTGACAACAGGGTGGAGGATTGCATTCTTAACCTAGATGAATGCCACAGAAATGAACTCCCTCGTATAGAGCCGA
The DNA here is from genome assembly GCA_028646485.1 of Cryptoprocta ferox. Classification (NCBI taxonomy): domain Eukaryota; kingdom Metazoa; phylum Chordata; class Mammalia; order Carnivora; family Eupleridae; genus Cryptoprocta; species Cryptoprocta ferox. Next base: position 39,682,306 of record CM053563.1, read on the forward strand.
GTGTTTAGCCCTCAGGAGTCAGTACCTCAAGAGGCTTCAATCAGGTCAGCGTAGGAAAGATTGGAATCTGGTTTTAGCCAATTGCTGGGGGAGCACCTTGCACATAGCTTTGGCTTCCTGGCTCCAGAATTTGACGAGTCACTATAGGTTATGTAATGACCATCTTGTCTGACAGCCCCGACCTGAAGGGTAAGCCTGGGTAGTTCAATTCCTTCAAGAGCCACGCGTGGCTCAGCATCTCCCCTCTTCCTTATCCAGCTGTGCAGCAATGTTGGGACTATTCCCAGAGTGAGTTGTTGCACATTCCACAAATAAGGTGGGAATGACAGTGGCATACATGTTCCGTGGTTGGGTGGATTCCTCCAGAAGCCAAATGTAATCACCACTGGCTTTCTGCTGCTGCCCAAGGAGGCTTCTCCATCATATGATGTCATCCTCTTCCTCAACAGAAGACTTGACACAGAAGATACAGCCCTTCCCCTCGAGAACCGTAGAACAAGTGAGAGAGGTACAGATGTGTAGGTAAAGAATGACTGGATGGCAGGGAGACATAGATTTTATAGACAAACTCCACACTCCACCAGGAGTGACTGGTCTCCACCAAGGAGCCAAGTGTGGACACCTTCTCCCCTCTCCTTTTGAACAGATTTATTGAAGTATAACTGAAATATAGTAAACCGCATATATTTAAAGCATACAATTTGATGAGTTTGGCATATATCTACCCCTGTGAAAACATTACCACAGTCAAGACAAGGAATGTATTCATCACTCATTTCCCTGTGCCCCTTTGAAATCCTTCCTTCCTGCCCTTCCTGCCCTGCTTAGCCAATCACTGATCTGCTATCAGCCACTGTAGATCAGTTTACATCTTCTAGAATTTTACATATGTGGAATCATATAGTATGTGCACTTTGTCTGCCTTCTTTCATAACTTCATTATTTTAGGGTTCATCCATGTCATTACATGTATAAATAGTTTGTTCCTTTTTATTGCTGAGTACTATTCCATTGTGTGGTTATACCACAGTTTGTTTATCCATATCCAATTGTTGGTGGACAATTGAGTTGTTTCTATTTTGGGACTACTACAAATACAGCTTCTATGAATGTTCATGTACAAGTATTTGAGTGAATGTATGTTTTTATTTCTCTTGGGTAATTACCTAGGAGTGGAATGGCTGGATCATATGGTGTATGTACATTTTAAATTAAAAAAACAAACAAACTGCCAAACTGGGGCACCTGGGTGGCTTAGTCAGTTAGGCACCTGACTCTTGATTTCAGCTCAGGTTATGATCTCACAGTTCGTGGATTTGAGCCCCATGTTGGGTTCTGCGCTGACAGTGAGAGGCTGCTTAGGATTCTCTCTCTCTCTCTCTGCCCCTCCCTCTCTCTCTCTCTCTCTTTCTCTCAAAATAAACAAACTTAAAAACCTGCCAAACTGTTTTCCAAAGTGGTTGAATCATTTTATATTTCTACCAGCAATTTCTATGAGAGTTATAGTTGCTCTATATCCTTGACAACACTTGGTATATAAGTCTTTTTAATTTTAGCCTTTTGGTGTGTAATGGTATCTCATTATGTGTTTTTTTATGTTTATGTATTTTTTAGAGAGATTGAGAGACAGAGTACGAGCAGGGGAGGGGCAGAGAGAGAGGGAGATACAGAATCCAAAACAGGCTCCAGGCTCCGAGCTGTCAGCACAGAGCCCAAAGCAGGGCTCAAACTCAAGAGCCTTTCAGCTGTGAGATCATGACCTGAGCCGAAGTAGGCTGCTTAACTGACTGAGGTACCCAGGTGCCCCTCATTGTGGTTTTAATTTACATATCCCTAATTACTAATGATGTTGAGCATCTTTCCATGTGTTTACTTGCCATTTATATATTTTCTTTGGTAAAGTGTTTTTTCAAAATTTTTTCCACTTTTAAAGTTGGGTTGTTCATATTAATATAATATATAAAATAATTATAATGTATGTTATTATATGTTATGATACATTAAAATATGTTGTATATTATAATGTATTACATATTATATAAATTATATATATTATAAATATTTATAAACTATCCACTAAAAGGCTTGTATTTCAAATATTTATTGACAAGTTCTGTGATAAAATGGTACAAGGTAACAAGTATGTTGAAATATCAATGAAAAGACTAATGTTTATATTTGCTTATTGATGGATATATGGTTTACAAATATTTTCTCCTCATCTTTGGCTTACCTTTTCATTTTTGTATCAGTGTATTTTGATCCAAAAGTTTAAAATCTCGGTGAAGATTTTTAGATCAATATATTGATTTTTATCTTTTAGAACCTGTGCTGTTGTGTACTATGTAGGAAATCTTTGCCAAATCCAAGGCCACCAAGAATTTCTCCTATATTTTCTTTTTTTAATTTTTTAACATTTATTCATTTTTGAGAGAGAGAGACAGAATGCAAGCTGGGGAGGGACAGAGAGAGAGGGAGACACAGAATATGAAGCAGGCTTCAGGCTCTGAGCTGTCAGCACAGAGCCTGATGCAAGGCTCAAACTCACGAAATGTGAGATCATGACCTGAGCCGATATTGGGCTCTTAACCAACTGAGCCCCCCAGGCGCCCCGCTCCTATATTTTCATCTACTCATTTTGTAGTTTTCGTTCTTACCTTTAAGTCAGTAATCCATTTTAATTTTTGTATCTGATGTGAGGTAAGAGTCTAGGTTCATTTTCTTTCAAGATTCCTAGTACTCTGGGTCAGTATTCTGTCTTCTCCCTACAACACCTCCATCTCCACCTCTTCATGAAGCAACCATCCTGTTCCAGTCTCTGATGTCTCATTAACTATTCAGCCTCTGACTTCCTACTGGACCCTCAAGCATGTGATAGGGACATTGCTCTGGATGCTCTGGTGTTTCCCTCTGCCATTGGTCATGGAGGCAAAGACCAGACAACCTTTTGAGGCCATTCCACTTAATGGTTGTGTGTTTCTGCTGACAATTTGCCTTCCCTGATATCTGTTTCTATAGTGACAGCCAAAGGGTCTGGACCTCCCCAGTGGGAGAGACAACGGCTCTTAGGGTTTGAAAAACCAACTGGAATCTCAATCTGCCTGACATCCTTGTTGGCACCTGCAGCACCCAAGTGTGTGGAAGGGAGGTAGCCTTCCTGAGTGGAACCAGCTGCTGCTGTTATCCTCCCAGGAGTGAGCAAACTGAGGTTTCATAAGATTCAGTGACCTCCCCAAGGTCACCCAACTGGCTCATCACAGAGCACTTTAATCCCTGGGTCCACAAAGGACCCAGACTCTCAGGCCAGCAGTTTCCACTCTATAAGACATTGCAAGTTGCATGTGGAATTTTCCTGCCAAGAGGACAAACTAGCCCCATGTTCTTTTATGGTTTCAAAGAAAAGGAACTTCAATGGATGAAAGGTTTCAAAGGGCATACTTAAGGTCTTGGGTGCAAGTCAAAGAACTAGATTTGGGAGAGGCTGGTTTTTCCTTTGTCAGATGGATCTGGGCTTTATTTTTTCTTCTGCCCTTTGTTGGGTTCAGAAAAGGAGTGCTCCTGTAGGGTTCAGGGCTCAGTTCACAGCACTGATGCTGTGGAGGAAAGAAAGTAGGGGCTACCTGATGTATATTCCCTTCAGTCCTGCACGCATCAGGCCATTCCACAATGCCTCACTGTCCCCATCAAGACCCAAGTTTCTCAGCCTGATGTCATCAGCCTGGCCCACTTCCAACCTCAGCTTCTTTTACCTGGCCCTTTCATCTGGCCTCTGTCCCCCAGCCAGGCTGGTGGCCTCACGGACATCCATGCCCTTTACCTGGTGTACACTCTTCTCATTCTCCATTTTGTGTACACAAGTGCCCCTGCACTTGGTCCCCAGAGAGCCCGCTTGCATTTCAGTTTCTGTCAGCTGGGTGGGCCTGCTCTTGCCCTGGCCCCATCAGAGGTACTGACCCTGTCTCCAAGGCTCAGTCTTGCAGAACCTCTTCCCCTATGGCCTGAAACTGGTAATTAGGCCTCATCCCATTTCCCTATTCATAGCTTTTCCACGTGACTTATCTCCCCACCTAGACTGTAAGCTCCTTCTGGACACAGGCAGGTCTGTACCTTCCTCATTCCATCATGGCTCCTCAGCGCCTGGCATCATCCACACAGCACCATATCTATATGGATTGCTTCAATTGGGGCTGAGTCTTGGCAGGATGGTGGGAGGTTTGACAGCTGCATTTTATAGTTTTCCTATGAATTCTGGGAAGGAATTCTAAAACTCTGTGCGATGGCACAGAGATGCATACCGCTGTCCAGGCTGGAGACTTGGGATTAATAGAAGCTGGTGCTCACCTCTGAAGGTGAGAGGGATAAGAGGGTGCACATAAGAGAACTCCGAAACTCAGAACCAGCCTTTAGACCACCCAGGAGTGACCCTGCCCACAGAAAGTTCCCTGTTGCTTCACACACAGGGTGGCATGTGGCTGGGAGGGTTACATAGCACAGGCATGAGTGCTGTACATGCCAAGCTCCAGGAGAATGTGCCCTGGTCTCCCAAGGTGCGCTGCTTGGGAAGGGGGAAGTTGGTAGATGGGTACAGAGTTTCAGCTTCGTAAGATGTAAACAGTTTTGGAGATGAATGGTGGTGACGGTTTTATAACAATATGAATGTACTTTAATGCCACGGAACTGGACACTTAAAAATGGCTAACATGGGGGTGCCTGGGTGGCTCAGTCGATTAAGCGTCCAACTTTGGCTCACGTCAGTGAGTCTGGGTTCCCGTGTCGGGCTCTGTGCTGACAGCTCGGAGCCTGGAGCCTGCTTCGGATTCCGTGTCTCCCTCTGTCTCTCTACCTCTCCCCTGCTTGCGCTCTGTCTCTCTGTCTCAAAATAAATAAATATTTAAAAACTTTTTAAATGGCTAAGAGGGTAAATTTTATGTTATGTGGATGTTACTACAATTGGAAAAAAAAAAAAACCTTGAAAGCTAGCTTAAGGCTTAAGGGCATGGGACCTCTGAGTCATACAAACAAAGCCTGGTTTATTGCTTTTATAGTTGGGCAACCTTGGGCAAGTTAGTTCATTTCTCAAAGCCTCAGTTTCCTCATCAATAAAACTGGAATGATGTTAAGACCAACTTGTGGAGTAGCTTTGAGGAGTAAATGGAGGTATTGGTGTGCCATGCAGTTAATGCAATGTCTGAGTCTCTTGCCTCAGGGAGCCCAGCATTGCTGGGGGTGGTGGGGCAGGTCACCGGGAGGGGCAGGGTATGAAGCCTGGTAGCGTTCAGACATCTAAAGTGGACAAGTAGGGGCGCCTGGGTGGTTCAGTCGGTTGAGCGTCCGACTTCGGCTCAGGTCATGATCTCACAGTTCATGGGTTCGAGCTCTGCGTCGGGCTCTGTGCTGACAGCTCAGAGCCTGGAGCCTGCTTCAGATTCTGTGTCTCCCTCTCTCTCTGCCCCTCCCCTGCTCACTCTCTGTCTCTCTCTCTCAAAATAAAAAATAAATACATAAAAAATATTTTTAAAGTGGACATGTAGTGTTGGGACTGTGTCAGGAGGCAGTGGGGGTGCCCCGGGGAGGGAGGGCGCCTTCCACAGCCGTGTGGAGCAGGGAACAAGACCCAGCTCCATTAGGCACACACACAATGTGATGTTGAATCCTTTATCCTATTTTGTGCTTTCTGTTCTTCTCATCTTTTTTGTGTTTCTCTTATGGACTGATTTTTTTTTATTATTGTCTTTTTTTCTCCTCTACTAGTTAGAAGTTACATACCATGTTTCTTTTTCTTTTTCCTTTTAGTGGTTACCTTGAAATTACCACATGCATACTTATCAAGGTCTAAAGTTAGTCAGTTACTTTACCTTCCTCTTTGGTAGTGCAGAACTTTAAAGCATCTTAACTCTGTTTTTTCCCTCATTATTTGTTTTGTACTTGAATTCTGTCTTGTTTTGCTGTAACCTCACAAGACCTTGTAAATTATCATTATAGTATAAGCCAATGTTTATTTAGCTTTATACACACATTTGCCACTATTTTGGCTCTTCATGTCTTCTTATATCTCAGATCTTCCATCTGGGATCATTTTCTTTCTGCCCAACATACATTCTTTTTAATATCCTTTAATGAGAGTTCTCTGGTTACACATGCTCTCAGTTTTTGTTTGTCTGAAAATGTATTTCCTTTGTGCTCATTCATGGAAGATGTTTTCCCTGGTTGAAGAATTTTAGGTTGTCTGGTCCCTTCCACCCCCAGCTTCTAATGTTGCCATTGATAAATGAGCTGTTAGTGTAAGGTATGCTACTTTTTCTTTGCTATTCTCTCTGTCTCTCTCTGTCTCTCTATCTCTATCTCTATCTCTCTGTTTCTGTCACCGTCTCTGTCTCTTATGTTTGTGTTCTGCAATTTACTATATGTGTTTCTTTATTTTGCTCTTCCTTTTTAAAATCCTGCTTGAAATTCCTTGGCATTCTTAACATTTGTGAATGGCATCTCTTATCAGTTCTGAAAAATTCTAAGCCAGTATCTCTTCAAGAACTGCCTCTCTCTTGTCTCTCTTCACATAGAGGAGAATCTTAGGCCACTCTTTTCCATGTCTCTGAGCCCTTCCTCCATATTTTTTTCTTTTTTTAAATGCAAATGTTTATAGCAACATGTTTCTTAATAGCCAAAAAGTAGAAACAACTCAATGTCCATCAACAGACAAATGGACAAATAAAGATGGCCAGCCACACAATGCAACATTACCCAGCCATTGAAGGAATGAAGTGCAGATACAGCTACAACACGGATCAACTCTGAAAACTTTATGCTGAGTGAAAGAAACCAGACACAAAAAGGCCATATATTGTATGACTCCGTTTATATGAAATATCCAGAATAGGCAAATCCACAGAGGAACTAGATCAGCAGTTGTCAGGATCTGGGGATAGGAGAGAATGGGGAGTGACTACTAATGGTATGGAGTTTCTTTTTCAGGTAATGATAATGTTCTAAAATTAGGTAGTGGTGGTGGTTGCATAACTCTGTTAATATACCAAAGACTACTAAATTGTACATTTTAAAAGGATGAATTTTGCAGTATGTAGATTCCATATTTTCCATCTTTTGGTCTCTCTCTGCTCATTCCTCTTGCTTGCTTTCTAATCCATCTGCCAGTTTGCAAGTGGCCTCTTTAGCTAAGTCTAATCTTCTACTGAGTTTTAAAATTCCAGTTATAGTATTTTCATTTCTGGAAGTTCTGTTTGCCTCTTTCTCAGATCTACTAGGTCATTCTTTACAATTTCCTATTTTTTTTGCAGATATTTCCAAGCTTGTCCTCTATTTCATTAAACATATTAAATATGATTGGTTTAATATCTGTGCTTGGTAATCCTATCGTCTGAAGGTGTAGGTTCATGAGGGTTATGTGCTGTCTCTTCTGGTTCTTGTTCATTGTTTCCTCATGTGCTTGGCTCTTTCTAGGTTGTGTACCACTCAGTATTTTGGAAAATTTATTAGTGGGTATTGTTGAGGCCTAGGATGAAGATGCCTTCCCCCAGATAGGATTTACATATCCTTCTGCCAGGTGCCCCACAGTATTAGCAGTGCAGGAATACTTTGAACTAAATTCATGACTTCGGGTTTTTTGAACCACTCCAATGATGTGAATTTGGGCTGCTACTCTGTGTGAAGGACAGCTGGTGGTGTAACTTCTCAGGGACAGCCCTTCCCTTTCTTTTGCATTCTCTTTTTCTTTTTAAATTTTTTTATGTCTTTATTTTATTTTGAGAAACAGAGGCAGAGAGTGAGTGGGGGAGGGGCAGAGAGAGAGGGAGACACAGAATCGGAAGCAGACTCCAGGCCCTGAGCTGTCTGCACAGAGCCCGACACGGGGCTTGAACCCACGAACAGCAAGATCATGACCCGAGCTGAAGTCATACACTTAACTGACTGAGCCACCCAGGCACCCTGATAACATTTTCTTCTTAATAAGAGCTCCTAAAAGAAGCACCTGGGTGGCTGAGTTGGTTGAACATCTGACTCTTGATTTTGGCTCAAGTTGTGATCCCAGGGTCATGAGATCAAGCCCCGTGTCGAGCCCCATGTCAGGCTCTGTGCTGAGTGTGGAGCCTGCTGAAGATTCTCTCTCTCTCTCCCTCAGCCCCTTTCCCCCACTCACATGCACTCTCTCTCTCTAGAAAAAAAATTTTTTTTAATTTAAAAAAACAAGAGCTCCCAAAACTCAGATGACATTGCAGTATCCTGTCCCTTTAGCCCATTTGGTGTTGGTTAGGGAAGTCCCTGTCCTTTCCTGAGCTTCACCTCAGTTATTCCTGTCCCTATGGCCCTTATACCAATTCCCTGGGAGGTGAGATCTGGCCCAGAAGGCTGGACACATCCACTCTGACAAGGTGCATTCCATGATCCTGGCCTAGAGGGACCTTTCTAGATTTCCATCAGGTGGGGTAGGCAGCAGGTTGGAAATCATTGTACTGGCTATAGAGCAGCCCAGGTCTGGAAGAAAGAGCAGTTCTATGATCCAAAATCATTATAGACTACATTGTAGAATGCAACCACTTTCTTATCAAATTCAGCACTTTATGCCATTTTACTCATATGAATGTATAAAATAGACCGCTCTTTAAGCTCAAACAGCTAAAAAAAAAAAAAAAAGGTGCATGCCTTTACCAAATGGAATATGAGATTCAAATGCAGATAAAGTGCATCAATTAAGGAGCCCTAGTCAGTCCCTGGGCTGCCACAGTTTATACCCTTTAGAGAAAACAACCGTTCTCCAAAGGTTCAGCTACATCCTAATTATCCAGTGGGGAATCGGTGTGTCTTTGGAAGAAAACATTAATAAGGGCTTTTAGCATGAACCGTCTCCAAGAAATTCCCTGCAGAGACAGAGGGAGGAGAATTAGGCCAGTGCTGGACTCAGACACACATTCTTGTATCAAGAGGCAAATATCACTGCATCTTTTTTTTTTTTTTAATTTGGGAATTTCTCTGGAATTCTTTGAACAGCAAAGTTTGTACTACTTTTAAGGCACTTCTTACCTCATATCTTAAGATATTTCTCTTAGATTTGCTCATCTTGTTTTCTTGGCCTGGGCTGCCCTCTCACCCTTTATCGTCTGGCAAACCTCTTTTTATTACTCAGAAACCATTTAAGCAACCTCTCCCCACAAAGCCTTCCCTGACCCTTGACACTCCCAGTAGAAAGATCAGCTCCTCTAATTCTGCTGGAGAGTGAGCTATGAATGAGAATGACACAACCAGGTGCTGTTCCCAATCTGCTCCCAGTACAGTGCTCTGGAACACCCTTGACCAGTTCATAGAGCACTCTGAATTGTGTTGTGCGGCCCCTGTGCTGTGAGCCCTTTGCCCTCACCCTCACTTTCCACATCCTTCAGCATTCTCAATCGACCTGGCTCTCAGGCTGTGAGGGTCAGTGAGTGTCTGAGCGCTGGCTGCAGGCCTCCATCTGGCAAGATATTCATCTCTCTTCTTTGAGATACCTAGTATGGGGCCCCACATGCAGCAGGTACCCTAAGAACATTTTTGGAATGAAAGAAAGGAAGTGAATTACAGATGCTTTGCCATCAAAGATGCTGAGGTGCCAAGAGTCTTAACAACTTTTCTAAGCTGAAGTGTGTGGGCTTAAGAATGAGTTTCTAGGATCTCACTTTGGGATGCCAGCTTGACAAATTTTCAAACAATGTGACATTAGAAGGTCCATCTCCAAGAGAGGTGCCACAGATAGCTTCTAAGAGAGGCTGACCTTTAATGAGCCTTTGGTGGGAAACCAGTTACGAAACCAGGTTGGATGGGACCCAAGAGCCACAGGGTCATAGCTGGTTCTGCTCAAGAGTAAATAATGGGATCAGCCCCAGTGGTATCACTTGTATTTGGAAAGAAATATTTCACTTAGGGTTGTCTGCCTGTGGCACTAGTAGATAGTTTAATGATCATTGGACAAATTATGCATTTCTGCCTAGGGCCCAGGCTTGTCACCCGGCGGCAGTGCCTCTGGCTCTTGGCTGTCCCTCCTCTGGAGTATGCTCCAGTGGTGCAGGGACTTTCAGCTCCCGGCACATACATGTGTCTCTAGTTACCAATCTAGATGCTTGTGGGGCATCGTTTCTGGGTATTTATTCTCCCAGATTTGATCCTGAAGACTGATTCCCTCTGGGCCAACTGTACTAGGCCCTGGCACGGTTCCCTGATTGATCAGGAAGAGTGGGACCTCTTTTCCGCCTGCGTAGCCCAGCTCCCAACATAAAGACCAGTTCATCATAGGTTACAGCTGAATGGGAATGCCAAGGCTACAGGGCTAGATGGAGAAAGGGTTGCCCCTACAGTCATCCAGCCAGAAGCCTGCATAGGAACCCTGAACCCATGGAGGAAGAGGCGGCCAGGACTGCCAGGCAGTTCCCCAAGACATCAGGAACTCATGGGGTTCCCTTTGCAGTGTTTCTGTCTCTCACTGTGTCCGGGAGTCAGTGTGGGGCCTGCTGCCCATTCCACCTCTCCAAGCTGTTACTTGCAGATGGAGTCTCTGATGCCATTTTTCAGCAGACCTGGGGAATGCAGACAAACAAACCATTGTTGGAATTTCCTGATGAGCCTTGGAGCAGACGCCTCAGCCCCTTGTGCCAAAGCTCCTTGTGTGAGGAAGAAGGGGGCCTACCTTACCCAACCCCACCCACCTGAGGCTCTGGCTGAGTCCTGATAGTGCAGTCTCTTTTCTTTCCCGGGGAGCAGGCTGCCTCTCCTTGGAGGCTGTGCCTTCTGCCCTTCCTGGCTCTTCCCACCTCTTGGCTCCTGTTCTTCTGATCTCTCATGCCCCGCCCCATGCTGACCCACCCTACCTTCTTGGGCATATTGAATTCACTGAATAAAGCCTCATGGATGCCAGGGGCCTGGCGCAGACAAGACAGGGATGGACGTGACGCTGTTGCTAGCCTCAAGGAGCCCATAGTCTGCTGGGATGAACAGATGCTAACAGCAAATTGTACACCTGGACTGTGGAGTACAGAGGAAGGAGCTGTTCACAGTGACCTGGTAGGGCTGGAAAGGCCTCTGTGGGGAGGGCACTACTGAGCAGGGCCTTGACAATGGAGTAGGAGTTCTCTGGGAGGTTGAGGCAGGAGACAGTCCTGCTGGTGGAGGGGACAGCGTGCACAAGTGTAAAATAGCATGGCACATTCAGGGAGCCACAACTGATTGATGGGAGATACAAGAGATGAGGCTGGAAAGGGTGACCAGGCTGCAGACTGAGCTGGGTGCTCCTTGTTTCCTGAGGGCAACAGAAGACCACAGTGGGGGTACAGGGAGACTCTGCCCTTTCTCTTTCTTCTTTTTAAATAGCTGTATTATTATAATTAATATATAAAAACTTTATTAAGTTATATATTATACATATAAACTGAACATACTTCAAGTATACAATATAGTGAGTTTTAACACATGTGTCCACCTGTAATACCATAACCACAATCAAAACAATGAGTATATCCATCACTGCCAAAAAGTTTCCTCATGTCCCTTTGTCATCCCGCCCTCCCATCCGCACTATCTCTAGGCAACCACCCATCTGTTGCTCTGTCACTATAGATTAGTTTGCATTGTCTGAATTTTACATGAATGAACTCATCTAGTATATAATATTTTTATTTGTTCTTCTTATCACTCAGCATAATTGTTTTGAGATTCATCCCTATTGTGTATATTAACAGTTAATTCCTTTTCATTGCTAAGTAGTATACTGTTGCATGGATTATACAACAATTTGACTATCTCTTTACCTATTGATGGACAACGGGTTGTTACCACTTTCAGGCTACTACAAATTACGCTGCTGTGGATATTTGTGTGCAAGTGTTTGTGTGAATATGTGCTTTTATTTCTCTTGGGTAAATCTCTAGGAATGAAATGGTCATGTCATATGACAGATGTATGTTTAACTTTTATTTTATTTTTTAATTAAATAAAAATTTTTTTTACATTTATTTATTTTTGAGAGACAGAGCAGGACAGAGAACAAGCAGGGGAGGGGCAGAGAGAGGAGGAGACACAGAATCTGAAGCAGGCTCCTAGCAAGAGTTCAGCACAGAGCCCAATGCGGGGCTCGAACCCATGAACCGTGAGATCATGACCTGAGCCGAAGTCAGTCACCTAACTGACTCACCACCCAGGTGCCCCTATTTTTTAATTTTTTTTAACGTTTGTTTATTTTTGAGAGACAGAGCACGAGTGGGGGAGGGGCAGAGAGAGAGAGGGAGACACAGAATCCGAAGCAGGCTCTAGGCTCCAAGCTGTCCACACAGAGCCCGATGTGGGGCTCAAACCCACAGAACTGTGAGATCATGAGCTGAGCTGAAGTTGGTGCTCAACCCAGGAGCCCCATGTTTAACTTTTAAAGAAATTGCCAAACTATTTCCAAACTGGTTGTTTGATTTTGCAGTCCCCTTGTGTTTTACATTCCCATACATATCTTTTTCTGACTGCCTACAGACTGCAGGATGAACTTTCAGAACTGAGTCTTCTTTGGATTTTCCCAGCTAGTGACTACATCTGAAGCCCTGAGACATGCACTCCTTGGGACCAGGAAAGGTAAGGAGGGTATCCTGAAAATCCTTGCTGAAGGTGATGTCAGAGGCTTGGCATCATGTTGAGAGGCTTGTTTGTCATCAATACTGCCCCAGAAGCTGGGAGAGCTGAGTAGCACCTGAGGATAATGAGCTAAGGACACCTCTAGCTTGAACTTGAGAAAATCCCTCTGGACCCAAAGAGGCCACAAGTCCAAAGATTAAAGCCCAAATTCCATAGAAATGAATTTTTGTGTAAATAAATGATTTCAGCTTATGTTGGTTTGGGGGCCCAACCACTTGTGGGAGTGGCTGTGGTCTCTGAGTCAGATCCCTATTCTAGGGAAGTGGCATCCCAGCCAGACTGTTCCAGGAGGAGCCATAGAACTGAGGGCTCCAGAGCTCTGGGGACCTCCCAGGTGAAGGTTGCTAATCTAGGTACACTCCCCCCAGGTATGAGCTATGGAGCAGCATCCAAGAGTAGAGAGCAAGACCAAGTCCATGTCCTTCTGGCCACTGCTGGGGCCTGGCCTTTTTGGATGCTGATGTCTGTAGGGTGTGAGCCCTGCCAGAGTTTTGAGTGTGCTATTCATTCATTCACATTCATTAGTGCCTCTTTGGAAGCAGAGATGACTCAGGCAAGTTGGGGTCAGGTTGTGAAATCTTCCAGTCTCTGCCAGGTCTTTGGATGCATTTTATGGAAGGGGCACAACATAGTGATTAAATCAGTCTTGTGTTTTAGAAAGGGACCCTGGTAGCCAGTGCAGAGGACGGATTTGAGTGTGGACAGACCTCGGGCAGGGAGGTCATTAGGAAGAGGTGAGGGAAGATCTGAGTAGGCAGTGGCAGTGGGAGGACAATGAACTTGGGACAGATGTGTGGTTGAGAAAGAGAAGAGTCAGCACCGCCTCGCGGCTGCTAGCTCTCTTCTCCTGTGACTTTAGTGATATTGCTGTCTCCCAGTTCCCACCAACCACTGACTGCATAAATAGTAAATAGGTGGAGGGATGTTTGGAAGGATAGCGTGATGGCTGTGTGGCTCAGGAGTGAGCCAAGGCATGCATCTCTCCACACATGCTTCCATCACCTCGTGCCTGAACAGCCATCCTTCGGTGAGGTGAAGATGGGGACTTCAGGTGTCCTGGCCCAGCAGGATGTCACTGACTCATGTCTGACAGCTCTCAGCATGGACTGACTCCTGGAGGCTCAGTTAGTCACCTGGGAAACAAGGACACTGCAGTCCCTTCTTGTCCTAGAGTCCTAAAGCAGTGAAGGATTCCCTGGAACCAAAACTTTAAACCTCTAGGAAGGAAAGACTTCAGTTTCTCAGGAAGACCCCCATCCTCTGGGGTAGGAGGAGAGGGGAAGAGAAGCCAGAGCCTGGTAGGGAGGTCAAAGGTCTCAGCTTGATGCCTGTTAAGAAGTTGGGTCTCGGGGCACCTGGGTGGCTGGGTCGGCTGGGCAGCCAACTTCAGCTCAGGTGATGATCTCGCAGGTCTATGGGTTCAAGCCTCATGTTGGGCTCTGTGCGGACAGCTCAGAGACCGGAGCCTGCTTCTTATTCTGTGTCTCCCTCTCTCTGTGCCCCTCACCTGCTTGCTCTCTGTCTCTCTGTCTCTCAAAATTAATAAACATAAGGAAAAAAAGGAGTTGGTTCTCAGCCGTGATCACTGAGTGTTAAAGTCATGTGATCTTTGTCTTGTTAAGCACAGTAAGTACAGCAGTGTCCAGGCACATTTCTGGCTTTTTTTTTTTTTAATGTTTATTTATTTATTTTGAGAGAGAGAGTGTGTGTGCAAGTGGGAGAGGGGCATAGGGAGAGAAAGAGAGAGAGAGACTCCTAAGCAGGCCCCGCGCTACCAGCATAGAACACAATGCGGAGCTCAGTCCCACAACTGTGAGATCATGGCCTGAATCAAAATCAAGAGTCAGACGCTCAACTGCCTGAGACACCCAAGTGCCCTACATTTCTGTGGTTTATATTGGCCCGATGAAAGCTCTGTTCACAGGGGACCTTGGAATGGCCTTCACCATAAGCAGAGTTCACCCCCAAAATAGTGTGCAGGGGCAGAGGGCATGTTGTGGGCAGGGGCCACTGGATTTGCATGATGTGGAGGAAAGAGCACTGTTGACATGTTGAAAATCCTAGAATCCTGGGTTCCAGTCCCCTGTGCCACCTCCCCTGGACAACCACAGAAGAGAATCACTTCACCTATCTGAGCTGATCTGGACTCTGATCACATGGTCTGCAAGTTGGCATCTATGTCTGTGTTCCATTATTTTCAGTCTGGGTCCCAAGAGGGTCGAGGTACCAGGTTTGAAAAGACAGATCATAGGTGTTCACTCCTGCTTCTGCTCAGGCTGCAACTTGTTGGCAGTTGATGCCAAGTGTTGAAGGTGAGTGAATTGCTAAATTTCTAAATCTGGGGCATTACCTCGCAGCCTAGGTTCATGGTTTTGATTTGGTCATGAGGAACATGATTGTGTGGTCGTTTGCTCCTGGCCTGGGGATGCTCACAACACTTTTGAATCACCTGGAACTTCAGTCTTAAGTGTTTCAGAGCTGGGAGAGCACCATGTGGCTTCCCCTTGATCCTTTGCTGTGAAAGGAAACAGAAGCCCTGAGAAGGCGGAAGAGCAGCTGAGGCCAAGAACAGCAGAAATGGCCCACATGGGTTCTGAGGGGCCTTGGGGGACCTCAGTGCTTGGTGTTCTGGGATGCTGTACAGGAGGCACCCAGTGGTCACGGACTCAGAACAGCCTTGGCCCTGTTCCTGGCCCTGTGGCACTGCCAGCAGGGCCCCCCTGCCCTTATCCGTTGAACCATTTAGAGAAGAGAGCCTGCCTGGTCATGCCTAGTGGGTGAATGTGGTCTTCCTGTCCACCAGGCTATTGCAGCAATAACAGCAGCAGGAGTGGGGAAAGTGGTCCAGGTACATAAAATGGAAGTGAGGAGCCCAGTGCTCTAGCAGAGGTCCAGTGCTAGAAGATAAGGCTTATGATGAGCTGGGTGGTGCCTGGCACACAGAGGAGGTAGCCCGGTTGTTGTTATTCTCAGTCCAGGGCGCTCACCTGGATTTGCTGATAAAAGCCAGAGCCAGGCACCAAATGGTCATGCCAGCCTGAGAAACCCTGGGAAGGAGTCCTGGCGATGAGGTGTTTGGCCCCAGGCCAGATGGTATAGGCTGGGCATCCCTGGACCCAGGGCATGGATTCCTGCCAGTGACTCAGAAACTTTGGAGCAGAGGGGCAACCTGTAAACCTCCACAGCCTTGCCAGTAGGCCTACCTGGGGCAACTGTCTCAGGTGAGTGGGGAGGAATGCGGAAGGACTGGGTAGGCCATGGTCTGAGGAGGGAGACCGTGATCTCTGTGCTATATTTGTGCCACAAACACACCCCCAGGCTTCCTAGTGCCATCTGGGAGCTGCAGATGGGTATACAGTTCAAGAGGCATGAGTCACCTCCACCTCCTTCTTCTGGGCTTTTCTCTTTATCCTCCATGCCCTGCCTTCTCAAGACAGAAGAGATGCCCCTGGCTGCTTGCTGCGTCAGTGATGGAAAGGGAGGAGCAGGCGGCCACACAGAGGTCCCTCAGCTCCCAGGCCTTCCAAGCATGGGATAGAGGGTGACCTGGGGCTCTAGCATGTCTGGGTTGGGGGATGGTGGGGGAAATGAGCAGACCGGATGAGCCTCTGACCCTGGTTTCTCCATGGCCACTGAGCACTTCTAGAGTTAAGCCTCAGATCCCTCAGATGTGGGCACACACTAGCCTTTCGCTCTCCCCTCATGCCCTTATATCCCCAGCAGTGCTCTTACTACTGGCTCTTTGACCATCCTTTCCTCCCTCTTCCGAACCTTCCCTGCCCCCTGGCCCAGCTCAGTCCTCTGCCTAACCCGCTGCACCAGGCCTTGCAGATGTCCTACCTTTATCTGTTCCCTTCTGTACCAGTCTCAGGTAGGGCAGGGAGCTGATGGAGGAGGCATCCAGGGAAGGAGGGTAGGAGGGGAGCAAGACCCAGCTAGCTCATCTACAGCTGAGCAGGGGCCTGGAATAGAGAACTCCCAAGAAAGAAGGCCTGAGGCAGTAGTCATCTCTCTGAGATCTGTACCAGCAGGAGCGAGGAATAGGGATAGATGAACAGTGGGAGCCAGGATCAGAGGGCCAGGCTGATAGGGCGTGCTTCCTTGGGGGTACTATTTCAGGCTGTGGTCAGTGGAAGAGATAGCAAAATAGAGAAAAGGCAGAGCCCTGGGTCTGGGCCTCTCTGGATGGTGAGGCAAAGGCTGAGGCCCTACCACATGCAGTCTCCCTAGAGACTTGGTCGCAGGGGCCAGGAAGTGGAGCAGAGTGACAAGATCTGATCATGAGACACCAGAAAGCCCATTTTGGGTGCAGAAGCAGACACCCCATAAGGTCTACATTTTTAAATAGGACAGCACCTCTTTCTGGCAGTTTTGGAATGGCGCTGACTGAAGGCAACCATAGGGCCTTTGGCGCGGGCAGCTCTGCCCTCCTTTACTCCCACTTCTCATACCACAGTGCATCTCTGCCTGAGAAGGGCCACTGTGGGTAGCTGGAGGTATTCTCAGCACCAGTGGTCACAGCCTGGCCGAAGTCATTACCCAGCCAACCAGCCCACACAGATGAGGAACTCGACATGCTGGGACAGCAGGCACCCACTCATTTTGAGCAAAATGGGGCTCCTGGCACAGCCCTGAGCCTGCCATCTATCCCTGAAAAGGCCTCATGGTATCCTGGGTTCTCCCAGCACTCTGGGAAAGCAGTATCTGGACCTGAAGACCTGGCCAGCCACAGACCACACACTGCAGGATTGACTGGCAATAACACACATCAATTTAACATCATAAGGGAAGTTCAGATTAAGGCCACAAGGAGATACCACCATACACCTATCAAAATGGTCTAAAGAAAAAAAAATCAAGTCCTGGTCAAGATGCAAAGCAACTGGAACTCTTAGACATGGCTGGAGGGAATGCAAAGTTCTGCAGCTGCTTCGGAAAACACTTTGGCATCTTCTTATAAAGTTAAGCATTCACTTACCATATGACCCAGAAATCCAAATCTTAAATATTTGTCCAAGAGAAATGAACTTGCCCTTATACAAAAACTTGTATACAACCATGTATAGTGACCTTATTCATAATTTCCCCAAACTGGAAATAACCCAAATGTCCTTCAACTGGCAAATAGATAAACAAGCTGTGGTACATCCATACAGTGGGATGTTCCTTGGCAATAAAAAGGAAATCAAACTTTTAAATGTATGATATGATATGAGCAAAAATAGGGATCAATCCCAAGTGTGTTATGCTAAGTAAAAGAAGCCAGACTCAAAAGGCTCTATGATGTTATATTTTGGAAAAAGCAAACCTACAGGGACAGGAAAGAGATCAGGCATTGCCAAGGGTGGAGGTGGGAGTGGGGGTGGAAAGGATCGACTACAAAGGAGCACCAGGGAACCTTTTGCGGTGATGGAAATATTTTCTATGTTGGTTGTGGTAGTTATTACACCACCGTGCATTTATCAAAACTCCTAGAACTGTATACTACAAAGGGTGGATTTTACTGTCTATAAATAATACTACATTCAGTCTGACTTAAAACACACACACGCACACATTAATCACAGCCACTGTTTCTGAGCACCTACTAGGCCCTGTGCCAGGCCTCTGAGTGTTTTCTCATCCATCTACTCATTTGCTCTTCATTCAGCAAGCATTTATTGATGCCTCCCCAAGGTGCACAACGTTTAGTTACTCCTCCCTAACGCCTTCAAGCCCCACGGCTCCCTAAGCTGTAGAGAGAAACTAGCAGGAAGATGTGGCCAGAGCCCAACCCTGGGGGCCTGCAGGCGAGCTTGAAGGTTCCCTGCGGGTACATTTTCATGAGGAGAGGAATTCCTAGCTTTGTCACCCTCACAAGGGATTCTGCAACTCCTAAAAGAGAGACCAAGGTGAGGAACAAATCACAAGGACCCGGGAAGGGTTTGCTCTCTCTCTGAGGTGCTGGTCTTGCACCCGCTGACCAGGCCAGGCCCTCACAGCTCTGAACATGGAGCCTGAGCTGGGGCAGAGTGTTGGGGCTCCGGGCTCACTTAGGTACACAGTTTCATTGCTGGGTGGCTGGTTGTCTGCTTGGGAACTATCTGTGTCTGCCCAACTCAGATAGGAGTAACCGTTACTTCTCTGATAGGAATCCAAATGTGGGAACCCCTGGATAAACCCAGAGTGTGGGGTATACAGTCACAGGAACACTGTATAGCAGTAAAAATGAGCAAACCAGAGAGGCACACAACACAGGTTGATCTCAAAAATATCTTGTGGAGTGGAGAACAAATAAATGATAAGCTAGATGATATATATGACACCACTGAAGTATTTGTTTAATAGTTGGACACCTTGTATTTATATGTGCAGATTCTTCAAAAAGATCAAATTACATTTAAAAACACTTTTTAATTTTTTTCAGTTTTATTGAGATAATTGACAAACACTACTATATAAGTTTTAAGTATATGGCATGATGACATGACTTACATATATTGTGAAAGGATTACCACAGTAAGTTTAGTTAACATCTATCATCTCATATAAATACCAAAAATTTTTTTTTCTTTGTGATGAGAACTTTTACAATCAACTCTCTTAAAAACTTTCAAATATATCATCTGGCAGTGTTAACTATAGTCATCATGTACATTAAATATGGTTTAAAGACACAAAGTAGTACCGTATATTGTTATGATTATAAACTTAGAAATATAAAAACATGAACAAGAAAGATACTAACTTCAGAACTGGATTAGCTCTAGCGAAGGTATTGCAAAAAAACAAAAAACCAAAAAACCCAAATATGGCAAAAGGCTAACAACTTAGATTTAACAAATCTGAGATGCATGACTTAAATCATAGGAGTGTGTTGCATATTGTTTTCTGTACTTTTGGTTGGAATATTTCATAATTTAAAAAAAAGCCAGAATGAATTTTGAAAACATTACCCTAAGTGAAATAAGCCAGACACAAAAGAACATAGGGTGGGGCAGAGAGAGGTGGGGACAGAGGATCCCAAGCAGGCTCTGCACTGGCAGCAGAGAGCTCGATACGGGGCTTGAACTTGTGAACCACGAGATCATGACCTGAGCTGAAGTCAAATGCTTAACCAACTGAGCCACTCAGGTGTCCCAGTAAATAAACATTAAAAAAAAAAAAAGCCAGAATAGGCAAATCTATAGAGAAAAAAAGTAGATTAGTGGTTGCCTAGGGCTGAGGAGGATGCCAGGAAAATGGGGGTCATGGGTAAGGAGTGCAGGGTTTCTTTTTGTGGTAATGAAATGTGATGATGAAATGTTCTAAAATTGATTGTGGTCATGAATGCACTACTCTGCGAATATACTAGAAGCCATTAAATTGAATGCTTTAAATGGATGAAGTTTATATCTCAATTAATTTGCTTTTTAAAAAAAACATAAAAAGCCAAAAGAAGGGAAATCCTTTCTGTGTCAGCTACTCTGATAGAAGCTGAGGTCTGTGTGGTCTGAACCTGACTCTGACATGAATTTCTGAGAGTCATCATGAACCTTAGAGCTTTCCCCACCCTGTGACATGAGGAGGGAACCCTGTCAGCCTGGCTCCCTGGGCTGGAGCAATTGCCACATCCATGGGGCTCTAAGAAGGAAGCAGAGTCATAGCCTCTACAGAATGAGGTTAATGAGAATCTGTTTCAGACTCCAGGGGTTCTGAGTCTTAATTAATACTTGTGAGGCCCTCGGTGATTGTGAAATCAGAGGTTCTGTAAATCTATACGGTAGTGGCCTTATTAGTACCGGCACATTACTCAAGAGAAAGAAGCCAGTTTTCTTATCACTGACTTAGCTCCCTGGAAAGGCTGGGCCCCTGGTGTCCAGGCTGAAGCTGTCTCTCCTGGCCCCCTTGTCTTGCTTTCTTGGTAGATGGAGGCATACTTCTGGGGTATGAGTATTCTGAACTGGTTTGGGGCTTCAGGGCATCCGCCTCCCTGCCCTGAGCACTGTGGCCAGGCTCCTGATGGACAAAAGACATCTGCTTTGTGGGTCTGAGGAGGGAAACCAGGCGGATTCCCCCACAGCACCCCACAGGTGATATTCACTCCAGGCCTAAAGAAAGGTAGAGTGTTTCCTTTTTTACAAATCTCAGGACTTTGTTGAGAGCTCCTGGCATCTTCCCAGATGGCCATCCTTTCTGTATTACCCAGTCCCTGAGGGGAGGACTGGCTCTGCCTTCTGCCCGTAGCCACCTGGGGGCTCGGAACCATCCCATTTTGCCTTAGCTTGGATCTTTACTGCCTGATGGCTCCTTCCTGGTCCCCTCAAACACCCTCCCCCAGGCTGTGTGGCACAGCCTCTTTCCTCTGTTTTGGCACTTCAAGATAAATCCTATCAGACCACATCCTCCTTTGGGCCACTCACAAAAGAGCACCTCACACCAGCCTGTTTATGCTAGACGTCTTGATGCCATGCAGAACCATCCCCACTTGGCAGAGCCTTGTTGCCCTTGGATTCTGTAAACTCCTTTATAACCTCTGGAATGGTTCTCTGGCCAGATCAGTGGAGGTAGATGGAGGCATGGGCTGGGAGCCAGGATCTACGGCCCTAGGTGCCCTCAGCTCTGGGGCTGGTGACCCTTGACTTTAGGGACCCTGGAGGTCTATGAACTTGAGGATCTGCAGCCCAGGTTACCTCCCTCAACCCAGGTGACTCATAGCCCCCAGTGCCTGCTGACCCTGGGGCTTGTGACCCTCCACCAGCCTCTGGTATATGGGCCTCTGTAACTGACCCCTTCAATGAGGACTTGTTAAGACCTGGCACATGGGGCACCTGGCTGGCTCAGTTATTAGAGCATGCAAATCTTGATCTTGGGGTCATGAGTTCGAGCCCCAAGTTGGGCATTGAGTTTAATTTTTTTTTATTAAAAATAAATAAATAAATAAAAATAAACCTGTTAACAACAACAAAAAGACCTGGCACAGCCTTGCCCCACATTAGATTTTGCTTCTGGGGATTAATCCCTGCTCTTCACATTTTCCCCTAGGTGTGTTACAACCTGACGGATGCAGCTTGTCACTCCTGCTGGGTAGCTCTGAGGATCATGAATATCATCCTCCATGTCAGCAGCCCTTCCCTTCCACTCTCCCTCCTGGTTTCCTGACACACTCAAACATTGCCAGCATATTCTTAATCTCTTTCTTTATCCAGGGCCTATCAAACCAGATGGAACTGAGGTCAGAGCCCAATGGCCCCCTGCCAGAGACCCCTCAGGGCTGATACAGATCTCTTCCACAGCCTTCTCAGGGGAACCCTACAGGCACTGGAGGTGGCTTCCTGGGTTCAAACCCTGTCTCCACCTTTTACCTACTGTATGGCCCTGGGCAAATTGCTTAACCTCTCTGTGCATTATCTATAAAATAAGGGCAATCATAATACTATTGCACAGGGTTGTTGGGAGAAATAAATGAGATCATCACTGCCAGGCAGTGCTAGACCTGGCATTCAGTAAATACCCGAGGAAGGTCAGCTGTCAATGGTGCTGAACTTGCTTCTTTTGAATCTCCTTGAACATCCATGGTCCTTGTTTAAGAATATGTACTGGGGGATGGGGGGAGAATATGTACTGGGAGGGCACCAGGCATCTTGCCCAAGTCAAGGTGACCCCTGTCCACAACTTGCCCCCAGGCCTGCCCTCAGCCCCCCACCCTAGCTGAGGGGATGCTACCCACGTCAGATGGATGCTGAGGCTCCCTGTCCCAAAGCTTGCCTGTATAGGTCACCCAGTCAGTGCCTCCCTAGCCCTGCTGACCCCCTCACACCCCACCAAGCTGCCTCTGAGGGTCCAGTGAGGCTGCTTAATGAGAGGGTACAGGCCTCTGTCTAATCAGACCATCCCAAGAGAGGCCAGCTTTCTCCTATTTATAGTTAAACTTCTCTGCCATTATGGTGGATCTAATTTGGGAACTCTTTTATTATGTTTTCTTTATGTCTTCATGTGGATGAGTGGAAAAATAAATGGAAGGGAAAATTACAGTTTTGTGGTTAGAAAAACCTGCCAGGGGAGACGGCAGACTTCATGTTCACTGACTTGGTGGCATGTCTGAGGTGTCCTGAGGCGTCAGAACAAGACAAGACCTTTCCTGGGTGTGGTTATGGGGTGCTCATGAGGCAGGGTGCTGTAGGAACAGACTGGAGCTTGAATCATGGCTTTGCCCTTGGGCAGGTCCTACCCTTCTAGGTCTCACCTGCCTTACCTTTAAAATGGGATTAAAGGCTGGCTCAGCCTCCTGTTGGGCTGTAATGCACAGTCCCCCTGGAGATGACAAGGGCAGCTTAGCAGGAAGAGCAGAAAAGGCTGAGGCCCAATTCTGGCCTGCCCTAAGTGCCCAGGACCCCAGTCCCCATGCCTTTTGGGATCCACAGAACTGCTCCCCCTTCCCAGTTTTCTGCTGTGACCACTCCCCCCGGAAGGCAGGGGGTGTGTGCCAGAGTGACCAGGCCAGGATGAGAAGAGTAGTCCTGTCTGGAATGGGGGCTGTCCTGCAGTTCCCCATGGAGAGGCAGGAGTTAACATGGTCACAGTGGGTCACCAAGTTGCAGCCACAGATATAACCCTGGCACATGAGTCCATTTTAGGAGGGTGGCCTGGCACTTCTCACTATGGAGCAAGGCCTGACTTATTTTAAGCTGGGCGGAACAAAGGGCTCGGTGTCTCTGTGGTCTGTGGTCTGTGCACATGGCAAGTCTGTGGTGGGAGGGACACCAGTAGGCTCAGATTCTGGCCCTCAGCTGACCTACTGTGGGTCAGCATGCCTGTGGGGTACCCATTCTCCACCCTAAAGGTCTGGCTTGACTCTCTCAGACCGACAGGACAGGGAAGGCCCATCCATGGGCTTCTGCCTGAGGCACTTGAGCAGGGCAGGGCAGATGCTAGGGTTTGGCTGGACGGCCAGGGTCATGGTTGAATCAGAGGCCATGGCTGAGTCAAGGTCACTCAGCTCTGGTCTGTACCCAGGTCTTCAAGCAAAAGGATTTGGGGTCATTTTGTGGGAAAGCTGGGAAAGGGATTCAAGCAGGGGAGAGCTGAGGAGGGGTGTGGGAAGAGTGAGTAGGTGTAAGCACACAGGTATTATACTTGAGCCAGGTTACCTGGGTTTAAGCCCCTGTTTGGCGAGTTACCAGATATTGTATAACCTTGGGAGTTTACTGAACTTTTTTGTTCCTCCACTTACCCATTTATAAAATGGGAATGATGACAGTAACTAATACCAAGGGCCACTGAGATGGAAAAATGAATTCAGTGTAAATCACTTAGAAACGTGCCTGGCACTTGGGCAGTCCCTTATGGCCCAGCCCTGACCTGACCCTGCTCTGTCCCTTTGTGAGTAGATGACAGGACAGTCAGTCACCTGTGATCCTCTCCTCTCATAAGGGGCATGAAAGGAAGGATCTTGGCCTTCAGGCTGGCAGTGAGGCCGGGGCAGGCTGCCAGCTGCATAGACCCACCTGCTTAGGGCAGTAAGCTTGTGTAGGATTTGAGCCCTTCTCTCCCTGTAACTTCTCAGCCCAAGTTCCTCTGCTTAGGAAGGGACCTTGGCCAAGTTCTCAGCTTTGCTCCACAACCTTTGCCCTCATTGTTCTTGTCAGCGAGCACCATGTCTAGTGCCTGCCATGTTGGTCAGGACCCTCAGTGACTCTGACACTTTGGCTTTTCCTCTCAGTGGCCCCGGCGAGGGTGCACCTGGCTGCCCGTGTTGACACACCTGATGTCCTTCACGTGAGGTGCTGTTCCCAGCTTTCAGCAGGTATATCTGTCAACAGACTCAGGACTGCATAGGCCAGTGCCCTGGCCCCAGGACAGACTTGGATTCCAGTCTGGGCTGTTTCACTACCAGATGTGTGGCCTTCAACAAGTCACTGGGCTTCTCACTGGCCATGTAGGGATGATGATTTCTACCCCAAGGGTCATCTGAGGATTGGTTGAGAGAACAAATGGAAATATCCAGCCTGGGGCCTGGCATGCAGTAGATGCTCAGCTCCTCCCACAGGCCTCCGTGACTCATTGGGGTAGCAGGGGACCATAGGACCAATATAGCATGCCCTCCCAGTTTCATTTCCTTAATTTCTCACCAGTCCACCCCCATTTGCCAGCCCCACCACCTCTGTCCTTGTTCAGGCCTCTTCAGACCTCTGTTCTGACCCCTCAGTCCATTCTCCACACTGAGAATGAACTTTGAACACACAAATCAGATCGTGGCACTCTCTGCCTACAACCATCTATGCCTTCCCACTGTCCTCAGGATAAGGTTTAGATTACTTGACCAATAAGACCAATGTGATCTGTCTCTGCCAGCTACTCATCACTACTCCCACAAATGCCCCCAGTATATTCCATATTCCACAAGTTGCATGGAGTAACTCGTCCCCTGGACATGCCTTGTACTTTCTGTCTCCAACTTTCATGCTGAGAGATTATGGAATGAGCTGGATTTGGCTTCTGTAAACCTTCTCTCTGTCAACTCTCTCTATTAGAAAAACTCAGGTAGGCACAAAATCTTTTCCAGCCACCATCACATAATCAAATATATATCCTATTTAGACCTCTCCCTTCTGCAACATGGGAAGCTTGCAGTGGGGACAGCAGGTTACCGTGTGCCTGTAATTTCTTTCCTGCTCCAGCTCATCTCCATTTGCTAGCTGCTATGTTGTCCATGTCTTTGGGGATGGACTAAGGTGGGAGAATGATGTGGGGAGAGAAGCATGAGGCTCCAAAAGGGCTTCTTTTCACTGAATCTGGGATCTGACATTCTGGCTTTCTTCATGGCACATGTATAACTTCTGGATCTTTCCCAGTGGGGCACTTTCATGGGTTCCTCAGAGATCCTTCTCCCCCCTTCCCACTAGGAACCCCCAAACAGGTCTCTAGCATGGGGTCACCTCCTCAAGTGGCTGCTTGTGGCCCACCTCAGCCTCTTTCTCTGCCTCCTTACCTGGAAGAATGCTCTCTTGGGCAGGGTTCCTTTATGATGACCCCAGGCCAGCTCCTGTCTGTTGGTGGTTTGGGGGTGAGTGTGGAGGCTAGGCACCTGTAAGGCACTGTGAGAGGTCTGGATGTTAACACTATAAAAATGTGGAGAATCCCCCCCCACCCCCGGAGGGATTGTGATGCAGTGGAGGGACATGATAGGTGTCTCTTGTAACAGTCCAGGCAAAAGACTCTTGTCCCTGGAAAGCAGAGGAGCTGGCTGGAAGGTGGTGGAGCTGACGGACAGGCTTCTGATTTCGATGTGAGGGGCAATGAAAGGGGAAGAGTCCAATGTTTTTGGACTGAGTAACTGGGTAAATAGAGGTGCTAATTGTTGGGAGGGGGCAGTCTGGGATGGAGCAGGCTGAGAGGGCCAGAAATCAAGGGTCATACAGTGTTGAAATGCCTGTCAGATACCAAGCAGAGCTGTCCAGGAGCCAGATAGATAAATGCAAAGCTTCCCTGGACGCATGTGGTGCCTTTGTGCACATGAGAGAAGGGCGTCCTTTCCTCCAGGCTAATGTAGCCTACTATCAGGGCACGTGGCTTGGTGAGCAGAGCACAGCTGGACCTCCAGCCCGTGAGTCCCCTTGGCCATGCACCCTCATGCCCCAAACAAACTATACAACTCCGCATGGTAGCCCTGGACGTGCAAGTCTGGAGCTCAGGGGAGTATCTGGGACTGGGGAAGAGCCTCTACCTTGTAGGATGCTTATTTGGATGCTGTGTGGGTGAGTGGCTCCCCAGCCAAAGTAGGGAGGAAGGACCAAGGATGTGCCCGGGTGGGCTGAGAGCCCTTCCTTTCCAGGGCCAGACTTTTCCTTTGCTTCCTGCAGATGAAAACCCCCTGCTCTCTGCAGGGCTGAGTAGCTGTGAGCCCCTCAGTTTTGCCTTCTCTAAGTTCATCCTGAGGAGCAACACAAAAGTAGGTCATTAGGAGGCCTCATTCTCTCTCTCTGTTCACTTTCCATCCTTAACGCAGTTATGTTAACCTCTGTCACCATGCTGATGGTTGTAGTGCCCCCAGATGGCAGGTAAGCACCAAGCAGGGAGAAAGACATTCAGAGTGCCCCTTGGAACCCCACAGGAGGGGAGCAGGAGTAGTCAACCAGGTCACAGAGACTGCAATGGCTGAAGAAGCAAGCAGCCAAGAGTTTGATAGAGTGGTGATTGGCTGGGACTGCTTGGGTTCAAAGCTCAGGGCCAATTCTTATCACGTGGGTGACCTCAGGTATAATAAAGTATCTCATAAGGCTGTGGTGAGAAATGAATGAGTTCTCTCACATAAAGCACATAGCACAGTACTTCAAGTTGTAAGCACCCAGTGAGTATTAGCTTATATGGTGTCTATGAGGAAAGCCAGTGGAGTGTGTATGTATGTGTATCTGTATGTACGTGTGTCTGAGGAAAGCCCTTCCCAGTGGAGTCCCCAACCATCCGCTGGTTGCTGACCAAAATAGGCAGCAGAGGAAGTGGCCTTGCCGTGCTGGTTAATATTAGAGCTGCTTTCTGCCTTTTCAATTTGGAGAGTCCTCAAGGGATCATATCCCCAGAACCTTGTGGAGGTCAAGCTTAAGTCACAGCAGCCAAACAGGGACTCTCCCCTTTGTAAACACTTCCAGAGAAGGTGATTTCACAACCCCTCAGGACCTGGTCCAGCATCGCCTAGCTCCCACCCTCTGTGTGCTTTCCAGAGGTTGTGCCTGAGTCCCGATCTCATGGTTGAGCACGTTCTTATCTTCAGAGTAAGAAGGAAGTAAACTCAGTGGGGGGCCCTTTGTTGCACCACCCTACACCTTTTCTTCAGCCTCTGTGGGGTCCTGATGAGTGCCTTAGACTCTCTTTCCAGAAAAATGTCTCCCAAATACATATGCTCAAAAGCCAAAATTGGCAAGATTTCCCACCTTTTAGGAAGTTATAATTTAGTGGTTAAACTGATGGGCTATGGAGTTGAATT
Source organism: Cryptoprocta ferox (assembly GCA_028646485.1). Taxonomy (NCBI): domain Eukaryota; kingdom Metazoa; phylum Chordata; class Mammalia; order Carnivora; family Eupleridae; genus Cryptoprocta; species Cryptoprocta ferox. The sequence goes on from CM053563.1 coordinate 39,709,898, forward strand.
TCCTGAGTCTCAATGCTGCTTCTATTACCTATGGACTGTGAAACCTTAAGTCACACAGCATCTCTAAACCTCAGCTTTCTTATCTGTAAAATGCAAGCAGCAACAGTGGCTCCTTCATGAGTTTTTGAGAGGATTAAATGTAGTGTAACCAACTCATCACTGTTTGGGACTTTCCCATTTTCACCCTGGACATCCTGCTTCCAGAGAAACCCCTCAGTGGTTGACAAACTAGGACAATTGGGCACCCTAGTAAATGATATAATGCCCAGAAAGTAATTAGCCCAGTGCAAGCAGTTCATCCAGGTTCCATTGCAGTCAGCTGATACTATTGGTCTATTCCCTAATTAATCTCATAAAATATTTTTTAGAGTTTATTTATTTATTTTGAGAGAGACAGAGTGCAAGTGGGGTAAGGGCAAAGAAAGAGGGAGAGAGAGAAACCTAAGCAGGCTCCACACCATCAGCACAGAGCCCAATGCGGGGCTTGAACTCACAAACTGTGAAATCATGACCTGAGTCAAAATCAAGACTCCTAGCCTTAACCTACCAAGCCACCCAAGTGCCCAATCTCTCTCTCTCTCTCTCTTTTTAAGTTTATTTATTTGAGAGGGAGGGAGGGAGGGGGAGAGAGAGAGAGAGAGAGAGAGAGAAAGCTCAGTTGGGGGGGGGTGGACAGAGAGGGAGAGGGAGGGAGAGAATCCCAAATAAGTTCCACTCTGTGAGTGTGGAACCGATGCGAGGCTCAAACCCGTGAATCATGAGATCATAACCTGAGCCGAAGTTGGGCACTTAACTGAATAAGCCACCCAGGCTCCTGCCTAATTAATCGATCTGATAGGAATGTTGCCTAGGGTATCTGGAGTACAGGACTCAGTTCACCTTTCTGTCCCCCTCCTGCTCTAATGGCTTCCTGGGCATCCCTCTCTATTCCCTCAGGCCTCAGTTTGTTCACCCATCAAATAAAGATGAACTTGAGAGTCGCTGGGGATTCTTCCCACTAAAGCCTATGAGATTTATTCAGGGAAGCCCTCCTGGTGCCTGGTAAGGCAGCCTTGAATATAAATGGCACCAGGTTACATTTGTCTGCTTGACATGTCATTGAGCAAAGCCCACGCACGTTCTAGCAACAGTATGCCCCAGGAGAAGTCTGAATTGGAAGTTTCATTTGCACCTTGATGGTGACGTTTTACCTACAGCTGGGGCTGATTTGGCCCACAGAAATCTTGACCTACGTGTTGGGGGGAAATGACAAGATAATTGATGTTCTTGTGCTTTCATGAGGTTAGCAGTCAGCCCCAGGAATGAGTGTGCCATCAAGAAATGAGATTTTTCCCCAGGAAAGCCTTTTCCTTGAAGGGCTGCAAAGGGCTGCCTTGTCTCTTGGAGCAGGTGGAATCTAGGTTTTAACCCCTCTTTGTGGACCCACCCCAACCTCCAGATTTCAAATCAAGCCAGTAGGAAATAACTGGGATCTCCCAAGACCTGGGGTTTGTGAGTTCTTGAGCCCATAAGTCCTAGGTTACCAACCTCCCCTGTGTACCCTAGTTTAGTACTGGACTCACAGAAGATATTCAATAATAGATGTGCTTTACTTTGTCATCCCCAGCAATTCACTGTTTGGGGCTTGTGCATACATCCTGTTGAGTTGCCTGCAACAGGCTCAGTTGATGAGGAATGCTGTTTTATTTTAGCTCTAACGAGGAGAGTAATGCCCAGGTTGGACAGAGCCCCCAGACTTTGGGACGTGGACCCCTCTCAGATTATTTGATGATTGTCTAGTTGGGTCCTGGAGGATGAGGGGCAGTTGTCCATGAAAAGACTAATTGGCTTAGGTAACTATCCTGGAAATGATTAATTTTGAGGCCAGAAATGAAACTAGTCTTAATACTGGATGACAGAGAGACTTCTTTTCTCTCTGGACCTGCTTGAGAGGCCTCTAGATTCTGAGATAGGGAGATGGGCATTAGTCATCCTGATTTGCCTGGGACCATCCCAGTTTTAACACTGAAAGTCCTGCATCCCAGGAAACTCCTCAGTCCCAGGCCAAGTGGGACAGTTGGTCACCCTACATGGAGATGTCTGGGTGGTTCCAGCATGGGGACCAAGTGCCCACATTGAGGCAGGAAAGAGCAGAGGAGCAGACAGTAGAGGTCCCACCAGGCAGCTGCTGTTGGTTGAAAGGGATCAGTGGCAGCACTGACAGGTGATCACAGTGGAGATCCTGTCAGTGGCCAAAGACAAGTCATTTCTGAGGCAAATGACTTTTAGAAGACCTGACATCTGGCAACGAGGCTTGTTAGGCCAGATCTCTTGGATTTAAGAAGAAACCCTTCCTGAAGCCAGAGTGGGGACTTAGGAGTGGCCAGGGAGGCCAGCAATGTTCAGCTGAGTGGCCATCTCAGGATCCCTGGCCACCCAGGCAGCCTCATAGCCAAAAAGCTGACAGGAAAATCTCTAAGTCCCCAGGAAAATCTTAGATTTTCAGGGAGATTCATTTGGATAGGGTGCTAAACCCAGCCAGGTGCTGGCAGGAGTTCATGCTCTGATGTGAGGCATGAGAGAGAAATTTCACCCAGCTTTGTTCTGGGCTGGTACAATAGGATGAAAAATGGCCTTCCCCAGAACCTGTGAATGTTAGCTTATATGGTAAAGGGGATTTTGAAAATGTGATTAAGTTAAGGATCTTGAGATGGGGAGATTATCCTTGGTTATCTGGTTAGTCCCTCAAACTAATCACAAGTGTCTTTAGAAGAGGGAAGAAAGGTCGAAGAAGGATGCTAAAAAGGTGATGTGATAACAGAAGCAGAGGTTGGAGTGATGTGCTTTGAAGCCAAGGAAGGAGCCATGAGCCGAGGAATACAAGTGGCCACTGGAAGCTGAGAAAGCAAGGATTCTGCCTTGAGAGCCTCCAAAAGAACCAGCCCTGCTGACACCTTGACTTGAACCCAGTGAAACTGATTCTGGACTTCTGACTTCCAGACCCATAAGAGAATACCTCTGTTTTGACCCCTAAGTTTGTGTTGATTTGTCATAGCAGCAATATGAAACTAATACTACTGGGAGTCACCACATGGCCATGTCCTGATTCTCACATTCATCTTTGCAGCACACCTCCTCACAGGGCTGAGAAAAGTGGAGAGGATATGGAGATCCTTTTCAGTGTGACAGTCCTGAGGAATAGGCTGCCCAGAGTTTCAGACTCGGTACCTAGAACAGAACTTTCAACCTGGTAGTGCCCAAAAAACACTTGCAAAGTAAATGAATACCTTTCAGTCTGGTGATTGAATTGGAATAGCTCAGTAAGGAGAAGAAATGCCCTCCCAGCTTGACCGACATGGACTCTCACTGAAGATCATGGGTCCCAACCCCAAGAGTGCCCCTTTTCAGACCCAGGGGCTTCAGGGAACCTCAGTGGAGGAGTCAGCTTGGGAAGGGCCACCAGGAAGTTTCAACCAAAACTTCAAACATACTCAAAAATTTCTCAATCAAAACGCACTACACAACATAAGCAGATTATTAAAAGTCCCATTGAGGGGCACCTGTGTGACTCAGTTGGTTAAGCATCCGACTTCGGCTCAGGTCATGATCTCGCGGTTTGTGGGTTCGAGGCCCGCGTCAGGCTCTGTGCTACCAGCTCAGAGCCTGGAGCCTACTTTGGATTCTGTGTCTCCCTCTCTCTCTGCTCCTCCCCCATTCATGCTCTGTCTCTCTCTGTCTCTCAAAAATAAATAAAAGTTAAAAAAATTTTTTAAAAAAAGTCCCCATTGTATCTCCCATTTACATAGTGCCATGTGACTTTTGTGTGTTCTTATTTATTATTATTATTATTATTATTTTTTAAGTAATCTCTACACCCAGCGTGGGGCTGAAACTCCTGATCCCAAGATCAAGAGTCGCATACTCTTCCAACTGAGCCAGCCAGGGACCCCTGTTTCTGGGAAAATGGGATCTGGCTTTAGGAAGCCACAGGATCCCTTCTTGCTACCCTGACACCTGACCTGGGGCATCTGCTAGCTCGTGACACTGAACACACATCCACTCTGGAGTTGGGCATAGAGATTAAAATGGTTTTCAAAAACTTGGAGGAACAGACTATTTTGCTGTAGAAAAAAAAATTATTCATCTTACTAAGAAGGGTTTTTACGGAAATTGAACATTGTGTCCAAGGTACCAACTTCTTCATAAAGAAAATTGGGGAGGCACTCTTTCCTCTCAGCCTTAGCAACTAAGGTGGAAACATGAAGGTTGGAATGATTTGTCACTAATCTATGTTTATAAAAGGAGTATCTAGAACACCCAGTAGCTATGTGAGAACACCTAGGAGCTCATTCCAGCTATTGAGAGAGAAGTCTAAGGTGATACAGAGGGGGCAGTGAGGGGGTCCTTCAACCTATGGTAATGGATTTCCCATTGTTTTTATCCTGGCTTTGTTGTGACTCATATCCACTAGGCTAAACACCTACAGGGCATGGACTAGTTTGCCTTGTCCACTTGTGAGCTCTACAGTGCCCATTCCTGGGCTTGGCATGAGTAGATGTCCCATAAATGCTTCCAGAATTTCATTGAATTATCCCTGCAGCTCGGGTAGTGGTTACTTAAATGACAGGCCACATAGTTCTGTTGGCAAAAGCTCTTCCTTCTCCTGGCCATCTCAGCAGTGAGGTCTTTGGAGGAGGGCATGTGTCACTCTGGGTCCTGGGCCCTAACCAGCCAGCACCATTGATCCCAGGGCTGTCCCAGTCCATCGGCTCACCCAGAGCCCAGGAGCCACCTGCAAGAAGCAAATGGGAAGTTGGCTTTCCGGTTTCTTCCTCTCTTTGATCACTTCCTTCCACTAGAACTGGTCGAGCACCAGATGGGTCAGCCAGTGTTCCAGATGCTGGGGACATAAGGCAGGCAAGGACCTTGCTTGGAAAGCTCTTTATTTAAGTGCACACAGAAAGAGACCAATCTTTGCTTTTCAGAGAGATAAGCTGAGGGGACTTTATTACAAGTTACCCAGGGAAGTGGATGTTCACCATTGTGGGGCCTTCTGGCATCCATTTCTTCTTCCATATTCCACATTTTATTTGAATGTTTATCCTTCCCCCATGCAGCCTCTAGACTTCCCACCCTCCCCCAGCTTCACAAGCAGGTCTTGATAGAGTGAAGCCAATCAGCACATCTCATCCACCTGGCCTCAGCAATTGGCCAATGGGTGGACACCAGACCCAATCTCCATCAATCCGACCAGAGGGACTTTTGATGGGTCCCTGGGAAGATGGTTTCTTGATCATGGGGAGAAAGACCCACAGACTCTTCTGTGAGGTCAGAGTGTGGACATGGGTTTGGAACAGCTTTGACTTCTTTACAGCCTTGACTGTGGCCAGGCTAGGGATGAAGCCCAAAGTCAGAGGTAGGCAGGCCTGAGAGAATCCCAGAGGAGTGGAGTCACTACCCTTCCTGAACCTCGGCTGACACCTCGGCCACCTCTGGACTCTGAGGTTATATGAGCCAATCCACTCTTTATTGTTTGATTTAGTTTGGATTGCGTTGTCTGTGTCTTGCAGCTGAGAGCATACTAGATGATTTCACCGAAGAGGAATTTCAAATCTGGTTTCAAGGTCAAGGCTAAGGCAGTCTGCATTTGGGGGAAGGAGGGGCAGGCACTGGTTAGTGACCCATTCAAGGACTAACAGTCTTGTGTCCCCAGCTCAGGAGAAGTGGGAAGGAGACCTGAATATGGACAGAGGAGCCTAGGCAGATGGGGTGAGGGGAAGGCTGGTGCCGGGGTCCCTCGCCCCCAGCCTTGGCTGGCAGCTCCTGCAATTTAACTCCACCTGACTAGTAAATGCAGAGTACAGTCCACCTAAAGAAATCAGAGCAGCTGCCACTTCAAAGCAAGAAAGATGTGTGTAGGTGGGTGGGGAGGAGGCGGATAATTATGCAGGGAAAATACTTTTCTTGATGTTCTTCTGGAAATGTGCATGGAGCACAGGGAGCAGAAGGAGAGACCACAGGAAAGGGAAAATGTATTAGTAGAGGATATGCATTGTACCTCTACAAAGGGGCATAGGTTCGAGTGTGCAGCCAGTCACATGCTCATCTGACCACAGCACCCTTTTATGGGGAGCATCTGAGACTAGATGGGACACCCCCACATATGGGACTTCATCCATGAGAGACTAAAAGGATTTGTTTGGAATGACTGAGTCCACCTTTTGTGTGTGTGTGTGTGTTTGTACAACACACAGGCTCTTCCTCATGACCAGTGGGGCTGGGTGCCGTTTGCATTTCACACCTGGACTTCTCATGCTCTGGGCAAGAAAGGAACTCAGGCCTAGCAGGAGGGGAGTCTGCAATGTGCCAGGGAGAGCTAGGGCCTCAATGTGCCATCTCTTTGCCCCCTTGGGGATCTGCCCACAGATTCCACGTACCGTGCATGCTTTGAGTGGCAGAGGGACACCACTGAACTTTTAGAAGCAGCTCTGAGTCTGTGAACGTTGGATGCCAACAATTATCCAGCTGTGAGTAAGCTGAACATTTCTTAGGGCCATTTTTGTATAATTATAAATATTTGAGGATATTAAGCTCCCAGGTTACATATTGAGGGTATTATTTGAGCGATGGCTGGCTGCCGAGCTGGAAATGCAAACACCCTTTCATTCCTCCCTCCTGGAGCACTTAGAATAGTTGATGGGATTCAAAAGAAAAGTTTCAGTTGAGAAAAACAACAACAACAGAAAACAAAGTCAGTTGCTAATATTTCTAAATAGCTCTAAATCAAAAAAGAGGAATGTGACCATTTTACTTAATTGTGGTGGGTTTGTGATGTATTTTCTCTATGCGTTAGGAAAGCAATTACCATCAAACAACCTACTTGTGCCTCCATTGTGATAAAATGTTCCCTCTAATGGGGCCGACATGCCAAGCAGAGGGCCTTTTAAAGCACTTAATGCTTCCGGAAGAGTTCGCACGTGTGGGGTGCCTTGGCGTGCACTGAGAGCCCGTGACTGGCTCCCTCTCAGGGCATATCACGGTGCGGGGGTTCTTAATAAGGAGATAGGGCCTTTGAAGCAGCAGCTGAGGCCTGGGGCAGGAGCGAGGTCTCTGCTGCCCTGGCTCTGTCCAGGGCCCCACGTGAGGCCTTGGAGCCTGTCCAGCCTCCCTACCCTCATACCCTTGGTCACGCTATCCTGTCCTGCCATCCCGAGAAGTCTTGTATCTCCTCACCTGCCCCCCACCTGCATTCCTCCCACCCTGGAAAACAGGGGCCTTCTCCTGAGGACACATGCACAACCTCTCCTTCCATCTTCTGCCTGGAACCTGACCCCTCATGCCAAGCTTCCCCATAGCCCCTGGGCATTGCCACTCATCCTCCAGACCCCCAGTATTCCCAGAGACCAGGGCTTCTGTGCCCTTGAACCCACCCCCCACCCCCCACCCCCCAGCCTCTGAGGCTCCTGTGTGTTGTTTTCCCCCTTTCTCAGCCCTCGCTCTGGGACCTAGCTCACCCTTTCTCACCTCAAAGAACTACCTTCATCTTGGGTAACTTTAACAGGGTGTAAATGGCCCATTGCACTAGCCAGGTCACAGACTTCCTTGATACCCTTCCACTTCCTTTCACAATCAGGCTGCCATGTCCAGACCTGACAATCTTAGTCATTAGGTGACACCTTGGCCACACGGAGCGCCCTGTGTCTCCCTTACCCTCTGCTCCTGGCTCTGGTCCCCAGCCCCAAGGATTCTGTGGCCTCATTTCAGGCTGGAACCCTGTGGCCATCCCTCTAACTCCCTCTAGGGCCCCTGAACCCCATCATCTCCATCCCTCAGCTCAGGAGCTGCCATCTAAGGCCCCTGCTTGGACAGGGAGCTGTTGCTTGGTCTGGTACTAGCCAGACCCGGAGGGTATCCTGACCCTGCAGCCTCCCACGCCACTACCCCTCCCTGCCTTCTGTTCCCAGTTCCTAAGGTCACAGCGAAACGCCCGTGAAGACGTGTTAATGGTAAAAGTTCTTTCTAGTAAAATAACCCAGACTCTCCCTACCGCCCCCCCCCCCACCCATGCAGTCAGCTGGCAGGGGCATCTTCCGAGACACTAGGGCCAAGCATCCATCCCCGCTTGCTTCCCAAGGGCGCGGTGGGCTCTGTGGGCGCAGCGGGTGGAGAAACAATCTAACATCAGTTTGAAAACTCGAAATCCTCTCACAAAGGTGGGACAAAAGTGGGATCGATCCAGAAGGCCGTACTCCTGAGACGACGCTCCAGCCGCCGTCGCCGGGCCCCTCTCCAGCTCATCATATTTGGATGGGGCAGCGAGAAGAGGGTTCGGAACAATGGGGACAAACCCAGGTGGACCCAGGTAGTGGCTCCGGCCGCAGTTCTCTGCCGGGAAACTCAGGTGCTGCCTCGTCCCCGCAGCGCGGGCCCCGGGCGCCCCCTGGAGGCTGTGCGAGCTGCGGGCGTTCAGCCCAGACCCAGGAGGGTGCTCCCATGAACTTCCTGCCCATCAACTAGAAAAATAGCCCCCTCCCCGTAAAAGTGGACAAAAGACAGGAACAGAAACGTTTGAAATGAAACACAAATGCCCAATAAAACGTTAATCTGACGTTTACATAGGCAGGATTTCTTGCAAGCCATTACATGCATCGATTCCTTTAAATCTCTCAATAACACTACTAGGAAGAGAGAGTACTCCTATTCTCTGAATGAGTAAACTGAGGCATGGGACTTGCTCAAGCCCACACATAAAGTGACAAGGCTAGGAATCTGACTCAGCAGCCCGACACCAGAGTCTATGGCCTTACTCACTGCATTAGAATGATTCTCAGTATATGAAAAATGTGCATTCTGGCTAAAAAACAAAGTGTAAATTAAAACAATTCATTCAATAAATTTATTCTACAGGTATTTACTGGATGCCTACTGTGAGCCAGGCCCTATTCTGTGTGCAGAGGAATGGATACCAAAACACACAAAACATTAAACTTACATTCCAATGGGGACAGACAATAAATAAACATGAAACTATATTCTGTGGCAAGTGAGATAAGTGCTTGGGGGGGAAAATAGCAGAGTAAGAGGGAAAAGGAGGGCTATTTAAATCAGATGGCCAGATTCTTCTCTTTGAGAAGGTGACACTTGAGCAAAGAGACCTAAAGAAAGGGAGGGAGCTTCGTGGTTATCTGTGGGGAGAGCATTCCAGGGAGAGCAAGGTCCCTGAGGCCAGTGCTGAAGGTGCTGTCAGTATAGTCCACAGGAGGTGGTGGGCTCCTGTCCAGCTACTGTGATCCATTGCCTGTGCCCAGGACTGTGCTAGGCATTTGGGGAGGAAGACTTGCTTGTTAACCATTCAGTGGGGGTGATGCTCATCTTTGCCCCTGGTATTCTCTTATTTCTCTGCCACTGGCCCAATGTGACAATTGTCCCCCATGGGTCTCAGCAGAAAGTGTGATGGATCTGAGGAAGTGAAAAGGAAAGCCCCTACTAATATTTGGGTGGGGATAACTGACCCAGATTCCAGGTCTCTGGGCTGGGATACAGCAACATTTAGCCCTGTTGTGGTGAGAGAGGTTTCATTACTGGTGCAACCATCTAACTCTTAGCCCAGACTTTGAGAGGGCAGGCTGCACAGAGGCCTGAGGGAATCTGGATGAGTCCATCTGCAGCTTCCAGTGGACCCAGCAGGATCCAAATGCTCTCGCCTCTGTGTTCCCTTCTCAGGTCTCTGTGGTCTTTCTTCCTCATGAGATCTTGGGGGCATCTGGGATTTTGAGTGAAACATCCCCTTAGTGAACTTCCTGTCTGTTGGCTCAGGGTAGGAGGGCCAGGCCATGACTGTAGTCTGCATGGTCTCCTTTTCTCCAGAGACAGAAGCCCAAGAATAAGGTCAGAGGGAGAGCAGGTAGCCCCAGAGGAGGCAAACCCAATTCTTTCCCAGGGCCTGCTACCTCCTCCTTGCTGTGGCCAAAAGGCCATGATTTTCCCTACTGGTTTGGTCTCATTTCATCCCTTTGAGATTAGATGAATCACTCTCTAAAAACTGCTTATGTTTTATATGGTGAACTGCCCTGCGATTCAGTGTTGAAAAACTTCTGTTGATTCTTGTGTCCACCTGGGTTCTTCTGAGTCCTGCTTGGATGACCTTAAGAAGGGGTGAGCTTGTTTTCAAGAGGAGCACAAACTGGGGCAGACCTGGAAGAGAAGGAGCTTAGCGTAAGGGCTGCCCCGGGAGGGCTGGCCGATATCTCCATGTCTCTCCCAGGGTCACACAGTCTCTCTCTGAGCTGGCTCTCTTCTCTTCTTGACCAACAGCACCTTTGTCCCCCATTCACTCGGAGTTTCCTTTCGTTGGCTCCTAGCTTCTGTTTAGTGAGCTTTTGCTTTCTCATATCTGACCACGCCACTGATCTGAACATCTCCTGACCTCTCTCTTTTCTCCTTTCAACATCTGTATCTGAAACTAGCCACCTTATCCCTGGAGTTCTTCATTTGTGTCCCCGAGCCAGCTCATCTATTTTATGCCAGGGCACATCATATATCTCTGGATAGTCCCTTCCAGGTTCAACCACTGGGTCCAAAAAGGGAGGGCACCGAGGTAGCCAGCATGAGGCTGTCCCTTCCACCAGCAGCCAGGGTGATGCAGACACCACTATTAGACTGTCTGCTACCGTCCCAGATTCATTTTTTTAATTGTTTACTCATGCTTGTGTTTCAATTTTTGACCTTTGTTATTGTCTAGAGGTATTTTAAGGGTCCTCAAAAATTACTCAGGCGCCCAGCCTGGTTTATTACAGTGGCTCCTACCCAGATGCCTGGCAGGGGGAGGGTCATTCAAAACAGGAGGTCACTTCTTCCTCCCACTTAAGGCTTACCTCTCATCAAAAAAGGGAGGAGAGACCATACTTAATAAACATCATCCATTAGATTAGATTGACAGTCTCCAAATATTGCATTTCTTCCAGAAACAGTATCTCTTGCCCTTACAGAAGAGCATGTGGTCAAGAGGAAATTGAATAAAGTCCTCTAATCAGCCGCAGTAGTATTTGAATCATTTAATTTAGGATCTGACAACCACAAATTACTTTATTTTCCAGGCCAATTTTAGCCAACCAGGAGAGCTGGCCCAGTCCGACTCATGCTTAATAAATCACTCCATTGCCTGAACGTGGAAAGTTTGGGGAAGCGATTTTTCTGAGGCTTTTCAAACATAATAAAAAACAATCTCCCATGCTGTGTGTGCCTGACATGAGTCCTTGGCCATGCTCCCTCTGCATGGCCTTGTGACTATAGAGTGAACCCTCCAGCTGAGAGAGCCAGGGACATGAAGCAGGGAGCTGTCACCTCTGCAGCCTGTGCTTTTCATTCCTGGCTCCGAGTTCTCATGGCTAGGAAAACAAGTCAAATCAAATTAGATGCCAGACACAAGCTGCTCTTGCAGCTAACCCTCGGCTGCCTCAGACTTTTCAACACCTGCTGAAGCTGCTTCACTAGGAAAAAAAAAAAAAAAAAAACAACAACGAAAGAGGAGCTTCTGATTCAAATAACACCAGTGGGACACACCAGCTGTGCCCTCTTCCAGAGTCCTGTTAAATCACCTATGAAGTCCTTGCGGAGGGCAAAGCACAAGATTTCTCCTTCAGAACCAGTCTAGATGTCTGTGCGTCTAAGCCCCTGGTGCCTCCTTCAGCCACCGGGCAGATGGACCTGGACTGAAAAAAACCCATGGGACTTCATTCCAGCCCTACTGCGAGCTACAGCCATGTGTCTTTACAAGGCGCTTGCTTTTAGGCCAGCTGCTCCTTTTTCTCCATTGATTCCAAGGAAACAAAGTGGCAGGAAGGAGGCTGGTGGGACTAGGCAGGATGCATGGGGGGATGTTGCGTTCCTGCAGGTATAGTACTGAAAAGTCTGATGTGGGCCAGTGCATGCAGGAAATTGCAAATTTTAATGAAATACGGGTTTTTAAGAATTTCTGTCTCAGTCAAAGATGTGTTGATGTGAAAATAGAACCCTCAACAGCCAAGGTTACAAGGGCGGAGCGTGTGCCTGCAGGGAAATCCTGGGATGGAGCCAAGTGTGAGAGCCCTCCAGGCCTCCTGGGAACTGTCTGGTCACAGGCAGCATCTCCCTGGCGCCAGACTTGGGGCTGCTCATCCATCTCCTGGTTCTGGGCACCCCTCTCTGCAGATGGGCTATTGGTTCCTGCTCCCCTCCCAAAAGTTGAACTCATACAAACATGGCTCTGGGTTCATCTGGTCATGACACTTGACCCAGTAACTTGGAGAGCCACTATCAACCAAGGGAACCCCCTCATGGCCCCTTTGTGAGGATGTCCAGGGACAGAGTGCCCCAAGCACCCTTGTCAAAGTCCTGGGCAGCGGTAGGGCCACTGTTTGCCAGGAGGCCCCACCTGGAACCTGTCTAAATAGTAACTGCCCATATTTAAAAATGGGGGCAGGAATGGAGATTTGGGGGAGGGCTGCCGAAGCTGCTCATCCCTCATACTGGTACCGCCACTGCCTGAATTCCCACCCAAACCTGGGCCTGACTTCTCTAATTAAGCCCAACTGGAAAAATAAAATAAATAAAATAAAATAGTAAAATTAAGTAAAGTAAAATAATAAACCTGACTCTGCCATTCACTCTTGTGTACCTTTGAGCCCCTTAATGCTGATGCTAAAAAGTGGCACAGGGCTAACAAGAGCACTTTCCTTCCAGGGTCGTTATGAGAATTAAATGAGATAGGAGTTCAGAAACATAAACAGTTTGGGGGAAATAATAAAGATAATAGAACTTTCTGGCCTAAATGCAGCTGGAAATCAGAAAGTGTAGATGAGTGTAGACTAGAGATATGATCTTGTTCTAGAAAGATGAATGTGTTTTGAATTGACAAAGGGTGAAAAACAACAACAGCAAAAAAAGTAATTTATGTGTAGCCCTATAAACATGACTCATAAAATAGAACTATAAAATAGTTTATCTTGCTCCTGGATGAAATATAAGCTAAATTCCCATATGACCTCTTCTTTACCCCTTGGCCTGGTGGTAATTTTCAGCTCTTTCTTCCTCCCAGAGGCTTTCTTGATCAAACTCTAAAATGACCCCATGCTGCTCTCTCATGTCAGCAGGCACCTCTGGTCCACTGGAAACATTCGCTCATCTTTTGCCGCCATGATCTCTGGGCGTGCAGGCAGATCCCAATGTGGCCACTCTCCTAGCTGCACTATGAAGACAGACATCGGGCCAGCCTGTCTTCTGCCACTAAGAGTTCTCTGGCATAAGTTGCCCTAGTTCACTGTATCCCTGCAGCTCCGAAGGACATATATTGAGCCTTCTGAGTGATCCCTCACAGAAGCCCCTTTCCCTAAGCTTGAGGTGAGGAACAAGCATCTTTTACTATCTCCCTAGAAAAAGGGGATTCATAACCCTAACTCCCCAAATATGTCCACAGAGCCCAGTGCACTGTAAATGCTCAGTAAATGATAACCATCCCAGCTTTCTTCATCCTGCCTCCCGGAGGCCTCTCAGTGGCCACTGGGACTTGACTGCCCCTTTCTTGAGCAGTTCTTTTATTTATTTGTTTGTTTATATGTTTATTGTTTATCTATTTATTTTGAGTAGGGGAAGGGGCAGAGAGAGCAGGAGACAGTGGATCTGAAGTAGGCTCTGCACTGACTGCAGAAAGGCCGAGGCGGGGCCTGAACTCACGAACCGTGAGATCATGCCCTGAGCCAAAGTTGGGCACTTAACCTACTGAAAATAAGTGAATCTTTATTAATTGAGTGTCACAGAGAAGCTCAGGAGCAGAAGCTAGTCTGGAGAGTGCAAGGAACCTCCATTAAGGGGGATTGAGGGACACCTGGGTGGCTCAGTTGGTTAAGCGGCTGACTTCGGCTCAGGTCATGATCTCACGGTTTGAGTTTGAGCCCCACATCAGGCTCTGTGCTGACAGCTTGGAGCCTGGAACCTGTTTCAGATTCTGTGTCTCCCTCTCTCTCTGCCCCTCCCCTGCTCACACTCTGTCTCTGTCTAAAAATAAGTAAACGTTAAAAAAAAATTTTTAAGGGGGATTGAGCAGCCCCAGGGAAACTGGGGAGCAGAAACTAGCCTGGTTGAGGATGGGGAACAAAAATTCTAGGCCTCGGGGTAAGGGAAAAGACACCCAGGTGCCTCTTCCTGAGCAGTTCTAAGCCTTAAGTCCCAAGGACAATTCCAAGGCCCTAAGTGACACAGTTATTGTGAGGCCAAACTGGGATTCCACTCCAAACCAAAATATTCCTTTCTGGACTTTGCAAACTGCCTCCAGGGAGAACAATCTCCCTACCCCTATATTATGAGGATGGATGGGCAGGTGAGAAAGAGGAAGGTGCCCATCCAGCCACAGAAATGCGATGGGTATGGCAGTGTCCCAGGCAAGCACCAAATAACCCCCATATTGGCTGCTGGATATTTTGTCCCATTAGGGACTTACTCGGGGAACTCATGAGAGAAGAATTTTGAGGCCCCTTGCTCAGTGTGTCCAAAGGGACCTCAGGAAGTACCAGGCCTTGAAGTAGAATGAAAACCGTGCCCCAGGAAACAGGAGAGGAGGAGGCTGGAGAGAGGAAGATCATGGGTGTGGGGAGAAAGGGAGAGCCCTGAAGTCAGAGATGGGGGAAAACCTCGGGTCTGAGGGTCAGCCCAGAATCCCTGAGGGAGGGGTCTATGCTCAGTTCTCAGAGTGGCTCAGGAGACAGATGGTCTGGAAGGCCAGGCATTGCCCCAGGAACATCCACACCAGCAAGCCTATCTCAGATGATTAAAAATGGCAGCAGATAAATTTAACTAAACATGAGTAATGGGGACACAAAGGGGAAGTGAAGAGAAATAGAATATTTTAGCAACATAAGGAAATGAGAAGAAAATGACTTTGCAATGAAATGTCAAACTTCTGTGCCTGGAGGAGATGTAATCTGGTCATTGCAGGCTCAGGGGAGCGGGGGAGTCTGTGGTTATTTCAAGCAAATTTTAATTCACTTTAATTTAATAACATATGGCTAAATTCCTTTGGGGCGGTGTCAGGGGATGGGCGTCAGAGAGTTACCTGGGGTGTTTATTTTCATTGCTTTACAGGGAACTGCGTGTATATTCATCCATCCATCCATCCATCCATCCACCCAACCATTCATTCAGAGAGTAAATGTTAAAGCCTGAAGATTAGAAAAAAAAAGACAGGGGGCCTGGGTGGCTCAGTCAGTTAAGCTTCTGACTCTTGATTTCAGCTCAGGTCATGATCTCACAGTTCATGTGTTCGAGCCCTGCATCAAGCTCTGCACTAACAGCACAGAGCCTGCTTGGGATTCTCTCTCTCCACCTCTTTTTGCCCCTCAGGTGTATTTTCTCTCACATTCTCTCTGTTTCAAAATAAATAAACTTAAAAAATTAAAAAAAAAAAAAAGACAGCCCTGCCAGCTCCTGCCCCCAGGATCTCCTGGTCAGCTGGGGAGACAGACAAGTGAATGGAAAGTTACAATATAGGGCCACATTCTGGGCCTAACACTTGCTGTTCATTAGAAGTTCATGAGTTGAATGTATGAATGAAAGGGTGGTTCTGGGAAGGCACCAGAAAGGAGTGGACACCAAGGTGGGTCTTGAAGAATGAGTAAGAGTTCACCAGGTAGGCAAGTAAGTAGTGAGCAGCCCAGGAAGAAGGGACCACACGTGGCAAAGGAGTGCGGGTTACAGTCATGGAGCTGCAGGAGGAGATCGCCCAGGGAAAGGGAACAGGATAAGAGGAGGAAACGGACAAGGAGACATAAGACCAGTGGGCTTTGGATGGGGAATAACACCTTCAAAAGGCAGACTCTGAAGACCTCCCAGTCCACCTAAAGCCCACCCTCATGGAAATCTCTACTCCAACCTAGATGCCTATTCACCCTTCCAGCCTCAACTCAGGCATCACATCACCCAAGAAACATTTCTTTCTGGCTTAGCCTGGGGTGACTCCCCCTTCCCCATGCATGCTCCCGGTACACCCTGTGCCACCAACCCTGTCACTGCCCATCCCACCCCCATACTGGATTAGCTTGTCTGTATGCCTGCCCATCTCCCAACGGAAGGGATGCCCAGCTCTGGTGATGCCCCCCAACACTGGTGCCTCCCTGGGTTCTAGCCAGGCTGTCCTGTCAATGGGATCCCATCCCAAGGACTATCCATCCATCCCGAGAAGTGGCTCCAGAATCAGGTCTGAATCAAGGGTTGCTGGGCGGTGTGGCGGAGAGAAAGGTGTTTTAATTCACATCACATTGGACTTTTCTGCTCCCCTAGAGGGACTCTGGAGTGTCCTGGGTAAGAACCCTTTTTAAGCTCCCAGGACCCTGGCTGGAAGGGGTGGGTGGTTAGGACTTCTGGGCCTGGGGAAACAATGCCATAGAAGCCTGGCCCCAAGGCAGAGAAGCCAGAAGGGCCAAAGAGGTCAGGTCAGGGCCTAGCAGTAGAGGGACAGGTAGCCAGCCACCTCCCTGAACACAGCTGCCCCCAGTACACTGCCAGAGGGAAATGACAGAGCTGCAGGTGACCTGGATGTCCTGGTTGCTAGGCGGCAACCAAGGCTGCAGGAGCTGGCGGGTCGCCATGGTAACCATACAACCTGTCTAGGCATTAGCCCTCTAGACCTCTGCCCAGAGGTGCAGGAAACTCTCAAGGTGTGGAGACCCAGAAGCTAGCTGATGTGTGGCAGTCAGCTCCCAGCAAGGCCCAAGCAGGTGGAAAGACCCGGCAGATTTTAACTTCCACGTTTTCTCACCTCCCAGCAGATCACACCTATGCAGTTTGAGCCAGGCATACAGTTGGAGGGGAAAAATAAAATTGGGCTTTGGATCAGCCACACCAGATCTTTCATTTTACAGATGAAATAGAACCCAAAGAGGGAAAGACACTTGGTGACCACACAAATGTTGTCCTTCAAATAAGGCTGAAGAGAATGCAAAAGAAGAAAATGATGCAAATGACCAAAGACCTAATCTAGAATATGTTCCATTTTTAAATTACCATTTTATTTATTATTTTTAAATGTATATTTATTTTTGAGAGAGAGAAAGAGACAGAGCACAAGCAGGGGAGAGGCAGAGAGAGAGGGCGACAGATCTGAAGTAGGCTCCAGGCTCTGAGCTGTCAGCACAGAGCCAGACGTGGGGCTCGAACCCAGGAACCGTGAGATCATGACCTGAACTAAAGTCAGACGCTCAACTGACTGAGCCACCAGGGGCCCCGTAATTACCATTCTAAAATTTAAATTGTTTTAGGGGCGCTTGGCTGACTCAGTCGGTTAAGCATCCAAGTTGGGCTCAGGTCACGATCTCATAGTTCATGAGTTCAAGCCCCACAGTGGGCTCGCTGCTGTCAACACCCAGCCGGCTTCAAATTCTGTCTCCCTCTCTCTGCCCCTCTCCCGCTTGTGTGCTCTCTTTGTCAAAAATAAAAATTAAAGGGGCGCCTGGGTGGCTCAGTCGGTTAGGCATCTGACTCCAGCTCAGGTCATGATCTTGTGGTCCGTGAGTTCAAGCCCTGCACTGGGCTCTGTGCTGACAGCTCGGAGCCTGGAGCCTGCTTCGGATTCTGTGTCTCCCTCTCTCTTTGCCCCTCCCTCACTTGTACTCTGTCTCTCTCTCTTTCTCAGAAGCAAATAAACATTAAAACATATTTTTAAAAATAAATAAATAATAAAAATTAAAAGAAATTTAAATTGTTTTAAACCTCAGCATTCACCTGATGAATTAACACACATGCACACACACACACACACACACACACACACACACAATGTGGAGCTCAGTTGGTTGGGCTTCTGACTCTTGATTTTAGCTCAGGATATAATCTCACGGTTGTGAGACTGAGCCCCATGCTTGGGATTCTCTCTCTCCCTCTCTCAATATTAAATAAATAAACAAACATTTTTTAAAAACCAGCACATGTAACTTATGAATGTTCTTCAGCTGATCATATGCATCTTTGTCTTCCTGTGCCATTTTCTTTCCTCTCCAACTAGCGTCTTTCCTTCTCTGAGCTTCTATTTCATCCTCAAAATGAAGATGCTGGTCTAGCTGATCCCAGAGCCCATTACTCTTTATAATAAAGCAAAGCCTTCATTTCATAAACTCAGCCAGGTTAACTGGGCACACACATTTATTGGGCATGCAAATTAGTAAGATCCACTTGGGGCTACAGTCCACAGATGTCTTTGGAACTGGGCCCCTGGCAGGCTCAGTCTAAGGGCAGCCTAACCCAGGTCCCTTGGATTCATATATCTGGTTGTAATGTTAGAGAATATTAGCCATGAACAAAAATTACCTTGTTGATAATAATTTCAAGTTAATTAACTTGCAAGTTTATTTTAAAAACAAAAACTCAGAGACACAGTTAATCAATAAGTATGATGTGAGAATAATCTTGTTTCTTTCTAACGCCTCATCTTTTCTCTGCCCTCCTTCCATATCCTGTCCTTGGGTCATTTTCTCCACTTCTTGGTCTCTGAGCAGAGTCCCTGTGTTTGGCTGGAAAAGCCCTCAGATGCAGTTTGCATCTTGGAGCTCCAGGTAGGATCAATCTTCCCACACAACTAACCACATCCCACAGTCATTGGACACCCTTGTCTCAGATAATAGAGGTGTCTGAGGAAAACTTTCCTTAAGTAGACATTTTTCATGACTCCAAACCCACAGAGAAAGTGGGACCAGGCCACAATGCCAGGGCAAAGATAGGATGGGATGCTAGGATGCACCTGGGGCACCACTGATAAACAAGGAGACTTGATAAACAAGGGGAAGGCCACAGGGAGAGCAAGATGACTGAGCCAGAAGCCAAAGTGAGGTTGATAAGGAGCCCTAAGGCAAGCTGAGGGCCAAGCACAAGCTAGCATTAACCCCCATCCCCGTGGGATATGTGTGACATTCCTCAGGCACTCCTGGCTGCTCAAGGTCAAAGGACAGGACAGAAAACAAATGGTTAAACTGATAGAGTCTCCACTGGCTTACAAATATCTCAGTAAATTACAAGAAAAAGCAATTTTTTCAATAGCCTAATCTCCAGAAATCTATAGACTCCATTTCCTAGAGCCCAACATCACCCTCCACTTTATAGTGATGTGGGGAACAAAGGCAAAAAGGAAATGGCAGATAAAATTGAATTCCCTTATAACCTGCAGCCCATTGACAAATACTTGAGGCCAGAAGAGTAAAACATTTCTCCAAGAGCTCCCAACTGTCTTAATGTTAATGATTTGCTGGAGGGGAAAACAACCTTAGTTTGACAATAGCTAGGCATCCAGTAATCTGTGAGTCTTTAGCATATGGAAAATCCCTTTAAGAAACTTCCCTTTTTTAATTAAAAAATTTTTAATGTTTATTTATTCTTGAGACAGAGAGAAAGACAGAGCATGAGTGGGGGGGGGGGGGGCGGAGGGGCAGAGAGAGAGGGAGATACAGAATTTGAGGCAGGCTCCAGGCTCTGAGCTGTCAGCACAGAGCCCGACACAGGCTTCACGGACAGGATTCACGAACCTCGAGATAATGACCTGAGCCGAAGTCAGATGCTTAACTGTCTGAGCCACCCAGGTGCCCCTAAGAAACTTCCTCTTGACTTTACCTCCCCCAGCCCCATAGTATATAACCAGCCATTCTTCACAACCCCAGTGCAGCTCTTCCCGCCCACAGGTCCTATCCCTGTGCTTTAATAAAATCACCTTTTTGCACCAAAGAGAATTCTTTCTTGGCTGTCAGTTCAAAACCCCACCATCACCCCAAAACTTCATTAAGGTCTCTTGACGCCTGGCCCTTGTGACCTGCGGGGAGTACACTGCCCTTGAGGCGACAGCACTTGGGTCCAGCCTGAGTAGCTGCAGCTGGTATGGAGCAAGAGTCTATGGAAGAGCCCTTCAGCTCAATCCAGAGTAGCAGGAGACCACCAGGGAAGTTGTGTGAGGAAATCCGGGGCAGCGGGGGCTCAGGAAACGTGGGCTACACAGGTGTTAAGTGAAGTTTTGTTGAATTGAAAAACATTTTCTGGGGCTTGTGGAGGCTTGACTTGAGGGTGGGTGGTTGGCTGGGTCAGCAATGGTCCGGAAACTGTCAAATTAATGTTCTTAATATTGTTATGCAAATGACTTTACAGGAGTAGAGGGTCCTAGTGGCCAGCAGGTGGCGCTAGAGCCCCAGCGCTCTGCTCACTGACCCCTGGACGTTTCAAATTTAGAGCAGGTGTAGGGCATACGTGAGGGAGAGGAGCTGGGTGCTGAGAACTCGCTTGGTGTCCGACTCGAAGCTCGGCTTCAGATCTAGCGGTGGATGGCTGAAGTTACACAGCCTCCACTCAGTGCCCCATTCGTGTCCTCCCCGCCCGAGAGCGCAAGGAAGACAGTCCGGGGACCCGAGTTCCCTGTTGGTCCAGGAATCACTGGTTCTCTGGCTTAACAGTGTCTGATCTAGGCGAGCTACCTTCGTCAGATTCCATTCTTTTTCCTCACGAATTTTCGTCGAAACCAGAGGGTGAAACATTTTTATGAACATTTTAAGGGACTGGAACTTGGATATTCTTGTGTTGTGGGGAAGGCCCCAGACAGAAGCCTTGGACCCACGGCAGTCCACGTTAAGAATTGAAGGTCAAACCCACGTGGATATTAAAGACAAAGCAGGCAATATGGAAGGCATTTGGCATTAACGACGGGTCTTCTCGCCTCTGTCGTGGCTGGGACAAAAACCCTCCGAATACTGCATCAGCTGCTTCTCCAGCAGAGGGGCAGTGTCCTGCCCACCTTGTAGCGAGGATGTGAGAGGCTTTGGAGCACCATTCGAGCATGGTGGCCCTGGCCGATGTCCCTGGCCCAGCCCCCATGCCCCAGACCTCGAATGGACCTGTGAGTTGATCTTTTCAGCCCAGAACTCCGAGTCCGAAGCAGACGTCGCCAACAAGAGGGCCGCGAGGTGAATGAGACTCTTGACTGGCTGGAAGACTGGTTAGCACCACGTCCCACGACCCCGACGTTGCCATCCACCCTAAGGTGTGCATTGGCCTAGGAGAAACTGGCCAACCCGCTTCCTTCTCCGTGCGGCTGGACAACATCAGCCAATCGGGACACCTGACCTTCAGCGGCAGATCCGGCCCGGTAGGGCCGCGCTTCCCCCTGAGAGGAGCCTGTGGCTCCCAACCCTGTTCCCCCGGCCTTCCCGGCCAGAGCACAGAGCGCTGCCAGAGCGCTGTCCTTGAACGGAAAGTAGGGGACAATGAAAAACAAAGTTAAACTTTGCCTCATTTGGCAAAAGTTTTCCAGGTGAAAGCTGGCTTTGAATGTTACACCGACCACTCTTAAGTTGTTATTTTTGCCGCGTTTTTGCTCTCCGTGTATTCCTTACCAATTTTCCAGTGCATCAGTGTATTTTGAAAGGTTTTAAAATCATTTCATCCAGCATTAAAGTTGCTTAGCTACACTGGCAGAAACTTAAGTGCATTTGTGAGCTCCTTAGAGGAAACCTGATACCTGACTTGGGAGATCTGGCTCCACTTCAATCTCTTCCAACCTCCTCAGCTCCTTCTCATACCCAATAATGTTGTGAACTGCACCCTTCTCACTCTCCCAGAGCTAAAGCCCAATTGTTTCCCAGTGTGTCCACTTACTACACAATGAGAATTCAGGCTGCTTTCTTTACACACAGCCCCTTCTTTAATTCCCTTCCTTGCTCTGGCAGGCAGTGGGGGTAGTTTATGTAACCACCCCTTTTCCTGGGTGTTCTCAATGTTTGAGAGCTTTTTTTCCTCACATCCATCTTTGGAAGTGGGGTAGAACATTGTAATTCCCCACTAGGTGGAGGACATGACATTATGAGGAATTCTTTTCTTTCCCATTCTAGTCTCTTCATAGAGCCTGGGAAAGAGGGGTGGTGTCAAGGCAGTGGTTAATAGCAATAGGGTAAAAATTCAGCACCTGGCTCCCCTTTTGCAAGACCTGATGGTGTCTAGCCCCAAATGTTTTGTCTTTCTTCCGAATGCGGAAGAACCAAGTCCTCAGCTGAGTCCCGGTTACCAATTCTGGGACAAAAGGAAAAGTTTCTCTTATCCCCTTGGAGTAGTAAGTGACTCAACTATCTTAGTCATAGTAGGTGTGATCTGGGGAATCGTTTAAATCTTCGGTAGTGACCCATGGGTGAAGATGGCACAGAAGAAGCAAAAGAAATAGTATCTTGTGATGAAGATGCAACGTTGCCCCACTCGCTTAACTGTCCTATTCCAGTACCTCGATATGTTTACGTTTTTATTGTTGGCCTCCTCCAGAGAAGCGGACGCTAGCTCCCCAAAAGCAGGGTCTTTTCTTTCCGATCTACAGCTGAATCCCGCCCCTAGCAACATGCCCCAAGCACAGAGGAGGTGCTCAGTGACTATTATTGGAATAAACGGATGCACGAGTACTCAAGCCACACTGCGGACCGCACCACAGCGGCCCGAGAAAGTGGCGCAACGACCTCCCAGGCAGCCTCTATGGGACCCACACGCGGGGGCCTCTGGGAAGTGTAGTCGGCCGCGGCCCGGGAGTTGCGGGAGTGAGCCTCCGCGTGCGCAAGCGCACTTCCGGCTCTGCCCCGCCGCTGCGGCCATTGTCCAGCCCCAGTGCGGCTAAGGCCGCTTTGGGTCGTCCCTCCGCACATCAGCATTGGAGAGGACTGACCCTGCAGCAGGTGCAGGAGGTGCTGGCCCGAGCCCTGGGTGGGCCCGAGGTCGTGAAATCCGGAGTCCCCAAGAGGCGGTAATTCCGACTGCGCGGGTCCAGGTGGCACCTCCCACGGGTTTGGCTTGTATCCGCCGGGCCGCGCCCACCATCCTGCGGGTGGGACTGGGCGTGGCCAGAGGACAGTGTACCGGACACGGCGAACCTTTAATTTGGGGGTGGGGGAACGGCAGGCCCAAGCGCTGTCCCCGCAGCTCCCTGTCCCTCTCCCCAGAGAACTGGCTGAGGGGCAGAGGTGGGCCCGGCGCGGCGGGGAGGGGTCGGCGGTTGCAGCTGGGTGAGTGAGCCCTGTCCTTTCTCCCCAGCTCCAGTCTGGGAGCCGACCCCGGCGAGGCAGGAATGGCCCCGAGGCCTCCGACGGCCGGGCCCCAGGTGAGCAGCGGGTTCCTCACTACCCCAGGGCGCCCCATCCAGCGAGGCCCCTGGGGCAGGTTTAGAGCGGTCATTGTTCTCCGCCTGAGCGACTCCCTTTGCTAGCTCGGTCGTCGCCTCGGAGCTTCCCTAGCCTTGAGAAACCCAAGATATCCAGAGCTGGGGGGAGCGGCTTTCCAGAAGGAGGGGACCAGATGCGGTTCTGCTGGAGGAGTTAAGAGTGAACGTGTTGGGAAGTGTCACCGTTGAGAGTCCCAAGTGCCAAGCCAATTCCTTGAATTCTTGTCAAGGAATGGAGAGGGTAGGGTGACAGGATAGAAAACTGTAGAGGAGGAAGTAACTGTTAGTGAGTGAAGGAGAGAGAACCCCCAGTTTCCGACCCAGAGGCCATAAAAAGACCTTAAGGAGCCAGAGAAGCTTGGTCAGGATTTGCCTAGGAAGAGGATGGAGATGGGCTTTCTTGGGCCCGGAGGAAGAAAAACAGAACAAGAAGGACCTGTCCCATTGCCTTTTGTTTTCTTTTCTGCTTTAACAAAGGTATAATAGTGCACAGCTCAGGCGCCCAGCCTTCAGCTTCATTAATTTTATGAAGCTGATTCCTGAACTCATTTATTCTTCTGAGGGAGGAGTCATTGTCTAGAAGCATCACAACTCTGAGGTTATCTCTTGATTTACATAGAGTATATCCATGAAAATATAACAAGGTTCAGATGGTATTTTAATATGCTCTCTTTAGAATTAAGGAAAAATCACAGATTCTAGTTGCTGAGTGTTTTTTAGACTATCAGGAACAATCCAGGAATGTCTCCCTGGCTCACTTGGTGGAGCATGTGACTCTTGCTCTCTGGAGTGTGAGTTAAAGCCCCACACTGGGTGTAGAGAGTACTTAAAAGTAGAATCTAAAAAAACAAAAACAATCCAGATAAAAATACTGACTAATAATGTCGTTTAAAAGCAGTTTACTGTAAATTAAACACAGTTTGTATAATGCCTTTATATCTTTTACTTGTTATATATTTTTGTTTTATAAGGGTGAGCGTTAAGGAGCAAGACAAGTAACACCCAAGACAGTTGTTTGGTTTGATGTGAGCCAGAGCAAATCACTGGTAATCAGTGCCTTTACATATAAAATGTTTCCTCAGCAGGCTGTGAGAATTAGAATCACTTGACACACTTAACATCTCATGAGGGTGGTGATCCAAGGAGGGAGAGGTGATAATCATTTCCAAAGGGGTTGCCTTTTTAGTGGTGAAAGTGGATTTGTGTTCCGAGCAGTGAATTTAGTCAGGACTGCTTTCAAAGTTTTGTTCCCAAATACTCTAGTTCAGTTATATTCTCATGGAATGGCCTGACAGTCCACTTGGGTTACCTAACCCAGGCTGCAGGTGATGACCGTGGATAAAGGACAGGACAACGACTCTGCAAAGGGGGATTTTTAG
This sequence comes from Cryptoprocta ferox, assembly GCA_028646485.1. NCBI lineage: Eukaryota > Metazoa > Chordata > Mammalia > Carnivora > Eupleridae > Cryptoprocta > Cryptoprocta ferox. Next base: position 39,734,441 of record CM053563.1, read on the forward strand.
CCAGAAATTTCCCTTTGGCAGAGGTTCCCTTTCTCTGAGCTTGGCCCTCCGGAAATGCAAGAGATGAGTAACTGAGTCCTGTGATTGCTTATCCTGGAAGTTAACTGAATGGGGGAAGCATCTTGCAGAAGTGTATAGTATGACAGGTGGTGTCAGGTGTTGTTTCAGAGGTCCAGAGGCTGCTGTGACTACAGAGAGGGGAGAGGAAATTCTGCCTGTGGGAAAGTCAGTGGAGATGTCACTTTTGACTAGGAGAAGAGTCTAACAAATGAAAATAAAGGGGTGGAGATAGAGCTGATTCACTTTGTGGGTCAGAGCATTGGGAGGCTTGAGATGAGGGGCACGTTCACGAAATCGTTGTCTTGTGTGACAGTGTGTGTGGGCTGCAGGCAATGGGTAGATGAGAATAGAAAGGAGTTGGGACTTTCTGCTTTTTGGCCTTCATAATCCATCCATTCATTCATCACTTTATTCAGTCAATAGCCATCGAACCCCTGTGATGTGCTAAGACATGGTTCTAAGTAGTTGGGATACATTAATGAACAAGATTTGTAATGATCTCTGTTTTCACGGGGCTTACATCCTAGAAGGAGGAGATAGAAAGATTCAGTAAGTAACTTTTATAATATCCTAGAAGGTGACAGTACCTTGAGGGAAAAAAGGTAGAGAAACGTAAGGGGGATTGAGTGTGGGAGAGGGTGGCTTGTGGTAAGGGTACAGCTTAAATAAGGTGGTCAGGGTAAGCCTTATCCTTATTGAGATGGTGACATCTGTACAGAAGGACGCAAGGGAGTTAATGATGCACAGGTCTAGGGAAGAGGGCTCTGGGCAGATGAGCAGCAGGATGTGTGTGTCTGGTGTGTTCAGAATGTTGGACATGGTTAATATAGCTTGAGTCACTATTCTTGAGCAGGAAACTAGGATTTCTTCTTATTTTTAAAGATTGCTGTGAATGATGAAGTGTAGGAACAAGAGTTTGAGAGTTGGAGCTCCTGTGGAGAGGTGGTTCGTGGGTGGGACCTTCCCCCCTGTGCTTTGCTAATACCTGAAGTGGCTCCAAAGTGGAGGGGAATGGGAGCAAAGGAGGGCTACCCCGAAAATCCTTAGGATATGTGGGATCATTAGTAGCTATGTCTGTGTAAACATTATGTATCTTTTTCTTCATTATATGTGCACTCCATTTTCAGTTTAGGAATAAAAAAAAAAAGGTGAAACTGCCAGAATAGTAAGAAATGGGGAAAGTTTTAGAAGAAAAAAGCTGCAAATGAAGACCAGGTTTCCCTTGAAGGGGAGGAAATAGAGAGGGACCAGGACCTGGTCTTCACTGAATCCAGCTCCCAAGAGCTCTGCGGTTAGATCATCAGGATGAACAGGCTCAGCCAAAGCTGGCTCTGGTCATCCAGACTCAGGCAGGACCCTCCTGGGCCCCCAGGGGCATCCAGGCCACTTTTTGAACCAGGTCAGGATGTTTGCAGTCAGGGATGTTCAGGCTGCCTCTGTCCAGAGGTCCCCTTCTCAGCCTTCTCCTGAGCTCACTGGAGCTGGGCTTTAAGTTCAGGCGAGACACTTCTTCCCCTGGGTAAGGTCAGGTGCCCCTCTTGTGCATTCCCACAGCTCTGGTACACAGCTGTCATAGTACTGTTTTTATGTCACATGGAGTTGTGTGTTTACCCATGCGTCTCGTACTAGGCTTTCAGCTCCTTTAGGGCAGGGCCATTTGGTTTCATCCCTTTCTCCAAAGTACATACTCTCTAAGTGAGTGTCACAGCAAACACTCATAACCACTTAACGCCAAGCAGTAATTTAGTGCTTTCTTCATTTTCTGCTCCTAACATAGAAAAACTTTTTTTTTCCAGTGACCCTAATTTTCTGGTAAAATAATTGCATGGAACAGTTTTAAGTTTCACTAAGCAGTTTTAAGAAATTTTGTCTTCAAGACAATTTTAGGATGTCAAAACCTGTTCTTCTAAGACCTATTTCAAAAATACGATTATTTTCCTGAGTTTTCTATGTCTCGTACTACTTTTATTAAAATATATCTTGGGGCGCCTGGGTGGCTCAATTGGTTAAGCTTCCGACTTCAGCTCAGGTCATGATCTCATGGTCTGTGAGTTTGAGCCCTGTCAGGTTCTGTGCTGAGAACTCAGCCTGGAGTCTGCTTCAGATTCTGTGTCTCCCTCTCTCTCTGCCCTTCCCCTGCTTGTGCTCTCTCTCTCTCTCTCTCTCTCTGTGTCACTTAAAAATAAATAAACATTAAAAAATTTTTTTAAAGACATCTTAAAGCATGTGAGCATACATAATAGACTTTTTTTTTAAGTTTTTATTTAAATTCTAGTTAACATATAGTGTAATACTGTTTTCATGAATAAAATTTAGTAATTTATCTCTTACAAATAATACCCAGTGGTCAACACGACAAATGCCCTCCTTAATATCATCACCCATTTAACCCAAACCCTCAGTTCTCTATTGTAAAGAATCTCTCTCCTTTTTTTAAGTTTATTTCTTTACTTAGAGAGAGAGAGAGAGAGAGAGAGAGTGAGTGCAAGCACATGAGTAGGGAAGGGACAGAGAGTCGGAGAAAGAATCCTAAGCAGGATCCATGCCATCAACTTGGAGCCCCAGGCAGGGCTCGAACCCACAAACCATGAGATCGTGACCTGAGCCAAAATCAAGAGCCAGATGCTCAACCAACCAAGCCACCCAGGTGCCTCTATCATAGAGTCTCTTATGTTTTGTTTCCCTCTCCTTTTTTTTCTTTCCCTTTCCATATGTTTGATGTATCTGTTTTGTTTCTTAAATTCCACGTATCAGTGAAATCTTATGGTATTTGTTTTTCTCTACCTGACTTACTTCAGTTAGAATAGTATACTCTAGCTCCATCCACGTCATTGCAGATGGCAAAATTTCATTCCTTTTGATGGCTGAGTAATTTCCTGTGTGGGTGTGTGTGTGTGTGTGGGTGTGGGTGTGCGCGCGTGCGTACTCGTGCACGTGTGTATGCCACATCTTTATCCATTCATCAGTTGATGGACATTTACACTCTTATCATAGCTTGGCTTTTTTTTTTTCTTTAATTTATTCTCAAGTTAGCTAATATACATGTAGTCTTGGCTTCAGGAGTAGATTCCAGTGATTCATCACTTAATAAAGAACATCCAGTGCTCATCCCTGCAGGTGCCCTCATCAATGCCCATCACCTTCCCTTCCCTTATGATCATCTGTTAAGTTTCCCAAATTCCACATATGAGTGAAATCATATGATATCTTTCTTTCTCTGACTTATTTCACTTAGCATGATACCTCCAGTTCTATCCATGTTGTTGCAAATGGCAAGATTCCATTCTTTTTCATCACCAAGTAGTATTCCAGGGTGTGTGTATGTATGTATGTAGGTACGTATATATGTATATACATTTTCTTAATCAGTTGATGGACATTTGGGCCCTTTCCATAATTTGGCTATTATTGATAGCGTTGCTATCAACATTGGCGTACATGTGCCCCTTCAAATCAGCATTCCTGTATCCTTTGGATAAATTCCTAGTAGTGCAATTGCTGGGGCATAGGGTAATTTTATTTTTTATTTTTTGAGGAACCTCCACAATGTTTCCCAGAGTGGCTGCACCAGTTCGCATTCCCACCAGCAGAGGGCTCCCCTTTCTCCACATCCTCACCAACATCTGTTGTTTCCTGGGTTGTTCATTTTAGCCACTCTGGTGTGAGGTTGTATCTCAGGGTGGTTTTGATTTGTATTTTCCTGATGATGAGCGATGTTGAGCATCTTTTCAGGTGTCTGTTAGCCATCTGGATGTCTTCTTTGGAAAAGTGTCTATTCATGTCTTTTGTCCATTTCTTCACTGGATTATTTGTTTTTTGGGTGTTGAGTTTGGTAAGTTCTTTATAGATTTTGGATAGTAACCCTTTATCCAATATTTCATTTGCAAATATCTTCTCCCATTCTGTCGGTTGCATTTTAGTTTTGTTGATTGGTTTCCTTTGCTGTGCAGAAGATTTTTATTTTGATGAGGTCCCAGTAGTTCATCTTTGGTTTTATTTCCCTTACCTTCAGAGACATGTCAGTTAAGAAGTTGCTGCAGCCGAGGTCAAAGAGGTTGCTGCCTGTTTTCTCCTGTAGAATTTTCATGCTTTTCTGCCTCACATTTAGGTCTTTGATCCATTTTGAGTTTATTTTTGTGTATGGGTGTAAGAAAGTGGTCCAGGTTCATTCTTCTTCATGTCGCTGTCTAGTTCGCCCAGCACCATTTGCTAAAGAGATTGTCTTTATTCCACTGGATACTCTTTCCTGCTTTGTTGAAGATGAGTTGGCCATATATTTGTGGGTCCATTTCTGGGTTCTGTATTCTCTTCCATTGGTCTCTGTGTCTGTTTTTGTGCCCATACCTTACTGTCTTGATGATTACAGCTTTGTAATACAGGCTAAAATCCGGGATTGTGATGCCTCCAGCTTTGGTTTTCTTTTTTCAACAATTACTTTGGCTATTTGTGTTCTTTTGTGCTTTCATACAAGTTTTAGGATTGTTTGTTCTAGCTCAGTGAAGAATGCTGGTGCTATTTTGATTGGGATTGCTTTGGATGTGTAGATTGATTTGGGTAGTAACCACGTTTTAAGAATATTCTTCCAATCCATGAGCATGGAATGTTTTTCCATTTCTTTTTGTCTTCTTCAGTTTCTTTCATAAGCTTTTTATAGTTTTCAGGATACAGATTTTTTACATCTTTGGTTAGGTTTATTCTTAAGTGTTTTATGGTTTTTGATGCAATTGTAAATGGGATTGATTCCCTGATATCTCTTTCTATTGCTTCATTATTGATGTATAGAAATGCGACCAATTTCTGTTCGTTGATTTTGTATCCTGAGACTTTGTTGAATTTCTGTATCTGCTCTAGCAGTTTTTTGGTGGTCTTTCAGGTTTTCCATGTAGAGTATCATGTCATCTGTGAAGAGCGAAAGTTTGACTTCTTTGCCAATTTGGATACCTTTCATATTTGTTTTGTTGTCTGATTGCTGAAGATAAGACTTCCAACACTATGTTAAACAGTGGTGAAGAGTGGACATCCCTGTCGTGTTCCTGATCTCAGGGGGAAACATCTCAGTTTTTCCCCACTGAAGATGATATTAGCTATGGGCCTTTCATATATGGCTTTTAAGATGTTAAGATGTGTTCCTTCTATCCTGACTTTCTTGAGGGTTTTTATTACGAAAAGATGCTGCAATTTGTCAAATGCATTTTCTGCATCTATTGAGAAGATCATATGGTTCTTATTCTTTTTTATTAATGTAGTATATCACATTGATTGATTTGTGAATATTAAACCAGCCCTGCAGCCCAGGAGTGAATCCCACTTGATCATGGTGAATAATTCTTTTAGTATACTGTTGAATTCAATCTGCTAGTATCTTGTTGAGAATTTTTGCATCATGTTCATCAGGGATATTGGCCTGTAATTTTCCTTTTTAGTGGGGTCTTTGTCTGGTTTTGGAATCACGGTAATGCTGGCTTCATAGAATGAGTCTGGAAACTTTCCTTCCATTTCTATTTTTTGGAACAGTTTGAGAAGAATAGATATTAACTCTGTTTTAGATAGTAGAATTCCCCTGGGAAGCCATCTGGCCCAGGACTCTTATTTGTTGGGAGATTTTTTTTTTTTTAACATTTATTTATTTTTGAGAGAGAGAGAGACAGATCATGAGCAGGGGAGGGGCAGAGAGAGAGGGACACACAGAATCGGAAACAGGCTCCAGGCTCTGAGCTGTCCGCAGAAAGCCCGATGCGGGGCTTGAACCCATGAACTGCGAGATCATCACCTGAGCCGAAGTCAGACGCGCAACCGACTGAGCCACCCAGGCGCCCCCAACACTTGTTTCTTGTGTTGTTGATTTTATGCATTCTGACAGGTGTGAAGTGGTATCTCATTGTGGTTTTGATTTGTATTTTTCCCTGATGATAATTGATATTGAGCATCTTCTCATGTGTCTGTTAGCCATCTGGACGTCTTCTTTAGAAAAGTGTCTATTCATGTCTTCTGCCCATTTTCTTAACTGGATTATTTGTTTTTTGGGTGTTGAATTTGCTAAGTTCTTTATGATTTTAGATATTAATCTTCTGTCAGATATATCATTTGCAGATATCTTCTCCCATTCCATAGGCTGCCTTTTAGTTTTGTTGATTGTTCCTTCCTTATGCAGAAGGTTTTTATCTTGATGAAGTCCCAGTAGTTCTTTTTTTTTTTTTTTTTTTTTTTGCTTTCGTTTCCCTTGCCTCCAGCATCGTATCTAGTAAGAAGTTGCTGCAACTGAGGTCAAAGAGGTTGCTGCTTGTGTTCTCCTATAGAATTTTGAGAGGTTTCCTCTCACATTTAGGTCTTTGATCCATTTTGAATGTACTTGTGTGTATGGTATAAGAAAGTGATCCAGGTTCATTCTTCTGCATGTTGCTGTCTAGCTTCTCAGCACCATTTGCTAAAGAGACTGTCTTTTTTTCCATTAGATACTCTTTGCTGCTTTGTCGAAGATGAGTTGACCATATAGTTGCAGGTCCATCTGGGATTTCTATTTTGTTCCATTGATCTGTGTCTGTTTTTGTGTCAGTACCATACTGTCTTGATGACTATAGCTTTGTAATATTGGTTGTAATATTGGTTGAATATTGAAGTTGAATTCCAATTGTAAAATTGGAATTATGATGCTCCAGCTTTTCTTTTCTTTTTCAGGATTGCTTTGGCAACTCGTGTTCTTTTGTGGTTCCATACAAGTTTTAGGATTGTTTCTTTTAGCTCTGTGAAAAATGATGGTGGTATTTTGATAGGGATTGCATTCATTGTGTAGATTGCTTTGGATAGTATAGACATTTTGACAGTGTTTGTTCTTCCATTCCATAAAAATGGAATGTTTTCCCATTTCTTTGTGTCCTCTTCAGTTTCTTTCATAATGTTCTGTAGTTTTGCCTCTTTAGATTTATTTCTAGGTATCTTACTGGTTTTGGTGCAGTTATAAATGGGATTGATTCCTTGATTTCTCTCTCTGCTGCTTCATTATTGGTGTATAGAAATGCGACTTTGCTGAATTCATGTATTAGTTTGCCCAATTTTTTGGTGAAGTCTTTCAGGTTTTCTACTTAGAGTATTGTGTCATCTGCAAATAGTTAGAGTTTGACTTCTTCCTTGCCGATTTGGACGCCTTTTATTTTTTTTTGTTGTTGTCTGATTGCTGAGACTAAGACTTCCAGTACTATGTTAAATAGTAATGGTGAGAGTGGACATAGCTGTCTTGTTCCTTAAAAGCTCTCATTTTTCCCCATTGAGGATGATATTAGCTGTGGGTCTTTCATATATGGCCTTTATGATTTGAGGTATGTTCCACCTATCCCTACTTTGTTGAGGGTTTTTATCAAAAATGGATGCTGTAGGTACACCTGGGTGGCTTAGTCAGCCAAGCATCTAACTCTCGGTTTCGGCTCAGGTCATGATCTCACGGTTTGTGGGTGTGAGTTCTATGTCAGGCTCCCTGCTGACAGCACAGAGCTTGCTTAGGATTCTCACTCTGACCCTACCCCACTCCCCAAAGTAAATAAACCTAAAAAAAAAAAAGAATGGATCTAGTATTTTGTCAAATGCATTTTCTGCATCTATTGAGAGGATAATATGGTTCTTATTCTTTCTTTTATTAATGTAATATATCACATTGATTGATTTGTGAATATTGAACCACCCTTGAAGCCCAGGAATAAATCCCACTTGATTGTGATGAATAATTTTTTTAATGTACTGTTGGATTCGATTTGCTGGTATCTTGTTGAGAATTTTTGCATCCATGTTCGTCAGGGATATTGGCCTGTAATTCTCCTTTCTAGTGGAGTCTTTTGTCTGTTTTTGGAATCAAGGTAATGCTGGCCTTGTAAAATGAGTTTGGAAGTTTCTATTTCTATTTCTTGAAACAGTTTAGGAAAAATAAGTGTTAATTCTTCTTTAAATGCCTGATAGAATTTCCCTGGGAAGCCACCTGGCCCTGTACTTTTGTTTGTTGGGAGATTTTTGATTACTGATTAAATTTCTTTGTTGTTATGGGTCTGTTCAAATGATCTATTTCTTCCTCTTTCAGTTCTGGTAGTTTGTATGTTTCTAGGAATTTGTCCATTTCTTCCAGATTGCCCAGTTTGTTGGCATATAATTTTTCCTAACATTCTTGTGTAATTGTTTGTTTTTCTCTGATATTGTTATGATCTCTACTCTTTCATTTGTGTTGGCTCCTTTCTCTTTTTGAGAAGTCTGGCTAGGGGGTTATCTTTTTTTTGGGGTGGGGGAGAAAGTGAGGAGTGGTCACATGAGTGGGGGAGGGACAGAGGGAGAAGGGAGAGAGAATCTTAAGCAGGCTCCATGCTCAGCATGGAGCCCTACATGGGGCTCAATCTTAAAACCGTGAAATCATGACCTGAGCCTAAATCAAGAGTTAGATGCTTAACTGACTCAGCCACCCAGGTGCCCCGAGTTTATCAATTTTATTAATTCTTTCAAGAAACAAACTCTTAGTTTCATTGATTTGTTCTGTTCTGATTGTTTCTATATCATTTATTTCTGCTCTAATATTTATTATTTCCCTTCCTCTGGCTTTAGGCTTTATTTGCTATTCCTTTTCTATCTCCTTTAAGTGAAAGGTTAAGTTGTGTATCTGAGATTTTTATTGGTTTTTGTATTGTTGCAATATATTTCTCTGTTAGGAATGCCTTTCCTGCATCCCAGTGGTTTTGAATTGTTGTGGTTTCATTTTCATTTGCTTCCATGTACTTTTTTACTGCTTTAATTTCCTGGTTAACCCACTCATTCTTTAACAGGATGTTTTTACCCTCCATGTATTTGTCCGTCTTTCCAAATTTTTTCTTGTGGTTGACTTCAAGTTTCATAGCATTGTGGTCTGAAAATATGCATGGTATGATCTCAGTCTTTTTATACTTGTTGAGGGCTGTTTTGTGTCCCAGTATGTGGTCTATTTTGGAGAATGTTCTGTGTGCACTTGAGAAGAATGTGTGTTTTGCTTTAGGATGAAATGTTATGAATATATCTGTTCAGTCCCATCCGGTTCAGTGTATCACTCAAAGCCATTGTTTCCTTGATGATTTTCAGTTTAGATACCCTGTCCATTGCTTTAAGTGGGGTGTTAAAACCACCTACTATTATTGTATTATTATCAATACATTGCTTTATGTTTGTTGTTAATTGATTTACGTATTTGGGTGCTTCCAAGTTGGGGGAATAAATATTTACAGTTGTTAGATCTTCTTAATTATGATGTAATGCTCTTTTTCATCTCTTATTACAGTCTTTGGTTTAAAATCAGTTTTGTCTGATAATAAGTATGGCTTTCTTTTGATTTCCATTAAAATGATAGATGGTTCTCCATCCTTATCTTTATGTAAACCTTCTACCTTTACGTCATCCTTTACTTTTTTTTTTTTAATGTTTATTTATTTGTGTGAGAGTCAGAGCATGAGTGGGAGAAGGGCAGAGAAAGAGGGAGACCCAGAATCCAAAGCAGTCTCCAGGCTCCAAGCCGTCAGCACATAGCCTGATGTGGGGCTCCAACCCATGAGCCCCAAGATCTTGACCTGAGATGAAGTCGGGCGCTTAACTGACTGAGCCACCCAGGTGCCCCTCATCCTATACTTTCAATCTGCAGGTGTCTTTAGGTCTGAAATGAATCTCATGTAGGCACCATATAGATGGGTCTGATTTTGCAGTCCATTCTGATACCCTGTGTCTTTTGATTGGAGCATTTAGTCCATTTACATTCAGAGTGATTATTGATAGATATTGCCTGTGTATTACCTATAAAATTGGTGTTTCTGGTGATTTTATCTGTTCCTTTCTAGTCTTTGTTGCTTTTGGTCCTTTTTTCCCCACTCGTAGAGTCCCCTTTAATATTTCTTGCAGGGGTGGTTTAGTGGTCATGAACTCCTTTAGTTTTTGTTTGGGAAACTCTTTATCTCTTCTTCTCTCTCTCTCTTTTCTTTTTTAAGTTTATTTCTTTTGAGAGAGAAAGACAGAGTGGGGGAGGGGCAGAGAGAGGGAGACAGAGAATCCCAAGCAGCCTCCATGCTGCCAGAGCAGAGCTTGACACGGGGCTTGAACTCATAAAACCACAAGATCATGACCTGAGCTGAAACCGAGAGTTGGATACTTAACTGAACCATCCAGGTGCCTCTCTCTTCTATTCTGAATGACAGTCTTGCTGGATAACGTGTTCATGGCTGCATATTTTCCCCATTCAGCACATTGAATATATCATGCCACTCCCTTCTGGCCCGGCATGTTTCTGTGGACAGATCTGCTGCAAACCTGATCTGTCTTCCCTTGTACATTAAGTCCTTTTTACCCTTGCTGCTTTCAGGAGTCTCTCCTTATCTTTCCTTCTCTGTGTATTTTGTGAAATTGATTGTGATATGTCTTGGTGATGGCTGACTTTTGTTGAATTTAATGGGAATTTTCTGCGCTTCTTGGATTTTAATGTCTGTTTTCTTCCCCAGGTTAGGGAAGTTTTCAGCTATAATTTGCTCAAATAAACCTTCTACCCCTTTTTCTCTCGCTTCATCCTGGGAGTTCTGTAATACAAAGGTTATTACACTTTAAGGAGTTGCTGAGTTCCCGAAGTCTGCATTTTGACCCAATAACTTTCTTTCCCACTTCTTTTCAGCTTCATTATTTTCCATAGTTTTATCTTCTGTATCACTGATTCCTTTCTCTACTTCATCCATATTCATTGTCATGGCATCTATTTGAGCTTGCATCTTTGTTATAGCAGTTTTTAATTTCATCCTGACTAGTTTTTAGTTCTTTTATCTCTGCAGTTGAGGATTCTCTAGTGTCTTCTATGCTTTTTTCATGCCCAGCTAGTACCCTTATAAGTGTTGTTTTAAATTCTAGTTCAGACATGTTACTTATATCTGTATTGATTAAATCCCTGACCATTATTTCTACCTGTTTTTTCTTTTGAGTGAACTCCTGTCTTCTCCATTGTCCAGGTCAAAAAACAACAAAACAAAACAAAAAAGGAAGCTAGATCCTAGGTGTGGTTTGGTCTCCTTGTTAAAAGGAACTAGATTTAAAAAGGTAATAAAACATTAAATTAAAAATTTATTTTAATATTAAAAATTGCTTTTTCTGTATCCCAAGGGGAGTAGGAAACATTTCCCCTAGAGCTGAAGCTTTGTAACACTCTATGATCAGTAAACTTGGTGCATGTGAGAGTTTGTGCTTGTCTTCTGGAGGTGCAGGCTGCTGCACTGATGAGACCAACTTGCACTAGTGAAGATGCACCTGCATGCCACAGGGGGATAGGACTTGGTGTAAGTGACTCTGGCCTCCCCTTGGTGGTGCCGTTTTGCTCACTGAAGTTGGTCATTGCTGATGGGTGGGGTGAAAATTGCATCATCACCTGGCTCCCTTTCCCCCCAGCAGGGAGCTTATGCTCACCACTCTTCAGGAAGCCCTCACAGGAGAGCAAGCAATCACCTCTTGTGTCCCTGGCTTCCACCAGATCCCCAACTTTACCCTGCCTGTATCTGAGCTGTCCACCTGGCAGGCCACAGCACTCCTATGTTTTATCTCAGGTGCACTGGCTGGGTTTCAAAACTCCACATTTTACAGATTGTACAGGGGGTACCCATGCTGATCCTTTAAGGGAGGGTCTTGCTCTACAAGACTGTGGCTAGTGCCAGCTTGTCGCAGAAATGGGTTGTGCACAGCAGTTCATTATTTATAGTAAAGCACAGCAGAGGGGCGCCTGGGTGGCTTAGTTGGTTGAGCATCCGACTCTTGATTTCAGCTCAGGTCATGATCTCCTACTTTGTGAGTTCGAGCCCCACGTTGAGCTCCTCACACTGACAGTGTGGGGCCTGCTTGGGATTCTCTCTTCTCTCTTTCTGCCCTTCCTACACACACTATCTCTTTCAAAATAAATAAATAAACTTAAAAAAAAAAAAAGAGCATGGCAGAAAGCCGGTACTAAGGCTTGCTGCCCTCAGCTAGTGTCCCTTTCCTATGTTAGTGAATGGGCCAGCTCAGTGGCACCCGGTGGGTCTTTTGCCCCCAGAGAGACTGTGCCACCTCTCCCAAATGCAGCAGCATAACTGCTTCTCCCTATGTGACCCAGGGAATCTTCAGACCGTGCTGCCCGCTCTGTCTCTGCCCTCCTTCCCCACCAGACCACCATTAAGCCTGCCAAGTGAGATTCTGGTGATGGTGCAGACCTCTGAAACTTCAGACTCTGCACTCCAACTTGTGGTATTGAGCCCCTCTCCTTTTCCGAGGCAGTGTTTTGGGGAAAGAGTTTTTTTTTGTACAGTTCCCCACATGCACTTTCACTCTTTCTCTCTGTCTTTTACTGTCTCTCCTGCTCCTCTCTCTGCGATGAGGGTTCCCTCCCCATCGCAGCACCTAGAGCTCTTTTCCTCCCCAGATCAACTCTTTGCAGTTCCTACTTTCCACGATGTGGTGTTTTGTTTTTCAGCTCTAGTTGTGCATTTTTACTCTCTCAGTCCTCAGATTGATTTCTTGATTTCAGCTCAGGTCATGGGTGTTCGGATGGGTGTTCAAAATGATTTGATATATTTTTTTAAAGTTTATTTATTTATTTTGAGAAGAGAGGGAGTGGGGGAGGGGCAGAGAGAAAGAGAGAATCCCAAGCAGGCTCCATGCTGTCAGCGCAGAGCCTGGTGCGGGGCTCAATCTCACGAACTGTGAGATCATGACATGAACCGAAATCCAGGGTTGGACACTTGACTGACTGAGCCACCCAGGCCCCCCACAAATGATTTGATATTTATCTAGCTCTGTTCGAGGGATGAGGCAAAGCTAGGGTCTCCCTACTCCTATGCCATCTTGACGCCTCCCTACCATAGACTTTTTAATAGAAAACTTCATTTGTGATCCTTCTTTAGCACCTGTGTATTTCTTGTAATGATTTCCTTCTTTTCTCCTTAATGCATGTTTTTTCCCTTAAACATTTTCAAGGAAAACATTTTAAATTTCATATACAGTAAAACCTTGGTTTGTGAGCGTAATTTGTTCCAGAAACATGCTTGTAATTCAAAGCACTTGTATATCAAAGCAAATTTCCTCATGAGAAATAATGGAAACTCAGATGATTTGTTCCACAACCCAAAAATACTCATATAGAAATGATTACAATACTGTTATATAATACAAAATAATAAAGAAAAAGAAATTAATCTACACTTATCTTTGAAAACCTTTGTTTCTGGTGTGAGGGAGACAAGAAAGTTCATCACCTTTAACAAGGAACCTATCCAATGACACTTGGCTTTTGCCTCCTTTTGAGGATTTCGTGGAAATGTGACATTGCGTTGACAATCACCCACAATCCTGCAGACAGAGAGAGAAGAACCATTGGCTTAGTTGTGATCATGCATCACCTACTATTATTGCAAGACATCACTCCTTTATCAAGTTAAAATTTATTAGAAATGTTTGCTCATCTTGCGGAACACTCGCATAACAAGTTACTTGCAATCCAAGGTTTTAGTGTAATTTTTTTTTTTTCAGAGAGAGAGAGAGAGAAAGCACATGAGTGGGGAAGAAGGGCAGAGGGAAAGAGAATCTTAAGCAGACTCCATGCTCAACCTGTAGCCCGACTCAGGGCTCAGTCCCATGACCCTGGAATCATAACGTGAGCCAAAGTCGAGAGTCAGATGCTCGATCGACTGAGCCACCCAGGCGCCCCTAAATTTCATATAATTTTTATGAAGAGTTTTCTTTTGTTTTATTTACTTACTTAGTTTTTTTAGAGAGTGTGAGTGCATGAGTGGTGGGAGAAGCAGGGGGAAGGGAGAGAATCTTAAGCAGGATCCCTGCCCAGCAAGATCCATGCCTGGTACGACCCTGAGATCACGACCAAAGCTGAAATCAGGAGTCAGACCAACTGAGCCACCTAGGTGACCCCTTTTGTTCTTTTTAAATTCACTTTTTTTTTTTTTTTTAATTTGAAAGAGAACGAATTGGGTAGAGGGGCAGGGGGAGAGAGAGAGAATCTTAAGCAGGCTCTACCCTCTCAGTGAGGAGCCTGACTCTGGGCTCCTTCCCATGACCCTGAGGTCATGACCTGAGCCAAAGTCAAGAGTCAGATCCTTAAGGGACTGAGGCACTCAGATGATCCTAAAAATCACTTTCAATGGCTGTTTTATATTGATTTTCATAGCATAATAATTTTTAAAACCATTTTCTCAGCATTAGGTTGTTTGTAAAATTTTTACAATTACAAATAATACTGGGATAAAATTCTTTTGGTTACGGTAGATAATTTTTTTTGAAAATACAGTTTAAAAAAATTATTTGCAGGGTGCCTAGGTGGCTCAGTTTCTAGACTCTAGATTTCATCTCAGGTCATTATCTAACGATTCGTGAGTTGGAGCCCTGAGTCAGCCTACACATTGTCAGTGCAGAGCCTACTCGGGATTCTCTCTCTCTCTCTCTCTCTCTCTCTCTCTCTCTCTCTCTCTCTCTCCCCCTCCCCCTCTCTGTGCCCCTCCCTTGCATGCATGCTCTCTCTCTCTCTCAAAGTGAATAAACTTAAAAATTTTTTTAAAATTATTTGCATCTATTTTTTTAAAGAAAAGCTTAAAAAAAGGATTTTTTTAATTATTTATTTTTGACAGAGCATAAATGGGGGAGTGGCAGTGAAGAGGGAGACAGAGGATATATAATGGGCTCTGCTTTAAGTGCGGAGAGCCCAATGCTCAACGCAGAGCTCAAAACCACAAACTGTGAGATCATGACCTGACTGGAAGTCAGATGCTTTACCGACTGAGCCACCCAGGTGCCCCTGCATCTGTATTCTTAAGTGAAATAGCCCTCAGAGTGAGAAAGATCTACAGGTTTTGGTGGCATGTTTATCCTGAACTTGTAGAAGCATTCAGATTGCCCATTATCTTTTTCTGCTTTTTGAAAGAATTTACTTATAAAACATTTAGATCTAGGATTTTTAATAGAAGTGTTAATTGGGAACAGTTTGATTAAGGTTTTTACTTTTTTGTGTCAACATTGGTGATTTAAAATTTAAAAATTATTCACTTCATTAAGATTTTCACATCTCCTATAATATTTTATGGGTTTGTTTGTTCCCTTTAAAGTAACTTACTTTATTATTGTTTCTTTTTGTTTTGAGATTTTATTTTTAAGTAACCTCTACACCCAGTGTGGGGCTGGAACTCACAACCCTGAGATCAAGAGTCACACGCTCCACTGACTGAGCTGGCCAGGTGCCCCAGTTGTTTCTTTTATGTACTAGATTTCTCAAAGTTTTTCTGGTTGGCTGGTATTTAAGAGGAACCAGCTTTTGGATTTGACTCTTAATGCCATCATTTTTCTGTTTGCCCCTGCTTTTTGTTTTCCAAGAATTTAATTTGCCTGATTTTTTTGAAGCCTCAAAATCTCCTCGTTTTCCTTACGAATGACCCAGACTCTGTATTCGTTCACTCAGCAGTGGAATACCTACTCTGTGCCAGGCAGTGGTTCTTAACTAGCGTCACACTTCATAACCTGTCAGGGGAAGGTACCTGCTTCCTTTGGGGTAGCAGTAGGGCTTGAGTGAGGAAAGTTAGTGAAAAGGTGCATATAAATGACCCGAGCTCAGTACCTGGCCTGTGGTGAATGTTCACTGAATGTTAGCTATTGCTCTTTTATAATGAATCACTTGAGTTTTTAAAAATTGTTTAGCAGGGCTATCCATGCATGGGTAGGTTTTCTTAATTGCTCCCATGATTCTGGGCAATTCCAACATGCTTGGTTTTAGACATACTGAAATGAGAAGGAGTTTGAGAAAATGTTGAGGGAGAAAAATGTGAATAAACAGCTACAGTACTAGGGGCACCTGGCTGGTTCAGTCAGTAGAGCATGTGGGTTGTGATCTTGGGGTCCTGAGTCCACGCCCTACATTGGGGGTAGAGATTACTTAATAAAAAATACTCCCCCGCCCAAAAGCATATTTACTTAAAAAACATCAACACAGCTACAGTTCTAAAATGGAGATGTGGACCAAATGCTGAATGGGGAGACAGGGAGCTTTTCCAGAAGAGCTTCATGTAGAAAGGGACCACTGAACTGGTTCTAGAAAGGTGAGTGGGAATTTTTCCTATAGAGTTTAGGGAAGAAAGTATCTGGTGGTCAGAATAAGAAGTGCAAAGTCAAGGAGACTCAAAAGAAAATGATGTAATAAGGGCAAAGAGTCCATGTAGTAGAAGCATGGGGTGTATGGCAGGAGGCAAAATTTGAGAGTAAGATGTAGGCCTGTATCCCTGTAACTTCCCTCTTAGAACTACTCCTGCTGTGTCCCAAAGATTTTGGACCATTGTGTTTTCATTTTCATTTGTCTCCATGCATTTCTTTATTTCCTCTTTGATTTCTTGGTTTTGGTTGAGTGATTGTTTAGCAGCATGTTATTTAACCTCCATATGTTTGTGTTTCTTCCAGATTTTTTCTTGTGGTTGATTTCTAGTTTCATAACATTGAGGTTAAAAACAATACATGATATGCCTTCATTCTTTTTGAATTTGTTCAGACTTGTTTTGTGGCCTAACATATGATCTGTCCTGGAGAATATTCCGCATACACTTGAAAAGAATGTGTATTCTGCTGTTTCAGGATGGAATGTTCTGAATATATCTGTTACATCCATCTGGTCCAATGTGTCCTTCAAAGCCACTGTTTCCTTGTTGATTTTCTGTTTGATCTATCTATTGATGTAAGGGGGAGTGCTAAAGTCCCCTACTATGACTATATTACTCCTGATTACTTCCTTTATGTTTGTTTGAGCTGCTTTATGTATTTGGGTGCTTTCTTTCATGTTGGGTGCATGGATATTTGTAATTGTTATATCTTTTTGTTGGATTATCTCCTTTATGATTATGTCGTGTCCTTCTTTGTTTCTTGTTGCAGACTTTGTTTTAAAGTCTGTTTTGTCCAATATAAACATTGCTACCTCAGCTTTCTTTGCACACCTGTTGGCATGGTAAATGCTTTTCCATCTCTTTGCTTTCAATCTGCATGTCTTTATGTCTGAAATAAGTCTCTTGAGCATATAGACGGGTCTTGCTTTTTATCCATGCTGTCACCCTATATCTTTTGATTGAATCATTTAGTCCATTTACATTCAAAGTAATTATCAATAGGTATGTACTTATTGCCATTTTGTCCCTTATTTTATGGTTGTTTTTGTAGTTCTTCTCTGTTCCTTTCTTCTCTTCTCTCACAGTTTGTTGGCTTTCCTTTAGTGATATACTTGGATTCCTTTATTTTTTGCGTATCTATTACTGGTTTTTGATTTGTGGTTACCCTTAAGTTTGTATTAAAATCTTATGCACGTAACAGTCTATATTAAGTTAATAGTCGCCAAAGTTTGAACCCATTCTTTACTCTTCTGCCCCCAACACTTTAGGTATATGGTGGCATACTTTACATTCTTTTATTTTGTGACTCCCTTGACTCATTTTTTTGAAGTTTATTTATTTATTTTTGAGGGAGAAAAAGAGAGTGGGTAAGCGCAAAGTGGGGGAGGGGCAGAGAGAGAGAGGGAGACACAGAATCCGAAGCAGGCTCTAGGCTCTGAGTTCGTGAGTGCAGAGCTGAATGCAGGGCTCGAACCCTTGAACCGTGAGATCATGACCTGAGCCAAAGTTGGACACTTAACCGACTGAGCCACCCAGGCACTCCTCCCTTGACTCATTTTTAGACATACACTAATTTTTACTGCTTTTGGGGTTCCTACTTTTCTTACTTCTACTTAGGGTACTTCCTTCCCACTCAAAGAGTCCCCTTTAACATTTTTATAGGAATGGTTTAGTGGTCATGAATTCCTTTAACTTTTCTTTCTCTGGGAAACCCGTTACCTCTCCTATTCTGAATGATAGCCTTGCTGGATAGAGCTTTCTAGGCTGCAGATTTTTTTTTCTTTTAGCACTTTGAATATATCACGCTAGTCCCTTCTGGCTTGGAAAGATTCTGCTGAAAAATCAGATGATAGCCTTATGGGGTTTCTCTTGTATGTAACTGTTATCTTTTCTTGTGCTGCTTTTAAAATTCTCTCCTCATCACTACTTTTTGCAATTTTACTTATTTATTTATTAAAGTTTATTTATTTATTTTGAGAGAGAGAGCAGTGTGCACACAAAAGCGGAGAGGGGGGTGGGAAAGAATCCCAAGTGGACCCTGCACTGATAGTGCAGAGCCTCACGCTGGGCTGGAACTCGCAAACCGTGAGATCATGACCTGAACTGAAATCAAGAGTCAGATGCTTAACTGACTGAGTTGCCCAGGCAGCCACCCCTGCCATTTTAATTACTATGTGTCTTGTTGTAGACTTTCTTGGGTTGATTTTGTTGGGGACCCTCTGTGCCTCGTGGATCTGGATTTCTGTTTCCTTTCTCAGATTTGGGAAGTTTTTGGTTGTGATTTATTCAAAAAAATTTTATGCTCCTTTTTCTCTCCCTTCCCCTTCTGGGATTTCTGTAATGTGAATGTTATTACGGTTGATGGTGTTGCTGAGGTCCCTAAGTTTATTTTTATTTGTTACTATTTTTTTCTTGTTCCTGTTCAGCTTGATTGCTTTTCATTACTGTTCTCCAGGTTGCTGATCCATTCTTCTGCTTTCACTATTCTGCTCTTTATTCTATCTAGTGTATTTTTAATTCTGTTATTTGAGTCATCGTCTCTGCTTGGTTCTTTTTTATGGTTTCTCTTTGTTAAGGGTTTCATTGAGGTTCTCCATTGTTTTCTCAAGTCCAGTGAGCATCTTTATGACCATTACTTAAAATTCTCTGTCAGGCATATTCCTTATCTCCGTTTCATTCAGGTCTCTTGCTGTGATTTTGTCCTGTTCTTTCATTTGGGACACATTTCTCTGTCTCCTCATTTTGTCTAATTCTCTGTGACTGTTTCAGTGTTAGGAAAGTCAGCTATGTCTTCCACTCTTTTATTCATTTTCTATTTTTATCTTTTTAATTTTTTAAAGTATTTATTTGTGTGTGAGAGAGAGAGAAAACAGTGCAAGCAGAGGAGGGGAAAGAGAGGGAAACATAATATCTGAAGCAGGCTCCAAGCTCTGAGCTGTCAGCACAGAGCCCGACATGGGGCTCAAACTCAAGAACTGTGAGATCATGACCTGAGCCGAAGTCGTATGCTTAACCGACTGAGCCACCAGGCGCCCCTCTCTTCTACTCTTGAAAGTAGTGGACTTATGAAGAAGTTCTTTAGTGCCCTGCAATGCATATCCCTTGTTCACCAGAACTTGGCACTTTAGGGGTGTCTCCTATGTGTGTTGTATGTGCCCCACTGTTGTGTCTAAGCCTTGTTTACCTTCAGTCCAGTTGTCTGCAATGGCTTTCTTTGCCTGTTGTGGGAGGAGTTTAGTCTCTCTGTTGTTAGTGGGCCAGTCTGGGGCTGTCGTGAGCTTGAGTTGAGTCACACTAGGCATTTGCCAGAGCTTCAGTAGCACCGAACTGCAGGGCGCTCCCCTGGTGTTGTGGTGGTGTTCCTTGAGAAGCTTTTGTTGATGGGCGGGGCCTGCAGTCAGACCCATTGTCGGCCCCCAGCCCACTGCTGGGGCCACAGTTGGGACTGGTGTGTGTGGTTATTTTCCTCTCTCTCTGGGGCATGTGTTACTTTGGAGTGGTGCTGGCCCCTGTCAGGGCTGCTTGCACACTGCCAGGCTTGTGGCACTGCTTTGGGTGTATGCAGGCTGGGGAGTCGGAGAGGGAAGTGGTGCCCTCCAGCTCTTTTTTGTTCTTGGAGAATTCCCCCAAAGATCCCTGCCCTTCCAGCACATGCCCTGAGATTAGTAAATAAATCTCCTGAGCCTATACCCCAGGTGTTTTCCAAACTGCTACTTCTATGGTGTATCTCAGTGGGGCTGTTTGTGGTGCTCTCTCTTTTTAGGGCAGGAACTCAGATTCGTGTCGCCCTGCCTGGCTCTTCCAGAGCCGAACCCACTGATTTTTAGTTCCGCGTGCTAAGCCCCCACTTGTTGTAGGAACTCTCAAAGTTAGGCCCTTCTGGCTTTCAAAGCCAAATGTTACAGGGATTCATTTTCCCAGTGATAGCCCTATGTGCCTGGGGTCCCTCAGGAGGAGCTGTGCCTCTCTCCATGCCCACATTGTCCCTCCCTCCTGTATACTGTCCCAAAGATCGGTTTGGCCCCTCACCAGTCTTTGCCCTTCCTACTCTTCTCTACATTTTGCTGTGGAGAGGCTATTCTACCAGTCTTCAGGTCATTTTCTGGGTTACTTACACTGATGTGGATGTTATCTAGGTATATCCACAGGATGAGGCAAGCCTAAGATCCTCGTATTCCACCATCTTCCCCCGAGAGAAAAAGGTGATTCAATAGGAGAATGGCTGAGGTGGAGATCTAGGACAATCTAGAGCAACACTGTCCAAAAGGTACACAAACTACATATTTAACTTAAAGCCTTTTGTTAGCCACAAGGTAGAAAGAAATAGGTGAAATTAATTTTAGTAATACATATTATTTAACCCAATATAACTGAAATATTTCTATATGAATCAATATTTTAAAATTATTAATGAGGCATTTTATTTATTTCTTTATTTTGGTGCTAAATCTTTGAAATCCGTTGTGTGTTTTATACTTGCCACACGTCCCAGTTTGAAATTTACACATTGCAAGTGTCAGTAGTGCACCTGTTTCCGGTGGCTACTATAGTAGACAGCATAGATCTAAAAAGTTACTGCCTGGCTTAATGGCATCATTGGCAGGGGAGGATTTGAGCAAGATTTGATAAATGAAGGGGAGGGAGTATATATTTTTGAGGCTCTTGGGGATTCCAGGGCATAAAGGAAAGATGAAGAATCAAGGATGAGGTCCAGGTTTTCAGTTAGGATGCAATAGATGATGCCCATAGCCTAAAGTAGGTCATCTGTGTGTGTGTAAAGGCTAACAGTAAATAGTTCTCTCCGGGCTCAATTGTTAGATACGCTGTTAACCCAGTTTACCAAACTATTATTGGTTTGATATCAGAGAGCACTGAGTACTTGAGTGAAAACCTCACACCCTGTCTTAGCAAATGTAATGTGTTCTAATTGGACAAACTAACTTTGGTCTTAGAGTAGTTTTTATAAATTTCATTGTTTTTACTTATTAGCCGCTGTTCTCTGGTTTTCAGCTTTGCAAAGTTTCTAAGTCACAAAGTTTCTAAGTTTCCTGAGTTAGAATTTGAGCAGATTTCTCCTCCAGAGTTGGCACATGTTAGAGTTGGAGGGTGTATCTGTATTTGCAAGTGTTGTCCTGTACAGCTGGAAGTGACCTTTCACCTTTGTGCTCCTATAATTCCCGTGTCTTCAGTTCAGGGAACCCGTGTTACAGATAAGAAGATTGGGCCAGGAGGGCTCTGATTTACCCAAGGGATATTATACATTATTAGGGCCACTTTTTACAGGCCCAGGAAATTGAATCTTCTCAAGTTAGTATATGCTGTTCCTAGTTCCTTGGACCTTTTTTTATGTCAACATGGGGAAGATGAAATACTTGATACTTCATGATAACCTTGTTAATTTTTAAAAGGGGTTGCTAATGAGGTCCAGTTATATCTGGAAGAAGAGTAAAGGCTGTAGAGTTGATCTGGCTTGGAGTGGATCACTCACACCAGGGGTCTCAGTACATTTTACGTATTTAATTTTGCGAACTCTTGGTCTTATGTACCAAACTGGTTCTGGTCTCAAGATTCAAAGGTGCCTGAGACAAGATCTTGACCCTTTAGGAGCACAGTGAATAATAGGTAACAGATATTATGAGTGGGCTGGAGAGCGGCCCCGGGAGGGGGGCCGTGGGGAGTGTGAGGGCACTTGACCTAGACCTGGGGGTAGGAATGGGGCACTAGAGGAGGGAGCTTTACTGAGCTTTGGTGAGAGAATAAACATTAGCTAAGCAGAGGAGGGAAGGCCAAGCGTTTTTGCAGAGGCAGAAGAGGGCGTGAGTTCCGAGGAGCTGTGATTCTTCTGCAGGCTGGATTATGGCATCTGCAGGATGGAGAGGCCAGAGCTGAGGCTGTGGCAGTAAGGTGGGGACCAGGTTATGAAGGACTCTGAAAGTCACACGAAGGAATCTAATTTTTGATCTCAAGAAAAGCATATATTAAATATTTATAACACACCCATTATGTGCCAGGCCTGTTCTAGGCAGTGGAGAGTTAGACATAAAGAAAATAGATCCTGCTCTTCTGGGGTCTACAGTTGTGCTGTGCAATACAGACTGTAAGCAAATTTAAAATATATGTCAGATGGTAAGGACTATGAACAAGAGAAGAAGCCAGAGTAACAGTGACGGGTGGGGGTGCTAGTTTATGCAGGGTGGTCAGGGAAGGTTGCTTTCATGAGGTGACATTTGAACAACAGCTGACACCAGTGAGTGGGGAGCCACATGCATATCTGCAGGAGGAGGCTTCCAGGTTAGGGGAGCAGTCAGAGCACAGGCTGCCAAGCAGAAACATGCTCAGTGTGCTCCAGGAATCTGAAGGAGGGCAGGGTGAACGAAGCAGGGAGAGTACCAGGTGAGGGATGAGGTTCAAGATGAAGTCAGGGAGATAGTGGGGGGCCAGACTGTGGGGGGCCCTGTAGTCCACTGTAAAGACTTTCTGTTTTACTTGGAATGAATTGAGATCCTGTTGGGGATTTTTATGCAAAGGAGTGACTTGATCTAGCAGTTTTTTAACAAGATGACTCTGGTTGATGTATGGAAAACAGACTTGGGAGCAGGGCATGAGTGGAAAAGGAGAGAGATAAGTAAGGAGGTTGTAGCAGTGGTCCAGGTAAGAGGTGGTGGCAGCCTGGTTTGTAACTTGATTTGTAACTTGATCAAAGGTTTGTGTTTGAGAAAACTGACTCTGACAGTGGGTAGGAAAGAGTTGGTGGGACCAAGAGTAGAACAGAAGTCAATTGTCCTGTCGTGGCAAGAAATGACATTTGTTGGACTTGGTCTAGACATTTGTTTACTGGTCAGCACATTCTTTACCATTAGTGCAGTCTGTTTGGGGAAGCAGAAAAAAATCAAGAGGCCGCATATTAAATATGGGGGTGGGGGAGCACCTGGGTGGCTCAGTCAGTTAAGTGTCTGACTGTTCATCTCCACTCAGGTCATGATCTCATGGTTTGTGAGTTCGAGCCCTACATTGGGCTCTGTCCTGATGGCAGGGAGCCTGCTTGGGATACTATCTCTCCCTCGTTCTCTGCCCCTCCCCAACTCATGCATGTGTGCTCGCTCTCTCTCAAAATAAATAAACTTAAAGAAAGAAAAAGAAAAGGAAAAGAGGGGAAGGGAGGGACCTGGGACTCCCGGCTGGCTCAGTCAGAAAAGCATGTGACTCTTGATCTTGGGGTCATGAGTTTGAGCCCCACATTGGGTGTAGAGATTAATTAATTAATTGATTAATTGTAAATAAATAAGGGGACCAGTTAAGCAGAGGAATCCAGGTTGGCTGATAACCATCTGTTACTAACCAGACCATGCTGTATGTTTACAGGAGAGTAGGCAGTGGCAAGAAGGTGTTACCTCTCACAACCTAACTTAAAATTAGGTTGCCTTGCCTTGATCCACCTGCTTTTTCCTTGCTGGCAATGCCCATCCCAAGCCCAGCATTTCCTTTCAAGCGTGGTAATCCCTGGATTGGATTCCCACTTCCCTCTCCTCTCCAAATGGTACTTAACACCTCTTCAGGCCCAGTACATGGCCAGCCTTGAAGCTTCTCTCCCTTTCTCAGGTTTTCCTGCTCTGAATGCCAGTGGTTATCTCCCTATGTATCGTCTCATATTGTGCTCTAATAAATAGCACATTTTAAAATAAACTGGAATGTATTCAAGGACTGCAGTGTTTTTCGTTTGCATTTTTTTTTTTTCTGCCACAGTGCATCTGGTAAAGCCAGGTGCCTAGTAAATATCGAGTGTCATCTTACCTGGCCCATTCACATCCCTAATCTCAGAAAAGTGTCCCGCATTTCAGCACTTCCTTGTTCCTGTGGACCCAGCTGCAGTGTTGAGCAGGAATACAATACAGAGGAGCCAGCGGTATGTGTGGATGTGATCATATTCCTCACTCAGTAGAAGGGGCCACTCTTATCTTCTCTAAAATTCAAATCTCTGTCAGGAAACCAGTGTTTAGTATGAATCAGGCACTTGCTGGATACTGGTGTTTTCAAGTTAAAAAAAAAAAGAGTCTCTGTCCTCATAATGCCCTTGATCTAACTAGGAAAATAAGTATTAAATGGATTATTAGGTTTATTTGAATAATTGTGGATGTACAAAATGCTTAAAGACATAATATGAGGATTGGCCCTCCAGTAGGGGATCGGCAAGACTTCACTGAAGATCTGTTAACCAGCACCTGAAAAATGAAACAGAATTAGCAAGGGAAAGATAGGTGGGAAGGTGGGGAGAGAATGATACCCTCCAGGAAATTGAAAGAACTCCAGTTCAGCTGTAGCTAGGCACATGGCGAGGACACAGAATAAGGCTGAAACTTCGTTTGCTGCTGTAATGAACTCAGCTCTGCTTTCAATGTCTTTTCACACTCATTATCTTTACCATAGACTTTTTTGAAGTTGGACCGGGGCATGGTGACATGGTTTAACAAGGCCTAGTAAGAAAGACTATAATCAGCCCATGAGTATCGGAACTGATTGAGGGGCATGGGGGATCTCAGCCAGCCTAGGTCCAGTGAGGTAGTGAGGAAGAATGATTGGACAGGAGAAGCAGGAAAAGACCTTTGACCCAGAAATTCCAATTCTTACTAGCTATATTTACACAAAGGAGTTATGGCAGTGATGTTTGTAGTAGCAAAATATTGAAAATAATCCAAATGTCTACTAACAGGGACTGGTCCATTTATTCATTCACCGTTTTTTAAGCATCCACTCTATACTGGGCATATAACTGCTCAAGATAGATCAAGTCCCTCTTCTCATGGAGCTCTTGGTGGGGGAGACAGAGAAGCTAACAAGCAAATTGCAGATTATTGTTAGAAGTACAAGTACTTTTTACCTGAATCTGTTTGGTTCCTGAGTTCAGGGGGGCAGGAATTTGGCCGTGAGAGATAGTTGTGCTTGGGGGAAGGTTGACATGGTGATGTGATGGAGAGTAAATTGGAGGGAGGTGCTAAGAGAGCTAGTGCTCAAGGGGGGCTGTGCTCAAGATGAGACTTAATAACGAGTAACTAGCTGTCAACCACGTGGAGATCCCAGGGGAAGAGGGAGAAACAAGCAAGGGAGAAACAAGTTCCAGGGTAGGAACAAGCTTGGTGTATTCAGGGATCAGCAAGGTGAGCCTGGCTAGAGCCCAGTAAGAGCTGGGGAGGTCTGAATCTTATCCGTGGTAGCATGGAGTGCTGTTGGTTGTAGTCAACGAATCTGTTATGATACTTGTATGTGGAGTACTATGAAGCAATTCAAAGGGATAAGGTGAAATTATAGGTACCACTATGAGAAGATCTCCAAGATACATAGTTAAATGCAAAAAGCAAGCTGTAGAACAATATGTGAGGTTATTTCACAAAACAAGACTGTGTGTATGTGTGAGTGAAACGTGGAGAAGGGACTCTTACGTGTATATACCAAACCGTTAACAGTCGTTGTTTCTTAGGAGCATGGTGGCATTGGTAACGGAGGGAGGGGGGCCGGGGGGTGAAGGAGGGCTGTTGTTTTTACTCCCCACTGTATTTGGATTTTCTAACAAAGGAAGTGCATGGGCAGTGAGGAATTGGTGATTGGATGACAGGGCTTGGCTTTACAGGAAAACAGGACTGCTGATACGGATATGGGATTGTAGGACGTGTTGCCCCTCAGGACTTTCCTGCCTGCCATACTGGATCCTTTAAAAATTACGTAAACAACTAGTATGTTTAACTCAATATTGCCCCCTCAGGGTATCAAATGTGTGATCACTGTTACTGATGACCCTACAGTATGTTCCCAGCATTGCCATGGGAACATTTTTGGTGTTGATCCCTAGTTGAACAGAAATGTGATCCTACAGGAATCTGTGACATTCAAAGATGTGGCTGTGGACTTCACCCAGGAAGAGTGGCACCACGTGGACCCTGCTCAGAGGCGCTTGTACAGGGATGTGATGCTGGAGAACTATAGCCACCTGGTTTCTCTTGGTAAGGACCGATTCAGTATCTTGCCTTCTGGCAGGTCTTTCCTTTCTCCGTTGCTGAGGTTGTGGGGTTCATAGATCAGGTGGCTGTGAAGAGGGTGTTCACGGTTAGAGCCTGTTCTCTCTTTGAGACTCAGATTTACGGTTTTCTGAGCCTGTTCTTTAAGTGAAGTTCTTTCTTTTGCAGAACTGGAAATAGGTCATTTGATTGCATGGCTCCTCAAGTTGCACCTTTTTTTTCCTTCAGAGTTCCTGAAGATCAAGCACTAGTACTGACTTATAGGAGGGGTCTTTGTCCACTTGCACAAACAACCAAATCTTGTGTTTACCCATGAGCAGGATATCAAGTTTCCAAGCCAGAGGTGATCTTCAAATTGGAACAAGGAGAAGAGCCATGGATATCAGAGGGAGAAATCCAAAGACCTTTCTGTCCAGGTAAATGAGGGGGCGTCAGGCATGCAGGAATCCATGCAGACAGTGGCACAGCTGAGGGAGGGGGGAGCACCTTCACATTGGTCCCTTGGGAGCTCCTGTACCTGCAGGACCCTGAGCCATCTCTTGGATGACACTTCTGCCTGTCTCCCTTCTCCTCCTGCTGCTGGCAGGCCTCAGAGGAAAACGTGCCCCTTTGTCCTGCGCAAAATACCGTTTCTCCATACTGTGACCGTGTTGCTGGATTATTCTCTCCTCTGGTGTCCTCAGTCTCTCTCTCATCATTATTAGCAATCCCTTTTCTTATTCATTCAGTCATTAATTGAACTCCCCTGTCTTCTTCTTCTGTCTTGCTGCTTTCACGGTCATTGGCCCCAGACTTGTAGGAGACACACACAACCTTGATTCTCTGCCTTTTTCATAACCTCCTTCAGACTTCTGTCTCCCTGACTGTGCTTCTACGACAGCTGTCTGGGGAGTAGTACCATGTTCTTTCCATCCTGCCTGTATGGCGGTTTGCTTCATTGCCTCTCTCCGTGATTCCTGGAGTACTGTCCTCTCCTGGTATCCTGGTTTGCTAAGTATTTCTTGGCTTTAGGTCTTTGACTTTTCTTGGTTTTCCCCCTAAGCGAATCTGCCTTAAGGAGTCTGCTCTCCAGCTTCTTCCTCTTTCTTTCACTGTTACCACCTTAAAAGGGCACCTGGCTTCTGGTAGTTACAGCTCTTGAATCTGTACTGTGGACTCAGAAATCATCCTTACTTGTACCCTGGTCACTTTTTCCCCTTGTTTCAGGACTTCTCCGTGTAGAAGTCCCATGCAATTAAATACAGAAAGTCTAAATCATCATTCATCCCCAGCTAGCACATTTTGCTACCTTGTCCATTAGAAACCACTGGATTTCTAATCCTTCAGGCCAAACACCCCAGTCCTTTTAGTCTTTTTCTTGCAATTCAGGTTACTTTCCTCCTAAACCAGGCCCCAGGTGGAGATTACTAGAATTCCCAGTTGAAATTGCTCACTCTGTGTTTTCTTTTGTAACCCATATTGGACTTTTTAAATCTTAACTTTTTTGAGATATAATTGACCTACCATAAAATTCACCTTTTTAAAGTTTACAATATAATGTTTTTTCAGATATTTACTGAGTTATGCAGCCATCACCATTATCTAACTACAGAACACTTTCAGCACCCAAAAAGAAACCTGTGCCCACTAGCAATTACTCTCCATTCCCCTCCCCACTACCCCTGTACCCATTAATCTTTTTCTCTCAATAGATTACCATTTCTGGGTATTTTATGTAAATGGAATCGTATAATATGTAGCCTTTTGTGACTGACTTCTTTCACTTAGTGTGAAACTTTCACAGTTCATTCATGTTGTAGAATGTTTTAGTTTTAGTACCTCCTTACTTTGAATTGCTGAGTAACAAGCCATTGTATGGACATACCACATTTTGTTTATTCATCACTCGGTGGACCATATTGGATTTTAACATTTTATCTTCATAAACCGCTCGCCTCTGACAAGCTCTTGCTGTCACTCCCTGTACCTCATTATTGGAAATAGAAACTCCCACTCAACTTAAAGGTCACCTATCATACCTTCCAGTATTCTCTTTTTGTTCCCACTAAAACAAGCTCCACTTGGGTTGAACTTTTTAATGTTTTCTGTAAGTAGTGTACAGTTTCCCTCATTGGATAATACTTTCTACCTGTCCAAAGCTATCAATTCCTTAAGTTCAAAGTGTCTATCCATAAACGTAATATATACTAATATATTTATTTTTTCCTTCCCTGATCATAAGTGCCATTTATATCATCTTTACCAAACTCAGGTTTAAAAATACACACCATTTGATGGTTTTCCTTTTTTTTTTTTCCCCCCCAGATGATTGAGTCTTGTTTCTAAGATTTCAAGCTCTTGGAGAAAGAATCTGTTATATGTGCGTGTTCTGTCTGTGTTGCAGAGCACATAGAAGGCAGTCAGGAATTACTTGATTGTTTTGGAATGTGGTTGGGGAGAGAACTTTCTCATTCATTCATATCAACAAGCATTTCTTGAATGTCCCTCTGAGAAGTATTCTAAAAGAAATTAAAAGCATTTTCTGTCGTTGGGAACTTAGAATTGAATCTTATTCCAGGGTGAGGAATTCTTGGGGTTTAGGATACCTTCGATGTTGTTTTTTTCCCCTCCTAACATTTTACTATGAATATTTTCAAACGTATGGAAAGTTGAAAAAATTAATACAGTGAACACTGTATACCTGCCACCAGGATTCTATAGTTGTTAACATTTTATTATATTTGCTTTATCACATATTCTTTGTCTATCAGTCGGTCTTTTTGCAGCATTTCCAATTAAGTTTCTGACACAAGTACATTACACCTCTACATACTTCAATAGTATCATTAACTAGAGTTCAGTATTTTTGGGGTTTTTTTTTTTTAAAGAAAAATGTAAATACGATAAGATACACAACTCTCCTAAGTACCGTCCAGTTGACTTTGACAAATGTATTCACCCATTTAATCCAAATTAATTTCAGTATGGAACATTTCCATCACTCTAGAACCCTTTTTCCCCTCAGTTTTTAAAGGTTACTGTTTTTAGAACCTAGAAGCTAATTAATTCTGTGCTATTAGTGTTCTGAGGTTAAACAGTGGTTAGAGATCAATTTATTAGGTAGAGTAGACTCCTTTTTGGTTAAGAGAGGTGAATAGTGTAGAACTCAATAAAGACTAAAACCACAAATGTAATTGTAAAGGCAAGAACAGTTTGCCTCCTGAAATATTACTTTATGTCAGCTTGTGAAGGACAGCCATTGATCTCCAAGTATGTCCATGAATAATTTCAGTTACATCAGTGGCTGCAGATTTTCTCTCCAGGATTTGAAGATTTGGAGCCTCAGAGTTAACTTTTAAAGAAATTGTGAAATGGCTATATTAGGAAGACAGATTTGGGGATGATTTGTAGAATGGACAGGAAGCATGGAGAGCAGATAGGATCTTGCAAGGCAGACCATGATTTTTCTCCAGTTGTATCTGTGCCTAACTTTCTCATGCTCACTTTTTCCTTTGCTTCCTAAACAGCCCTCTAGGTGGGCGTCCCCATTCTAGACTTGCCATACACTCGGGCTCTGCAACCTGCACTATGACCTCTCTGTACTCTTCCTTTCCTTCATTGTGGGTCTTCTCTCCCAGCTCCTGGATTAATTTCAAAACAGAATCATGAGTAGTTTATATCTCTTTCCTTTCCCCGTTCCTACTGTAGCAGTTTGTTTCAATAGAAGGGAATAGGGGACTTTTGCACTTTGGATTTTTTTCAGACTGGAAGACCAGGCCTGAAGCCAAATCTTCACATCTGCAGCAGAGCATATCTGAAGGATCCCATAGTGTAGATGGCCTTTCACATGCCACATTCGAAAACACTTGGGATGTTAGTAGCCAGTTAGAGAGGCACCAGGAAAACTGGAAAAGGTATCTGGGGCCAGATGCATCCACCCAGAAGAAAATAATCACCCCAGAGGAAAATTTTCAGCAAAATAAGTTTGGTGAAAACCCCAGATTGAACACAGTTCTGGTTACACAACTGAATGTTCCTTCAAGGCCTAGTGAATGTGATACACTTGGAAGCAATTTGGGACAGAATTCAGATATAATTAATCAGAGTAATATCCTTGCAAAAAAGAAACCTTATAAATGTGATAAATGTAGAAAAGCCTTTATTCATAGATCATCACTTACTAAACACGAGAAAACTCATAAAGGAGAGGGAACTTGCCCCAATGGTACAGATCAGGGAATTTATCCTGGAAAGAAACACCATGAATGTACTGACTGTGGGAAGACCTTCCTCTGGAAGACACAACTTACTGAGCATCAGAGAATTCACACTGGGGAGAAGCCCTTTGAGTGTAATGTGTGTGGGAAGGCCTTCAGGCATAGCTCATCCCTTGGCCAGCATGAGAATGCTCATACTGGAGAGAAACCTTATCAGTGTAGTCTCTGTGGGAAAGCCTTCCAACGCAGCTCCTCCCTTGTTCAACACCAGAGAATTCACACTGGAGAGAAACCCTATCGATGCAATTTATGTGGGAGATCTTTTAGGCATGGCACATCCCTCACCCAACATGAGGTCACGCATAGTGGAGAGAAACCCTTCCAATGTAAGGAGTGTGGGAAAGCCTTTAGTAGATGTTCTTCCCTTGTCCAGCATGAAAGGACTCATACAGGAGAGAAACCTTTTGAATGTAGCATATGTGGGAGGGCTTTTGGTCAGAGCCCATCCCTTTATAAACATATGAGGATTCATAAGAGAGGCAAACCTTACCAAAGCAATAACTACAGTGTAGATTTCAAGCACAGCTCATCTCTAACTCAAGATGAAAGTACTGTCAGTGAAGTGAAATCCTATCATTGTAATGACTGTGGGGAAGACTTCAGTCACATCACTGACTTTACTGATCATCAGAGGATCCATACTGGACAGAACCCCTATGAATGTGAGCAGAACT
The DNA here is from genome assembly GCA_028646485.1 of Cryptoprocta ferox. Taxonomy (NCBI): domain Eukaryota; kingdom Metazoa; phylum Chordata; class Mammalia; order Carnivora; family Eupleridae; genus Cryptoprocta; species Cryptoprocta ferox. The sequence goes on from CM053563.1 coordinate 39,765,574, forward strand.
TTAATCAGCAACCTGTTTCTCATCCCGGAGAGAAACCCTATCAGTGTAATGTATGTGGAAAAGCTTTCAAAAGGAGTACAAGCTTCATAGAACATCACAGAATTCATACTGGAGAAAAACCCTATGAATGTAATGAATGTGGAGAAGCCTTCAGTCGACGCTCATCACTTACTCAACATGAGAGGACCCACACTGGCGAGAAACCCTATGAATGTATTGACTGTGGGAAAGCCTTTAGTCAAAGTTCATCCCTCATTCAGCATGAGAGAACTCATACTGGAGAAAAACCCTATGAATGTAATGAATGTGGGCGAGCGTTTCGGAAAAAAACCAATCTGCATGATCATCAGAGAATTCATACTGGAGAAAAACCCTATGCTTGTAAGGAATGTGGGAAAAACTTCAGTAGAAGCTCAGCGCTAACTAAACACCAGAGAATTCATACACGAAATAAACTATAGAAGCTCTGAAATTAAGGAATATGCACAAAATTAAAGCTAAGATATTGTTCCTATTCAGTATCAGAAGATCCTTACTGGAGAGGAAGCTTGAGAATGTAATGAATTTGTGTGTGTGTGTGTGTGTGTGTGCGCGCGCGCATGTGCATGTGTGTGGTGGGTGAAGAAAGCTCTATGCTAGTAGATAATGTTTTTCTTTTTAACAAATAGAAGGTACATTCTCAAGTCTGATTACAGACTTTTGTAAAAACAACTGTAAGCATCATACATAACCAGTTGGAAATGATATGCCTATGTATTGGAATTTATAAAGCTTTTAAATATGTTTATGCAGGAGATCATCAACTTTGAACAGTTTGACTTGTAACTGTTTACAGCCTTTTTTAATAAATAAAACTCCTGCAATAATGACCAAAACTTACTTTTAAAATTGCTTGACAACTGCATTCATCTGCAGCTCTTTATGTAAAATTCACCACGGAAACCAATTCCACCTCCAGGAATTCACCATTCAAAGAATGAGATCAACTGGTCCAACCACTTCGTTGTACAGATGAAGAAACCAAAAGCCAAAGATGTGAAGTGGTTTGCACAGTGTGATACAGCTTGTGATGGCACAGCTGGGTGGAAAATGCCAGTCTCCTGGAACTTTTGCCCTTTCAAAAAAAAGATTCTTTTGCCTGGATCTTTCAGTGGTCTGCCTACTGAAAAGGTATTTTGGAATTGAGAGGGCTTTAAAGTAAGTTTTTAAATAAATCATATGCACAAACATTTAATGAGCACTCAAGCTGGATACTTTGGGAGTTCATGAAAGCATAAAATACATGCAAATATGTCACAGGCCTATTTTAAACAATTCGTTGGGGGCTTACATACCAAAATGTTAACAAAAGCTGTGAATAGTTCAACTACTGGTGACTTTTTCCTTTTCCCAAGTGTAATATTTATACTTTAAACTAACATACTTCAGTTTCATAGACCTTTTAAGTCCTCTTACTGTGCTTTTAATGACACTCTCATGAAAACACACTGCCCCAGGCTTCCTATATTGGATCAATGGGAAAACAACACAAAACTAAGAGGGAAAAATTTCCCCCAAATTAATTTTACTGTGGAGAAGTATAAATGTAATTACCCATTGTCATAAAATTTGTCTTTAAATGAGTTTAGGGAACTGATATAATGACCCATTTTACGTACCAAGGAAATACTTCATCCTAGAAAAAATGAAATTTTCTTAGTTCAGTGCAGCTCTTCCATCAGTAAAGCATGAGCTAAACTTCCATAGCTCACTCCAATCCCTAATGTTCCCTCATGCCTCATGGGCTGTCCTAAAGGAATTCCTGACCTTAGTTTGTTCATGGTGCCAGCAGTGGAGAGAAATTTGGAAGGAACTGTGCACCTTGACTCCTTTCACACAAGAGCCTCTCCCCTTTTAGAATAATAAAATTTTCCCACCCTAATGAACTTTTCTTAGTTCAATGCTGCTCTTCCATCAGTAAAGCATGAGCTAAGCTTCTGTAGCCCACTCCAATCCCTAATGTTCCCTCATGCCTCATGGGCTGTCCTAAAGGAATTTCCTGACCTTAGTTTGTTCATGGTGCCAACAATGGAGAGAAATTTGGAAGGAACTGTGCACCTTGACCCCTTTCACACAAGAGCCTCTCCCGTTTTAAGATAATAAAATTTACCCACCCTAATGAATCATGAGGTGGAGATATGGGTAGTGTCGATGGTAAACCTTCCTTACTGCCTTCTTTGCATGCTAAGTAGCAGGATCTATCATCCTTGTCTCATCCTGGACAACATGAGGCAGCTCCCAAAGATTCTTCATAATTCTTTGTAGGAAAAGTGTGCATGGGGGCTGAAATGTGTGGTGTCTGGGCCAGTGAATCTATCACAAGTTAGACGAGATGAAAATCTGCCCTTCCAAGACATTAACCGTTCAAACACCTTGTTGGTGATATTCCATACTTAACACACACCCACAGTGCCAAGACCAGGTGTTGTCTGATAATGTAGTTTGACAATGGGTAATTCTACACAAATCCTCCCCTACTGAGTGCCTACCATGCTTATCAGGAGCTTGTTTGCTGCTGATTGTTTGGGGATCCCCATAGAGGACTATTTGCAAGAATGACCTAAATTGTAACCAATTGAGTGCTATCTTACTTTTATGAAAGTTTATAAAGACTTGGTTCCAGAAGACTCAAAGAAAGCCACTGGTTTGTGTGTGGAGGTTGGCCTAGATCAGCCAGTCTCTGAATATCAGCACATCTTCATTGACAGTGAAGGAGCTCAGAATGTTCATGGTTGATTGAGCAGAGGATTCTCTAGTTCCAGCAACCAGGCACCATGCACTAATGAACGGCCGGCTTTCTAGGCCACATGAAATGCATCCTTGTAACAACATTGTATTATTTCAATAAATAGCCTTCTTAGTTGAACGGGAGTCAGTTTGTCTTTTTCAGTTATCAGAACATGGCTAAGATTAAAATCATGGTGTGTCAAGAAAGAGGGATTAACTGCTAGTCTCATCACAGGTGAGTTAATAATAGGTACCACTTATTGAATGTTTACTACTAGAAAGAAATTGTGTGAAATATTTTATAACCATCATTTCATTTAATCCTTACAGCTCCTTGTTCTAGGTCTTGTGGTAACTCTTGTCTTTGCCCAACATTTCCCTCCTTCTTTCTCTTATAACATCTCTGCTGTACTTACAGGAACGCAAATCAGGATATCCCTGGGGCTCAGTGATAGTTCTAGGGGGCAAGCCTGTGACCTAGCTGAGCCAGAGTCCTTTGCCAGAAAATGTTCAACATAGATTTGGCAGGGACACTTTTATTTTGTGTTGCTAGGCTGGAAACGTGAAGTTCTAGAACTGCCTAGAGCCCAATTCCTTACCAGAGAGACGAGTTCTATTGTTGTAGGAGGGGATGCAGCTGACATGATCATTTTTTTTTTGAAGGTTTTTTTTTTTCTTTTAAAATATGTTTATTTTGAGAGAGCGAGCAAGCGAGCCAGGGAGGGACAGGGGCAGGGGAGAGAATCTCAAGCAGGCTCCATGCTGTCAGCGCAGAGTCCAGTGTGGGGTGTGATCTCACAAACCATGATATCCTGACCGGAGCCAAAACCAAGAGTCAGACGCTTAACCAACTGAGTCAACCGGGTGCCCCGGTACTCTCATTTCTAATCCTGAGGTCCTGTTGGACTTGGTTTAATTTCTGAAGCCCTTTCTGGGATTCAGTGGACTTCCTACTGTCAGTCCAATGAGTATCCTTTTCTGATTAAGCTAATTTGTCAGGTTTCTGTTGTTTGCATTAAAGAAACCTAATACATGTATCCTTGTTTTCTAATGGGGGGTGGGGGACCCAGAGAGATAAAGTAATTCCCTAGTATTCCCAAGGTAGTATTTCTCATGGAAGATTGAGGCTTTGAACCTAGGACCAACTGGCCTTTTACCTCTAACTCTGCTGTACCCAGAGCCATGTTATGCTCAAGTTGCTGCATATAATGCAGTATTGTTTTGGGAGGAGTGGGTGGGGGGATATGGTGATAGGTTAGGTTGGAGACCAAACAGACAAAATGGTGAAGGGCTTTAGAATACTTTTCTTGACTACTTTAGTAAATTAAATTCCCTAAATTCACCCATAACCCTCATACCTTAATATGTCAAGTTATTTACATTTGCCCATACTATGGATAAATCTTGCCCATACTTAAACCACCACATTTCATAAATATTACAATCTCAAGATCTCCTTAAGTCCCTTATTGTTGGGACACATTTGGATTGGTTTTGGTATTGGTTTTTATAATAATGACATTTAATACTTTTAACTTTTGAAGCACCCTTCCTTTTTTTTTATAGAATTTTTTCATAAAATATCCAGAATGAGGTAAAATACCCAAAATGAGTTTTCTCGGTCAGCGTGTACAGGTTACTATAATCAGATGGTATGAGACTCGTACAGGAATAAACTGGATACAATAGTGCAGGAGCAATAGTCCCAAAATTGCAAAAGGGAGCCAGGAGAAGACCAAAGTCTCCCACTCCTGGTCCCTGGGTGTGTCTGGGGAAGGACGCCAGGGCAGGCATTATTTCTGTCACAGCATCTAGCACACCTCTGTGGCAGCATGGGAAGATAGGAAAACACTTCTCCAGTTATTAGACATGCTGATGATGGTGGTGCCTGGTTCTGTATAGCTGCTGAACTAGTTAATTCTTACTCAGCTGTTAAGATGCAAATATCACTTCAGGGAAGGTTCTGCTGCCCTACTTCATCTAAACTGGTCATCCTCTTAAATTTTCATGGATTACTGTTAATGTGCTTTATGTTACCATAGTTTGTATTTGTGATTATTTTGTTTTCTCCCCATCCCCACCTCACACTAAATTGTGAGTTCTGGGAAGGCAGGGGCTCTTTCTATTTTGGTAACTGTTTTTGTTCCCCTGCTCATCACAATTGCAGGCACAATTTGTAGTCTTACTAAATGAGCAATGGAATGGAGATCTGTAGTTAGACAAAGAAGACTGTCTTATAAATGAAAAGGTGCTCAATCTTGAAATCAGAATTTTACGAAAGAAGACAATAAGATACTATATATTTTTTAAAGTTTATTTATTTAGGGGTGGGGGTGGGGCACGGGCAGGGAGAAGGAGAGAGACCGAATCCCAAGCAGGCTCCATGCTGTCAGCACAGAGCCCACACGGGGATCGATCCCACAAACTGAGATCATGACCTGAGCTGAAATCAAGAGTCGGATGCTTAACCAACTGAGCCATCCAGATACCCAATAGGATACTATTTCATACCCATTAGGCTGGCAAAAAAAATTTAGAAGTCTGGGAAGGGGGGTAATGAGAATGTGTACACTCTGCTGGTGAGAGGATAAACATAATGGTTTGGGGGAGTAATTTGGCAATATCCAGTAAGAGTAAAGCTAAGCATACCTCATGGCCCAGCATTTCCACTACTAGGTACATACCCTGGACTAGAAACCCCTGCGTGAGCAAAGACATGCACAAGGATGCTTATTGCAGCAGTGTTTGCAATAGTAAAAATATGGGGGTGCCTGGGTGGCTCAGGTGGTTAAGCAGCTGACTTCGGCTCAGGTCATGATCTCACGGTTCGTGAATTCGAGCCCCACGTCGGGGCTCTGTGCTGACAGCTCAGAGCGTGGAACCTGCTTCAGATTCTGTTTCTTCTCTCTCTGCCCCTCCCCTGCTCACACTCTATCTCTCTGTCAAAAAAATGAAAAATAAGGACACAGGATAAATGTCTGTCAGTAAGTGAATGGGTTAATAGGTTGTGGCATATAATTTAATACAAAACAGTTTTAAATGAAGTAACCAGAGCATCTGCCCCCCCCCCCCCCATCTAGTTCTGGTTATCCCACTCCTGTCCCCATGGAGCTAGATGGGACTGCAGAAGAACAGAGCCACAGTGACTAGCCTGACCTTAAATTCCTGCCTGTAAACCACAAGCATTTGTTTCTCTATTCCGGTTGTTTGTCCCAGTCTCCTAAGGTCCCAGTCTCCTGAACTATGATTTTATAGCTTTTCTCAACCTCCAGCATTTCACCCAGTCCTCACTCAGCTGGAGGTCTTGTGTCCTAGTTAACTGAGAGAAATAAAAGCAATTAGAAGGTAACTACTGTCACCTACATGCATCTTGTCTTTGTGTTCTTCCTGTCCTTCCTGTTACTGTGGGTGATGCTTGGTTCTCTTATGTCCGGCCAACTTCTCTTCTCTTGTATTAGATCCTCTCCTTAAACTAGAACATCACTCCTACAGGTGTTCTCTTTTCTGCATCTTTTCCCCCGCTTGTCTACTGATTCTTTCCCATTAACATAGGAATGTGTGGTTTTTCTCATCTTAAGTACATATTTGTAAATATATGTACTGCATTCCCCTCCACCTGCCACTCCATCTCTTGCTTCACTTAAGGAATATTCCAGTGCTCATGGTCTCCACTTCCTCTCCTTCCCTACTCTCTTGCAACCCTCTGAATCAGGTCTTTGTTTCTGCTCTTGCTAAAGTGCACTAAAGGACCCCATGTAGCTAAATGCACTGGTCTTTTTTTCAGTCCTTTGACTTGACCTTTCAGCATTATTTGTTGCAGTTCATCTCTTCCTCACCCTTGACACATTTCTTTTGCTTGGCTTCTGGGTTATCACACTTTTCCTTATATTTTATTGACAGCTACTGCTCCCCGTTGTTTTTGTTTCTTTCTTTAAACTTGGGAATTCTAGGGCTCAATCTTTAGACTTCTTTTTGTATAGCCCCCCCTCATTGTGGCTTTCACCATGTCTCACAGCTTTAAATATCCACTTCTTGGCAACTTTTAAGTTTGTATCTCTAGCCCAGGACTCCATACTTGTATAATAGACTGCATATGTGACATCCCTACTTGCATAGCTAAAAATATCTTGAATTTAATGTGTACAAAGATGAACTAACTCATGATCTCTCCCTCCCAGCCATATCATAATCATGTTCTTCCCTCAGTCTTTCCTTCTGGGGAAAGAACCCCATTTTTCTGATTGCTCAGTCTCCAAACTGGGGAACTGTTCTTGATTGTTTTCTTTTGCACCCCATATCCAAGCCTCAGGAAGTCCTGTATGCTAACTTGCAGGATATATATGGATGACCATTTCTTGTTCCCTCTGCCACCCTAGCCCAAGTCACCATCATCATCTCTGGCCCAGATATTTGTAAAGGCCTAATTAGTTTCTCTGCTTCCATCCTTGCCTCCCTGTGTTTACAGTTTAGCAGCTAGAGTGATACTGTGGTGATCGAAGATCATGTCATTCATCTCCTCAAGCCCTCAAATAACTTTTCATTTTAGGGAATAAAAATTAAAGTAAAAGCTGTACGTAGTATTACTACCACCTGCTGCCCTATATGATCTCTCTGACTCACGATGACTTCCTTACCACTGCTCTGGGCCCACTGACCCCCCTTCCGGTAACTTACACAACAAGCTTCCACCTCAGAGTCTGTAAATTTGCTGTTCCCTTTCTTGGAGTCCATGTGCCCTAGATGTCACATGGTCTAGTCCCTCATCTCCTTCAAATCTTTGCTCAAGGTTTTCTTAACAGCCCTTTTTTGACTACCCTATCAAAATAACCTGCCTCCTCCAGGACATACCCCATCTCCCTTCTCAGCTTCATTTTTTCCCATAATACCACCATCTAAATATTTTACTTTACTTGTCTGTTATACGTCCTTCTCTAGAAGGTAAGCTCCATGAAAGTAGGGGTTGGGGGGGATGGGAAGAGGAGGCAAACTTTACTGAAGCCTAAAAAAAAGAAAAGTGTACAAATAGCAAGTGAACAGTGTGGTGATAGAGGGCAGCAATGTTTGTGTCTTAAGTGCTGTGCCCTCAGCACAGGAGATACTCAAATGTGTAACAAATGGTTGTGCTGCATGTACATGTATTAATAAGGCTAACGTTGAAAATAAAGTTGAGGGATACATAAAGTGTGATATGTTATAACTTAAAAAGTCTTTTAATATTTTAAGTAAACTCATATGAAGTAAAAGTAGGAAAGAATTAAAATATCAGCTACAGAGTGGTAGTTTCCTCTGGAGCTACAGGGGAGAGGCGTAGGAAGGAATAAAATAAAACTTAAAACTATCATTTCTCTTTTTTAAAAGCAAACATGGCAAAATATTAACATTTGTTAAAGGATGTTGCATATGTCGCATGTGCCTCTCTGAAGGTTCAAACTCTTTTAAAGTCTGCCTCCTTGCTTTTCTCCGTCGGGTCCCTCCTCCCACAAAGCTTGGTTCCCCTCAGGGCATGAGCCTGTTTGACCTGTACATCCAGCAAGCTGGAAGGAGTTAGGAGAAGGAAAATAGCAATCATTTTCTCAAGGGTGAAAAGCTGATCCAAGGCTAAGAATGAGAAAAAGGTTCTTGGCACTGTCGAGATCACGCAAAGTCATTTCCACTCCGTGTAAATGACTCTTTAGGGACCAGTTAAAAAGAAGGGGGGAAGGGCAAGAGAACTGATTTTTGCTAATAAATTTCAGTAAAAACCTTCTAATTTTGGAAAAACGCTTCTTCGAACGCTTTTTGGGCATATTTTAGTGGATAAAAGAACCAGGAAATTTGGACCTGAAGTATACATGGTATTTTACTGCACTATGAACAGATAAGTATTAATTATAATAATGGGGTTTTTGTTTTACTGTGTGCATTAAGAAACTAGCAATTAGCAATTGTTCTTGAATTTTAGTGCTTGTTTTCAGAAAAGTTACCACAGAATTCTGACAGGAACTTTTCTGTAGGCTTGGAGTTGCTGATAAAACCCCAAAGGCAAAATCTCATGTTCTTTGCATTCTAAAGGGTACCGCAAGGCCTGGACACTCTGTCCCACAGGAGACTCTAGGAGGTTTAAGATTCACACAGGCTCTTGCTCTTGGGCCTCCACTGTCATGTTACCATATAACAAGGTTCAGATCCAGAGGAGAGGGGCCTTATAGCCCTGGGGTGAGGCCTCTGCCTTCTCCATAGGATGGGGGAGGGAAGAGGAGAAGGGAGGAAGGGGGAGGGGAGAGGAGAGGGGCGGAAGGGGGAGGGGAGAAACTCCCGCACCAAGAGAATAACTAGAGAAATTGAGGACATCAGAAATCCCTGGAGCTTCGTGGTTCCATCTCCAGCAAACGACAGGCCGCCTTCTGGGGAGAGCTTTGCTGTGTACCTCTGAAGAGTGTACATGCGGCGGTAAGGGGGTGGGGAGGAAACAAACACAGGCAGGGACTAAACAGATTTCTGAAGGAGGGGCGGCCGCTGCTGGAGTAGCCCCTACGAGCAGATCATGAAGCCCTCTAAAGGTCCGAGTTTGTGTTGTGCCTAGGAAGCAAGGGATAGGGCCAGTCCATCTGTTTTCTTTGCTACAAAGATCGCAAGACAGGATTTCACTAGACACTGAAGAGGGTGACTATATAATTGACCACGGAAACCAAGACGCTTGAGAATGAATGGGGGGACCTAACTAAACAAGAAGCTGGGGCGGCTCTCGAAAACAGCGAAAAACCTTTACTCTGTGCCTGGTGGTCCCAGATTAAAAGGAAGGAAGATAGGATGGCAGGAAGCATAAGGCTGTGTCCCAGTGACTGCCACACCAAACTAGGGGATGACCCACCTGGCAAGGGGTTAAAATGCAAGAACTGCATGGGGCCAAGGAGATAAGAGACTCCCCCGCTGTGAATGAACACTTGGGACTGGGGTGAAGTTGAATGCCGCCCCCAGACAGGCGCGCACCTCCCAGTGAGGTCAAGCCACCTGCCACAAAACAGGACCTACGCGCCAAACGGGCATCTTCTTCCTCCTTCACTATCCCCTCACCCATGCGCGGAGCAGGCAGGGCATTCGGACATCTGAGAATAAGGTATGAGTTTGGATATAAGGTAAGTTTCAATATCCATTAGTAAACACAAATTTGATTTCCCTCAGGTTAAGGCATCTTAAAGGGGGATTTGACAGCGTGGCGGTGGTGAAAGGCCGGTTAGAAGGGTTTGAACCACCAAATTTCGTATTAATAAGAAGAGCTGGGTGTGCCCTTTTAAAGAGATCAAAGGAGGCCCACTTGCGTCCCCCCACATTGTACGGGCGCTAAGCGGGAAGCGGGGTGGGTGCGCGCGCTGAGGGAGGACCTCCGACTGCCCGAGACGCACGGCGCGGCTGGAGACTACATTCCCCGAAAGCCTTGGCGTCGGCGCACTTCTGCCTCCGTGTGGGACGTCATCCGCCGCTGACACCGGCACGCTCAGTTCCAGTCCGCTGCGGCGTGGGCTTCGCGCTGTGTGCGCGGACAGCACAGGAGCTAGGGCGTTCGCGACTTGTGCCCAGCGTCCTGCTCCCGGGGCCAGGCTACCCTCTTCCAGGGGCCGCCACCAGCTACCGGAGTCCCATGACCAGAACACTCCAGGCCAGGCTCGCCCCTTCTCCCCGCGCTTCGCCCAGATGGCACTGCCATCTCCGATCATGTGACCTACCTGACAAAATGGGGATAAGTTGAACCATATGGGATTCTCCAGGTAAGTGGAGAGACCAGATAACCGTATCTTATCTCTTTGAGAAAGTGTGGCTCTTTCCAAGGAAGTGTACGTTTCTGCTCCCCTGAAACAAGGTTGTAAAAAGAGAGACACCATCTCCTCTTCCTCTCTTCTCCTTCCTGCTGCTCCCTAACTCTGGATAGGAACGTGCCTGTGCAGGCAGGCTGGAAGGAGAGTAATGAAGCCTTGAGTGAAGGGCCACACTCCCAATAACGGGAGTCTCGGTAATTAGGACCAACTCTTCCACAAAAAATAACCTGAGCTGCTTGAAATGTTGACAAACGACAGCATTCAAAAAAGCTAACAAGAGAGTGAAGAATTAGGAATCAAACTCCAGGAGATGCAAGAACACTGACCTCATAAGCCCATCGCTCAAGCTGCTTTTTCCTGAAGGCATTTGCTGATGGTAGGAGATGTCTGAGAATTCCAGCTTTAAGATTGGTGGATTTACAGTATAAGGGGTACAAGTGTAAAAGTGCTGAAAGTTGGGAGTCTGAATAATGACCCCACATTTAAACAGGGACCCCCAAATGTAGGTACCCTCAAGAAAATGTTGAGATAAACAGGCCCTGGCACAGACATGTCTCCCAAATTCAGGTTCTCTTGGAGGTGTAAAGGAACCTCAACCTTCGATATCGACCAGGCTAGAGTTGTGCCCAGGTGTTGACAGAAGCAAATGAAAATGATCCTTGGAGAAAGGTATTGTCATCTCAGACATCAGAGTATTCACACACACCCCTTTTCTTAGTAACTTCCAGCACATTCTCAAAGATAACCAAATATACAAAGACGGAAGACATCATGAAAGAGCACATGCAGAAGTAACAGACAACAAATACACAAAAACCCCAAATACTGGAATTATTTATCAGAGAAAGAGTATAAAAGAGCAATTTTTTACTATTTTCAAAGAGATTTAAAAAAACAACCTAGGAAATACTGTAAAAACAAGAAAGCTTAAAAAATTGACATAGCACACTTGGAAAAGTGATCAAACAACATTAAAAAATAGGTAATTAAAAATGAAACAACTTTTTTTAGCAGCAAATTACACATAAAAGAGAATCTGCTGGAATATAGGTAGGAAGAAATTGTCCGGAAATTGGTGAGCAGAGACAATGAGGTGAAGAGAGAAAAGAAAGAGACAAGACAAAGTAAAACCCATGAAACCTTTGAGTAGGAAAGTCCAACATAAGTTTAATTAGATTCCAGGAGGAAAATATGAAATATTTGGAGTTAATTGCTAAAAATTTTTCAGAACTGATGACTTACCAAGCTCCAGACTCAAGAAGCCAAATGAAACTCAAAGAATATAAATAAAAATAAGTCCACAACTATACACATCATGGTGAAATAATAGAACATAAAAGGTAAATAAAATCTTAAAACAGACAAAAAGATCAAGTAACTTCAGAGAAGTAACATCTGACTTCCCAGTAGCATTAAGGGAAGCCATATGACTGGAGTGAAATCTTCATTGTACTTAAAATATATGCCTAATTAGAACTCTGTATATAGCGAAAGTCTTTCAGGAACGGGAACGCATTTATACAACTAAAAACAGGAATTTCATCATGACCAGACCCTCACTAAAGGAAGTTGTAAAGGCTGTATTTCATACAAAGGGAAAATAATCCCTGGTGGATGGTCAGAGACAAAAGAAAGAATAAGGCCCAAAGAAAGTGGTCAAATGTGGATAAACTAAATAATTGTGTATAAAACAACACTATTATTTATACATCTTTAAACACTACATAATTAGGGGCGCCTGGGTGGCACAGTCGGTTGTGTCTGACTTTGGCTCAGGTCATGATCTTAGGGTTCGTGAGTTCAAGTCCCACCTCGGGCTCTCTGCTGTCAGCGTAGAGCCTGCTTGGGATCCTGTGTCCCCCTCTCTCTCTGTCCCACTCCCCCGCTTGTGCGCTCTCTCTCTCTCTCAAAAATGAATGAACATTAAAAAAAAAAACATACAGAATTAAAATCCAAGACAGTGATGCTTCCATTTCTAGCTATTAACAGAACAGCATGTCATAAACTAACACGTCTACTAGATATAGCTAGAAGAGCTGGATAAAATACAAATGTTTATATTTGGAGGCATTGGAGAGTTCTCAAAGCAGCCAGGAACTAAGGATCCAAGGTACCAAAGAGAAGGGATGCTCACTGAGGCAAGCCCAACATTCTCAGTGCCTCTTCTCCCAGAGAGACAGTTGACCATATCTAGTCACATAATTGTAAAATGGTTGAAAAACAAAAGACTAGAAAACATTAAAAACAGCGAAAGAAAAAAAAAGACATTTTACCTTTAAAGAGTAAATATTGAAAGAATGGTCAAAACAAAATTAAACCCCACAGGTATCTAACAAGCTAGTGGATAGAACAAAATGAAAATATTTCATTAATTCAGAAGGTGAGAAAAAACATGTCAAGAGCCCTCTGAATATCCACAAGTGTAGCAAATCCAGCCAAGGAGTCACCACGGGCAATTTGACTTTTATTTGTGGGGGTCAGTGGATGGATGAAGTTTCATCTGAAACCCGGGCTTGAACCAGAACTTGTGATGCCAGCTCTGGCCTAGAGAAATCCTAGGATTCCACAGCCACAGACACTCTGCCTCACTATCCCCAACTTGACCTGGAAAAAATTCTGCAGCTTCTGGAAAGGAGTGGCTTTCACCTGTCACATCTCTGTCCAAAAATAGTCCCTGTGTCCATAAGAGGGGGGAGCAAAGGCACAGGAGTCCAGCAAGGAAACAGCCAAAGGCAGGGAGAGAAAAGGAGCACTCATTTGCCTCCCCTCGTAGTGTGTGACATTCCCCAACATTCCCCAAAGGTTGCCAGGTCAGTGGCATTTCCTGGCTCAGAGATCCAGCTAGAGGTGGGCGTGACTTCACTGACTCAAAGACCCAGCAGAACAGCGGTGGTGAACCTCCCCAAAAGGTAGTGGCTTTGGGGCCTTTCAGTGGGACAAAAATGTCTTCCATATTCGGGAGCTTTATGAACCCCTGCAGGCCCTAGAGGGGCTCCCCTCTCCCTCCAGGCATAGCAGGATTGTGCACATCCTTCTCCACCTGCACCATCTCTGCCCTCTGCCCCTGAGGTCCTCGAAGGGTTATGTAGGGATCAAGAGGAATTGATGACTTCTGTGCTCTCTGTGCTGAAGAGTCAGCAGCTGGAGACCCAGGAGCTTGTACGTGGTGGGGTGCAGGAAAAGGTGGAGAGTAAACAGATGGAGCCAGGGAGAATGGGCCCCAGGGTGATCAAAAGGAGACCCGGAAGGGATGGAGAGAGGAAGACAAGTGACAGAGGGGTGGGAGCCAGAAAAACACCCAGGGGACCCCTCCTGGGAGCTCAAGGGTGTTCAGTTAAGGGAGATCTTGCACAAGCTACAGTAACCCTTTTCTCCATGCATATCCACTCCTCCCTTTAGCCAGGCTCAGGAAGGACATTTTTGGTCCTTTTCCACTTTCATTTTATTTTCCAGTTTCCTCACACAAACACTTTGGGGAGGGGTGGGGATTAAGGAACCACACCCTTGACATTGCCCAACCCATCTGGGTGCCTCTAATTCATACTACCTGTTACCTCAAGGAGAAATGCTGGGTGCGAAAACTCTGTCCCTACACCAGGCATTTTCCAGGCTCCTCTTTCCATAATGTCTCATGTAGAAGTCGATGTTGTTATGGCTAGGGAAATATAAATTCATTTTTTAAATATCACTGAATTCACAGGATATTTGGTCATTGTGTAGTACAGCGGTTTTCGAATTTGAACATGCATCAGAATCTCTTGGAGCACCAGTTGAAACAGATTTCTGGGCTCCAGCCTGCTGTTTTCTTATTCAGCAGATCTCTTCCAGAGCATCTGCAGATTGAAAAAGTTCGCAGATGCTGCTGACACTGCTAGTCGAGGGACCACACTTTGAGCCCTGCTAATCTAGGTTATCAAAACTACAGCTACTTTTAGGGGAAGGTATATTTGTTTTGTTTTTCAGACACGCTTCTCTGGTTTATTCAAACTCTTAGCCAATTCTTCCAGCCTTATCTCTTCCTCAAATATGTCCAAACATTTCATGGATGATACAGACCAAAATAGTAACAAGAATGGCAAGAATGAAAATGATACTCCATGCTCTTAAATACAGAGAATAAATTTGTGGTTGCCAGAAGGTAGAAGGGTGAGGGGTGGAATGGGCAAAATAGATAAAGAGGATTAAGAGGTACAAACTTCCAGTTATAAAATAAGTCGGAAATGAAAAGTACAGCATAAGGAATATATTCAGTAATATTGTAATAATGTTGCATGGTGACTACACTAATCCTGGTAAGCACTGAATCGCTGTACACCTCAAACTAATAAAACATCGTATGTTAATTATACTTCAATAAAAAAAATTATACTCAAACTCAACATGTTGTAAACATGTACAGCTAAAGTATGCCCATCATACCTTAATAAAGTGTTTTTTTTAATGAAAATGATAAAACCTTGTGTTCTTTTTTTTTTTTTTTCCTACAAAATGTCTATAAGTATCTTGTTTGAGTTCATAAGCCAAAAAGAAAGAAAAATGTGTGGACAGGGAGGGGCGGTGCTGGGCTGGTCCTGAGGCTGCTCCGGTCCCAGCGGCAGCCCATGGTGGGTTCTAAACCGGGTCTCCTGCGACAGTCCCTTTGCCCTGGGGTCTCACCCAGGGAAGGGAGGGGTGTATCTCTGGCAATGAACCAGCGGCTCAAGTCTGGAACCTTCCTGAGAAGACCTGCTCAGCAGCTGGCTTGGGAGGCACCCGAGGGAAGGAGAGGGTAGGCGTCTGGGCAAGAGAACAGTGGACTTTCCTAGAACCAGGGAGGGGATTCTCGAAGCCCCAGGCTTGAAGCAGAAGTTGGTTGTAGGTGGTGGTCTAATGGCATTTTCTGAAAGTCAGAATTGAATCGCTAGATTCTGTTTATTAGGAGTAGGAATTTTAATTCATGTCTAAAATGCTACTCGTTTTATGAATTTCTCAGGAGAATGGCAGCGCCTTCTTTTACTTTTCTTCAAAGCAAATGTTCAGCCAAACCTCAAATTAGGACTTACCAGTATGTTACCCCTGCTGGCATGTTGCAGTGACAGTGTTTATATTTATTAAACTATCCTCTTCTCCCCCCAGAAGTGGTCAGTGGTTCATGTTTACTCTTATTTCCGGCTGATTTTAAAACATTTTCCTCACTGAGGATCTCATTTTCAGTAATATATTACTTGTAAATAGACTTGCTCTTTGCAGTTTTTTTCATGTTTCATTGTAATAGCATTGTTCTGTTCTCCTCTGTGCTACACTCAGGTCTTAGCTCAGGGTCCTGCACCTAGAAGGTGTGCAATAAAGATTTTTGGACAGAACTAATGGACAATTCCATGTCTCCTGATGCCCAGTCAGTACTATTTACTCTCTGAGAAACCTGGGATGAATTTTCCTTTTTTTTTTTTTAAGTTACAAACTGTATTTATTTTGAGAGAGAGAGAGAGAGGGAGGGAGAGAGAATCCCAAGCAGGCTCCCCACTGTCAGCATAGAGCCTGACATGAGGCTCCATCTCACAAACTGTGAGATCATGACTTGAGCCCAAATCAAGAGTTGGATACGTAACTGACTGAGCCACCTAGGTGCCCTGGGACAAATTTCTTAATACTCTCTGTACCTCAATTGCCTCAACAGTAAAATGGGCATATTAATAGAACGTACCCCCAGGGGCTATTGTGGACTAAATGTGTTAATGTCGCACAGTGGCATGGCTCATAGTCAACACTGTAGATTATATTGCTATTATTTTGTGGTGATTATCATCACATCACCATCATTGGAATCAAGTGGGTTGTAATGGGCACATAATGTAATGGGCATTGGACCTGAGTTAGAAAATGTGACACTAGGGGCGCCTGGGTGGCGCAGTTGGTTAAGCATCTGACTTGGCTCAGGTCTTGATCTCAGTCCTGCTTTGGGCTCTGCACTCTCCCTGACTCTCTCTCTCTCTTTCTCTGCCCCTCGTGGGAGTCTTTCTCTCCCTTTCTCTGCCCCTCACTCACTAGCGCGCTCTCTCAAAAATAAATTTTAAAAAAAGAAAGAAAAAATGTGACATTAGCCTTGCAGTCTTTGTGCGCTTCACCTCTCTGCAACTCACTTTGTCCTTAAAATGGGGCCTGCCATACTCACACCTGTAAGGGCCTATGATGTGAGGATTAAGTGAGATAACATTTGTTAAGCACTTTGCATCTTGCTGGGCTCTTAGTTGGTGTTCTTTAAAATGTCTGGTCCCAGGGCGAACAGGCTGGGATTGTGAGGGCGCTGGCCTGTGGTGAGGAGGGTGGAATCTCCCCCTCCCCCAAAAGCGCCCACCTCCCAGCCCCTATGCCGCGTGCATGCGGGCGGCCACCAGGGGGCGGTGCCGGACCGCAGAGGGTGCCAGGGAACCGGCAGGGCCTTCCTCTCCTTTTCTCCCTCCTCCACTTGTTGGAATTTAGCAGCGGCAAAGTGGGCTCTTGGGGCTTCTAACTGCGGCTCCTGCAAAGGGAGTGGGTTGGGGGGTGGAACTCTCAGCAATGTGGAAGATTGGCGTCAATGTCAGCTATGATGAAGACCTGCAAATCCAAGGCGCCCTGTTGTAACAATGCAGGGGGTGCCCAGCAGCTTTGAGAGTAAAGGAGGGGTTTTTCCCCACAACTTTGTCTTTTAAAAAATTTCAAACCAGTAGAAATGTTTTAAAAACTGCAATGAATAAATACCCTTATACCTTTCATCTGTATTCATCAACTGTCAATACACCTTACCAGATTATTTATATACACACATATATTTAATTTTGGCTGAATCATTTGACAGTTACCTGCCGACATTCTGACACTTTACCCCTAAATACTTAACCCTGTATCTCCTAAGAACAAGGACATTCTCCCACATAGTCACAATGCCCTTATCACATCTAAGAAACTCCACATTGATATATTAAAATATATATATTTCTACATTTAAATTTCCCAATTAGTCCAGTTGTATCCTGTATAGCTGGAGTTTTGTTTGTGATCCAAGATCTGATCAATGTTCATTTCATTTTTTCTTTCGTAAGTTGTAGAAGATTCCACAATCTGAATGTGTCCTATTTATTCTTCATAGTTAGATTCAGGTACACTTTTTTTTTTTTAAGTTTATTTATTTACTTTGAGAGAGAGAGAATTCAATCAGGAGAGGCGCAGAGAGAGAAAGACGAGAAGGAGAATCCCAAGCAGGCCCCGTACCAGCAGTGGCAGCGCAGAGCCTGATGCAGGGCTCCAACCCAGTAACCCTTAGATCATGACCTGAGCTCAAACCAAGAGTCAGACACTTCCCCAACTGAGCCCCCCGGCACCCCAAGTTATACCACTTTTGGTAAAATACTACATAAAAATACTACATAGCCCTTGTTATCTATTTCCCATTACATCATTATCAGGAAGCCCATCTTGTAGACTTGTAGCATATTGGTGACAGTAGGTTTGGTCACTGGGCTACTTGTGAGTTTCCTTACTTACCTTTATCTCCCCAACAAAACTGAATCTGATCAAGACACTATCAGAAGCAACCAGCTAGGATGCCTGGGTAGCTCAGTCGGATAAGTGTCTAACTTGATTTAGTTTCAGGTCATCTCTTGATTTAGGCTCTGGTCGTGATCTCACAGTTCAAGAGTTTGAGCCCAGCACAGAGCTCCACACTGACAGCACAGAGCCTGCTTGGGATGATCTCTCTCCCTCTCTCTCTGTTCCTCCCTCACTTGTGCTATCTCTCTCTTTCAAAATAAATAAACATTGAAAAAAAAAGGTGGGGTGCCTGGTAGCTCAGTTGGTTAAGCATCCAACTCTGGATTTCAGCTCAGGTCATGATCTCACGGTTCGTGGGATAAAACCTGTGCTGGGCTCTGTGCTGTCAGTGTGGAGCCTGCTTAGGATTCTCTCTCTCTCTCTCTCTCTTTCTCTCTCTCTCTCTCTCTCTCTCCCTCTCTCTCTACCCTTCCCTTACTTGTGTGCTCTTTCTCCCTCTCTCAAAATAAATAAATAAACAAACTTAAAAAAAAAAAAAACCAAACAACTAGCTAAATCCAGGATATGAAACAAATGTCCCAGTTTCTCTAACCATCTATGTAATTGTATGGGTAGGAAGGAGAAGAAAAGGCTGTTTCAGAATAAAAGATTGAAGGGACATATGGCCACATATATTGGATGGAGCTTGTTTGAATCTTGATTTGAACAAACTAATTGTTAAAAAGACATCGTTGAGATAATTGGGGGAAATTTTAATGTGGACTGGGTACAGATAATATTTAAAAATTATTGAGAATTTTTTTTTGGGTGTGATAATGGCATGGTTATTTCAAAACATTTTACTCATTTCAAAACATTTTAATATATTAAATTATAATATATTCATGTAATCGAATATTATACAACAGCAAAAAAGAATGAAAAAAGATTTATCATGCTGGATAAATCTCAGGAATAACATGTTAAGTGGAAAAAATTATACAGTGATACAATTTATATACCAATGATATCCTTATATATAGAGAGAATATAGTATATATGATATACTGGGTTTGCTTTTCTCTCTTTTTTATTGTGTTAAAATACACAGAACATAAAATTTGTCATCTTAACAGTTTTTAAGCATGTAGGTCAGTGGTATTAAATACATCCCCATTGTCATATAGCCCCATTAAATACATCCCCATTGTCATGTAGCCATCCCCACCATCCAACCCATTATCAACCATCCATCCCCATAATTCTTCTTGTAAATCTGAAACTCAATACCTATTAAGGAACAACTCCCTGTTCTCCCCTCTCTCCAGCCCCTGGCAATTACCCTTATTCTTTCTTTCTTTCTTTCTTTCTTTCTTTCTTTCTTTCTTTCTTTCTTTCTTTCTTCTTTCTTTCTTTTTAACGTTTATTTATTATTGAGAGACAGAGAGAGACAGAGCATACGTGGGGGAGGGGCAGAGAGACGGGAGACACAGAATCGGAAGCAGGCTCCAGGCTCTGAGCCGTCAACACAGAGCCCGAGGCGGGACCCAAACTCACAAACTGCGAGATCATGACCTGGGCTGAAGTTGGACGCTCAACAGACTGAGCCACCCAGGTGCCCCTATACTTTCTTTATAATTTTATAATATTTATAATATAATTATACCTCATATGAGTGGAATTATTCAGTGTTTGTCTTTCTGTGACTGGCTTATTTCACTTAGCACAATGCTCTCAAGTTTCATCCATATTGCAGAATCTCCTTCATGTTTGTTTTTTTTTAATTTTTGTTTTTTACATTTATTTATTTTTGAGAGACAGAGAGAGAGAGAGCGCGAACAGGGGAGGGGCAGAGAGAGAAAGAGACACAGAATCGGAAGCAGGCTCCAGTCTCTGAGCTAGTAGTCAGCACAGAGCCTGACATGGGGCTCGAACCCACGAACCGTGAGATCATGACCTGAGCCAAAGTCAGACGCTCAACCGACTGAGCCACCCAGGCGCCCCATCTCCTTCATGTTTAAGGGCAAATAATGATCCATGGGCTGTATATACTGCATTTCGGTAATCCATTCATTGGTCAATGGACACTTGGGTTGCTTCCATGTTTTAGCTATTGTAAATATGCTGCTATGAACATAGGTGTACAAACACCTGTTTGAGACTCTATTTTCATTTCTTTTGGGTATATACTCAACAGTAGAATTGCTGGGTCATATGGCAATTCTATTTTTTAATTTTTTTAAGGTTTATTTATTTTTATTTATTTTGAGAAAGAGCAAATGGGAGGGGCAGAGAGAGAGGGAGACAGAATCCCAAGCAGGCTCTGTGCTGTGAGTTCAGAATTCAGCGGGGCTTGAACCCTGAACTGTGAGGTCATGACCTGAGCTGAAGTCAAGAATTGGGATGCTTAACCAGCTGAGCCACCCAGGAACCCCTATTTTTTAATATTTTTGAGGAAACTCTATGCTGTTTTTCACAGAGGCTGTATACCATTTTACATTCCCACCAACAGTACACAAGGGTTCCAAGTTCTCCATATCCTCATCAATATGTCTTGTTTTCTGGGTTTTTTTTTTAGTCTATTTATTTATTTTTAAGAGAGAGCGCACAAGAGAGCGTGAGTACAAGAGTGGGGGAGGGGCAGAGAGAGGGAGACAGACTGTGGGGCTCAAACTCCTGAGTCATGAGATCATGACCTGAGCTGAAGGGGCTCAAACTCATGAATCATGAAATTATGAACTGAGCCGAAGGCAGAAGCTTAACCAACTGAGCCACCCAGGCACCCCTACTTCTGTTTTTTAATAATAGCTATCTTAATGGGTGTGAAGTGGTATCTTTTTAGTTTTGATTTGCATTTCCCTAAAGATGTTGAACATCTTTTCATGTGTTTATTGGCCATTCACCTATCTTCTTCAGAGAAATACCTATTCAAGTCCTTTGCCATTTTGAGGTTGTTTGGTTTTTTGTTGTTGTTGAGTTTTAGGAGTTCTCTGTATATTCTGGATATTGATCCCTTATCAGATTTATTTATTTATTTCCTGAAAAACAGTGCTGGAGATTGTTTATGGATACATGTATAGAGTAAAAATATAAAGCCATGTGTATGAATGATAATGCTATATTCAGTGAGTGATGTTTGGGGTAGAGGATTGGGATATGGGAAGGTACGTTGGAGGCTTCAGTCATAGCTGTTGAGTTTTATTTATTAGAGTGAGTCATGGTTAAATAGGTGCTCATTATGTTATTATCTTTCCTTTTTTGTGTTCTCCTGAGATTATTTCACAAATTAACAAAAATAAAGTATAGCAGGGCACCTGGCTGGTTCAGTCGATGGAGCATGTGACTCTTGATATCAGGGTTGTGAGTGTGAGCCCCACATTGGGTATAGAGATTACTTTACAAAATAAAATAAAATGTAGCTTCTTTAAAATTTTTTTTAACATTTATTCATTTTTGAGAGAAAGAGAGAGGCAGAATGTGAGTGGGAGAGGAGCAGAGAGAGGGAAACTTAGAATCTAAAGCAGTCTCCAGGCTCTGAGCTCTCAGCTCAGACGCAAGGCTCGAACCCATGAACTGAAGTCAGACGCTTAACCGACTGAGCCACCCAGGTGCCCCAAGAAGCTACATTTCTTCTTCTGATTCTGTGTCTCCCTCTCTCTCTGACCATCCCCCGCTCATGCTCTGTGTCTCTCTCTCTCAAAAATAAATAAACGTTAAAAAAATTTTTTAATGTAGCTTCTTAAAGAAAACAAAGGCTTTAATTTATTGAGCAACTACTAGGTTCAAAAAACTTAACATATATTATCTACTTTAATCCCCACCTTATTTCTCTCGTCATCTACCACCACTCTGCCTTTTGTATACTTCATTTCAATCATACTCGTCTCCATACTGCCTTTTTAAAAGAGTTTGGCAGGGGCGCCTGGGTGGCTCAGTCGGTTGAGCGTCCGACTTCGGCTCAGGTCATGATCTCGCGGTTCGTGGGTTCAAGCCCCGCATCGGGCTCTGTGCTGACAGCTAGCTCAGAGCCTGGAGCCTGCTTCAGATTCTGTGTCTCCCTCTCTCTCTGACCCTCCCCTGCTCATGCTGTCTCTCTCTCTCTCTCTCAAAAATAAATAAAACATTAAAAAAATAAATAAATAAAAGAGTTTGGCATTGTCTTGCCACAAGACCTTTGCACCTGCTGTTCCCTCCACTTGGAATACTCTTCCCCATGAAGAGCATGGTTTCCTCCCTCACCTCCTTCAAGTCTTTGCTCAAAGAGCACCTTTCCAGCAAAGCCTTCTTTGACTAGCCTATCTCCCTTATCCTGCTCTACTTTTTCCTCCTACCAATTGTCACCTTCTGACAGTTCACATACTTTACTGACTATGTTTGCTGTCTGTCTCCCCTTGATAGTATGTAAACTCCATAAAAGCAGAGATTTTTCTCTCCTTTAGTCACTGTTATATTCCCAGCACCTCAAACAACTTGACACATAGTATAGTACTTAATACATATATGCTGAATCAGTGAATGAATGTATTTGTTATCTTTTATTGCATTACAAATCACCCCAAAATTTAGCAGTTTAAAACACAAATGTTGTCTCACATGGTTCCTTCCTTGCTCGCTCCTTCCTTCCTTCCTTCCTTCCTTCCTTCCTTCCTTCCTTCCTTCCTTCCTTCCTTTAAGTAGGAGCCCAGTACAGGGCTTGAACTCATGACCCTGAGATTAAGACCTGAGCTGAGATCAAGAGCAGACACTTGGTGGCGCCTGGGTGGCTCAGTCAGTTAAACGTCTAACTTTGGCTTAGGTCATGATCTCATGGTTTGTGAGTTTGAGCCCCATGTCAGGGTCTGTGCTGATAGCTCAGAGCCTGGAGCCTGTTTCAGATACTGTGTCTACCTCTCTCTCTGCCCATCCCCACTTATGCTCTGTCTCTGTCTCTCTCAAAATTAAATAAACATTAAAAAAAAAAGAGAGAGATACCTAACTGACTCAGCCACCTAGGCACTTTAGTTTATGTATGTATGTATGTGTTTTTTTATTTTTATTTTTAATACATTTTTTAATGTTTATTTTTGAGAAAGGGAGAGACAGAGCATGAACGGGGGAGGGTCAGAGAGAGAGGGAAACAGAATCCAAAGCGGCTCCAGGCTCTGAGCTGTCAACACAGAGCCCAATGCGGATCTCAAACTCAGGAACTGAGAGACCATGACCTGAGCCGAAGTCAGACGCTTAAGTGACTGAGCCACCCAGGCGCCCCTGTATGTGTTTTTTAAGTAGGCTCCATGCCCAGTAAGGAGTTCAATATGGGGCTTGAACTCATGACCCTGAGATCAAGACTCTTTCACATGGTTTCTGAGGGTCATGAATCTGGGAGCTGCTTAGCTGGGAGGTTTAAGCTCAAGTTCCCCATGAGACTGCAGTCAGGTTTTGGCCAGAGCTATAGCAATCATAAGGCTTGGCTGGGGCCGTAGAACCCACTTCCAAGCTCACAAACATGGTTGTTGGCAAACCTCGTTCCTCACTGGCTGTTGGCTGGGAGTTTCAGTTCCTAACCACATGGACCTCTGTACAAGGCTGTCTCAGGTCATGGTAGCTGGCTTCCCCCAAAGTGATGAGAGAGCAAAAAGAAAGAAAGGAGGAAGAGAGAAAGAGTGGAAATGAGGAAGGGAGGAGAAAGAAAGGAAAAGATAAAGGAGGGAAGGGACAAAAGAACTTGAGACAAAAGACAGTCTTTTATTACCTAATCACAAAAGTGACCTACCGACTGTGGCAGACAAAATAATGATCCCCAAAGATGTCCAAGTCCTTATCCTAGAACCTATGAATTTGTTACCTCTCATGGCAAGGGGATTTAACAGATAAAGTTAAGGATTTAGTTCAAGTGGGGGAGATTATCCTGCATTGGCCACATGGGCCCAATTCACAGAGTCCTTATAAGGGAAAGAGGGAGGCAGGACAGTTGGTGACAAAAAAGGAGAGGTGACAGTGAGAGTGGAGGTTGGAGTAATGTCCTGTGAAAATTGAGAAAGGGGCCATGAGCTGAAGAATTCAGGCATCTTCTACAAGCTGGAAAAGACAAGGAAATGGATTCTCCCTGGGAACTTCTGACAACTTGATATTAGCCGAGTAAGACCCATGTAGATGCCTGACCTCCAAGAACTGCAAGGTAGTAGATTTGTGCTGTTTTAAGCCACTAAGTTTGTGGTGATTTTTTCCAGCAGGAAAAAGAAATGATTAGGCCATCACTTCTGCCATATTGTACTGGTTAGAAGTGAATCAGCCCACATTCACGGGGTGTGAATACCAGGACGCACAATTGTTGAGGGGCACTTTAGAGGCTGTCGACTACAATGAAATAATTATTAACTCTGCTTTATAAAAAGGTAAGCTGAGCCTTAGAGGAGTGAAGTAATTTGTCTGAGGTCATATAATTAATGATGGTGGAGTGAGTTCCATCTGATGCTTAGAGTAAATTCCAAATTCATTTGACAAATGGCTACGAGGGCCTGTCTAATCTGGGCCCTGCCGGCCTCCCTACTGTCCACAAACCCAGCACACTGAATCCCACCTCAGGGCTTTACATCTGCTGTAAAATTTCTCTTCATTCCGGTGAGCTGACCCTAACTCACCTTCAGATCTCTGTTCAAATACAAATCTTCCCTGATAACACAATAACTTTCCTTTCCTTCACTTCTTTTTACTTTATCTTTACTTTTTTTTAAATTTATTTATTGTCTAATGTCTCTTCCAGTTACTCCCACCCCTCATAAGGACACAGGCTTTGCCTGCTTTGTCTATTGCTGTATCTCCAGGACTGGTACTTAGTAGGTGCTCAATAAGGATTTGCTGAATTGATGAGTGAGTGACTTCACAGGGAGGTAAAACAGAAACAATCTATTCAACTCACTTCTCTAGGCATCTTGAAATAACAGCTCTTACCTGGCAAGCTTATGAAGATTAAAAGAAATAAATGAAAGAAGTCACAAGGCCTAGAGCCCCAGGATATATTTTTAAAGAAATGAGAGTTTCAATTCTCCCACCACTGACAGGCTGGACCTGGGGGTATTCACAGGGCTCTGGGCTGTGAGAGTTCTTTGTCTCCAGGGAAGGCAGATCCCTGGCAGGAAGGGTGAGCAATCCACCAGCACCACTATTTGGGTAATAACTAAGCCTTTTCTTCCCAGGCTCCTTCTGCTGGTCCCCACACCCCTTCCCTCAGGCAAAAAGCTTCCCTACTTAGCCAGGAACTGGAGCTCTCTGAAGACTCTGCAGGTCAAGCCTGAATTGTATGAGGGTGTGGCAGGGAGAGACAGACTTGGTTAGGGAGGCTGGGTTCTTGTGATCTTGGACAAGAAATCTTTTTTCTCAATCTCTTGCCCTCTTTTTTCAGCGGTAGGGGAACTGGAGTAAAGAGAGTTGAATTAATTGTGCAGGACTCCTTTCTGGTTTTATTAATTCACTCACTCATTTTTTTTTTTTTATCCCTATCCTCCACTTCCATTACCCTCCTTCCCCACTCTGTTTAGTAAATACCTTTTTAAAAATATTTTTGGGGCACCTGGGTGGCTCAGTTGGTTAAGCATCCAACTTCGGCTCAGGTCGTGAACTCAAG